>CAJQUW010005934.1:0-678311 GCA_907163375.1 Prostheceraeus crozeri | reverse complement strand
CACCGATTCAGCTTGAAATCACCCTCCGGATGCAGAAATTCACGCTGAATCCGAATCTGGCCTCCGATTTCCCATCCGATGCTTCGTTTTGAAGCTACAGCCCAAAACATCCCACAGTCGCCGTTAACTCTGTCGTTTTTCGCCAATCTCCCAAATCTTAAATGGCGTCTCTCATCTAAACGAAGACAGATATGAACAAGCCGTTTCTTTCAGTGAATTTGTCTCACTCTTAGCTTTCAAACGAGCTATTGCACGACTTTCTACGATCTCTAGAACCAAAGTTGGAAGCAACGCTGCAGAGGGGGGGACGTTCGAAAAATTTTTTCTCTCCGATGGCGTTGGAAATCACCCTGCGGATGCAGAATTTGACGCTGAATCGGAATCTGCCATCCGATTTTCCATCCGATGCTTTGTTTTGGCTCTACAGCCCAAAACATCCCACAGTCACCGTTAACGCTGTCGTTTTTCGCCAATCTCCCAAATCTTAAATGGCGTCTCTCATCTAAACGAAGACAGATATGAACAAGCCGTTTCTTTCAGTGAATTTGTCTCACTCTTAGCTTTCAAACGAGCTATTGCACGACTTTCTACGATCTCTAGAACCAAAATTGGAAGCAACGCTGCCGAAAGGGGGGACGTCGCAAAATTTTTTCTCTCCGATGGCGTTGGAAATCACCCTGCGGATGCAGAATTTGACCCTGAATCCGAATCTAGCCTAGGTTTTCCCATCCGATGCTTCGTTTTGGCTCTACAGCCCAAAACGTCCAAAATTCTAACTCTGTCGTTTTTCGCCAATGTCCCAAAATCTTAAATGGCGTCTCACATCTAAACGAAGACAGATATGAACAAGCCATTTCTTTCAGTGAATTTGTCTCACTCTTAGCTTTCAAACGAGCTATTGCACGACTTTCTACGATCTCTAGAACCAAAGTTGGAAGCAACGCTGCAGAAAGGGGGGACGTCCCAGAAATTTTTTCTCTCCGATGGCGTTGGAAATCGATCTGCGGATGCAGAATTTGACCCTGAATCCGAATGTGGCCTCCGTTTTCCCATCCGATGCTTCGTTTTGGCTCTACAGCCCAAAACATACCACAGTCGCCGTTAACTCTATCGTTTTTCGCCAATCTCCCAAATCTTAAATGGCGTCTCTCATCTAAACGAAGACAGATATGAACAAGCCGTTTCTTTCAGTGAATTTGTCTCACTCTTAGCTTTCAAACGAGCTATTGCACGACTTTCTACGATCTCTAGAACCAAAGTTGGAAGCAACGCTGCAGAGGGGGGGGACGTCCCAAAAATTTTTTCTCTCCGATGGCGTTGGAAATCACCCTCCGGATGCAGAATTTGACGCCGAATCCGAATCTGCCCTCCGTTTTCCCATCCGATGCTTCGTTTTGGCTCTACAGCCCAAAACATCCCACAGTCGCCGTTAACTCTGTCGTTTTTCGCCAATCTCCCAAATCTTAAATGGCGTCTCTCATCTAAACGAAGACAGATATGAACAAGCCGTTTCTTTCAGTGAAGTTGTCTCACTCTTAGCTTTCAAACGAGCTATTGCACGACTTTCTACGATCTCTAGAACCAAAGTTGGAAGCAACGCTGCAGAGGAAGGGGACGTCCCAAAAATTTTTTGTCTCCGATGGCGTTGGAAATCACCCTCCGGATGCAGAATTTGACCCTGAATCCGAATGTGGCCTCGGTTTTCCCATCCGATGCCTCGTTTTGGCTCTACAGCCCAAAACATCCCACAGTCACCGTTAACGCTGTCGTTTTTCGCCAATCTCCCAAATCTTAAATGGCGTCTCTCATCTAAACGAAGACAGATATGAACAAGCCGTTTCTTTCAGTGAATTTGTCTCACTCTTAGCTTTCAAACGAGCTATTGCACGACTTTCTACGATCTCTAGAACCAAAGTTGGAAGCAACGCTGCCGAGGGGGGGACGTTCGAAAAATTTTTTCTCTCCGATGGCGTTGGAAATCACCCTGCGGATGCAGAATTTGACGCTGAATACGAATCTGCCCTCCATTTTCCCATCCGATGCTTCGTTTTGGCTCTACAGCCCAAAAACAGCCCACATTCGCCGTTAACTCTGTCGTTTTTCTGAAGAAAGCTGAAAATTTTTTCTCACCGATTCAGCTGGAAATCACACCACGGATGTAGAATTTGACAATGATTCCAAATCTGGTCTCAGATCTACCATTGGAGCAGCCGTTTAGACGCTAGAGCCCAAAACATCCCACAGTCGCCGTTAACTCTGTCGTTTTTCGCCAATCTCCCAAATCTTAAATGGCGCCTCTCATCTAAACGAAGATAGATATGAACAAGCCGTCTCTTTCAGTGAATTTGTCTCACTCTTAGCTTTCAAACGAGCTATTGCACGACTTTCTCCGATCTGTAGAACTAAAGTTGGAAGCAACGCTGCAGAGGGGGGGGACGTCCAAAAAATTTTTTCTCTCCGATGGCGCTGGAAATCACCCTTCGGATGCAGAATTTGACCCTGAATCGGAATCTGCCATCCGATTTTCCATCCGATGCTTTGTTTTGGCTCTACAGCCCAAAACATCCCACAGTCACCGTTAACGCTGTCGTTTTTCGCCAATCTCCCAAATCTTAAATGGTGTCTCTCATCTAAACGAAGACAGATATGAACAAGCCGTTTCTTTCAGTGAATTTGTCTCACTCTTAGCTTTCAAACGAGCTATTGCACGACTTTCTACGATCTCTAGAACCAAAGTTGGAAGCAACGCTGCAGAGGGGGGGACAATCCAAAAATTTTTTCTCTCCGATGGCGTTGGAAATCACCCTGCGGATGCAGAATTTGACGCCGAATCCGAATCTGCCCTCCATTTTCCCATCCGATGCTTCGTTTTGGCTCTACAGCCCAAAAACAGCCCACAGTCGCCGTTAACTCTGTCGTTTTTCGCCAATCTCCCAAATCTTAAATGGCGTCTCTCATCTAAACGAAGACAGATATGAACAAGCCGTTTCTTTCAGTGAATTTGTCTCACTCTTAGCTTTCAAACGAGCTATTGCACGACTTTCTCCGATCTCTAGAACTAAAGTTGGAAGCAACGCTGCCGAGGGAGGGGACGTCCCAAAAATTTTTTCTCTCCGATGGCGTTGGAAATCACCCTCCGGATGCAGAATTTGACCCTGAATCCGAATGTGGCCTCGGTTTTCCCATCCGATGCCTCGTTTTGATTCTACATCCCAAAACATCCCACAGTCACCGTTAACGCTGTCGTTTTTCGCCAATCTCCCAAATCTTAAATGGCGTCTCTCATCTAAACGAAGACAGATATGAACAAGCCGTTTCTTTCAGTGAATTTGTCTCACTCTTAGCTTTCAAACGAGCTATTGCACGACTTTCTACGATCTCTAGAACCAAAGTTGGAAGCAACGCTGCAGAGGGGGGGACGTTCCAAAAATTTTTTCTCTCCGATGGCGTTGGAAATCGATCTGCGGATGCAGAATTTGACGCTGACTCCGAATCTGCTCTCCGTTTTCCCATCCGATGCTTTGTTTTGGCTCTACAGCCCAAAACCAGCCCACATTCGCCGTTAACTCTGTCGTTTTTCCGAAGAATGCTGAAAATTTTTTCTAAAACATCCCACAGTCGCCGTTAACTCTGTCGTTTTTCGCCAATCTCCCAAATCTTAAATGGCGTCTCTCATCTAAACGAAGACAGATATGAACAAGCCGTTTCTTTCAGTGAATTTGTCTCACTCTTAGCTTTCAAACGAGCTATTGCACGACTTTCTACGATCTCTAGAACCAAAGTTGGAAGCAACGCTGCCGAGGGGGGACGTTCGAAAAATTTTTTCTCTCCGATGGCGTTGGAAATCACCCTGCGGATGCAGAATTTCATACTGACTCCGAATCTGCTCTCCGTTTTCACATCCGATGCTTCGTTTTGGCTCTACAGCCCAAAACATCCCACAGTCACCGTTAACGCTGTCGTTTTTCGCCAATCTCCCAAATCTTAAATGGCGTCTCTCATCTAAACGAAGACAGATATGAACAAGCCGTTTCTTTCAGTGAATTTGTCTCACTCTTAGCTTTCAAACGAGCTATTGCACGACTTTCTACGATCTCTAGAACCAAAGTTGGAAGCAACGCTGCAGAGGAGGGGACGTCCCAAAAATTTTTTCTCTCCGATGGCGTTGGAAATCGATCTGCGGACGCAGAATTTGACCCTGAATCCGAATCTGGCCTCGGTTTTCCCATCCGATGCTTCGTTTTGGCTCTACAGCCCAAAACATCCCACAGTCGCCGTTAACTCTGTCGTTTTTCGCCAATCTCCCAAATCTTAAATGGCGTCTCTCATCTAAACGAAGACAGATATGAACAAGCCGTTTCTTTCAGTGAATTTGTCTCACTCTTAGCTTTCAAACGAGCTATTGCACGACTTTCTACGATCTCTAGAACCAAAGTTGGAAGCAACGCTGCCGAAAGGGGGGGACGTCGCAAAAATTTTTCTCTCCGATGGCGTTGGAAATCACCCTGCGGATGCAGAATTTGACCCTGAATCCGAATCTGCCCTCCGTTTTCCCATCCGATGCTTCGTTTTGGCTCTACAGCCCAAAACATCCCACAGTCACCGTTAACTCTGTCGTTTTTCCGAAGAATGCTGAAAATTTTTTCTCACCGATTCAGCTGGAAATCACACCACGGATGTAGAATTTGACAATGATTCCAAATCTGGTCTCAGATCTACCATTGGAGCAGCCGTTTAGACGCTAGAGCCCAAAACATCCCACAGTCGCCGTTAACTCTGTCGTTTTTCGCCAATCTCCCAAATCTTAAATGGCGCCTCTCATCTAAACGAAGATAGATATGAACAAGCCGTCTCTTTCAGTGAATTTGTCTCACTCTTAGCTTTCAAACGAGCTATTGCACGACTTTCTCCGATCTCTAGAACTAAAGTTGGAAGCAACGCTGCCGAGGGAGGGGACGTCCCAAAAATTTTTTCTCTCCGATGGCGTTGGAAATCGATCTGCGGATGGAGAATTTGACCCTGAATCCGAATGTGGCCTCGGTTTTCCCATCCGATGCTTCGTTTTGGCTCTACAGCCCAAAACATCCCACAGTCACCGTTAACGCTGTCGTTTTTCGCCAATCTCCCAAATCTTAAATGGCGTCTCTCATCTAAACGAAGACAGATATGAACAAGCCGTTTCTTTCAGTGAAGTTGTCTCACTCTTAGCTTTCAAACGAGCTATTGCACGACTTTCTACGATCTCTAGAACCAAAGTTGGAAGCAACGCTGCAGAGGGGGGGAGATTCGAAAAAAATTTTTCTCTCCGATGGCGTTGGAAATCACCCTCCGGATGCAGAATTTGACCCTGAATCCGAATCTGGCCTCGGTTTTCCCATCCGATGCTTCGTTTTGGCTCTACAGCTCAAAACCAGCCCACATTCGCCGTTAACTCTGTCGTTTTTCATCCCACAGTCGCCGTTAACTCTGTCGTTTTTCGCCAATCTCCCAAATCTTAAATGGCGTCTCTCATCTAAACGAAGACAGATATGAACAAGCCGTTTCTTTCAGTGAATTTGTCTCACTCTTAGCTTTCAAACGAGCTATTGCACGACTTTCTACGATCTCTAGAACCAAAGTTGGAAGCAACGCTGCAGAGGGAGGGGACGTCCAAAAAATTTTTTCTCTCCGATGGCGCTGGAAATCACCCTTCGGATGCAGAATTTGACCCTGAATCGGAATCTGCCATCCGATTTTCCATCCGATGCTTTGTTTTGGCTCTACAGCCCAAAACATCCCACAGTCACCGTTAACGCTGTCGTTTTTCGCCAATCTCCCAAATCTTAAATGGCGTCTCTCATCTAAACGAAGACAGATATGAACAAGCCGTTTCTTTCAGTGAATTTGTCTCACTCTTAGCTTTCAAACGAGCTATTGCACGACTTTCTACGATCTCTAGAACCAAAGTTGGAAGCAACGCTGCAGAGGGGGGGACGTCACAAAAATTTTTTCTCTCCGATGGCGTTGGAAATCACCCTCCGGATGCAGAATTTGACCCTGAATCCGAATGTGGCCTCCGTTTTCCCATCCGATGCTTCGTTTTGGCTCTACAGCCCAAAACATCCCACAGTCACCGTTAACGCTGTCGTTTTTTGCCAATCTCCCAAATCTTAAATGGCGTCTCTCATCTAAACGAAGACAGATATGAACAAGCCGTTTCTTTCAGTGAATTTGTCTCACTCTTAGCTTTCAAACGAGCTATTGCACGACTTTCTACGATCTCTAGAACCAAAGTTGGAAGCAACGCTGCAGAGGGGGGGACGTCCCAAAAATTTTTTCTCTCCGATGGCGTTGGAAATCGATCTGCGGATGCAGAATTTGACGCTGAATCCGAATCTGCCCTCCGTTTTTCCATCCGATGCTTTGTTTTGGCTCTACAGCCCAAAACATCCCACAGTCACCGTTAACGCTGTCGTTTTTCGCCAATCTCCCAAATCTTAAATGGCGTCTCTCATCTAAACGAAGACAGATATGAACAAGCCGTTTCTTTCAGTGAATTTGTCTCACTCTTAGCTTTCAAACGAGCTATTGCACGACTTTCTACGATCTCTAGAACCAAAGTTGGAAGCAACGCTGCCGAGGGGGGGACGTTCGAAAAATTTTTTCTCTCCGATGGCGTTGGAAATCACCCTGCGGATGCAGAATTTGACGCTGAATCCGAATCTGCCCTCCGTTTTCCCATCCGATGCTTCGTTTTGGCTCTACAGCCCAAAACCAGCCCACATTCGCCGTTAACTCTGTCGTTTTTCCGAAGAATGCTGAAAATTTTTTCTCACCGATTCAGCTGAAAATCACACCACGGATGTAGAATTTGACAATGATTCCAAATCTGGTCTCAGATCTACCATTGGAGCAGCCGTTTAGACGATAGAGCCAAAAACATCCCACAGTCGCCGTTAACTCTGTCGTTTTTCGCCAATCTCCCAAATCTTAAATGGCGTCTCTCATCTAAACGAAGACAGATATGAACAAGCCGTTTCTTTCAGTGAATTTGTCTCACTCTTAGCTTTCAAACGAGCTATTGCACGACTTTCTACGATCTCTAGAACCAAAGTTGGAAGCAACGCTGCAGAGGAGGGGACGTCCCAAAAATTTTTTGTCTCCGATGGCGTTGGAAATTGATCTGCGGATGCAGAATTTGACGCTGAATACGAATCTGCCCTCCGTTTTCCCATCCGATGCTTCGTTTTGGCTCTACAGCCCAAAACATCCCACAGTCGCCGTCAACTCTGTCGTTTTTCGCCAATCTCCCAAATCTTAAATGGCGTCTCTCATCTAAACGAAGACAGATATGAACAAGCCGTTTCTTTCAGTGAATTTGTCTCACTCTTAGCTTTCAAACGAGCTATTGCACGACTTTCTACGATCTCTAGAACCAAAGTTGGAAGCAACGCTGCCGAGGGGGGGAGATTCGAAAAAAATTTTCTCTCCGATGGCGTTGGAAATCGATCTGCGGATGCAGAATTTGACCCTGAATCCGAATGTGGCCTCGGTTTTCCCATCCGATGCCTCGTTTTGGCTCTACAGCCCAAAACATCCCACAGTCACCGTTAACGCTGTCGTTTTTCGCCAATCTCCCAAATCTTAAATGGCGTCTCTCATCTAAACGAAGACAGATATGAACAAGCCGTTTCTTTCAGTGAAGTTGTCTCACTCTTAGCTTTCAAACGAGCTATTGCACGACTTTCTACGATCTCTAGAACCAAAGTTGGAAGCAACGCTGCAGAGGGGGGGACGTCCCAAAAATTTTTTCTCTCCGATGGCGTTGGAAATCACCCTCCGGATGCAGAATTTGACGCCGAATCCGAATCTGCCCTCCGTTTTTCCATCCGATGCTTCGTTTTGGCTCTGCAGCCCAAAACCAGCCCACATTCGCCGTTAACTCTGTCGTTTTTCTGAAAATTTTTTCTCACCGATTCAGCTGAAAATCACACCACGGATGTAGAATTTGACAATGATTCCAAATCTGGTCTCAGATCTACCATTGGAGCAGCCGTTTAGACGATAGAGCCAAAAAAGTCCCACAGTCGCCGTTAACTCTGTCGTTTTTCGCCAATCTCCCAAATCTTAAATGGCGTCTCTCATCTAAACGAAGACAGATATGAACAAGCCGTTTCTTTCAGTGAATTTGTCTCACTCTTAGCTTTCAAACGAGCTATTGCACGACTTTCTACGATCTCTAGAACCAAAGTTGGAAGCAACGCTGCAGAGGAGGGGACGTCCCAAAAATTTTTTCTCTCCGATGGCGTTGGAAATCGATCTGCGGATGCAGAATTTGACGCTGACTCCGAATCTGCTCTCCGTTTTCCCATCCGATGCTTTGTTTTGGCTCTACAGCCCAAAACCAGCCCACAGTCACCGTTAACGCTGTCGTTTTTCGCCAATCTCCCAAATCTTAAATGGCGTCTCTCATCTAAACGAAGACAGATATGAACAAGCCGTTTCTTTCAGTGAAGTTGTCTCACTCTTAGCTTTCAAACGAGCTATTGCACGACTTTCTACGATCTCTAGAACCAAAGTTGGAAGCAACGCTGCAGAGGAGGGGACGTCCCAAAAATTTTTTGTCTCCGATGGCGTTGGAAATCACCCTGCGGATGCAGAATTTGACGCTGAATCCGAATCTGCCCTCCGTTTGCCGATCCGATGCTTCGTTTTGGCTCTACAGCCCAAAACATCCCACAGTCACCGTTAACGCTGTCGTTTTTCGCCAATCTCCCAAATCTTAAATGGCGTCTCTCATCTAAACGAAGACAGATATGAACAAGCCGTTTCTTTCAGTGAAGTTGTCTCACTCTTAGCTTTCAAACGAGCTATTGCACGACTTTCTACGATCTCTAGAACCAAAGTTGGAAGCAACGCTGCCGAGGGGGGACGTTCCAAAACTTTTTTCTCTCCGATGGCGTTGGAAATCACCCTGCGGATGCAGAATTTGACGCTGAATCCGAATCTGCCCTCCGTTTTCCCATCCGATGCTTCGTTTCGGCTCTACGGCCCAAAACCAGCCCACATTCGCCGAAAACGCTGTCGTTTTTCCGAAAAATGTTGAAAATTTTTTCTCACCGATTGAGCTGGAAATCACACCACGGATGCAGAATTTGACAATGATTCCAAATCTGGTCTCAGATCTACCATTGGAGCAGCCAATTAGACGATAGAGCCAAAAAAATCCCACAGTCGCCGTTAACTCTGTCGTTTTTCGCCAATCTCCCAAATGTTAAATGGCGTCTCTCATCTAAACCAAGACAGATATGAACAAGCCGTTTCTTTCAGTGAATTTGACTCACTCTTAGCTTTCAAACGAGCTATTGCACGACTTTCTCCGATCTTTAGGACCAAAGTTGGAAGCAACGCTGCAGAGGAGGGGACGTCCCAAAAATTTTTTCTCTCCGATGCCGTTGGAAATCGATCTGCGGATGCAGAATTTGACGCTGAATCCGAATCTGCCCTCCGTTTGCCGATCCGATGCTTCGTTTTGGCTCTACAGCCCAAAACATCCCACAGTCACCGTTAACGCTGTCGTTTTTCGCCAATCTCCCAAATCTTAAATGGCGTCTCTCATCTAAACGAAGACAGATATGAACAAGCCGTTTCTTTCAGTGAATTTGTCTCACTCTTAGCTTTCAAACGAGCTATTGCACGACTTTCTCCGATCTGTAGAACTAAAGTTGTAAGCAACGCTGCAGAGGGAGGGGACGTCCTAAAAATTTTTTCTCTCCGATGGCGTTGGAAATCACCCTGCGGATGCAGAATTTGATACTGACTCCGAATCTGCTCTCCGTTTTCACATCCGATGCTTCGTTTTGGCTCTACAGCCCAAAACATCCCACAGTCACCGTTAACGCTGTCCTTTTTTCGCCAATCTCCCAAATCTTAAATGGCGTCTCTCATCTAAACGAAGACAGATATGAACAAGCCGTTTCTTTCAGTGAAGTTGTCTCACTCTTAGCTTTCAAACGAGCTATTGCACGACTTTCTACGATCTCTAGAACCAAAGTTGGAAGCAACGCTGCCGAGGGGGGGACGTTCGAAAAATTTTTTCTCTCCGATGGCGTTGGAAATCACCCTGCGGATGCAGAATTTGACGCTGACTCCGAATCTGCTCTCCGTTTTCCCATCCGATGCTTTGTTTTGGCTCTACAGCCCAAAACCAGCCCACATTCGCCGTTAACTCTGTCGTTTTTCGCCAATCTCCCAAATCTTAAATGGCGTCTCTCATCTAAACCAAGACAGATATGAACAAGCCGTTTCTTTCAGTGAATTTGACTCACTCTTAGCTTTCAAACGAGCTATTGCACGACTTTCTCCGATCTGTAGAACTAAAGTTGGAAGCAACGCTGCAGAGGGAGGGGACGTCCAAAAAATTTTTTCTCTCCGATGGCGCTGGAAATCACCCTTCGGATGCAGAATTTGACCCTGAATCCGAATCTGGCCTAGGTTTTCCCATCCGATGCTTCGTTTTGGCTCTACAGCCCAAAACATCCCACAGTCACCGTTAACTCTGTCGTTTTTCACCAATCTCCCAAAATCTTACATGGTGTCTCTCATCTAAACGAAGACAGATATGAACAAGCCGTTTCTTTCAGTGAATTTGTCTCACTCTTAGCTTTCAAACGAGCTATTGCACGACTTTCTACGATCTCTAGAACCAAAGTTGGAAGCAACGCTGCAGAGGAGGGGACGTCCCAAAAATTTTTTGTCTCCGATGGCGTTGGAAATCACCCTGCGGATGCAGAATTTGACGCTGAATCCGAATCTGCCCTCCGTTTTCCCATCCGATGCTTCGTTTCGGCTCTACGGCCCAAAACCAGCCCACATTCGCCGAAAACGCTGTCGTTTTTCCGAAAAATGTTGAAAAATTTTTGCAGTTTTTAGACGATACAGCCAAAAACATCCTACAGTCGCCGTTAACTCTGTCGTTTTTCGCCAATCTCCCAAATCTTAAATGGCGTCTCTCATCTAAACGAAGACAGATATGAACAAGCCGTTTCTTTCAGTGAAGTTGTCTCACTCTTAGCTTTCAAACGAGCTATTGCACGACTTTCTACGATCTCTAGAACCAAAGTTGGAAGCAACGCTGCAGAGGGGGGGACGTCCCAAAAATTTTTTGTCTCCGATGGCGTTGGAAATCACCCTGCGGATGCAGAATTTGACGCTGAATCCGAATCTGCCCTCCGTTTGCCGATCCGATGCTTCGTTTTGGCTCTACAGCCCAAAACATCCCACAGTCGCCGTTAACGCTGTCGTTTTTTGCCAATCTCCCAAATCTTAAATGGCGTCTCTCATCTAAACGAAGACAGATATGAACAAGCCGTTTCTTTCAGTGAAGTTGTCTCACTCTTAGCTTTCAAACGAGCTATTGCACGACTTTCTCCGATCTGTAGAACTAAAGTTGTAAGCAACGCTGCAGAGGGAGGGGACGTCCTAAAAATTTTTTCTCTCCGATGGCGTTGGAAATCACCCTCCGGATGCAGAATTTGACCCTGAATCCGAATGTGGCCTCGGTTTTCCCATCCGATGCCTCGTTTTGGCTCTACAGCCCAAAACATCCCACAGTCACCGTTAACGCTGTCGTTTTTCGCCAATCTCCCAAATCTTAAATGGCGTCTCTCATCTAAACGAAGACAGATATGAACAAGCCGTTTCTTTCAGTGAATTTGTCTCACTCTTAGCTTTCAAACGAGCTATTGCACGACTTTCTACGATCTCTAGAACCAAAGTTGGAAGCAACGCTGCAGAGGAGGGGACGTCCCAAAAATTTTTTCTCTCCGATGGCGTTGGAAATCACCCTGCGGATGCAGAATTTGACGCTGACTCCGAATCTGCCCTCCGTTTTCCCATCCGATGCTTCGTTTTGGCTCTACAGCCCAAAACATCCCACAGTCACCGTTAACTCTGTCGTTTTTCGCCAATCTCCCAAATCTTAAATGGCGTCTCTCATCTAAACGAAGACAGATATGAACAAGCCGTTTCTTTCAGTGAATTTGTCTCACTCTTAGCTTTCAAACGAGCTATTGCACGACTTTCTACGATCTCTAGAACCAAAGTTGGAAGCAACGCTGCAGAGGGGGGGGACGTCCCAAAAATTTTTTCTCTCCGATGGCGTTGGAAATCACCCTGCGGATGCAGAATTTGACGCCGAATCCGAATCTGCCCTCCGTTTTCCCATCCGATGCTTCGTTTTGGCTCTGCAGCCCAAAACCAGCCCACATTCGCCGTTAACGCTGTCGTTTTTCGCCAATCTCCCAAATCTTAAGTTACGTCTCACATCTAATCGAAGATAGATATGAACAAGCCGTCTCTTTCAGTGAATTTGTCTCACTCTTAGCTTTCAAACGAGCTATTGCACGACTTTCTACGATCTCTCGAACCAAAGTTGTAAGCAACGCTGCAGAGGTAGGGGACGTCGCAAAAATTTTTTCTCTCCGATGGCGTTGGAAATCACCCTGCGGATGCAGAATTTGACGCTGAATACGAATCTGCCCTCCGTTTTCCCATCCGATGCTTCGTTTTGGCTCTACAGCCCAAAACATCCCACAGTCACCGTTAACGCTGTCGTTTTTCGCCAATCTCCCAAATCTTAAATGGCGTCTCTCATCTAAACGAAGACAGATATGAACAAGCCGTTTCTTTCAGTGAAGTTGTCTCACTCTTAGCTTTCAAACGAGCTATTGCACGACTTTCTACGATCTCTAGAACCAAAGTTGGAAGCAACGCTGCAGAGGGGGGGGACGTCGCAAAATTTTTTCTCTCCGATGGCGTTGGAAATCGATCTGCGGATGCAGAATTTGACGCTGAATACGAATCTGCCCTCCATTTTCCCATCCGATGCTTCGTTTTGGCTCTACAGCCCAAAAAACAGCCCACATTCGCCGTTAACTCTGTCGTTTTTCCGAAGAATGCTGAAAATTTTTTCTCACCGATTCAGCTGGAAATCACACCACGGATGTAGAATTTGACAATGAT
This sequence comes from Prostheceraeus crozeri, assembly GCA_907163375.1. NCBI lineage: Eukaryota > Metazoa > Platyhelminthes > Polycladida > Euryleptidae > Prostheceraeus > Prostheceraeus crozeri. Next base: position 665,309 of record CAJQUW010005934.1, on the reverse strand, counting down.
TCCAAATCTGGTCTCAGATCTACCATTGGAGCAGCCGTTTAGACGCTAGAGCGAAAAACATCCCACAGTCACCGTTAACTCTGTCGTTTTTCGCCAATCTCCCAAATCTTAAATGGCGTCTCTCATCTAAACGAAGACAGATATGAACAAGCCGTTTCTTTCAGTGAATTTGTCTCACTCTTAGCTTTCAAACGAGCTATTGCACGACTTTCTACGATCTCTAGAACCAAAGTTGGAAGCAACGCTGCCGAGGGGGGACGTTCCAAAACTTTTTTCTCTCCGATGGCGTTGGAAATCTACCTGCGGATGCAGAATTTGACGCTGAATCCGAATCTGCCCTCCGTTTTCCCATCCGATGCTTCGTTTTGGCGCTACAGCCCAAAACGTCCAAAATTCTAACTCTGTCGTTTTTCGCCAATCTCCCAAAATCTTAAATGGCGTCTCTCATCTAAACGAAGACAGATATGAACAAGCCGTTTCTTTCAGTGAATTTGTCTCACTCTTAGCTTTCAAACGAGCTATTGCACGACTTTCTCCGATTTGTAGAACCAAAGTTGGAAGCAACGCTGCAGAGGAGGGGACGTCCCAAAAATTTTTTGTCTCCGATGGCGTTGGAAATCACCCTGCGGATGCAGAATTTGACGCTGAATCCGAATGTGGCCTCGGTTTTCCCATCCGATGCTTCGTTTTGGCTCTACAGCCCAAAACATCCCACAGTCATCGTTAACGCTGTCGTTTTTCGCCAATCTCCCAAATCTTAAATGGCGTCTCTCATCTAAACGAAGACAGATATGAACAAGCCGTTTCTTTCAGTGAATTTGTCTCACTCTTAGCTTTCAAACGAGCTATTGCACGACTTTCTACGATCTCTAGAACCAAAATTGGAAGCAACGCTGCCGAAAGGGGGGGACGTCGCAAAATTTTTTCTCTCCGATGGCGTTGGAAATCGATCTGCGGATGCAGAATTTGACGCTGAATACGAATCTGCCCTCCGTTTTCCCATCCGATGCTTCGTTTTGGCTCTACAGCCCAAAAACAGCCCACATTCGCCGTTAACTCTGTCGTTTTTCCAAAGAAAGCTGAAAATTTTTTCTCACCGATTCAGCTGAAAATCACACCACGGATGTAGAATTTGACAATGATTCCAAATCTGGTCTCAGATCTACCATTGGAGCAGCCGTTTAGACGCTAGAGCCCAAAACATCCCACAGTCGCCGTTAACTCTGTCGTTTTTCGCCAATCTCCCAAATCTTAAATGGCGTCTCTCATCTAAACGAAGACAGATATGAACAAGCCGTTTCTTTCAGTGAATTTGTCTCACTCTTAGCTTTCAAACGAGCTATTGCACGACTTTCTACGATCTCTAGGACCAAAGTTGGAAGCAACGCTGCAGAGGGGGGGACGTCACAAAAATTTTTTCTCTCCGATGGCGTTGGAAATCACCCTCCGGATGCAGAATTTGACGCTGAATCCGAATCTGCCCTCCGTTTGCCGATCCGATGCTTCGTTTTGGCTCTACAGCCCAAAACATCCCACAGTCGCCGTTAACTCTGTCGTTTTTCGCCAATCTCCCAAATCTTAAATGGCGTCTCTCATCTAAACGAAGACAGATATGAACAAGCCGTTTCTTTCAGTGAATTTGTCTCACTCTTAGCTTTCAAACGAGCTATTGCACGACTTTCTACGATCTCTAGAACCAAAGTTGGAAGCAAGCTGTCCAGAGGGGGGTGGGACGTCAGCAAAAATTTTTTCTCTCCGATGGCGTTGGAAATCACCCTGCGGATGCAGAATTTGACGCTGAATCCGAATCTGCCCTCCGTTTTCCCATCCGATGCTTCGTTTTGGCTCTACAGCCCAAAACCAGCCCACATTCGCCGTTAACTCTGTCGTTTTTCGCCAATCTCCCAAATCTTAAATGGTGTCTCTCATCTAAACGAAGACAGATATGAACAAGCCGTTTCTTTCAGTGAATTTGTCTCACTCTTAGCTTTCAAACGAGCTATTGCACGACTTTCTCCGATCTGTAGAACCAAAGTTGGAAGCAACGCTGCAGAGGGGGGGACGTCCCAAAAATTTTTTCTCTCCGATGGCGTTGGAAATCACCCTGCGGATGCAGAATTTGACGCTGAATCCGAATCTGGCCTCGGTTTTCCCATCCGATGCTTCGTTTTGGCTCTACACCCCAAAACATCCCACAGTCATCGTTAACGCTGTCGTTTTTCGCCAATCTCCCAAATCTTAAATGGCGTCTCTCATCTAAACGAAGACAGATATGAACAAGCCGTTTCTTTCAGTGAATTTGTCTCACTCTTAGCTTTCAAACGAGCTATTGCACGACTTTCTCCGATCTGTAGAACCAAAGTTGGAAGCAACGCTGCAGAGGGGGGGACGTCCCAAAAATTTTTTCTCCGATGGCGTTGGAAATCACCCTGCGGATGCAGAATTTGACGCTGAATACGAATCTGCCCTCCGTTTTCCCATCCGATGCTTCGTTTTGGCTCTACAGCCCAAAAAACAGCCCACATTCGCCGTTAACTCTGTCGTTTTTCCGAAGAATGCTGAAAATTTTTTTTTCACCGATTCAGCTGGAAATCACACCACGGATGTAGAATTTGACAATGATTCCAAATCTGGTCTCAGATCTACCATTGGAGCAGCCGTTTAGACGATAGAGCCAAAAACATCCTACAGTCGCCTTTAACTCTGTCGTTTTTCGCCAATCTCCCAAATCTTAAATGGCGTCTCTCATCTAAACGAAGACAGATATGAACAAGCCGTTTCTTTCAGTGAAGTTGTCTCACTCTTAGCTTTCAAACGAGCTATTGCACGACTTTCTACGATCTCTAGAACCAAAGTTGGAAGCAACGCTGCCGAGGGGGGGACGTTCGAAAAATTTTTTCTCTCCGATGGCGTTGGAAATCACCCTGCGGATGCAGAATTTGACGCTGAATACGAATCTGCCCTCCGTTTTCCCATCCGATGCTTCGTTTCGGCTCTACGGCCCAAAACCAGCCCACATTCGCCGAAAACGCTGTCGTTTTTCCGAAAAATGTTGAAAATTTTTTCTCACCGATTGAGCTGGAAATCACACCACGGATGCAGAATTTGACAATGATTCCAAATCTGGTCTCAGATCTACCATTGGAGCAGCCGTTTAGACGATACAGCCAAAAACATCCTACAGTCGCCGTTAACTCTGTCGTTTTTCGCCAATCTCCCAAATCTTAAATGGCGTCTCTCATCAAAACGAAGACAGATATGAACAAGCCATTTCTTTCAGTGAATTTGTCTCACTCTTAGCTTTCAAACGAGCTATTGCACGACTTTCTCCGATCTGTAGAACTAAAGTTGGAAGCAACGCTGCCGAAAGGGGGGGACGTCCCAGAAACTTTTTCTCTCCGATGGCGTTGGAAATCGATCTGCGGATGCAGAATTTGACGCTGACTCCGAATCTGCCCTCCGTTTTCCCATCCGATGCTTCGTTTTGGCTCTACAGCCCAAAACATCCCACAGTCACCGTTAACTCTGTCGTTTTTCGCCAATCTCCCAAATCTTAAATGGCGTCTCTCATCTAAACAAAGAAAGATATGAACAAGCTGTTTCTTTCAGTGAATTTGTCTCACTCTTAGCTTTCAAACGAGCTATTGCACGACTTTCTACGATCTCTAGAACCGAAGTTGGAAGCAACGCTGCAAAGGGGGGGACGTTCGAAAAATTTTTTCTCTCCGATGGCGTTGGAAATCACCCTGCGGATGCAGAATTTGACGCTGAATCGGAATCTGCCATCCGATTTTCCATCCGATGCTTCGTTTTGGCTCTACAGCCCAAAAACAGCCCACATTCGCCGTTAACTCTGCATACCACAGTCGCCGTTAACTCTGTCGTTTTTCGCCAATCTCCCAAATCTTAAATGGCGTCTCTCATCTAAACGAAGACAGATATGAACAAGCCGTTTCTTTCAGTGAAGTTGTCTCACTCTTAGCTTTCAAACGAGCTATTGCACGACTTTCTCCGATCTGTAGAACTAAAGTTGTAAGCAACGCTGCCGAAAGGGGGGGACGTCCTAAAAATTTTTTCTCTCCGATGGCGTTGGAAATCGATCTGCGGATGCAGAATTTGACCCTGAATCCGAATCTGCCATCCGTTTTCCCATCCGATGCTTCGTTTTGGCTCTACAGCCCAAAACATCCCACAGTCGCCGTCAACTCTGTCGTTTTTCGCCAATCTCCCAAATCTTAAATGGCGTCTCTCATCTAAACGAAGACAGATATGAACAAGCCGTTTCTTTCAGTGAATTTGTCTCACTCTTAGCTTTCAAACGAGCTATTGCACGACTTTCTACGATCTCTAGAACCAAAGTTGGAAGCAACGCTGCAGAGGGGGGGACGTCAGCGAAAATTTTTTCTCTCCGATGGCGTTCAAATTCACCATACCGATGCAGAATTTCACGCTGAATCCGAATCTGGCCTCCGTTTTCTCATCCGATGCTTCGTTTTGAAGCTACAGCCCAAAACGTCCCAAATTCTAACTCTGTCGTTTTTCGCCAATGTCCCAAAATCTTAAATGGCGTCTCTCATCTAAACGAAGACAGATATGAACAAGCCGTTTCTTTCAGTGAATTTGTCTCACTCTTAGCTTTCAAACGAGCTATGGCACGAATTTCTACTATCACTAGAAGCAAAGTTGGAAGGTCGGTGCCGAGGGGGGGGACGTCAGCAAAAATTTTTTCTCTCCGATTGACTTGAAACTCACCATACCGATGCAGAATTTCACGCTGAATCCGAATCTGAAATCCGTTTTCCAATCCGATGCTTCGTTTTGGCTCTACAGCCCAAAACGTCCCAAATTCTAACTCTGTCGTTTTTCGCCAATGTCCCAAAATCTTAAATGGCGTCTCTCATCTAAACGAAGACAGATATGAACAAGCCGTTTCTTTCAGTGAATTTGTCTCACTCTTAGCTTTCAAACGAGCTATTGCACGACTTTCTACGATCTCTAGAACCGAAGTTGGAAGCAACGCTGCAGAGGGGGGGACGTCCCAAAAATTTTTTGTCTCCGATGGCGTTGGAAATCACCGTGCGGATGCAGAATTTGACGCTGAATCCGAATCTCCCATCCGTTTTCCCATCCGATGCTTCGTTTGGGCGCTACACACCAAAACGTCCCAAATTCTAACTCTGTCGTTTTTTCGCCAATGTCCCAAAATCTTAAATGGCGTCTCTCATCTAAACCAAGACAGATATGAACAAGCCGTTTCTTTCAGTGAATTTGACTCACTCTTAGCTTTCAAACGAGCTATTGCACGACTTTCTCCGATCTGTAGAACTAAAGTTGGAAGCAACGCTGCAGAGGGGGGGGACGTCGCAAAAAATTTTTCTCTCCGATGGCGTTGGAAATCGATCTGCGAATGCAGAATTTGACGCTCACTCCGAATCTGCTCTCCGTTTTCCCATCCGATGCTTCGTTTTGGCTCTGCAGCCCAAAACCAGCCCACATTCGCCGTTAACTCTGTCGTTTTTCGCCAATCTCCCAAATCTTAAGTTACGTCTCACATCTTATCGAAGACAGATATGAACAAGCCGTTTCTTTCAGTGAAGTTGTCTCACTCTTAGCTTTCAAACGAGCTATTGCACGACTTTCTACGATCTCTAGAACCAAAGTTGTAAGCAACGCTGCAGAGGGAGGGGACGTCCGAAAAATTTTTTCTCTCCGATTGACTTGAAACTCACCATACAGATGCAGAATTTCACGCTGAATCCGAATCTGGCCTCCGTTTTCCCATCCGATGCTTCGTTTTGGCGCTACAGCCCAAAACGTCCAAAATTCTAACTCTGTCGTTTTTCGCCAATCTCCCAAAATCTTAAATGGCGTCTCTCATCTAAACGAAGACAGATATGAACAAGCCGTTTCTTTCAGTGAATTTGTCTCACTCTTAGCTTTCAAACGAGCTATTGCACGACAAAATCCGTCCACTAGAAGCAAAGTTGGAAGCAACGCTGCCGAAAGGGGGGGACGTCCCAGAAATTTTTTCTCTCCGATGGCGTTGGAAATCACCCTCCGGATGCAGAATTTGACCCTGAATCCGAATCTGCCCTCCGTTTTTCCATCCGATGCCTCGTTTTGGCTCTACAGCCCAAAACATCCCACAGTCACCGTTAACTCTGTCGTTTTTCGCCAATCTCCCAAATCTTAAATGGCGTCTCTCATCTAAACGAAGACAGATATGAACAAGCCGTTTCTTTCAGTGAATTTGTCTCACTCTCAGCTTTCAAACGAGCTATTGCACGACTTTCTCCGATCTGTAGAACCAAAGTTGGAAGCAACGCTGCAGAGGGGGGGACGTCCCAGAAACTTTTTCTCTCCGATGGCGTTGAAAATCGATCTGCGGATGCAGAATTTCACGCTGAATCCGAATCTGGCCTCCGTTTTCTCATCCGATGCTTCGTTTGGGCGCTACACACCAAAACGTCCCAAATTCTAACTCTGTCGTTTTTTCGCCAATGTCCCAAAATCTTAAATGGCGTCTCTCATCTAAACGAAGACAGATATGAACAAGCCGTTTGTTTCAGTGAATTTGTCTCACTCTTAGCTTTCAAACGAGCTATTGCACGACTTTCTACGATCTCTAGAACCAAAGTTGGAAGCAACGCTGCAGAGGGGGGGACGTCCCAAAATTTTTTTCTCCGATGGCGTTGGAAATCACCTGCGGATGCAGAATTTCACGCTGATTCCAAATCTGGCCTCCGTTTTCCCATCCGATGCTTCGTTTGGGCGCTACACACCAAAACGTCCCAAATTCTAACTCTGTCGTTTTTCGCCAATGTCCCAAAATCTTAAATGGCGTCTCTCATCTAAACGAAGACAGATATGAACAAGCCGATTCTTTCAGTGAATTTGTCTCACTCTTAGCTTTCAAACGAGCTATTGCACGACAAAATCCGTCCACTAGAAGCAAAGTTGGAAGGTCGGTGCCGGGGGGGGACGTCAGCAAAAATTTTTCTCTCCGATTGCTTTCAAATTCACCATACAGATGCAGAATTTCACGCTGAATCCGAATCTGGCCTCCGTTTTCCCATCCGATGCTTCGTTTTGAAGCTACAGCCCAAAACGTCCCACATTCTAACTCTGTCGTTTTTCGCCAATGTCCCAAAATCTTAAATGGCGTCTCTCATCTAAACGAAGACAGATATGAACAAGCCGTTTCTTTCAGTGAATTTGTCTCACTCTTAGCTTTCAAACGAGCTATTGCACGACAAAATCCGTCCACTAGAAGCCAAGATCGAAGCTAGCTGTCCAGAGGGGGGGACGTCATCAAAAATTTTTCTCTCCGATTGACTTGAAACTCACCATACAGATAGAGAATTTCACGCTGAATCCGAATCTGGCCTCCGTTTTCCCATCCGATGCTTCGTTTTGAAGCTACAGCCCAAAACGTCCCACATTCTAACTCTGTCGTTTTTCGCCAATGTCCCAAAATCTTAAATGGCGTCTCACATCTAAACGAAGACAGATATGAACAAGCCGTTTGTTTCAGTGAATTTGTCTCACTCTTAGCTTTCAAACGAGCTATTGCACGACTTTCTCCGATCTGTAGAACCAAAGTTGGAAGCAACGCTGCCGAGGGGGGGACGTTCCGAAAATATTTTTCTCTCAGATGGCGTAGGAAATCACCCAGCGGAAGCACAATTTAACGCTGAATCCGAATCTGGCCTCCGTTTTCCCATCCGATGCTTCGTTTTGGCGCTACAGCCCAAAACGTCCAAAATTCTAACTCTGTCGTTTTTCGCCAATCTCCCAAAATCTTAAATGGCGTCTCTCATCTAAACGAAGACAGATATGAACAAGCCGTTTCTTTCAGTGAATTTGTCTCACTCTTAGCTTTCAAACGAGCTATTGCACGACAAAATCCGTCCACTAGAAGCAAAGTTGGAAGGTCGGTGCCGAGGGGGGGACGTCCCAAAAATTGTTTCTCTCCGATTGCGTTCAAATTCACCATACCGATGCAGAATTTCACGCTGAATCCGAATCTGGCCTCCGTTTTCTCATCCGATGCTTCGTTTGGGCGCTACAGCCCAAAACGTCCCAAATTCTAACTCTGTCGTTTTTCGCCAATGTCCCAAAATCTTAAATGGCGTCTCTCATCTAAACGAAGACAGATATGAACAAGCCGATTCTTTCAGTGAATTTGTCTCACTCTTAGCTTTCAAACGAGCTATGGCACGACAAAATCCGTCCACTAGAAGCCAAGATCGAAGCGAGCTGTCCAGAGGGGGGGACGTCAGCAAAAATTTTTTCTCTCCGATTGCGTTCAAATTCACCATACCGATGCAGAATTTCACGCTGAATCCGAATCTGGCCTCCGTTTTCTCATCCGATGCTTCGTTTGGGCGCTACACACCAAAACGTCCCAAATTCTAACTCTGTCGTTTTTTCGCCAATGTCCCAAAATCTTAAATGGCGTCTCTCATCTAAACGAAGACAGATATGAACAAGCCGATTCTTTCAGTGAATTTGTCTCACTCTTAGCTTTCAAACGAGCTATGGCACGACTTTCTACGATCTCTAGAACCGAAGTTGTAAGCAACGCTGCACAGGGGGGGACGTCAGCAAAAATTTTTTCTCTCCGATTGCGTTCAAATTCACCATACCGATGCAGAATTTCACGCTGAATCCGAATCTGGCCTCCGTTTTCCCATCCGATGCTTCGTTTTGGCGCTACAGCCCAAAACGTCCCAAATTCTAACTCTGTCGTTTTTCGCCAATCTCCCAAAATCTTAAATGGCGTCTCACATCTAAACGAAGACAGATATGAACAAGCCGTTTCTTTCAGTGAATTTGTCTCACTCTTAGCTTTCAAACGAGCTATTGCACGACAAAATCCGTCCACTAGAAGCAAAGTTGGAAGGTTGGTGCCGTGGGGGGACGTCAGCAAAAATTTTTTCTCTCCGATTGCGTTCAAATTCACCATACCGATGCAGAATTTCACGCTGAATCCGAATCTGGCCTCCGTTTTCTCATCCGATGCTTCGTTTGGGCGCTACACACCAAAACGTCCCAAATTCTAACTCTGTCGTTTTTTCGCCAATGTCCCAAAATCTTAAATGGCGTCTCTCATCTAAACGAAGACAGATATGAACAAGCCGATTCTTTCAGTGAATTTGTCTCACTCTTAGCTTTCAAACGAGCTATGGCACGACAAAATCCGTCCACTAGAAGCCAAGTTCGAAGCGAGCTGTCCAGAGGGGGGGGACGTCAGCGAAAATTTTTCTCTCCGATTGACTTGAAACTCACCATACAGATAGAGAATTTCACGCTGATTCCAAATCTGAAATCCGTTTTCCAATCCGATGCTTCGTTTTGAATCTACAGCCCAAAACGTCCCAAATTCTAACTCTGTCGTTTTTCGCCAATGTCCCAAAATCTTAAATGGCGTCTCTCATCTAAACGAAGACAGATATGAACAAGCCGATTCTTTCAGTGAATTTGTCTCACTCTTAGCTTTCAAACGAGCTATGGCACGACAAAATCCGTCCACTAGAAGCCAAGATCGAAGCAACGCTGCCGAGGGGGGGACGTCCTAAAAATTTTTTCTCTCCGATGGCGTTGGAAATCACCCTGCGGATGCAGAATTTCACGCTGAATCCGAATCTGGCCTCCGTTTTCTCATCCGATGCTTCGTTTGGGCGCTACACACCAAAACGTCCCAAATTCTAACTCTGTCGTTTTTTCGCCAATGTCCCAAAATCTTAAATGGCGTCTCTCATCTAAACGAAGACAGATATGAACAAGCCGATTCTTTCAGTGAATTTGTCTCACTCTTAGCTTTCAAACGAGCTATGGCACGACAAAATCCGTCCACTAGAAGCCAAGTTGGAAGCAACGCTGCAGAGGTAGGGGACGTCCCAAAAATTTTTTCTCTCCGATTGCCTTGAAACTCACCATACCGATGCAGAATTTCACGCTGAATCCGAATCTGGCCTCCGTTTTCTCATCCGATGCTTCGTTTGGGCGCTACACACCAAAACGTCCCAAATTCTAACTCTGTCGTTTTTTCGCCAATGTCCCAAAATCTTAAATGGCGTCTCTCATCTAAACGAAGACAGATATGAACAAGCCGATTCTTTCAGTGAATTTGTCTCACTCTTAGCTTTCAAACGAGCTATGGCACGACAAAATCCGTCCACTGGAAGCCAAAATCGAAGCAAGCTGTCCAGAGGGGGGGACGTCACCAAAATTTTTTCTCTCCGATGGCGTTCAAATTCACCATGCGGATGCAGAATTTCACGCTGAATCCGAATCTGGCCTCCGTTTTCTCATCCGATGCTTCGTTTGGGCGCTACACACCAAAACGTCCCAAATTCTAACTCTGTCGTTTTTTCGCCAATGTCCCAAAATCTTAAATGGCGTCTCTCATCTAAACGAAGACAGATATGAACAAGCCGATTCTTTCAGTGAATTTGTCTCACTCTTAGCTTTCAAACGAGCTATGGCACGACAAAATCCGTCCACTAGAAGCCAAGATCGAAGCGAGCTGTCCAGAGGGGGGGGGACGTCAGCGAAAATGTTTTCTCTCCGATTGCGTTCAAATTCACCATACCGATGCAGAATTTCACGCTGAATCCGAATCTGGCCTCCGTTTTCTCATCCGATGCTTCGTTTGGGCGCTACACACCAAAACGTCCCAAATTCTAACTCTGTCGTTTTTTCGCCAATGTCCCAAAATCTTAAATGGCGTCTCTCATCTAAACGAAGACAGATATGAACAAGCCGATTCTTTCAGTGAATTTGTCTCACTCTTAGCTTTCAAACGAGCTATGGCACGACTTTCAACAATCACTAGAACCAAAGTTGGAAGCAACGCTGCAGAGGGGGGGACGTCAGCGAAAATTTTTTCTCTCCGATTGCGTTCAAATTCACCATACCGATGCAGAATTTCACGCTGATTCCAAATCTGAAATCCGTTTTCCAATCCGATGCTTCGTTTTGAAGCTACAGCCCAAAACGTCCCACAGTCTAACTCTGTCGTTTTTCGCCAATGTCCCAAAATCTTAAATGGCGTCTCACATCTAAACGAAGACAGATAGGAACAAGCCGATTCTTTCAGTGAATTTGTCTCACTCTTAGCTTTCAAACGAGCTATGGCACGACAAAATCCGTCCACTGGAAGCCAAAATCGAAGCAAGCTGTCCAGAGGGGGGGACGTCAGCAAAATTTTTTCTCTCCGATGGCGTTCAAATTCACCATGCGGATGCAGAATTTCACGCTGAATCCGAATCTGGCCTCCGTTTTCCCATCCGATGCTTCGTTTGGGCGCTACACACCAAAACGTCCCAAATTCTAACTCTGTCGTTTTTCGCCAATCTCCCAAAATCTTAAATGGCGTCTCTCATCTAAACGAAGACAGATATGAACAAGCCGTTTCTTTCAGTGAATTTGTCTCACTCTTAGCTTTCAAACGAGCTATGGCACGACAAAATCCGTCCACTAGAAGCCAAGATCGAAGCGAGCTGTCCAGAGGGGGGGACGTCAGCAAAAATTTTTTCTCTCCGATGGCGTTCAAATTCACCATACCGATGCAGAATTTCACGCTGAATCCGAATCTGGCCTCCGTTTTCTCATCCGATGCTTCGTTTTGAAGCTACAGCCCAAAACGTCCCAAATTCTAACTCTGTCGTTTTTCGCCAATGTCCCAAAATCTTAAATGGCGTCTCTCATCTAAACGAAGACAGATATGAACAAGCCGTTTCTTTCAGTGAATTTGTCTCACTCTTAGCTTTCAAACGAGCTATTGCACGACTATCTACGATCACTAGAACCAAAATTGAAGCGAGCTGTCCAGAGGGGGGGGACGTCAGCAAAAATTTTTTCTCTCCGATGGCGTTCAAATTCACCATACCGATGCAGAATTTCACGCTGAATCCGAATCTGGCCTCCGTTTTCCCATCCGATGCTTCGTTTTGGCGCTACAGCCCAAAACGTCCAAAATTCTAACTCTGTCGTTTTTCGCCAATCTCCCAAAATCTTAAATGGCGTCTCTCATCTAAACGAAGACAGATATGAACAAGCCGTTTCTTTCAGTGAATTTGTCTCACTCTTAGCTTTCAAACGAGCTATTGCACGACTTTCTCCGATCAGTAGAACAAAGTTGAAGCAACGCTGCAGGGGGGGACGTCAGCGAAAATTTTTCTCTCCGATTGACTTGAAACTCACCATACCGATGCAGAATTTCACGCTGAATCCGAATCTGGCCTCCGTTTTCTCATCCGATGCTTCGTTTGGGCGCTACACACCAAAACGTCCCAAATTCTAACTCTGTCGTTTTTCGCCAATCTCCCAAAATCTTAAATGGCGTCTCTCATCTAAACGAAGACAGATATGAACAAGCCGTTTCTTTCAGTGAATTTGTCTCACTCTTAGCTTTCAAACGAGCTATTGGACGACTTTCTACGATCTCTAGAACCAAAGTTGTAGGCAACGCTGCAGAGGATGGGACGTCCCAAAAATTTTTTGTCTCTGATGGCGTTGGAAATCGATCTGCGGATGCAGAATTTGACCCTGAATCCGAATCTGGCCTCAGATGTACCATTGGAACAGACGGTACGACGCTAGAACCCAAAGCATCCCACCGCTCACTCTGCCCAACCTGGTCGGCCGCCCAGGTCTACACGGGCACTCTCAACCGGGGGGGGGGCGCTGTGTTTAAAGTGGAGGTTTGCTTGCTACTAACATGGCCACCGTTGGATATCATCCTCTGACCAGCACCCGAGAGCAACAATGCGAGATCGCTTCTTTGATTAGCAAGAAACTGAATGACTCTCTCGCAAGTTGATGCACTTTTAATTTTTATATCTTTCACTAGATAATACAAGAAGCTGAGATATACAAACTCTCACAGTTTTCATTAAAGAAGTGATACTTATTTATCATTAATTAGTGAACGCCCTTCTGAAACAGAATGATGATTTGTATGTTGATCACAACTAACTGAGGCTTTTTATTGCTCACTGCCTAACTTTACGAAGTGCCTAATGACCCAAACGACGAATTGTGACATTATTTTGATTTAATCAAGTTCTTCCAGTAGATAGCTAATAAAGAAAATATATTGACTGTCTCGATAAAATAACCTCACTTACGAATTTTGAGAGGAAGTTCGAAACAATAATGATAAACATCAATAATTCCAAAACCCAAAAACAAACTTTGACTTTTGTAAATCCTCGTTATAGCCGTTTGTGCGAGTTACCTGTCTGCTGACAAATGCTTCGTGGATAGAGAAAAATTCACCAATAGAGCTTTAACAATTAAGGAATCGATATTTAGAAGCAATATTCTACTCACAGAATTATATTGTTTAATCGTGTCACTTTGCTAGAAGTGCAAACTGATTCAAACAGATGGCACATGCAGGAACTTAATAAGTGGGCAAAAAGAAATTTTTAATACCTTACAGAGATAGGAAAATAGTCGTGCGTCGCTTGCGGATTGCTCTGAATTCCTTCAGAATGCTCCGATCGCCACAACTCCTTCAGATTCGACGAATTCAGATCATTGCGCAAAAGTTTTCTCGATAATGTTGGGTCCTCCGATCGTTTTTAAAAAAGTTAGCAGGCGCACGAAAAAACGTTCACAAACTTCTCTGTAGAACTTGACATGGACTGTGTCTCTTAGCTGTGTGATCCGGTTGATAACAGTCACTGAAACTTTGCACAATCTGGCGTGTTTAATGTTGAACTGGCTGCTCATTGTTCGATTGCTATGGTATTATGTCAGCAGATTGTGCCATTTCATTAACGTTACATGTTCCAATGCTTCCGTTCTAGTCAAACAGAAGAAGAGGCGATCTGTCTAATTGTGATTCTACTACTGTAGTGCTAGAGCTAGTGCTGCGCAATGATTCCAGGCTAATTAGTAGAAACTGTCTATGTGACGACAGCAATTTGGGTTGATCATAATTGTGCTGAGCATGACAAAGTGAAGCATTTCACGGTGAATTGATTAAAATGCAATCCATCTATTGCTGGAAAAGTGAGTTGATTTGTTTGGATTGTCTGCAATGCCGATTACTTCAATATCGCATTACTTATCATCCTGTGGCTATCTAAAAGCAAAAATGTGAAAATAAAAATGTGTACAAAATAGAAAATCAGAAACCAGACATATTTTCAAAAATGTAAATTATTAAGCAACTCATATCCCACACGGTAGGTTTTAACAAAGTTTAGGTTGAAAAAAATGCCCCAGGAAAATTGATTGTATTTTTTGATTTATTGGACCAATAACAATATTTCTAGACACATTAGAAAATTTTTAATCGGTATCTTTTCGAATGTGACGTAAAAAATGGCTGCCATTTAAATCTTAAAATCGCAATATCTTAAAATCCAAGCCTCCTAGAGCTATCAAATATATTACAAACAGATAGGAAACCACCCCCAAAGTATCCAAATATCATAGTTTTGAACCTCTAAATGCTACCTGTAACCATGGACTCCTAGATATATTTACACCTACAACTAAATTAATAACCAAATAGAAGCGTCTAATACTGATACAAACATTGATCCTATGATAGCCATCGATCCTGTTATGTCATAGCCAAATGAACGGTAAACCATAGAAATTGAACGATACCAGGTGATTCTCTTTCTTTCAATTCTTTAATTAAAAATCTCGATATATCTATGGTCAGATCACGTAATGCAGGTTTTCCTACACGACAACGGCAACTACCGAATCAAGAGCGGCACTTTACCCGATTAACCAAAATCTATGGCACTCCTATAGGAAACGTCCTACGGAATTATTTTGATTTTCCTATAGCGGGTAGTGCTATTGCTATGGAACTCTATTCTATGGCACTGTTGGAAAGTTTTGTCCCATTGAATTTTGGGGAACTTTGATCCTATTGCCTCTTGGACTGATTTGTCCCATAGACTTGTGGGAAATCCTGTCCTATCGATTTTCTGGAAATCCAATTCTATCGATCTTCTGGAAATCCTGTCCCATAGAATTTTGGCAAATTCAGTGTCTATGGCATCTCCTAATGCTACAGCGTGTCTAGCCTTTTCCGCGACATACTGACGCTTTATGTGATCATGATTGTAAATAATAATCAGTTTAGATTAGCAATTGTGATAATGTCAATATAAAGACAACAATATGCATGAGGTATTTGAACTTTTTGCTTTCAATCCCCTTGACTTGTCGGTGAAAGTCCGGCCCAAATTTCAAAAAAAATAGTTTGAGAATCAATCACACTATGGAGCATTGCTTTTTAACTAATTTCATGATCATTCACAAAACGCCATTAATTCAGAAAACAGCCAATGATTTTTAATATCTTCTCATTTTAGTCTTTTGAACACTTGCTTCGATGAAAAGTTACTCAGAAATCATTCTCAGTAGTAACCCCATTCCAAAATCAAGGACAGTGCGGTGCAGTGATGAGTCATCATGCTGACTCAGCCCCCCCCCTCTGGAAGGAAGGTGAGGGAGTTTTCCAGCAAGGGGTAGGAAGGGAGAAGGGTAGGAATGTGGGAAGGATAGAGTGTGGAAAGGGTAGATGTTGGATGTTTTGGGATGAGAAAGGCTGGAATTCGGCATGAAGGAGGCCTCGGATGGGTAAACGGAGTGCAGATTCGGACTCTACGTGAAATTCTACACCTGTGGTGTGATTTCCAGCTCAATCGGAGAGAAAAAGTGCTGACCTCCCCCCCCCTCCTACCAAACTTCCAACTTTGGTTGTAGACATCGTACAAAGTCGTGCAATAGCTCATTTGAAAGCTAAAAGTGAGAAAAAAGCAGTGGAAAGCTCAGTTTGGACTCATTTTCTTGGGTTTAGGGAGGAAAATGGCAGGAAACCGTCAGAGTTCAAAAAGGCAGGTGTTGGAGGTTTTGGGATGAGAAAGGCTGGAATTCGGCATGAAGGAGTGCTCGGATGGGAAAATGGAGTACAAATTCGGACGTTTTGGTCAATGTTGGGTCTAGGAACTTCTTCCCAACTCAATCGGAGAGAAAAAGTTCTGACCTCCCCCCCCCTCCTACCAAACTTCCAACTTCGGTTGTAGACATCGTACAAAGTCGTGCAATAGCTCATTTGAAAGCTAAAAGTGAGAAAAAAGCAGTGGAAAGCTCAGTTTGGACTCATTTTCTTGGGTTTAGGGAGGAAAATGGCAGGAAACCGTCAGAGTTGAAAAAGGCAGGTGTTGGAGGTTTTGGGATGAGAAAGGCTGGAATTCGGCATGAAGGAGTGCTCGGATGGGAAAATGGAGTGCAAGTTCGGACGTTTTGGTCAATGTTGGGTCTACGAACTTCTACCCAACTCAATCGGAGAGAAAAAGTTCTGACCCCCCCCCTCGGGAGAGCTACCTTCGATTTTGGCTTCCAGTGGACGGACTTTGTCGTGCAATAGCTCGTTTGAAAGCTAAGAGTGAGACAAATTCACTGAAAGAAACGGCTTGTTAATATCTGTCTTCGTTTAGATGTGAGACGCCATTTAAGATTTTGGGAGATTGGCGAAAAACGACAGAGTTAGAATTTTGGACGGTTTGGGCTGTAGCGTCAAAACGAAGCATCGGATGGGAAAACGGATTTCAGATTTGGAATCAGCATGAAATTCTCTATCAACATGGTGAGTTTCAAGTCAATCGGAGAGAAAAATTTTCGCTGACGTCCCCCCCCCTCGGCACCGACCTTCCAACTTTGCTTCTAGTGGACGGATTTTGTCGTGAAATAGCTAGTTTGAAAGCTACGAGTGAGACAAATTCAGTGGAAAACATGGCTTGTTCGTATCTGCCTTCGTTTAGAGGTGAGATGTTATTGAAAATTTGGGACCTTGGCAAAAAGCGACAGAGTTAGAATGTTTATGAAAATCGCTTTAGCGGGTGAAGCAAGCCTCGGACGGGAAATCAGAGACCAGATTTGGAATCAGCGTCACATTCTGCTTCGGCATGCTAAATTTGAAAGCCATCGGAGAGAAAAAATTTTTCATCATTTTTCCGAAAAACGACTGTTAGAATTTTTGCGATGGCTGTGGGCTGTAGAGCCAAAACGAAGCATCGGATGGGAAAACGGAGGGCAGATTCGGATTCAGCGTCAAATTTTACATGGAAATGGCGTATTTCCAGCTCCATCGGAGCACTAGAACCGGAAATAGACGGGTTTTTAGTGTTTGAATGATGGGTGTTACGTCATCAGCTGATCGCCACACACTATATAAGTGGAAACTCGGCTTGTGGAAATCAGTTCTCCTCCCGACTGGGTTGGGGTAGGTGAACTCTGGAGCTCCGATGATAGCATTGGAAATCTGAAAAACCGGGTTTCTGTAAGAAACCGACTTAGAAAATTTCATTGCTGATATCAGCTAAGGCGTCAGACTTAGAGGTTCGACAGGAGACGGCCTTCGTCTCCAGACCATAAAAGACTCCAAAACTTTAAAGGCTTGTAACTTTGCCGCTACAAGTCCGTTTGACTTGATTCAAAAAAGGTTCGGTTGCTATTGACTTGCCCTATGTGATAGACTACTTATAAAATTTCATAAGTAGTGCTAAAAAGTTGAAAAATTTAAATTCACTAGTTTTGGAGGTTTTCTGGGGTGTTCGACCCTGATGAAGTCAATGAAAGCATTTTTAGTGAGCCAGTCTTCTCATAGACTAAGCGGCTTTTCACTGAAAGCGAGCAAGACACAGAGAGTTTTGCTGTAATATTCCACTGACAGGGTGTTCCTTCGGGACGGCGGACGATGCCGTAGTGATAAGTGTGGCAAGGGAGTGTGTCATAGTTTAGACCGAAACCGCTGGGGCAACTCATGTCTCATGTTGGGCATTTGACACAGTTCTCAACGTAGAACTTTGAACGCCAATCGGTTGAGTCTTAGCTATCTTGTCATGGGTGGCATCTAAACATCTCCATTGCAAAGCGCTGGTGAATCACGGCTTGCTATCAAGCTGATCAAAGTCTGCCAACCTCTTACCAACTCCACCGGTTTTCATGTCTGGCGATCAAGTCATGGACGGTGCACGATTTTCGGTGTGATACTTCCTGTGGGTGATTTCGAGACAGCGGTGAAGTCCGTAGCTGCACGGGACGTGGGCAATGGTAATCCTTGTGAAACCTCTCTGTGTCATGTTTGCAATGTTTCGTCTCAACGTTGTACTCTGACCGCCAGGGCGACATTTAGCTATCTGCCACAGGTTACCTCATAAAATCTCCATTGCACTTGTCTCCCGACAGTTGGCCAACCATGCGAGAATGAACCATCAGTTCTTCTTGTCTCTATCACGGAGACGAAATGATGAAGGAATGAAGGGAGGACATTCATGCGCCACACGCAACACATCACAGACTTCTCTCTTCGCTAGTGAACAAGCTCTTGTCAGTGTCGTACAAAAGTTTTACTGCAGCACAGGTTGATGTATAGTTAGAAAAGTTTGATCATCAACGTTGTATTGGTAAGTCTAGTCAGAAACTTTATCATGTTGTATAAAGGTTTTATTGCATCACAGGTTGATGTATAGTTAGAAAGTTTGATCATGACGTTTATTCGTGAGTGTCATCAGAAAGTGTATCATGGTTTGTAAAAGCAAAGTTTAGTATAGTCAAATATTTTTACTGTAACACAGGTTGATGTATAGTTAGAAAGTTTGATCATGACGTTTATTCGTAAGTCTAGTCAGAAACTTCATCATGTTGTACAAAGGTTTTACTGCAGCACAGGTTGATGTATAGTTAGAAAATTTGATCATTGAAGTTGTATTCGTAAGTCTAATCAGAAAGTGTATCATGGTTTGCAAAGTTAGTGTAGTCAAGTAGTTTAACTGTGACACACGTTTGTAAAAGTAAAGTTTGATCATTGACGTTGTATTCGTAAGTCTAGTCAGAAACTTTATCATGGTTTGTAAAAGTTTTTATTGCAACACAGGTTGATGTATAGTTAGAAAAGTTTGATCATGATGTTTTATGAAACACACATGTCATGAAATGCAAGTGTTAGTGTAGTCAAATAATTTTACTACGACACACGTTTGTGAAAATAATGTTTGATCATTGACGTTGTATGACTGACCGAACTCATCACAGCACTAGAAAGTTTTAGAAGGTTTTACTGCACAGTGTAGATCGTCTTGTAACTTACTTTCACAGTGTTAGAAAGTTTTATTGGAGACAGTTGCCAAATGTTTCCCTATTAGAAAATTCAAACTTCATGACTGTTAGATTCGCTTCATCAGGTTTACTAAAAGCAGTTTTCTACTGCAATAAGAGTTTAGAATGTTATATGAAAACAGTGTTCGCCACAGCACTAGAAAGTTTTTATCCTTAGTTGAGATCCGGACTGCAGTGTGTAAAATGTTTTATGTTACAGTCTTTTCACAAACGGTGAAGTGTAAATTCAGAGTGAATACATCTGTTAGGTAGTCATTAACTTTGGATGTGAAGTAAAGCGAATCTGTGTACAGAATGAATTGAATATTAGACAACACATGCAAGTTTTTGACAACTTGAGTGGTTGAAACCAAGTCTAAGTTTAACATGTTGGATATAAAAGTGAGATGGATAGGAATAAGTGTTGAATGTTTTATAAAACCAGATGTTGTCACACACGTTGAGTGTGATTCCATGACATTGAATCGCGTGGGTTGTAAAGTCCATCATCCAAGGCTAGGCTCCTCTACGGTCGGATTTAGGGTTTTATATCACATGTGTTAACCGTTCGTGTAGAATACGTGAAGCACATGTTCGCTTAAATGCAAATGTTGAAATAAGTTTTGTAAGAAGTCTTTGACAGGTTGTTGTGAAACGTAGCGAACGTTGAAAAAAGTTTTGTGAAATGTTTCTGCAGTCACACTCGTTAGCGTACCATCTTTACTAAATGTGTTGTTTGCCTTTATCAAATTGAATGTGTGTGTTTTGTAAATAAAGACAGCGTGTTTGCACTCTGCATCGACAGCATACAAGTATAGACATAACAACTTGTTGTTAGTCGAATGCATATGAGATAGGAAACATTATGTGTGAGATAAAAATCAACCTGCTAGATGAAGTGAAACACAAAAGTGTCACAACTAGTTTACGGGAAATAAAGGAGAACTGTGACAACGTTTACACTCATCATAGACAGATGAACATACAAATCTGACATTCAAATGAAAGTCGTAAACATGAACTGCGGTGTAAGAAACTTTATGTCAACAACTTTATGTTGGTAAAACTTTCATAGATTGCAGGCGTGTTGAAAGCTGATATAAAGACCTGTAGAAACGCATAAGTCTTAGTTCAACGACTCGACCCCTTGAACTCACACAATGAATACGTCAGTGTAGAAAACTCATTTGTAGGAAACAGCATTTTCTGAGTGAATGCAGACGATGTAAACATGACATTTAACATGGCTTGCAATAGTCAACACGCTACCATTCAAAATGTTTATCATAAAACCTATCAGTGAAAAAACCCCTCCTGTGCCCACAAAGAATCATAAGTGCTCTCTGACGCCTGTCTGTCGCACTGCCCCTCAGCAGATGGAGTAGAACACAAAGATGAATGACAGCGCAGCCGGTGGGCAATCGTCTGTCGCGCTAGCCCCTCAGCAGATAGAGTAGAACACAAAGATGTACGCGCTCTCTCTCTCTCTCTCTCTGGCGCCCGTCTGTCACATGAAACAGAGAGCTATCACATCTGTCCCAGGATGTAGGAACGTATCGTTGCACCTGGCTGATTCCCACACAGCTCATTGCAATCGCGTCGAAGAGATTATCGTGGGCGGCTGAAGGGATTCTCACGTTGACAATTCGTTACTGTATACTCCGCGCGCGCGCAAGTCACCATTTGCTGTTAAAGCATGGACACTGCCGATTTGTTCAATTATTCAATGTCTTGCTAGCCAGCTACAAAAATGTCGGAGAAATATAAGGGAGACGTTCACACTCATTCATCAATTACAAGTCGTTTGAAGCAATGTCTTTCGATATCGCTTTCTGTGACATGAGTCGAACCCTTGAGCTCCGCTGTGGATGCAGGGTGAAGATATGGAAAGTCTTTCTCCTGGCTGCTTTGCAGGCAGAGAAAGGCGAAGCAATTCGCTGCCCCGTCCATCTTATTCCACATGAGCTTGTGGAGAACCCTTTATTTAGGGATATGGCGCTAGAATATCTGGCGTTGCTGAGAATTCAGCGTCCGGAATACTTCGAGTAATCGAAGTATTCAATCGGTCCTTCCGAGGGCCCGACCACCAATTCGTTGGAGGCCACCCTATTAACAAAGAAAAGTTACAGACTGTGCCACACACAAACACTAGATTCAAGGATCTCTATCTTTCTTAGAAAATGAAGAAGCTCTTATTAAATTCATCTGATGAGAACTCAACTTCATGACAAGGTGTCCAACACACATCTTCAAAGGTCTAACTGCCATGAAATCATCATGTTTAAAGTTTTAAGACCCCTATGATAAGTAGCAAGGATCTTTTACATGATGTAAAATATAAACGTGTGTAGAGAGAGGTTTTGACCTGAAGTCATGAATTTATTTCTTCACTACCCCTCAAATGGAAAGAGTGAGGGTGGTGGAAGAATCATCAGAGCAACATGTTGTATAGTAATGCAGGCAATGACAGCCACGGTTCGATTTACAGATTTAGCGTTTTATATAACATACATCAATGATAACTGTTGTTGTAGAGTGTATACATGCATTTACTAACTTAGCCATTGGTGAATGACACAGCTAAATTGCTAAAGTACATCATCTAAGGGGTAGGGTTACCTACCGTTGGATTTAGGGACTTAGGGATTTGGATAATACAAATGAACGATCTCTTTTAGTGTAGAATGCGTGATGGATATGTTCGCTTTATAAAATGACTTTGAAGGCAAGACTTAATTTTCATGGTGAAAAGCCAGTTTTGATATCGTCGATGAGAGATAGTTACATACTCATTATGTTATACACTACATTTGATGTGGTCAGCTGAAAGATGATTGATGCATGTTCAATAGAAGCGTTGTATGTAACTTAGTGATTGGAATCATAAGTGTGTAAAGAGTTGATGAGGAAAATATATAATAGTCAACGCAGGAAAGTTTCTTGTTATCCAAGCTAGGAGTATATGAACATCATTCATCAGTCAGTGTTGTATTTTAAAAGTTGTATGCTGACAGAGACATAAGTTTACTAAATTATACAGCAAAACTCCTAAATCCATAGGATAGGTGTCCCTGTGTTAAAATTTAAGGATTTAGTGTTTTAAAAGTGTAAGTTACATAGATAAATCACTAAGACCATAGCATAGTCAAGCCTATCACAAGTCTTGACGTTTTATATGATCCATGTTAGTAATATCTGTTTGTGTAGAATGTGACTCAATGCGTTTAGTCAGATAATGTATCATCAATGTCATTCACTTGGTTAGATGATGAAGAAAGTGTGAGATAGAAGTGAAAGCGAACTCATAAAGTTTAGAACACAGAGTAGTAACATTGTAGGAATAAGTAAAGTGAAAGTTATGTCGTATAAAATGAGTGATACAAGACTAGCTCACATTGAACTGAATTGTTAGTGTAACAAAAAGCTGCATGGGTTTCAATAACATATCATGGTCATACTGTGTCGTTTTCTTTTCACATAAAGTTGGGCTTCAAACAGAGTGGATTGGCTTAGTAATAAAGTTCCAACCATTCTACTGTTTGTAAAGTTTGGAATAATATCAGAATCATTTCAGTGTTTGCAAGATAGGTAAAGTATAAAATAGTGTCAAAAGCATTTCACTGTTTGTAGCGTTAGAAATAAAGTTGATGTTTGTAAAGTTTGAAATCATGTTAGAATCCTTTCAGTGTTTGCAAGATAGGCGAAGTATAAAATAAAGTCGTGGCCATGTCACTGTTTGTAAAGTTTGGAATAATATCAGAATCATTTCAGTGTTTGCAAGATAGGTAAAGTATAAAATAGTGTCACAAGCATTTCTCTGTTTGTAACGTTAAAAATAAAGTTGATGTTTGTTAAGTTTGAAATCATGCTAGAATCCTTTCAGTATGTGTAAGATAGGGGACGTATAAAATAATGTTAGAATCCTTTCAGCATTTGTAACGTTAGAAATAAAGTTGATGAGTGAGAACTGTATTCCAGTCATGGTTTAAGTGACAATGTGTGTACGTGTGTGTGAGAGATTGAGTTCAACGTCATTGAGAGATATAGCTTCATGCGCTGCGTAAACGAACACTTTACAAGACGATGCGAGTCCAGTGAAAGCTTATACACTTGTACAAACACATAAAATTGAAATGTCATGGGAATGCAGTATTGAACTTTACAAGCATCATTCGAATGAACCATTGAATCAAGCCTCTTCGAAAGTGAGCATGATATAAGAAAACATTCAAATGGTGTGAAGCCCCAAAGTATCATTGTGAGCATCTGTACGTTTATCATTCCATGTATTTTATCACACACTAGGAACTATTCATTCTTTTCATCTTCGGATACATTCAGTTCACTTGAGGGTCATACAAACTTGCCACTCAGGATAAAGAGATCGCTGTCACAAAGCGTGAGCCGAGCGTCATTCCCCTTCAAGCGAGAATGTCCATTTATGGAAATCTTGACTCCCTGCGTCAGTCAGGAAAATTAGCGGTTGAGATTCCAAATATGGCGAGATGAAATCGTTTGAAGGAGACATGACCAAATTTGGACATTGGCATATTCTGTCTTTGTGAGAGAGAAGTATGTAAGGCGCTTCTCCCTACCCAATGTCACTCCTGTTTCCTCCTTTCAACGGTGAGTCGTCTGACGTTTGCTATCAGACGTTCTAAGTTAGAGATTTAAAGTCAGATCTTACAGGCATCACTGATACACTTTCTAACACTAGGGTCTTAAGGTTAGGGCCATCATTGTCTGTCCTATGCCATTTATTACAAACATGTTTCTGATAAACAGTGCTTTCTTGTGAGAACTGTAATAAATGACTAACTTTTATCTTGCAGTTTGAACATGGTTTTATCAAAGTCTTCGCGCTACAGCGTCACAAGATGTTCATGTGATAAAGTATACAGAGGGACCGAATACAAAAAGCACTTAAGACAGGTGGAACACACTGGGGAGCATAAGAAGGTCTTTGAAATAAAGACCTGTGTCCATCATGCTGTGGAAGCAGACTCTGACTTTTTCGAATTTAGGAAAAGACATGACCAGTGTCCAAGTGGGTAAATTTCTAACTGCCAGTTCAAAAAGTGGTTTGATGACTTGTATGAACGAAGGCAGGAGGAGAGGGTGGCTGTAAGACACATTGTCGACTTGGATGATGATGGGAGCGATCTCTTCATCAGCGATACAAGCAGCAGTGAGGAGGAAGGGGAAGTACAGGAGGTGAGAGCCGTTTTCATAAGTGGTAAACAGGAATCTGAACATGTATATGAGCGCGCATCTGAACATGTAGAGGAACCACTTAACACTTATACGCCAAAGAAAGGCGGTATACGCGAGCAAACAAGAGCTCTAGATAGGGATGAGTTGAAGGCAAAGGCATCACAGCAAGCCCATTACATGCTGCTCATAGATCGCTATGAGACCGTGAATAGACAAAATAAAGAGATGGTGCAGGACATAGCCAAACTAGAAATTTAAGTAAGAACGGTGAAAGTCTTACAGGAGGAAGTATTACAGCTGCAGAAGAGAGAGGAAACATTAATGAAAGAGAGGCGGGAGTGGAAGGAGAAGGAGATGGCTTATGAGGAGGTAGTATCCCAGTTGAATCATCAGAGGCAGGAGGTTACCAGACTTGGTGTGATAGAGAGGAACTGTCAAGGGATGAGAGAAGAAAATCATGAGCTGAAGAGGAGACTTAGTCAGACTGAAGACATCAACAAGGAAATGAAGAGAAGACACGTAGAGGTACACCTGCCAATCTACAGAAACCAAGTATGTGACGTGCCTACTGTTACAGATGATTTAAACACCACGCAGGAGTGCTACGAGGGAGGTGGGTCACCTGCATTCATCTCAGTATGGAGGTAGACGGTCGACTGTGTGATTTTTCAGTGAGAAAAGTGAAGAGGAAAATTCCTAGTAAGTTACTCGAACGTCATTGACTCTCAATCAACTCTAACACTATTTTTCTTTCTTACAGAGATCTTCGAGCAAAAGTAGAGAGGAGTCGGAGAACGCCACAAACAGCCTTCATGAGGCTAGTGAATGTCCCAAACAGCCTTCATGAGGCTACCCATAATGAGGCCAGAAAGTGTTTTCACTTTCTGACGGTTTCAAGCCCGTTGAACTCAGAGGATGGGTTGAAAATTGATGAAAGGGATGAAAGGATGGCCACTCACACGCCAAACGTATACAGATATCAAATTTCTATCTTCATTAGTTAGCAATCTCTCTTCACAGTGTGATACAAATACTCATCTTCAGCGAGCTAAGAATGAATAATCAAAGTCTCCATTGAACTAGAGTTATGAAGTAACTCATACATGTTACTAGACATGAAAGCATCAAATGTTACTCGTGTAAATTGAAATGAACCGTTGAAGCATCTTAGGTTCTCAAAACCTTCTCACACCTGAGTTACAGGATTTCACAAGCCTGAGTCATGTAAACGAATGCGATACAATTCACAACAGTCATTGCACAGTGATTAGTGTTAGAATGCATGGTAAGGATTTTGTTGAGACCACTGCAGTAACATTCTGGGAATAATTAAAGTGAAAAGTTGTGTTACATGAAATGAGTGATGCAAGATTAGTCCACATTGAAATGAATTGGTAGTGTAACAAACAAGCTGTGTGGGATTCAGCATATGTTTGAAGACAAGCGCTGCTAAAGGGTTTTGAGATGATGTGAATTTTATCACATCATGTTCATGGATGTAACAGAATGAATGTCTCTACTGGTTGAGTGTATAAGATAGAACACATATCATAGTTGTTGTATGTAAATTAGAGGTTCATATTCGATGAAAGCAAAGATTGAGATTGCAAAGTTTAATGAATAGGTAGTGTAATTAACTGTTTGAATCAGTGACATAGTTAAAAGAAACAACAATAGCATATCGAGACAGTATCATATAGCATCAGGGCATTTGGTTTATTCATGTAAAAGTTAGATAGAAGCAACTTGTTGATGCAGCATGACATCATGAGTGCGAAAGCAGGAATAACATGCTATGACTGGAGCATCCGTTGAAATTGATTGTATGTCAACTGTACATGAAACGTTATTTCCAAAAGCTTGACATGGACACATTAAGAGTTAAGTCACTGCAAGCCTTTCATATTGATGAGCATGTAGTCACACATGATAGAAAAAATTATTTATGTCATAAATGTGGGAATCAGTGCATGTTTAGATCCAGGTACTGCTAGTTGTTTCATGATAGTATTTGGTATCGAAGATTTAATGTAATGTATCACATGTCAATAGATTTCAGGTGTAATAGAATAAATGTCGTTGCAGGTTTTGAGTGTATAGGATAGAAGACATGAAATGAATTGGTAGTATAACAAAAAAAAGCTGTGTGGGTTTCAATAACATATCATGGTCATACTGTGTCGTTTTCTTGTCGTTTCAATAGAGTGGATTGACTTAGTAATAAAGTTACAACCATTTTACTGTTTGTAAAGTTAGAAATAAAGTTGATGATTGTAAAGTTAGAAATAAAGTTATCACCATGTCGCTGTTTGTAAGACAGGTGAAATATAAATGAAGTCAGATTCACTTCACTGTTTGCAACGTTAAAAATAAAGTTGATGTTTGTAAAGTTTGAAATCATGTTAGAATCCTTTCAGTGTTTGTAAGATAGTTGAAATGTAAATGAAGTTATAATCACTTCACTGTTTGCAACGTTAAAAATAAGGTTGACGTTTGTAAAGTTAGAAATAAAGTTGATGAATGTAAAGTTTGAAATCATGTTAGAATCCTTTCAGTGTTTGCAAAGTTAGAGATAATATGTTTAATAAGTACGTTAGAGAGTTGACTGTACTGAGATCTAAGGATTAGGTCACATTAGAATTCAAGTGATTGAATGTCATCTTAATGAAGATAGAAATGTGTTTGTGGCTGCATGTGGTGCAAGAGTGTCCTCCCATTTCATTCCATTCATCATATATCCTTCCCCTCTGCATTCCATATCCGAAGATATGTGGCGGGCTTGGGACCGCTTTAGCTGCATTAGAAGGAAGTTCTTATAAGAACTCATGATGCATTCACGAGGAAATGTGGTGAAACAGTGTGCTGTATGTGTGCATGATGATTTTATGAACTAAAGAACGCTCATCACTCACTCCATCACTGAAAGAAAACATGAACGAGTTGAGATGACAGCCATTCGCATGCATGTGTTAAACCCTTACTTCATCATCCGATATCACAATGACATCCTCACTTTCCATGTCCTCACTTTCCATGTTATCACTTTCAACCGTCTCGCTCTCGCTGGTTGCCATCTCGGCCTCGCTCCCAACCGTCTCGGCCTCACTTGCCTCTATCGCAGCCTCTTCTCGCACTCGTCGATTCAAATCTTCCTGTAGGGTGAAGTAAGAATAGTACTTCACGAATTCAACAGTGATATCCTCACCATAGATATCACTGTGAAATTCTTCACCGCGGTGTATGATACGAAAAGGTGTCACGCACGCTGTTGGTTTCTCAGACATGATTATGATAGTAAAATGCAAGAGACTCTGCTTTATATGAGAATGATACAGCCTTTCAAATGTCTGATTCGTGCAATCATATTGCTCTAAACTTATGGTTGGAGGAAGAAAGGGGAAGACATATTTTCATTGACTGCTACCCTCAACCACTCAACAAACGTAGATGCATTTATCGCATGAATCTCCCTTCCGGTACGATAGCAATGAGCTGTGTGGGAGGTCTGAGATGATGATGCGTTCCTACATCCTGGGACAGATGTGATAGCTCTCTGTTTCATGTGACAGACGGGCGCCAGAGAGAGAGAGAGAGCGCGTACATCTTTGTGTTCTACTCTATCTGCTGAGGGGCTAGCGCGACAGACGATTGCCCACCGGCTGCGCTGTCATTCATCTTTGTGTTCTACTCCATCTGCTGAGGGGCAGTGCGACAGACAGGCGTCAGAGAGCACTTATGATTCTTTGTGGGCACAGGAGGGGTTTTTTCACTGATAGGTTTTATGATAAACATTTTGAATGGTAGCGTGTTGACTATTGCAAGCCATGTTAAATGTCATGTTTACATCGTCTGCATTCACTCAGAAAATGCTGTTTCCTACAAATGAGTTTTCTACACTGACGTATTCATTGTGTGAGTTCAAGGGGTCGAGTCGTTGAACTAAGACTTATGCGTTTCTACAGGTCTTTATATCAGCTTTCAACACGCCTGCAATCTATGAAAGTTTTACCAACATAAAGTTGTTGACATAAAGTTTCTTACACCGCAGTTCATGTTTACGACTTTCATTTGAATGTCAGATTTGTATGTTCATCTGTCTATGATGAGTGTAAACGTTGTCACAGTTCTCCTTTATTTCCCGTAAACTAGTTGTGACACTTTTGTGTTTCACTTCATCTAGCAGGTTGATTTTTATCTCACACATAATGTTTCCTATCTCATATGCATTCGACTAACAACAAGTTGTTATGTCTATACTTGTATGCTGTCGATGCAGAGTGCAAACACGCTGTCTTTATTTACAAAACACACACATTCAATTTGATAAAGGCAAACAACACATTTAGTAAAGATGGTACGCTAACGAGTGTGACTGCAGAAACATTTCACAAAACTTTTTTCAACGTTCGCTACGTTTCACAACAACCTGTCAAAGACTTCTTACAAAACTTATTTCAACATTTGCATTTAAGCGAACATGTGCTTCACGTATTCTACACGAACGGTTAACACATGTGATATAAAACCCTAAATCCGACCGTAGAGGAGCCTAGCCTTGGATGATGGACTTTACAACCCACGCGATTCAATGTCATGGAATCACACTCAACGTGTGTGACAACATCTGGTTTTATAAAACATTCAACACTTATTCCTATCCATCTCACTTTTATATCCAACATGTTAAACTTAGACTTGGTTTCAACCACTCAAGTTGTCAAAAACTTGCATGTGTTGTCTAATATTCAATTCATTCTGTACACAGATTCGCTTTACTTCACATCCAAAGTTAATGACTACCTAACAGATGTATTCACTCTGAATTTACACTTCACCGTTTGTGAAAAGACTGTAACATAAAACATTTTACACACTGCAGTCCGGATCTCAACTAAGGATAAAAACTTTCTAGTGCTGTGGCGAACACTGTTTTCATATAACATTCTAAACTCTTATTGCAGTAGAAAACTGCTTTTAGTAAACCTGATGAAGCGAATCTAACAGTCATGAAGTTTGAATTTTCTAATAGGGAAACATTTGGCAACTGTCTCCAATAAAACTTTCTAACACTGTGAACGTAAGTTACAAGACGATCTACACTGTGCAGTAAAACCTTCTAAAACTTTCTAGTGCTGTGATGAGTTCGGTCAGTCATACAACGTCAATGATCAAACATTATTTTCACAAACGTGTGTCGTAGTAAAATTATTTGACTACACTAACACTTGCATTTCATGACATGTGTGTTTCATAAAACATCATGATCAAACTTTTCTAACTATACATCAACCTGTGTTGCAATAAAAACTTTTACAAACCATGATAAAGTTTCTGACTAGACTTACGAATACAACGTCAATGATCAAACTTTACTTTTACAAACGTGTGTCACAGTTAAACTACTTGACTACACTAACTTTGCAAACCATGATACACTTTCTGATTAGACTTACGAATACAACTTCAATGATCAAATTTTCTAACTATACATCAACCTGTGCTGCAGTAAAACCTTTGTACAACATGATGAAGTTTCTGACTAGACTTACGAATAAACGTCATGATCAAACTTTCTAACTATACATCAACCTGTGTTACAGTAAAAATATTTGACTATACTAAACTTTGCTTTTACAAACCATGATACACTTTCTGACGACACTCACGAATAAACGTCATGATCAAACTTTATTTTCTCAAACGGGTGTCGCGGTAAATTATTTGACTACACTAACTTTGCATTTCATGACACTTGTGTTTCGCAAAACTTCAATGATCAAATTTTATTTTCACAAACATGTGTCGCAGTAATACTACTTGTCTACACTAGCGCTTACATTTTATGACATGTGTGTTTCATAAAACGTCATGATCAAATTTTATTTTCACAAACATGTGTCGTAGTAAAACTAGTTGACTACACTAACGCTAACATTTATGGCATTTGTGTTTCATAAAACACCATGATCAAACTTTTCTAACTATACATCAACCTGCGTTGCAATAAAACTTTTGTACAACATGATAAAGTTTCTGACTAGACTTATGAATAAACGTCATGATCAAACTTTCTAACTATACATCAACCTGTGTTACAGTAAAAATATTTGACTATACTAAACTTTGCTTTTACAAACCATGATACACTTTCTGATGACACTCACGAATAAACGTCATGATCAAACTTTCTAACTATACATCAACCTGTGATGCAATAAAACCTTTATACAACATGATAAAGTTTCTGACTGGACTTACCAATACAACGTTGATGATCAAACTTTTCTAACTATACATCAACCTGTGCTGCAGTAAAACTTTTGTACGACACTGACAAGAGCTTGTTCACTAGCGAAGAGAGAAGTCTGTGATGTGTTGCGTGTGGCGCATGAATGTCCTCCCTTCATTCCTTCATCATTTCGTCTCCGTGATAGAGACAAGAAGAACTGATGGTTCATTCTCGCATGGTTGGCCAACTGTCGGGAGACAAGTGCAATGGAGATTTTATGAGGTAACCTGTAGCAGATAGCTAAATGTCGCCCTGGCGGTCAGAGTACAACGTTGAGACGAAACATTGCAAACATGACACAGAGAGGTTTCACAAGGATTACCATTGCCCACGTCCCGTGCAGCTACGGACTTCACCGCTGTCTCGAAATCACCCACAGGAAGTATCACACCGAAAATCGTGCACCGTCCATGACTTGATCGCCAGACATGAAAACCGGTGGAGTTGGTAAGAGGTTGGCAGACTTTGATCAGCTTGATAGCAAGCCGTGATTCACCAGCGTTTTGCAATGGAGATGTTTAGATGTTACCCATGACAAGATAGCTAAGACTCAACCGATTGGCGTTCAAAGTTCTACGTTGAGAACTGTGTCAAATGCCCAACATGAGACATGAGTTGCCCCAGCGGTTTCGGTCTAAACTATGACACACTCCCTTGCCACACTTATCACTACGGCATCGTCCGCCGTCCCGAAGGAACACCCTGTCAGTGGAATATTACAGCAAAACTCTCTGTGTCTTGCTCGCTTTCAGTGAAAAGCCGCTTAGTCTATGAGAAGACTGGCTCACTAAAAATCCTTTCATTGACTTCAGCAGGGTCAAACACCCCAGAAAACCTCCAAAACTAGTGAATTTAAATTTTTCAACTTTTTAGCACTACTTATGAAATTTTATAAGTAGTGTATCACATAGGGCAAGTCAATAGCGACCGAACCTTTTTTGAATCAAGTCAAACGGACTTGTATAAGCAAAGTTACAAGCCTTTAAAGTTTTGGAGTCTTTTATGGTCTGGAGACGAAGGCCGTCTCCTGGCGAACCTCTAAGTCTGACGCCTTAGCTGATATCAGCAATGAAATTTTCTAAGTCGGTTTCTTACAGAAACCCGGTTTTTCAGATTTCCAATGCTATCATCGGAGCTCCAGAGTTCACCTACCCCAACCCAGTCGGGAGGAGAACTGATTTCCACAAGCCGAGTTTCCACTTATATAGTGTGTGGCGATCAGCTGATGACGTAACACCCATCATTCAAACACTAAAAACCCGTCTATCTCCGGTTCTAGTGCTCCGATGGAGCTGGAAATACGCCATTTCCATGTAAAATTTGACGCTGAATCCGAATCTGCCCTCCGTTTTCCCATCCGATGCTTCGTTTTGGCTCTACAGCCCACAGCCATCGCAAAAATTCTAACAGTCGTTTTTCGGAAAAATGATGAAAAATTTTTTCTCTCCGATGGCTTTCAAATTTAGCATGCCGAAGCAGAATGTGACGCTGATTCCAAATCTGGTCTCTGATTTCCCGTCCGAGGCTTGCTTCACCCGCTAAAGCGATTTTCATAAACATTCTAACTCTGTCGCTTTTTGCCAAGGTCCCAAATTTTCAATAACATCTCACCTCTAAACGAAGGCAGATACGAACAAGCCATGTTTTCCACTGAATTTGTCTCACTCGTAGCTTTCAAACGAGCTATTTCACGACAAAATCCGTCCACTAGAAGCAAAGTTGGAAGGTCGGTGCCGAGGGGGGGGACGTCAGCGAAAATTTTTCTCTCCGATTGACTTGAAACTCACCATGTTGATAGAGAATTTCATGCTGATTCCAAATCTGAAATCCGTTTTCCCATCCGATGCTTCGTTTTGACGCTACAGCCCAAAACGTCCAAAATCCTAACTCTGTCGTTTTTCGCCAATCTCCCAAAATCTTAAATGGCGTCTCACATCTAAACGAAGACAGATATGAACAAGCCGTTTCTTTCAGTGAATTTGTCTCACTCTTAGCTTTCAAACGAGCTATTGCACGACAAAATCCGTCCACTGGAAGCCAAAATCGAAGGTAGCTCTCCCGAGGGGGGGGAGGTCAGAACTTTTTCTCTCCGATTGAGTTGAGAAGAAGTTCCTAGACCCAACATTGACCAAAACGTCCGAATTTGCACTCCATTTTTCCATCCGAGCACTCCTTCATGCCGAATTCCAGCCTTTCTCATCCCAAAACCTCCAACACCTGCCTTTTTCAACTCTGACGGTTTCCTGCCATTTTCCTCCTTAAACCCAAGAAAATGAGTCCAAACTGAGCTTTCCACTGCTTTTTTCTCACTTTTAGCTTTCAAATGAGCTATTGCACGACTTTGTACGATGTCTACAACCGAAGTTGGAAGTTTGGTAGGAGGGGGGGGGAGGTCAGAACTTTTTCTCTCCGATTGAGTTGAGAAGAAGTTCCTAGACCCAACATTGACCAAAACGTCCGAATTTGTACTCCATTTTCCCATCCGAGCACTCCTTCATGCCGAATTCCAGCCTTTCTCATCCCAAAACCTCCAACACCTGCCTTTTTGAACTCTGACGGTTTCCTGCCATTTTCCTCCCTAAACCCAAGAAAATGAGTCCAAACTGAGCTTTCCACTGCTTTTTTCTCACTTTTAGCTTTCAAATGAGCTATTGCACGACTTTGTACGATGTCTACAACCAAAGTTGGAAGTTTGGTAGGAGGGGGGGGAGGTCAGCACTTTTTCTCTCCGATTGAGCTGGAAATCACACCACAGATGTAGAATTTCACGTAGAGTCCGAATCTGCACTCCGTTTACCCATCCGAGCACTCCTTCATGCCGAATTCCAGCCTTTCTCATCCCAAAACCTCCAACACCTGCCTTTTTCAACTCTGACGGTTTCCTGCCATTTTCCTCCCTAAACCCAAGAAAATGAGTCCAAACTGAGCTTTCCACTGCTTTTTTCTCACTTTTAGCTTTCAAATGAGCTATTGCACGACTTTGTACGATGTCTACAACCAAAGTTGGAAGTTTGGTAGGAGGGGGGGGGAGGTCAGCACTTTTTCTCTCCGATTGAGCTGGAAATCACACCACAGGTGTAGAATTTCACGTAGAGTCCGAATCTGCACTCCGTTTACCCATCCGAGCACTCCTTCATGCCGAATTCCAGCCTTTCTCATCCCAAAACATCCAACATCTACCCTTTCCACACTCTATCCTTCCCACATTCCTACCCTTCCTACCCCTTGCTGGAAAACTCCTTCCTTCCTTCCAGAGGGGGGGAGGGAACAGTTTCCTCCTCTCGGACCCATCCTTCCATCACATCCTTGGCAAACTCCCTCACCTTCCTTCCAGAGGGGGGGCTGAGTCAGCATGATGACTCATCGATGACTCATCACTGGACCGCACTGTCCTTGATTTTGGAATGGGGTTACTACTATTCTCCATATTTCTTTTTCTTCCATTGGGAAATGTAGTAGGAGTTGATCTGCAACAAACAGGAATTAAATGATAAATATGCGAAGATTGATAAGCTGATGATAGAACATAGACGTTCTGCATATAGGAAGATAGACTTCGTTTAAATGAAAAATGATGCAAAATACTACAATTGAAGAATATTTGATAATTGCTATGTTTTTTGTACTGGAGATTTATATTATTTATATAGGATTATGGCATAATAAAGCAATTGCTCCCCGCTGTGATCTTACAGATGAAAAATACGCCAGAAGTTTCATTTTACTTGCTTATTGTCACAACCGCGTTTCGTCTGCTCTCAGTACGTGTGACACGCAGAATGAATCAAAGTGATTGAAACATGATTCCTGCTAGAACATCGATCAAACAATGATCCTTTCTTTTTATTCAAATTGTTGATGCATTTCTTCTCCTATTAGCAACTTTTCTGTATATGTACTTTTTAGCTACTACTTATTCATTTCGTGATTGCTTGTCCAATGACTGTCCATTGCTTGATCGATATTCTAGCAGGAATCATGTTTCAATCAATTTGATTCATTCTGCGTGTCACACTTACTGAAATCAAACGAAACGCGCTTTTGACAATAAGCAAGCAAAATGAAACTTTATGAAGCATTATATTGGTTTCCATGCATGCATGTATGCGCGTATTCAAGGTGTAAGTATGTAAAGTTATTGTCTTTTCTAACTTTTTGCAAGCATCTTGCGATGCTGGTCGAATTTTAGAATTAAAAGCACTGCTATTATTGATAAGATTTATGCTCCTAAGCTTTCACCTACTAAAACCGCATCAGATGAAACGAAAGAGGTTAAGCTTATTAGAGTGATTATCATGTTTGCATTAAAATTCAAATATGAATTTTAATTTTAATACATAATAAAAATAATTTCAAAAATTATGGACAATGGATTCAAGCTTCATAGATAATTAATATACTGTAGTGGCGGTGATATTAGATTTCTGTCATTACATTTGGTCCATACATGCTTATTTAGAGAGGAACTCATCATCCTTATGAATAGATTCTCTTCTTTGTTTCTTTGAAAAGTCGGTCGAAAAATTCGGCTTTGAAAACTGAAAACCTCAGTTTCATGGGAGTTGTAGCATGGGAATAACATAGAATGGGGAATCATGGCTAGTACATCAATAATACATTAGTGGATCACGCATACTTAATTATATACATGCATAAAGACAAATACAGGAAGCATCACTTATTTACTATATTCGAAAGATGAATACTTTCTCGTAATTATTTCCTTCCTTCTGAGAGAATTTCGAATAAAATATTTATCTTTTTTATCATTTAAAAATTCTTAGATGCAAAGCGTCATTTTCTTATTACAAACGCTGCTTGATCTATTTCCTATCAGAACAACTAAATGTCGGAATTTACATTCCTTTATTTAAGGCGGCCGTCTAAAATTTCAACAACCAATAGTTAATTTATTTAACTGATTTACTTGTCAGGTAGCGATAAATGGTATCAACTTCCGTGATATAACAGGCCTGCAGAAGAGAGAAGAAAAGTTCCGCAATCATTTGCCGCAATCAGCAGTTTTTATATTTCTCTTTGCGCTTTGCAAGGATTATTAGCAAAAGCAAGAATGCAAATTATGCAGTGGATGAAAATTAATAGATAATCGCTGAAGATAATCGCTTGAAATATGATGAACATTTGTCGAGTGACGTCCACATCTGTGCGCCCAGCGGGATTTTGAACAGGAAATGCATAATGGAACAATTACTAAAACCCGAAATCCATTTGGTTAGACTGCATGCTGAGATGATTAGCTTATATCTGATGAATCTGGCAGGCAAGTATGCAAAGTTTCGAGGAAATAATCCATAATGTAAACATGAGTTTCACTGTTCTATTTCAAGACGATCACTTGAGAAACCTGTGAGCACAGATTTAGAGAGGAACAGATGAACTATTTACACAACTGCTTGAAGCTGGTAAACACAGGACGAGAGAGACACTGGCTTGCGATAGACGGGCAAGAAACAAATCGCGATATGATTACAGCGATGACTGCTGCAGGATAAACATACTTGAATAGCTTTCATTGTCATGTTGTCAAATGATTTATTTGTCAACAAAGTAAGCAAGATCAATGAATTATGTCACACCTATTAATTAGTAAATAAAGTACCCAAGATATTGAACCACTTTTAGATTAAGTCATTCAGATTCAAGTTTAATTCCCATTCATCGCAGAATAAAAATTTTTAAAATGAAAATACCAAGTTAGAATCAGTGATCAATAATAAATTGCTATTATCATAATCAATCGCTATTAAAGTGAATTCTGTATCAAGCAAAACGTCTTTCCGTAGTGCATTTTTATGGGATATAGATAATTTAAACTTACTAACGTTTTCCTGTGATAGTGTACATGATGATGTGCACCAAAAACAATAGGGGACTTACATTTCTATGTTTTATTTACCCCCGAAGAGCATCAACTTGGTAGCCTGCTGCCTCGACTGGACATCCGTTGAAAATATGTTTCTTTCAAAATCTATTTTCCCATACTTCAACAATCGAAGTCGAATGAATCGGAAAGCAATTATTCTTACCAGGGACGTTAGGTGATTGTTTCTTAAGGCATCATTATCAAAATAATGGTCTGTCAGCTCTGGGAATACAGTATCAACGTTGATCTTGTTCAGGACAAAATGCTCCACTTTAATGTCCAAATTGCATCCTGTAGGGAGAGTGGAGGCATTCCATATTCTAGGAAACAATGATCTGAAAGCAACTTCAGCCACTTTAATTATAGTAAATACAGCAAAACTATGTGACATCAGACCACCTCGCTGCTTCCTACAAAAAACTTTGCGTATGGGAAATGTACTGTGTGAACTTAAAGCATATTAAATGGGAGATCAAATGATCGATCCAAAGGTGATCGGCGACGTAGCTTTACGGGAGTGTTCAGGTAAGATGGGTAACCTTTAAAAACTGTGGGTACAGCGTCTTTTTTTAGTATTCTACGCTTTCTTGTGCGGCGATCTTTGTCTTCTTTTTTCTTTCGTGAAGTCAAATCAGCTTTAAAGTCGCTCTCCAAGACAAACGAATGAAACATGTCGAGCTGGCTTAAAATTCTTTCGCTTGATCCTCCGTAACCACTGCTCAAGCAATTGAGGGTTGCTGTGAGGAAACTCGTGAAAAGAAATATTCGAATATTTCGATACTCTGTACGTACACTGAGGAACACAACATGAAGTCACCATTGCTCCGGAAT
Organism: Prostheceraeus crozeri; assembly: GCA_907163375.1. Taxonomy (NCBI): domain Eukaryota; kingdom Metazoa; phylum Platyhelminthes; order Polycladida; family Euryleptidae; genus Prostheceraeus; species Prostheceraeus crozeri. The sequence continues at coordinate 627,948 of CAJQUW010005934.1, read as the reverse complement.
TATCATGAAAAAGTAACAAGTCAGTTTAAGAAGAGCCCACTTATTACGATATGAAGTATACACCTGTGACGACTTATCATTTAATTAAATCAAAATTCTTGTTAAGCAGTCCTACAGAATTGCTGTTGAATGATGTCGACATCAATTTATCTCAAAATGGACTTAGCATACATATATGTCATACACATGAGCATAATCATCGAATTGTCAAAAACGTGAGATGTTATCGCCTCAACGCGATAACCATCCCATCTGGTCAACACATTTCTTGCCTGTCTATCGCAAATTGTCATCAAAGTAAACACCGATCGGCGGGCTTCAACGCCGTCAGCGTAAATTGCAGAAAGCAGTTCATCTGTTCCTCTCTAAATCTGTGCCTGTGAGTTTGTACGTACTAAGATTGCTTGCACATAGGGTTCAGACAACGTATTGGCTACATGCTGCCCATGTACCTAGCGCAATGAATGAATCACACAAGGTAGGCGCTACAGACAAGCGGGAAAGTTGTGCAGCGGCTACAAAGCTGAGTGACTAAAGAAACGTATTGGAATGGAATCCTTGCTACCTAGACTGTCTAAAGTTATTACCACATGTATTTGGGAAACATCGTTAATCTATAAAATAAAGGAAATTATACAGTGCATCTGAGTCCATTCAATTTTTGGTTTAGACTTTTATATTCTAACTTATAATTTGAAGTATGAGTTTAAGGCAACCGAATTGAATATTAATGACGACTTCCAGAGAATTATTTTCTTTTACGATTATGCTTGCGTGTGTGTGTATTAATTTTTCGTGTTAGAGTGCCGTGGTACACTTATTAAGGTTACTTAATTTTCAAGTAGAACAGCATTATAACACATTATTACGCAGAATATTGCGCACGGTGCATCACGAATGTAATAAACAAGTGTAGCACTACTGTAGTACAACCCTGATAAAGCGCAATAACACTTATTTTTAAATGAAAATCATCATCCTCTAGGAATCTCAGTTACAACTACATAAAATAAACTAAGATTAAGCCTACTGTACAAAATATAACTGTAATGAATAAATTTATAATGAACTTTGAAGAAAAGAAAAAAAAATATAAAATACATGTGAAACTACAATACGAGTATGGGTACTGAACTTGCTAGAATCGACCTACAACGTCTCACCTGGAACTACTCCATGAAGAAAATGAAATAAGGAACTAGACTAATAATAATAAATGGACCGATTGGTGTCTAACTATTCATGAAATTTAATCTATCTCTCAAGAGGACCGGTCTGTGTCCCATCATATCCAGCCTTAATCCGCAAACAAATATGACAAGGGTAATCTGCATACGACGGAAGATGCTATCAATCACCTATTTCACTACAGATGGGAAAGGAGATAATTATTTACGTTGTTACCTAACTTAATATAGAAAATAAGCTAACCAAAAAATTATCAAAGTGTAGATCGTGCTAACAATTAAAAAAAACAGAAAAAAAGGAAAGTGATGGGTAATAAATTCTGAAAGATTAACTGCTGAAATTGATTAGTGAAGTACGAACTGAAATGGAATATTGAAATTGTAACAAAAGAAAAAAAAATAACAATAGTAATGAGAAAAAAAAAATTGACTGAATGAATAAATTAATTACTTGAGAAAAAGGAAGGAAATAAGCAGCACAAATGAAAATTACTAGGTAAAATAATCAAAATCTGAATAAATAAATAAAATTGATAGTCACAAGAAACTAGTGTAAAATAAATGAGTAGACTGCAAAAAAAAAATTAGTACAAACGAATAATGTAATACATACTGGAAATAAAATGAAATTAAATTGAAATTAAAATTGAAATTAAAATTGAAATTAGTCCTTAAAAGGACTGGTTTTGCGTTCCCTGTACCAGCTAGGAAGTCATCAGCAGGACCTCAGGTAGGATTCGTGTTTCGGCCCCAATTCCTGAACACTCAAACCCATCTGAGCGGGGCCCTGCACAGTAAAACTGTACAGCTTCCACAAAGTCAAAAGTCGGGTTAGTCACAATCGGTGTAAGTCAAAATCGACAAAAAAAGAAAATCTGATTATTCGGTTAGTAGAAAACTGAACTTAGAAAATTGTCTAGCTGAATACAGCCCAAATTTCAAAAGTAGCTCTTTATGCCTGTGTAAACATCTTTCTGCATTATTGATTAAAGAATCTTGATTATAGCCTCTAGCAACTAATAATCTGAAGGTCGAAGAAGCTTTTTTCACGAAATCATCAAGGGATGAATAAATTCGACCGTATCTTATAAGTTGTCCGTTAAATACTTGGCTACCCATTTTGTATGGGATTGTATTTTCTGGGAATGTTAGAAGTGTAACAGCAAAGTTAAAATCGTCTACTTTATGGTACACAGAAGTTCGTAAACCATCATTAGTAATGCTCAATTTAACATCTAGGTATTCAACCTCTTTGTTATTACTACCGCTTCTGCTCGCTTCCAAGCTACTGGGGTAAATATGCTTTATAATCTGGTTAAAATGTTTATAATTAATTATACAAATGTCGTCGGTGTATCTAGAAGTATTAGATAACAGTTTAGCCAGCCCCATCTTCTTATTTTTCAGTAAGTTTTGCATATAAACAAATTCACAGTGTAGTAAAAACAGATCAGCTAAGAGAGGACTACAATTCCCACCCATAGGAATGCCACGAGTCTGTTGGAAAACTTGACCACCAAACGTTATAAAAACATTTTCTAAAATAAACTTAATTGCTGATTTGAATTTGTCTTTCGTAAAGGTTGTATAGCCGTTATATCTAGACCGTGACATGAAACTTTTATCATAACCAACGCATAAATATTTTCTGTTGCGATTATCAAAAATCAAGTCAAGTAATTTAAAAATATGTTCTTTAACTTCACGCTGATCCAGGTTAGTATAAAGCGTAGAGAAATCAAACACTTGTGCGCTTTTAACATCCAGACTTTGGACTTTATTAAGAAATTCTGATGTCGATAAGACACTCCAAAAACAGTTTATGCCGCTATTGTTATAAACTGAACTGCAATACCTTTTAAAATGATCTCTGATAACAGAGAGTCCTTTATTAACCAGGATGGATAACTGCTTTGTAGAGCAATGTTTTGCTCCTGCTATGAATCGAAATTTGTAAGGGACTTTATGTAATTTAGGTATCCAAAATAGCTTAGGGAGTTTTAAGTTCTTATCGTTGCAAACTATGTCGAATTCATCTCGCAAAATATCACTATGGTTCTTGATAACACACGCAGCATTACTTTCTATAGGTGTATACGTCAGGTTACCAATTGGCGAAAAGGAACTCAGGTCATACCCCAACTCCTTGAGCAATGTCATGACATAAAACTTTTTACAAACAAATGCGTAATTGCTGGCTGCTTTATCTACAGAAGTCACAATAAAATTTGTGTGCAAATACTGAAGGTAAGATTCTTCTTCTTTTGTTAAACTTTCAGGGAATCTTTTCTTATTATTTCTATTATTATCATAAGTGCTCTTAATGAATCTTAAACGATCCTCTACGACTGTCATAACTTTAGTCCTCCATTCTTGAAAATCTGACAATGGAACTTTGTACCTACGGCTGACTCTATTGACATGACGGTCAAGAGAGTTCTCTATTTCTTTATACAGGTCTAGCACTAATCTAGCACTAATCTAGCACTAATCTAGCACTAATCTAGCACTAGTCTAGCACTAATAGTTATAATCGCTAGCACTGAATAATCAGCTCGAGAAAATGAAAAATCAAACACAAATTTTCTTCAACCAATTAAGAAAAAAAATATTAAATTTTTTTTCTGTGTAACGTTTCGCTTTCTGCTTCTGCTGGTAAAATCATAAAAATAAAGGGAACTTTAAAATCACATTGAACGAATTGTACTAGAGTCTGATGCATGGGAGCTGCTTTCTCTTGTTCCCACAGGCCGACGAATCTCTATGTTCTTTGCTGAGGTGCATAGTTGACCATTGAATCACTTTCATAGAAGGATTGGCACTGTATGCAATTAGCAGTTGATAGACATGTGATATAGGGACAGTCACGTGAACTCACACTCTAGATCTTATTGTGCGAGCCGATTCTCCAACATATGTCGATGTGCAACCTGTACAATGTACATTCAATGAGACATATACAAAACTTTAGCAATCACACTTCAGATTTGTAAGACTGTGTGCAGTATTTACAGATAGCTATCATATATACACTAATGCCATTTTTTTGTATATCCTCGTCAATCCATTGAAAATTGAACTTAGGTGAACTTCAAGAAATGTGAAAAAATGATGCTTTGAAGGAAAATGACATGAATGTAACACAAATTCCAAACGGCAATGCAAGAGCGATTGTCCAAAGAAAGTTATCAGACATGCCATGAAGCAAGTGAGTATATCGAGTGAGAAAGAGGTGAAAGAGAAAAGTTGTGGTCATTATCACCAAATAGTAATGAATTGAGAATTCAAGAGAAATAAAAGGAATATGGTACAAATGTAGCTTGCCAGCTCATTGAATGTCTGTCTCCCTAATAAACCTCTATCTCATATTTTACTACCCATGTCACAACAGGAGTGTATACATGATAGCTAACTGTGTATACTGTACACAGTTTTACAAATCTGAAGTGTGATTGCTAAAGTTTTGTATATGTCTCATTGAATGTGCAGGTTGCACATCGACATAAGTAGTAAGTAAAACTCCACTTCTGGATAGCGCAAGATGGCCGCCGTCGCTGACGTCCCCCCTCCTGTCCGTCGTGTCGGTCATGGTGTGCCGTCGTGTTGCTTCGAGTCTGACGTCCCCCCTCTCCTGTCCGTCGAGTCGGTCGTGGTGTGCCGCCGTGTTGCGCCGCCGTGTTGCTTCGAGTCTGACGTCCCCCCCCTCTGGCCGGCCGTCGTAGCGCGCGGTGATGTGCTGTCCAGGTTGGCGTGGTGTGCCGGCCAGGTTGGGAGGGTGGACTGTCGTAGCTCACCTGAAAAAATCCTAAGTGTCAGAGTGGCTTTGTATGGACAAAATTTTGAAAATTTTCTTAAGTGTGGCATTTCGACCTGGGACCCTCACCAAAGTTTGTTTCATCAAATTTCACTGACCCCCCCCCCCCGACAGCAATCTTCTAACTTTGGTTCTAGTGGACGGATTTTGTCTTACAGCTACTCGTTTGAAAGAGGAGAAAAAACTGCTCGACGACATTTTTGCCGCGAGTCAATCGGACCAGCCGTTCAAAAGTTAGAGCTGTTACAAGATTTTATGTCGGAGCTCACCTGAAAAAATCCTAAGTGTCAGAGTGACTTTGTATGGACAAAATTTTGAAAATTTTCCAAAGTGTGGCATTTCGACCTGGGACCTTCACCAAAACATTTTTCATCAAATTTCTCCGAACGAAGGGGGGGGTCAGTGAAATTTGATGAAAAATTTTTTGGTAAAGGTCCCAGGTCGAAATTCGGAAGTTTTAAATTTTTCAAAATTTTCACCACACTGGAGCTCTCACACTTAGGAATTTTTTCACTTGTGGCATGTTACATGGACATGTGCTGACGCACCGACTTCCCGTGGTCATATGAGAATGGTTTAGGTGTCATATGATAGAGAATGATGAGACAAATCGTTTGCAAAAAACCGCATGTCGCTACGATGAATACTTTCGGAGATAGAGCCATTTTAAGTTTTCTTCCGAGCATATACATGTATAAACCCCCGACAACGTAAGTCTGATCACTTCATCGAAAGACGAGGTAAGCGACGGTCGTCGCTCTGAGCTCCCGATATCGGGTGTTTCAAAGGACTCTATCTTTTGAGGTAGGCAAGCTATCTTCTTACTTCAAAGTTTGTGTGATAGAGTTTGATAGTGTCTTTACTACTGATAAAATTTTTTAAAAGTAGTATGAGTAGTAAAATGCGAAATTTTTTAAAAATTCTTAATTTTCAGTTTTTTCAAAGTTTTAACATGTAGACTAAGGATTTCAAGTATGCTGAGTTCAAATCTGCTATCAGATTTGAAATTTAACTAAGTCTAAGGCAGCTTTGAGGGGTTAGATCCCAGCTACTGATCACTACCTTTGACTCGGCGTTGCTGTTACCACTTCGGGGCAGTGACAATGATGTCTTCAGCTGTAAAGAGCGGGTATCGGGGAAGATCTCTCACTTCCCTAGTGATCAGTACAAGGCCTTCGGGCTGTCGACGGGATCGAGTGCCACTCACTACACTCAAATCTATCATTCCTCACTAAGTTTAATGCTTTAGGAATATGACTATACTACATGATTCCAAACTTATACAAATTTCATTATCTTACAGTTAACGATAAAATCTCAGGCATGGCAAACGACAAAAACAGAAAATTTCATATCAAAATGTATACATGTGGGCGAATCAATCGCAGTGCGGACGCCAAGGCGCATGTGAAGAAGGCGGGCACCGACCACATGATTATCCTGAATAGGGTTGCGTGTGTAAAGTGTAGAGTGTTGAAGGGTGATGAGGATGAGGCGCGTTTTTACAGAGTGCATGCTGACTGTAGTGGAGGTTTGGTGAATGACTTGCGATTCACGCAGTTGATTGTTGAAGAGAGGGAGCGAATGTTGGCGATAGAGCGAGACGGCAAGGTGGAGAATGTTGTTGAGAATGTTGTTGAGAATGTTGTTGAGAATGATGAGTTGGCGAGAGCAGTTGCGTCGTTGGAGGCTGAGATTGGGCGAAAGAGAGTGCTTGAGAGTGATGATGAGGATGATGTAGATTTAGATAGGGAGCGTGTGAGGAAGCGTGTGAGGAAGTTGAGCTCTTCGTTGTCGGAGGTGTCAAAAATTGTCATCACCGACCCCCCGCAGAGCTCATCTTCCCCAAAAGTGAAGAGTGGTGGGATTCGTAAGCAGTCGGCGAGGTGGTTGAAGGATGAAGAGAAGAAGCATGTATCGCAGCAGATGGCGCATGATTTGTTGGTGAATAAGTATGAGAGTTTGAAGAAGGTGAAGGATGAAGTCGTGAAGGAATTGGATGAGTTGAAAAAGAAGGAACTGAAGTCGAAGGAGGTAGCGGATGAGAATATTAGAATGAGGCGTAGTGTGACTGATTTGAAGAGTAAGACGCGAGAGTTGGAAGAGAAGAATGATGAGTGTGGGAAGAGGGCGAGTGCTGCGGAGAGAAGAATGACAGATGCAGAAGCGAAGTTTGAGGAGATGATGAAGGAGATGAGTGTGTTGAGAGCGAGGAATGTTGAGTTGGAGAGGAATGTGGCTCGGCGGGGTGATGAGAGGCAGGCGTATGAGAAGTTGGAGCGCATGAGGGATGAGTGGAATCGTGTGAATGAGGATATGTTGTTTGAGTTTCACATCCCTATTCGGGATAATCATTTGGACGGTCAAGTTCTTGTAAACCAGAATTTAGATGACTCCATCATATGCTACAACGGCCATCCGACCAAGAAATGTTTGCATGCCACCCTGAGAATGCGCGGCCATTTGCACAAATTCTCTGTTAGAAAGCGTGCGAGACTCCCTAAGGATGGCTAACTTGGTAAGTGAAAAGTAAATAAGATAGTATATCCTATTCTAATACATATCATTTTCATTACAGATCTTTGCCCGCCTTCACCACCCCATCACGACACTCCCGAGAACGAACCATCGGCTCTCTTAAGGGCCACCTAGGCGCAAGACATGATAGAACCTCCACGCGGTTTGCCCTGGGCAGTCTTCGGACTGGCGAATACTATCATTAAGTTGAATCTGCTATCAGTCAACTTGAACGTTGCGTCGCGTTAGAGGGGTATATAAACCACTGCCTCTCATTTCATTTCATTTCAATCATGCAGACGCCGAACAGTCAAGTCAGCTCTCCTCGCGGACCGCAGTTAAGGCCGCGAAATTTATTTGAGGAATTTGTCAGGCTAGAGGAGCAAGACAGAGTCCACAATAATCTTGCTCGGATTGGCAATCCGATGACAGCAACTGTTGTCAATCCAACGGAATGGCGCTACATTCCACTTTCCATGTGCCAATTAGCGTGGAAGTCGACACTGCTACCAAAGAGAGAGTCAAAGACTCTCTCAGCAGAATTGGTAGGGTGTAAGATGACGTTACTCCCGAGAACGAACCACCGGCTCTCTTAAGGGCCACCATGGGGCAAGATTTGATAGAACCTCCTCGCGGTTTGCCCTGGGCAGTCTTCGGAATGGCGAATACTATCATTAAGTTGAATCTGCTATCAGTCAACTTGAACGTTGCAAATGAAGTTCGGTGTAATACTTCCTTTCGACGGGCGTTCCTGTAAAGGGCGGCGGTGAAACCCGTAGCTATGTATACCGCAAGGGACATTCGGCAATGGTCAATCTTGTTTAACCTCTCTGCGTCATGTTTGCAAGTGATTGCCTCTGTCTCAACGTAGTATGCATTCGCGCCAGGGCGACATTTAGCCAACTGTCGAAGGTTGCCTAAAACTTTCCATTGCATACGTTATGAGAACCATGAGTTCTACCTGTCTCTATCAATGAGACGAATTGATGAATGGAATGAAATGGGAGGACACTCACGCGCCACACGCAACATAACACACTTCTCTCTTCCGTAGTCTAACAAGCTCTTTACACATGGATCGCAGTCGATTGCTATCCCTGTATCAGAAGTGTAAGCTATCTTAATTTTATTTGACACTATTTCATCTATCATCATCGCCCATATGAAATGTTTTAAGATTTACAAGTTAGACTAAGCGTGCTACTATTTCCAAATGAAAAAGTATACATGGTTAAATCATCCACTTAAGCCCATCCGTAGTCTAAGAGGCTCTTTACACATGGATCTCAGTCGATTGCTATCCCTGTATCAGAAGTGTAAGCCATCTTAATTTTATTTAACACTATTTCATCTACCATCATCGCCCATATGAAAAGTTATAAGATTTACAAGTTAAACTAAGCGTGCTACTATTTCCAAATGAAAAAGTATACATGGTTAAATCATCCACTGAAGCCCCATTCAAGTAAGTCAGTATGAAAGCAAAGATAATACGAAATAAAAATTTATTATGGCATGTATTTCAAAAGGTCTTCATCGTCAATATCGTCCCAGAGTCTGGCTTCTCATAGATAACAAAAACAGTTCACTTGCTTTAATCGTTCTTCCACTGCGAGCCTCACTTTGTCGATATACTCCCACTCCGCCTTAGTTCGTGGCTGGGAGTTAGGGGTGTACCACTCCCATAATTGGTGGAGGAAATTGGTGCTGGTGATCTCCATCACATCGTCAGTATCGTACTGGAGATACTTCCACCTCACGCCTGTTAATTCGGGACACTCCTTCTCACATACACTCTCCTCTTCGTCGTCCGCTGGCAATGACAACTTTCTGATATTGTCCAGTCGGTACACCTTCTCTACTTTCCCCTTCGTTGGAGCGTTTGGTGCAACGAGCGCCTTTGGTGTTGAGCATGAAGAAGAGAATTTTGTGTTTGGTGTTGTCGGAGGGCTTGTCATGTTGACTGTGAATAATAACTTTGAAATGTTTTCTAATTCTTAAGTATCAACAAGCAACCAATCAGAATGAACAGCCAATGAATGATGAATATGGAAGTATATATGTAAAGTGACATTCGTGTCATTTCACTCTGTCTTTGTGACATATAAGTGAAGTGTTCTCTAGCGAATTCTATATTTGAGGCGTACAAGTGAACTGCTCTCTCATGAATTCCAAATTTGAGTGAAGTCTCTATCTTGTTGAAGTATCAACCTTAAACTTGATTTCGTTGAAATGGTAAGTCGAAAATTTCTTCACTTATCTCCCTCAAGCGTGTGGCTAATAGCATCTTCCTCAATTTCAGGCATCAACTTCATCACCAACGCCCTCCCTTCTCGAGGAAAGTTTAGAGTTGTTGAGTCAAGGTAGGTTGTAACAATACACTGAGACTTGAACAGAGGTGATAGAATGATTTCTCTTTCAGGTGATGTGAGTTCCAGCTCAGGACTCTCGCGACAAGGCAGCGAGTGGGAATGTGCTGACTGCGGACATATGTTTACAAGGAAGCACAGTCTCCTTCGACACATCAAACAACGTGTGTGTCAACGCAAAGCGGCATCAATCTCCGGAGGTGAAGTTGATTCTGACGATGACATCTCCTTTCCTTGGGATTTGTGCCCTCTTTCTTTCGATAGCCCCTTTCAGCGATCTTCGCACAGACTTCAACACACGCATGCAAATGATCACTACACCAACGGTACCTCTACCATCTCCCTCATTAATGTTTCACATAATAATTTAGTACGCGACTACTGCATGGAGTCCAATACTCAAATAGTAGATTTTCGTGAGTGGCTCCTTCAAAATTCTAACATTATCGAAGCGCTCTTCAACAATTTAGACAATTTTAGAATGAAGGCGCTCATCTACCTTAAACTAAAATATATTAAGATAGATTTTCAAACGGGTCAAGTGACGGAGAGAATACAGTTTCATGTTCCTTCCTCTTCCGCAACCGAAGTTGTAGACTGCGAGTCTTGGCTAAATTTTCACATTCAATGTTTATTAAAATCAAATGTAGATAAATTCAATCAACGCGACAGCGCTCTCATTTTTGATGGTGTGGACTCAGCCATATTCAAAATTTCCCTATTAGAAAGTCATGCAGCTCGAGGCACATTTAAACTACCAAAAACGTTGTATAATAAGAAAGCTCTCATCAATGTCGATTGTAAATCACAGTGTTTCAAATATGCAGTCCTATCCATCCTTCACTATAATGATATCAACGCGAATCGAAATCATACCTATAGCTATAGACAGTGGGAGGATGAACTAGACTTTGAAGGTTGTGATAGTAACAACATGAAAATCAAAGATGTAGAAACGTTCGAAAAACATAATAAGATTAAAATTGTTGTTCACGTGTGGGAGAAGGGGTTGAAGGGTGCCCGCTATAATTCACGTTCAACTTGTTATGAACGTGTAGTCAACCTCTTATTAGTAAAACAAGATGATAGCGAGGAATGGCACTACTGTGGTATTCCCAAAATCTCTCGCTTGTACACTCACTTGGGGCACTCTAAAAGAGGTGAACATTTTGTATGCGACCGCTGCATCCGCTCCTTTTGGAGTAAAGATAAATTTGAAACTCACTATGAATGGTGCAAGCGAGGTAAATTACAAATGGAACGCATGCCGAAAGATAAAATATTTTCACATAGGGATAATGGTGACGAATTAAGTCCCCTGCGTGTCATTTACGTAGACATAGAATGCTACATTGATGATATCATCCACAAGCCAGCAGCCATATCCTGCTATGAAGTATGGCATGACCACTTTAGGAATAGGCAAAACAAAATGCATACTTGGCAAGGTGAAGATTGCATTTCAAAATTTCTAGAATTTCTCGATAAAGCTGCTAAATTTCAACAATCATATGATTCCCAATTGCGGCGTAAGTCACTACATATGTCAGATGAAGACAAACAAAAATTTGAAAGTTGCACATCGTGCCCTAAATGTCATAAAACGTTTGATGACGATAAAATTAAGAAAGTGCGTGATCATGATCACATCACTGGTAAATTTAGAAACGCACTCTGCTCCAAATGTAACTTTTCACTTAGGTTGAGACGTCGTGTACTACCCGTCATTTTTCATAACTTTAAGGGCTATGACAGTCATATGCTCATAAAAGGAGGGTTGAGCCAGATGAAATCGTGGCAGTTTAATGTAATAGCGCAAACGAGAGAAAAATTCATGGCAATGACAGCAAAAGTACCAGTAGATAAAACTAAAGAAAATAAGACAGTCTTCTTCGAAATAAAATTTTTAGATTCATTCCAATTCATGTCAGCGTCACTAGCTTCTCTCGTTCGTAATCTCAAGTTTCTTCCCCATAGTCAAACTTTGAAGAAACACTATCCAAACTTAACGGATGAAATAATCACTCGCAAAGGAGTCTTTCCTTATGCGTATTTTAGCTCAATGTCTAAACTAAATGAAACAACCCTTCCTTCCATTGAGAAATTCCAAAACGATTTGACGGGTCAAGATTGTCCAGTAGAAGATTATGAACATGCTCAAGAGGCATGGTTAAAATTTGATTGTAAAACGTTTGGCGATTATATGATCGCTTACTTAGAATTAGATGTCATTTTGCTGGCTGATGTCTTTCAGAAATTTCGACGAGTGGCATTAGAAGAAGACAAATTAGATCCTGTCCACTTTGTCAGTCTACCAGCCATGTCCTTTAAATCAGCCTTTAAAATGACTGGGGAGACCATTCATCTCTTACAAGACCCGGAGATGTATAATATATTTGAGCGCGGAATACGCGGTGGTCTCACATTTGTAAATAAACATCATATAAAATCTGAAACAGTAGGTGATGATCATATCCACCTAAAGTACTATGACCAAAATAATTTATATGGTAGTTCACTGTCTAAACCACTACCTCATTCCGAGTTTAGTTGGTTAAATCAAGATGAGCTTGAGTATTACTCCAACCCTTCAAACATACTGAAGATTCCAGATGAAGGTGATTGGGGATATTATTTTGAAGTGGATTTGATTTATCCAAATAGCATTAAAAATAAAACTGCTGATTTCCCACTCGCACCTGAATCTGGTGAAGTGACTGAAGATATGTTTTCACCATTCATGTCACAATTTCATAATGACTTAACAGAGTGTGGACAGCCAAGGTACAAACCATGCCGCAAACTTTTACTCACCCAATATGATAAGAAAAATTATCTCGTACACTTCTGCATACTAAAATGCTATTTAGAAATGGGCATGCTTCTAAAGTCAGTTCACCGCATCATCAAATTTAGACAGAAAGCCTTCCTCAAACCCTACATAGATAGTAACAGTCAAAAACGTGCATTCGCCCAAAATAATTTTGAAAAGGATTTTTATAAATGTAAGAATAACAGTCTTTTCGGAAAGACCATGGAGGATGTTTGAAAACGTATGAACTACAAACTAGTCGTTGATGAACAAAAATATCACAAATTGACCTCATCACCTCTTTTCATTGATAGAGACATCATCGATGAGGATCTTGTAGGTGTTAAATGATAAAATCAGAAGTTGAGTTGTGCAAACCCATCTATATTGGGCAAGCCGTTTTAGATTATTCCAAGCTTAAAATGTATCAAATCTTCTACAAAATATTAAAACCATGCCCTCTCGTTAAAGAGGTTCGCTTGCTGGGTGGTGATACAGATAGTTTCTTTTTAGGAATTACCACTCAAAAAGATTTAAATTTTAATGAAGTAGGCAAGTCATTAGAAAGATATTTCGACACATCTAACTACAATCCCACTCATCCACTCTCTTCCATACAGAATAAAGCCAAACTTGGTTGTTTTAAGGATGAAACAGCAGGAAAGGAAATAGATGAAATGATTCTCCTCCGTCCTAAAATGTATTCCATGAAATTAAAAGAATGTGCAGATAGTATTAAGCGTGCTAAAGGTATATCAAAATCCATTGTTCACAAAATGAAACGTCGGTCCTATAAGAAGGCCTATAAAAATAAAACTATAACGTTTGTCAATATGACAATCTTAAAATCTCAAGTTCATACTGTGAAAACGCACACGTTCAAGAAACGAGCGCTTTCAGCATGGGAGGATAAGAGGTGTTGGATAGGACATAACACATCTCTTCCACATGGACATCCTGACACAAACATACCTCCACCCAAAAGAATAAAACTCACGCTACCACATTCAGGAGATGTATTGACATAATCAACTTTAACTCAGTATTTTGATGTTGCTTTTTGTAGATATACACGGTTGTTTTATGTATCGCATGAGATCGTTTCTTCCTTGTGAATATATGCCTACAGTCAGCCCATTCCCCCTTCATCTGTGAAAAGACTTTTTCATACACATATTTTTATTTCAATAAACATATCACAATGACTTCACTTTGTTTTCCGAAACACTAAAGTTACGAGGGATTTAGTATCTTTCACATGGATGCACTCTTGTAAACCATTGGTAATTTTGATAGCAATAGAGGGTATAGTTTGTTTGATGACGGGATGATAGAAAATAGATTCAAACATCTTCTCGACTATTCCATATGAAGCGTCTTTATCATGAATGAAATCACGTAAAATGTATTCTTTTTTCTCACCAACAGAAATAGGTAGAATCAAATCACTTTGAATGTAAAGGTGCTGTTCATGTTTATCAAGTGTCATTGGTGTTTCTATACCAATCGTATGCGCAGCAGTAAACACAGTTTGTAGCATTGAAAAACCAAAGAGTTTTTTCAAATTTTTACTCAATTGACATTGAATGTCATCACCAGGTTTCAGAACAATGCGTTGATTTTCAATTGAAAACGAAATGTGGTGTGTCTTTACATCATATTTACTTTTCATCACATGCTTCAACTTCTGTTGTATATAAGGATTTACTACATGAATGAAGCTTTCAACTGTATGATATAGACGCGGCATTATATTGATAGCAACTTTAGATTCTTCATAAGACTGGTAAATTTTCTTGATGCGATCACCATAGATGTCCACCCACCATCCATCATTAACTGAATCAGCTTTAGTGTGATATTCATGAGAAGCATACACCAGACCGCTTCCAATAATAGGTGTATAATGTCTTACAAAATGGCGCAAGGTTGGAGAGAAATAAACTGTAAGTTTGTCATTATATTTCTGAATAACCAACTTATTTTTGTTCGCCATAATTTTCTCTCCATACTTCTTACCCACAGTCTCATTCCATCGTTTTACTAACTCAATACGTGATAAAGGTTGAACACCACGCTTTTTCAAAATGATGCGTTCTTCGCATTCTACAACATCTTCATCAAATATTTTAAATCTATAATGAAATTTGTTGATTCGATTTGAATAAACTTTTTTAACATTTGCAGTAGCAATTGACGTTAGATGTAGTCCATGACCAAAACCGAGATGTGGATAGAATTCATTATCCAACCTCAGTGTAAGACCTTTAGTAAAAGAATGAAAGCGAAGGAACTGTCTCCCACTCCAATGATAGATAGTAAACTCATAAGCTTTCTGATTTTTATTCTTCATGATGGAAGTATTACCACTGTTGAATGCCTTAATAATTTTCTCATTCCCAAATGGTTCATAATAATCTGATTTTATCTGAATCCATTCATAGTTCCACTTTCCATCTGATGTTAAATTGTATGGGAACTGGAATGCATTATTCATCGTTATTCCATCATGGGTGCGAGGAGTCAATATCATTTCTTCCAAATCATTCACATTCTGAATATTGCTATCATAGCAAATACTAGAAACGCCAACCTCCCATTCACCTTCTAAATGCAGTGGCCGATTTAATTCTACTCGATAGTCTGATGGTTTATTTTTGGGAAATTTATTCATAGAAGCATTACTGGGCAAGTAGATTAGAAACGAGTCCTTATTTTCACTTTCCATATTATTCACATTGGAAAAATATATTAGCATACTTTTGCATTAACTCTTCATTCGGAAATGGAGTGTGATACTTGTCACAGCATCTTTATGAAAAGGAATCAACGCACCAGCATCGTCATAAGTTGCAATATCAATTTGTGGGATGTAGTTTGATTTCAGCTTTGTATAATGCACTTTCTTGAAAGTATGCTCAGATAAAATACTGCAGCTTTTTGGCTGGTATGGTATCATTGCTAGCAATGGAGCTTCAACATCTCCCACACGTACATCTTCACCAATATTGGAATATATCTGAAAATAGTTAATACGACGCGATAGCGACATGTCTGCACTAGCTTTGGTTACAGTACCACTTTTAAAGATATTTTGATCAAAACCCAAAATGTCCATTAGAGTTTTGTCCATAATTAGTTCAATACCTTTTCCACTTATAGTGAGAGACAAAGTACCTTCTTTTTCAGAAAATGAAATATGTTGCTCATTAATCACTTCATTTAAATAATCTACAACCAATTTAACCGAAGTACTAATGCGAGGTATCAACACTCTTGTTTCATGTAAGATACCACCTAAAGGCTCTATACGCTTTCTGTATAAAGATACGGTCCATTCTGTATCAAATTGATTTGACCTTTCACATGGCAAATGTTGCATATCAAATTGTCCATGAACAGCCGTAGAACGATGTCGTAAGAACTGATGAAAATCTTTTGAACAAACTAATACTAGATCATCATCATTTAATTTACTTATTGCAATATGATTAGATGATTTGATATAAGTCAATGTTGCCACTTGTTTACCATCAACTCGAAGGAGATAATTAAATTTCTTCAATAATGTTTCAGGAGTCATGTTTGTCTTTCTTGGCTTAATCACAATCTTCTTCACCAACGTCTTCTCATGTTTTGGAATAAGATCTACATAATAAGCTTCCTCTCGATATATTAACTGTTTATGACCACTTCTGTGGTAATTAACGTTAAAATTATCATAGCTTGTTAAGGCGCTAGCGAGGTAACCTAAATCATTTCTTAAACTTGGACTTAAACCAACAATCGAATCTTTCTCAACTACATGATGTACATAATTATGATCATCATTGTGCGGAGTAAATTGGACAATATGTTTACACGCTTTATTCAGGAAATCATAAACGAATTCCTGGCGTGATGGAAGATCTTTCTTCGGTCATTGTGGAATGTATACTCGGCAGCCCTTTTCACATTGGTAAGCAGCTGTGCGTCTCATATCAATAGTCATCACCTCATGATCAAAAGTATAGACACAGTTGCTATAAACAAGTTGAGTGACACCCACTTCCCAATTTCCATTTAGCTGTTGTGTATGATCAATGGAAGTAGAAAAGAGTGCGGCTCGATTACTAGCAAATCTATTTGCGGCCGCATTGCTAAGCAAAATATGATAAAACGACATTTTTATATTGCTGATCTGCGACTTTGCATAACATCATGAAGACTTGGATTTTGGACTCTCTACAATATATCAGAGTTGATCGTGATGGAAACGTACATTTCAAAAATTCTCATGGTCATACATCAAGAGGTATTACATTAACATGACGACAATTTGTCAACCTCAATGATATCATGAGGGATTTGGAATATTTTGAAACATTAAGATTCATCTCCTTGGGTGATCAGGTTTGGCTTCAACGTCGCAACAATGAAATTCAAATCTGCCATTCTCATTCCGCAAACTGTTTCTCATTTCGCAAATACAATTGGGAGAAGTATAGAAGATACATACATCGCTCCATCATGACATTTATTCGTCGTGAGTTCATCGCCCTACTATGCAAATCTTAATCAGACATGACTACCACGCACCATGAGTTGGAAATTAGATTCCCTACAACGTATTGAAACGGATCATGATCGAAACGTCTATTTCAAAGATTCAACTGGAAATGTGAGAAGAGAGTTTGCTTTATCTTATCGTCATTTTCAATCTCTACATCATATCATGAAGGATTTGAAATACTTCTAGATGAAAAGACATTCACGTATTGGAAATCGCATCTGGCTGCGCGTCAACAAACGGCGAATTCAACTCTATCATTCCCAACTTCATACTAACTTCACATTTCATCAAGGTAGTTGGGAAAAGTATAAAAGGAAGGTACATCGCTCAATTTACTCATTCTTTCATCATGAAGCGCCATCGCTACACCATCGTCAACATTCTCCGTCGCTTCAGACTCTATACACCAAAATCGATCTCACAACATTACACCAACACCTTCCAAACAGCAAGTATTACCCGGGCCGACCTCAAATGTTAGTGGTGAAGATGAACAATTCACGGAATCTTCAACTCTTCCCAAATGGGACTGTACAGATTCTCGGCGCCCTTTCTCATTCATCGGCGCAGTCAATGCTCTTAGAGCTACAAAGACTACTACGTCGGATATGGAAGAGGGAGAGGTGTATGATGTCGAATCTGACTGTGGACAATATGGTGATCTCTACTCAATTGAGTGAAAGTGTATCATTTTTGAAGATTCGTACCAGCAGTTACAATTTCTGTTATGAACCCGAACTTTTTCCTGCAGCTCTCATTAGTTGTTGGTTACCTGTGCATGTTGCAATCTTCATAATAGTAAAGTGATCATTACTGGATTAAAATCTCATGTACAAGCAAATGTGATCCTAGACTATCTCATCGAGTATGTACGTACCCAGCGGATTGTAAAATAAAAAACAATTTTTCCAACATGATGTTTTTATTTCAAATCATGATAGAACTTACAAATCATTTTTTCATTAGAGGATGGATTACATGAAAAGTTTTGAATAACAGATACAAATCGAGATACATGTAAACGTTTTAAGATGAAGTACAGTACAAAAGCACCACACGTTGATGAAAGTGGATGTTGTAGTATGCGTTCATTTCGCTGATATTGACGCGTATGTTTTCTCAACCACTGCTGTGTTGGTATATTTGGAGGTTGAGCAAGAGAGTCAAATAGTTCACCACGTCGGTCTTCTCCAATAAAGATCGCTTTCCAATGCTCACCGCCTAAATTCTGCGAATGAGTGTTTAGCACAATAAAGATGGGATAGTGATTTACTGCAGGTGGTAAGGTATCGAGTGAATAGACATTATCGAAAGCTTTCAACGTCGCTTCGTCTGCATTACGCTGCACTTTAGTCTTAATATCGTCAGCAGTCAACCAACTCATTAACGATTATACTGAAGAATCACGTCACGATACTTTGTAACTTCAATATTTGAATCGAAGACTGCATAAATTAATACATTGATCGTCTCAGGTAGTGTTCTTTTGAACGTCAAATCCAAACGAATATTATGAGGCACGTTCGCTTGACGATAGGGGGCACTAATATCGCTGTCAGCAGTCAAATCAAATGCATAAATAGTATATCCACTCTTAAACTCTTTCATAGTCAGTCCGTTGGTGTCATCCGTATTGTAAAAGCCAAAGACATCCATAAAATCAACATAACTGCGCATAAATTGATCCGAAGCAAAATCTGGTTTGTAGGGTGGACCAGGATGACTCACACCATTTACACGTAAAGCAATTTCACTTAACTGATTGTGTTTAAAATTGAAAGGATTCTTCTTTATATTACCATTAAATGTATCATTTTCAACCATTGCCACCATGAGGAGCTTCGGTGCTTCCGATGGAAAGAGGCCATCTTTCATGAAACTCTTTTGATCTTTCGGAATTGTAAAGGTGAGAAGCTTTGTATGCTGAACGGGGTAAATGGCATTTTGGCGGTTAAGACCTTCAGCATGCCCTCTAATGACACTTGGATTCGGTACTACTCGACGAATGTAAAGTGCAATATCTTCCACATGAATTCTAAAATTGTCAACTTTAGCAAATGCATTCAGCGCAAATTCAGGCTTATTCAATGTCAGCTTGAGTCGCATGCTGAAATTACAGAGTAAAAACTTTGACTGTCTAAAGAAGTCTAAATTCAGCGGACCATATAGCTGACATACTCTACTATCTTTAATCATAGCAGATCGCTTTACAAAGCCACTGTTTGTTTCAACATCAAATTTTCCTGCTTCATCTCTGTACCATCCCATGGCTTCCACATGACTTTTTTGTGCTGCTGGATGAAACTGTGATACATGATTGAAATATGATTTATAGGGATAATCGCTTTGACCACCTTCCACCTGCTGCTCTCCAATCGTTAGAGAAACATCGCGAAGTAATGTAGTCAATGGTAAATTGTTCAGTCCAACTTTATGTGCATCGTCAATAGCAGTTCCATCTGCTTGCTGAATTCTAAACCTCAAATCAAGCATCGCATAACTCAAATCTATGTAGTCATCACTACCACCAGGAATAACAAATTCAATGGGGCCAGCATTCTCAGCTGTTCGAGGATGATAATCTACAATACTTGAACTAAGAATATCTGTCTGTATGGCTTGTTGATCAAACAAACAAAAACCGGAAGTTTTACACTCCATGATTAGAAGTTATGGCAGCGTCGTCGTTTAGCGCCTGATGAATGATTAGAGCCTCTGCGACGTTTGCGTGAATGCCTTTTGACTGAAGATTGCACCTTACTAGCTCCGCGATGTTTCCTCCTTCCTTTATTCATTCGTTTAAGTGATTTCTTTCCTTGAGTAACACCAGCAAAGGTCTGCTTCAATGTTTTTAAACCGCGTTCCTTCCCACGATTCAACAAACTGCTCTTAAAACTTCTACCTCTAGAAAGATCACTAGCAACATCACCAGCAAAGCCAACGGCATTACTTAAAACATTTCGTTTTAAAGATCTTCCGACATTGGATATGAGAGGTGCTACAACAGATTTCAGTGCACCAAGTATGCTACCTCCACGTTGGCGGCGAGCGCCGATGTAAATTTGTCCTCCACCACTTACATAGGAGGGTCGTGAATAAAATGAGGCAGTTGGATTCATAGCTCAAACCCTAAACATTGTTAGTTACAACTTTGCATGAATCACTGTCGATCACTTAGATGAAAGATGTCGGCACGACGCATCCAAGAGTTCATACTTGAAGGATAACCAGTCCATTTAACAAGACACCATTCTTCACCTTGTCGTTTTTTACATCGAATGATTTTCTCTACCAAATATGTTTCACTTTCAGTGACTACCTCAATCTCATCGCGGTAAAAGCTACCCTCAATTTCTTCATTATCGTAATCTTTCAACTTGTAGGTGGTCGGAGAGTCTTTTTGATTAATCCTTGATACTGTAAATACCTCCTCTGTCCAATTCGGAAGGTACCCTTTAGCAAAAACACTTTTCACTTTTGAGATACGAACTTTATCACCAATTTTCACATCACTTTTCACATGAGTGCGTTTACGTTGGAATGATTCGCGCACTTTATCTACATTGTCAGCATTTACATCTACTGGTCTGAGTCCAATAGAACGATGGATAGAGTGATTGTAGGCATGGAGTGTATCTTGTAGAACCTTTGTTCAATTTTGTGTCAAGTTGGCAGTAAAATGTCGCCACAAGCGATTTTTTAATGTGCGATTAAAACGTTCAACGAGTGCAGCTTTATAAGCACTCTTTACACTAAACAACTCAATGTCATGCCTCTCAAAAAATCTTCTCACATGCTGATTTTCAAACTCTTTTCCTTGATCACTCTGAATTCTTTTTGGAATGCGACCTTCTCGAAAAATTGTTTGGAATGCTTTTGCTACTCCTTTCCCTTCTTTAGTTTTTAAAGGTTGAGCCCACGCATAACGCGAGAAAATATCAATGACGGTTAAAATAAAATTATTGCCCGAGTCATGTTTTGAAATGGAGGCAACATCACACAAATCTGCTTGCCACTGTTCATCGATGTCATGAACAATATAATGGCGGGTGCGGTACTTCTTTTTCGCTTGTTTGTGGAGTGTATAGGTAGCCTGACCCTTTAACCATCGTTTCACTTGTGATTGTGGAAGACCACTCGCTTTTGATAATTTCTTGATAGATGCAAATCCTGCCGGATGTTTTACATCATAATAGATTGACTTCAAACGTTCAGCCGATGACGACTGACTCTTTTTCCTCCTTCTCATCTTTTTGTTTTCTTGCCTTTCTACATTTACAACAACTGCAGCATTTAGCTTTAGCGGTTTTGCGATCGTGTTCACATTGCTTAGGGGTTTCATTGTGAGAGCTGGCGCAGCAAGTGCAAGTGACAACGACATTCACCTCTGGTGGCTCATTACATGGCAAGCAACACATCTGCTTCATATTAATAGTCTGAGAACATGTATTTCCTGGGAGGAGCTGTTTTACGTTTTCCTTTTACTAGTTTTAGTGGTGATGTAGATCTACGTCGAGTTCTTCCTCTTGTTTGCTTAGTGAGTGTGGGAGGGGATGTAGCAGGTGACGTCTTAAACCAATTTGTTGGCATTTTCATCGTCTGAAGCATTGGAGCAGTAGCCACTGTTGAATCAAGTTCTTTCAATGTCTCATTATTCAAAGCAAATTTTGGCACATTATGCTTTTTCAATAGTTTAAGAAAGTATGACCAACCAGGTGGAACATAGCCCTGACGGCGCTTTCTACGTGTATACTGAATCAAGTCTTCATAACGTGAAGCATCAATCACTTTATTTTCATCTGTGATGATTTCTCCTCTATCATTTACATTGAGATGGGGTTCAATACTGTTGAAAAGAGATATGGCATGTGCGCGAGATGCTAAAGGTGTAGCAGTCGATACAGAGTCACGCATCTTATTCTTCAAGTTTTTCAATTGCTCAACAGTTTCCGATTGTAATAATACAGCACGATGTGGATCTTTGATGTAAACATTTTGCTGATAATCTATTTCTTTCCTATACATTTGATTTGAAAGAGGTTGCTTTACTTGCTGCATGGCAGTCAATTGTACATATTCATCCTAAGGAATAACAATCATGCGAGAATAAGAACTCATAGTTTGTAGATAATCATGGGAGTTTTCAAAATATCACTTCGAAATCTAAATTCTTCCGGACACTCTTGCGTAAAGTCAATGAATAAGTAACCGTATGGTTTTTCAGTAGCTGCTTGAAAAATTTCAATTAAGGCTTTTGATCCTCTGGGTGCAACTTGTCGCGCTAAAATTTCAAATTGACTTTTATCTCGCGGATTCTTGAAAATAGCATAATAGTGTGTATTCAGGTTTCGTGTACGAGCTTCTTTTCCATCAGGAAACAAATTTTGTGTAATATAGATGATAAAACACCTTTTATGGTGTGCTGCGCGAGTGAACATATCTGTAACATCTTTTGAATTCTTACTTTCTTTTAATAAATCATCCAATACAACAACATCATTAGACTGAAGTTTATCCACTGGAATAATTCCTTCATGTCGAATAAAGTTGCGACTTTGCAATTCCTGAAACAGCGACGGTTGATAAATACAATAACACCAAATCACTCGATTGATAGGTTCCTTAAACAACTCCCTTCTTTTATCCAATAAATTCAGCGTGAAAACAGTTTTACCTGCATGAGATGGACCTGATACAGTCAGAACTTTATCACATTGAAGTCTGAAATCCATTTTAATACTTTGAGATTCAACATTTGCATAATTAACGCTTAGAGCCAAAGATATTACCCAATAGGTTGCCCATGACAGGAGCTAACATTGGAAGTATTGCTGAAAGGAAACCGCCCTTTTGTGTTAGAGTTTTCCTCTTTCTTTGAAGGGTGACTTTAGGATTGGAGATGAAACGCAATTTCGTAGCATATCGCTTAAATAACTTTCGTTGTTTTGGTGCTAATTTCTTCGTCCTCAACTTTCTGACATGAGAAATAATTTCACGAATGAATTTATCGTTAGCATGTCGTATAGCATTGTATCGCTGATTTGCTTTCATTCGTCGGAGAGCTTGAATGGCTGAAGAAAACTTTGAAGACTTTTGACTTTTACGTTTCGTCATTTTACGTTTCGCCATTTTCCGTGTTAGTCTTTGCTAAAACCTATCTTTACCACATTTGCATAGGTACTAACTATTGCGACATAAGTGACACTCGAAATCAGCAATATCACAGTGGTTACATTTGCCAAGTTGAATGCAATTACGTATGAAACAGCGTTCACAAAAAGCGTGCTTACATCTCTTGAAGATGCGCTTTTCATTTCCATCCTTTCGCTTGCATACATCACAACACATAGTTTCACCGTTACTGATGTCTATAGCAAGTCTTTTTGAAGATATGAATTTGCTAGCCTTTTCTAAATAATAGACGCATGTACAGAAGGAATATACTTCGAGAGTGAGCAGACATAGCTCGAAAACCAGTTGTGCTACAATCAAGTACCACTGCATTTTCAATTTTTCTTTATGGAAAGTTGAATGTGAATATCTGAAATCGCTTCAATCACTAGACTGCTACCATGATGGTTAAATGCGTTAAGACGTTCAGCAATTTTTATCATATGTCTTTTAAAAAATTCTTCGGGGTGATCTACCACTTCCATTGAATAAGAAGCAAAATGGAAAGAGCGACTTTCCACCTCTTCCTTTCCAAAATGACTAAACTTAATTTTCGCAACTAATCGCGCCATGACAATGCTATCAGAGAATGTATTCATTAACTCTAGAAATAGAGTGCTAGCATCATCGACCACTGCTTCGATGTCGGTCTCATCTTTATGAAAATTTATCACATAATCTTGAACAGCTCCTTTTAAACTTTGCCTATGAAAATGTAATGTTCCGCAGTCGTTTGAGAAAGACATGATCGCCCTTTATCTAACCCATCCATTGCATGAAAACAACAACTCTTCTCATAGTAACATTTATTGAATGATGGTAACAAGCATGCATTATAAATCAATGGTTTGAAAGAGATAAAATAGATACAGCTGGTAACTATCATACAGCGAGCAATGATAACCATACAGGACTTTGGCAGTGTTGAGGTAAGGAGGAAAGAAGCATTGGTTATGAACGTAGCTACTACAACGAACAGACAAAATAGGAACAGACAAATCCTTAAAACGTTTCGTGACTTCATGATAATGTTGATTCACTCTACTATCCCAAGGTGGGAGCAAAATATCATCAATGATTAGATTGGGAAATACTTTCCTCTCCTTACCAGGATTATTACAAAAGATGCGTATAACATTGAAAGCAGCTAACCATCGTTTAAAGTCAATAAGAAGAGCACTCTCACAAGAAAAGCCATAGTCTTGCAAATATTTCAGATTAAGCCCATGAATGTGTTTTCTCGCCCATTGATCAACATTGGGATCGCAGTTTGCATGTTGATGATAGACACTAACAATCTGATATGTCCAATTGTTCATAGCAATAGCACTGAGCTCCTGTACAGGTTCACCCTCACAATCCATAAAAATGATGATAGAAGCCTAAAACGGAAATTTACACATCTAAGGAAACGTTCTATAAAATATTACAAAATGAAGAATTACATCGATGCTTTTCACGACAAAATACACAAATGATATGATGGCAACGAAGAAGTAAAATGTATCTAATAAGACCACGTCTACGACACTCAAAGCACATAAGCGAATTGTCATAGGGTAGAGTTAGGAAAGGACTAGTAATTCTCCCTCTTTGATTTGCGTTTTGAGGCAGCATTCTTCTCCGACTTGCGCTTCGTACCACTGCTGTTAAGGATTTGATCAATTATCTCGTCCACGTTGGGGGTTTTGGAATATATAGGATGGATTCCATATGCATGGAGAGCGAGGCTATTTTATTATCCTTGTGCCGACCATAATATAGCCCATTCACTTTGAAAAGGATATCCCACGTACCTTCTCCGAGCTCGTCGCATGTGATGGGTGTTGAATGATCTCCCTCCTTCTTATAGTAAGTGCACCAATGTGATACCGGTAGGCAAATTTGATTACCATCCCAAATCTTTCTATAGGGAGTATCCTTGTCATCTCTCGTCTTCCACTCTTGAGTAAGAGGAGTAGGAATGTCCATATTTAATGTCACGTACTCCTCAATAATATCAAGTTGGTGGCGAATGTACGGACTCACGGGGATCAGTATGTAGTCCCCATACTGATTGCGCATTATCTTGACATCCGTGGAAGGGAGCATTCCCGTTTGGAGTACTACGCTATGATCGTCATAACGCAAGACTTGTTTAAATTTACGCTGTAGCGGTGTAGGATTATGTACCTTGGTTGTTTCTTCCACTGGCCTCAGTTGTAGATGATCTGATCGTAGCGAACCTTGTAACATTTGACCGCCATTTTGTCCTACTAGTGCAGCAGATGGAGTAGATGCCTGAAAATGGAAAAGATTGTATTAAGTTTACGTTCAAGGGAGGAGAGGGAGGAAAGTAGCGACTTGCCATTTTAGTTGGATAATAGAATAGGGAACTGGAGAGAGAGAAAATGTGCGTCCGTCACTCGTGTGATTCAACGATGGAATGATTCTCACTGTGGAAGGCTCGCTATTTATATAGAAATGCTTGATTCTCATTGGATGATGATCCTCATTGGACAATAACATCAAGCTGATTCCAAATCTGGCCTCCGTTTACCAATCCGAGCCTTCGTTCGCCCGCTGGAGCTGTTTCTTGGGAAATTCTAACTCTGTCGTTTTTCGTCAATCTCCGAAACTCTTAAATGGCGTCTCACATCTAAACGAAGACAGATATGAACAAGCCGTTTCTTTCACTGAATTTGTCTCACTCTTAGCTTTCAAACGAGCTATTGCACGACTTTCTACGATCTCTAGAACCAAAGTTGGAAGATCGGTGCCGAGGGGGGGGCGTCAGCGAAACTTTTTCTCTCTGATTAACTTGAAACTCACCATACCGATGCAGAATTTCACGCTGAATCCGAATCTGGCGTCCGTTTTCCCATCCGATGGTTCGTTTTGGCGCTACAGCCCAAAACGACCAAAATTCTAACTCTGTCGTTTTTCGCCAATCTCCCAAATCTTAAATGGCGTCTCACATCTAAACGAAGACAGATATGAACAAGCCGATTCTTTCAGTGAATTTGTCTCACTCTTAGCTTTCAAACGAGGTATTGCACGACAAAATCCGTCCACTGGAAGCCAGGATCGAAGCTAGCTCTCCCGAGGGGGGGGGTCAGTGAAATTTGATGAAAAATGTTTTGGTGAAGGTCCCAGGTCGAAATGACACACTTTGGAAAATTTTCAAAATTTTACCCATACAAAGCCACTCTGACACTTAGGATTTTTTCAGGTGAGCTACGACAGTCCACCCTCCCAACCTGGCCGGCACACGACGCCAACCTGGTTAGCACATCACCGCGCGCTACGACGGCCGGCCAGAGGGGGGGGACGTCAGACTCGAAGCAACACGACGGCACACCACGACCGACACGACGGACAGGAGGGGGGGGACGTCAGCGATGGCGGCCATCTTGCGCTATCCAGAAGTGGAGTTTTACTTACTACTGACATATGTTTGAGAATCGGCTCGCACAATAAGATCTAGAGTGTGAGTTCATGTGACTGTCCCTATATCACATGTCTATCAACTGCTAATTGCATACAGTGCCAATCCTTCTATGAAAGTGATTCAATGGTCAACTATGCACCTCAGCAAAGAACATAGAGATTCGTCGGCCTGTGGGAACAAGAGAAAGCAGCTCCCACGCATCAGACTCTAGTACAATTCGTTCAATGTGATTTTAAAGTTCCCTTTATTTTTATGATTTTACCAGCAGAAGCAGAAAGCGAAACGTTACACAGAAAAAAAATTTAATATTTTTTTCTTAATTGGTTGAAGAAAATTTGTGTTCGATTTCTCATTTTCTCGAGGTGATCTTTCCAACCACTTGTGAAACAGTGGAGTCAACCTGATGGCACACCTATTAAAGGTTTTGAAAGTGAAATAAAGAACGGTTTTCTAAGTGATAACTAAAAGACCAAAAATAAATGGGCTATAATTCAATCAGATAGTAGTGTATAAATTGTTGGAACACCGAGGACTTGATAACTTACTTCATGGCTTAAAACACCGATTCGAGGATTTCACCAAACGTGGATTTCTTAGATGACGCAGCAGACTCGTTGAAAGAACCCGATTAGCCCGAACTGAAATTTAAAACATAATATGCTTGGGCCAGTTAGAAAGCTATGAAACAAGCGGAATCAAAAGATACACACCCGGTATCTAATATAAGAAAAATTCTGTTCCAATTTCGATGTAACTAACTGCTGCATCATTTAAGTGATTACAGCTTATCTTCAAAACTTATAGCATAAATTTATGCGTAGGTCTTTGCTGAGAAAGGTTTACGATTTTCAAATTAATATCCTGAATAATTTAATCTAGTTAAAATATTCAAATTTACAATAATTTTTGTGCTATGATAACGCACATCGCATAGCACTTGAACGTATTGTTGAAATGGCTACTTTACACATACGACAATTGAACGAGGAATAGATAAGACTGTCTACATAAATCTTATATTACAGTAGTTCTAATTCCTACCTCGAAAAATCTAAATAATTGCATAATTCAATAAAACAGTGCGTGAATGAATTGCTGGAACAATGAGGACTTGATGATTTGACTGATGGACTATACAAATGATTCTGAACAATGATACTGAACAACTGAAGTTTCATTTGAACTTACTCCATTGGTGTGATGATTGAGACAAACCGGATAAGATGATTGATTCAGCAAACGACGGATTTTCATGAAAATACGAGACACTGAGACACGACCAAGGGATGCGATTAACAATGACTGTTGGACATGCCAAAGGCATCTGAAATTATACTGAACATGCAAATGTTGCAATATCATTGGACAAAGTCAGATTACGGAGTCAAAACTGTCGCTGCGCGTTTGCTTCTTTTGGATAGCTTCTATGGCACTCATATTTTCCCACTTCTAGTGCAATTGGATCCAATTGACTTCGATTGAATGGTGAGGTGTGCTATGGCACTCCCATTGCGTGTCATAGAATGCCATAGAGTGCCATTGAATTTGGTTAATCGGGTAATTTCTAAAACGTTAAAAGATAAAATATTACGTCATTTCACAATTGAGAGCGACAACAATAAATAAACTGCAGCAAAATAGTTCAATTCTGTCTCTATCAGATTAGTGAGCGGTATTTCACGTGAAGAATAAATGATATCTATTCGGTTTGATCCAAAGCCCTATATAGATGTCTTCACATCTGCTAAATTAACTTATCGATATGGAGCGCCAGCAAATACCTTCTGATGTTAAACGCAGAATCATTATGGCTCACGAAGCCGGAGATGATTATATTGAAGCCGCTCGAGTTCTCGGTGTAAAACGGGGTACTGCGTATTCAATAGTACATCGTTATATACTTGAAGGAGTCATTGAGCGTCCCAGAGGAGGAAGACGACACCAAAAGATGGACGAAGATATGGCAAATACTGTGGTAGAGATTGTTGAATCCCAACCGGCATTCACGTTAGCCCAAATCAAAGCTGATCTACAAGCGCGGATGCCGGACAAGCCATCTGTCTCAATTCAAACTATCAGCACATGTCTGAGAAATCGTCTTATCTTCTTAAAGAAAATGGAGACTGTTCAAGTCAACCGCAATAGCCACGACGTCAAAGTGGAAAGGGCCGAGTATGCGAACTGGTATCTGCACTGCACACGATCAACGTAAACCATCCGCCAACATTTATTTTTGTGGACGAATCCGGCTTTAATTTATGGATCAATCGCACACGAGGTCGTGCCAGACGGGGAGAGCAAGCTGTCAGGATTGTTCATGGACAGCGCGGGCGGAATTTTACTCTCATCTTGGCGGTCTCTAATGAAGGTGTCATCCATCATGAATTCTACGAAGGCGGAACCTCCTGTGAGAGATTTAACTCCTGGCTGGAAGAAGCGTCCGTTGCGGCTGGGGCTGGACCTCGTGTATTCGTCATGGATAATGCTCCGTGCCACAATAGAGCCCGTGAAGTCAGTTTGCGAGAGGGACACTCTATTAGGTACTTACCGACCTACTCTCCATTTCTCAATATAGCAAAGAACGCGGTTTCCATGTGGAAAGCGGCTTTCAAGAGAGAAGTAGCTGAGATTCGTGAGCAGTTGCACAACTACACTGGACAACAGCGGAATTTGACCTTACTGCAACTCGCCTCCCAAAACATGAGTGCCATCACTGCAAATAAGATGGGAAGGTCTTCCAGACGTATGGGCAGATTGATCCCTAGACTAATTAATCGCGAGGATGTCTTACAAAACCATCAATGAATATTACGGTACTTGTTTTGTTCGCATTGACTTACCTTTTCGTAAAAAAGTTTTTAATGACTTACTGTATTACCTTTGAATTAAAATAATTATCAAACTTTTCCTTTTGACATATTTTACCTTTTCGAATTAAAAAAATTATCAAAACTTTTTGTATTGACTTAACCCGTTAAATAAAATATAATTGAATATGAAAAGCCGTTTATGATTTCAGGTTGCCGCTCATTAAACTTATAAATCCATTAATAAACTCACTTATTATCACTACCGATTAAAAACAATATCATTCAATTGAAAACGCTGCTGATTAACAGAAATACCGTTGTTGCATCTTAAAACATATTCTTTAATCTGATAGTCGCATTGTCGAACTGGAAAACCTGTACTAATGGTGTGCATTATTGAATGTTTCGACCATAGAAGTAGATAATGAATGGCATTGGTAATTTCTATGGTTTCGACTATCGATCTCTCTCTCTCTGTAAAGAAGATGGATTTGATTTATTGTCAACTAAAATGAAACACGCGCGCATATCTACTGACGACTGTTCTGTACGCACACAGTGTCTTGCTTGTCTCTTCATTAAGAATACAGGTACGTGAAATGCCGACTTCCGCCCGTTCTCATGACGATTCTCGCTCTGCTGTTTGCTTGCTCTGCATGGGTAAGACCAAGGAAATGCGAAAGATAACGCCAGCTAATGAAGCTATCATCACGCAATATTTTCTTGAAGAACACGATTTCCGAGATATTCGCTTGCCCTCTGCATTGTGTGGCACATGTAGACATGTGATACAAGAATACAGCAAAGGCACATTCACCAAAAGCATCGATGTGTTTGACTATTCTGTTATCGGAATATCTCCCCGGCCTGTAACCCGCTCTGGAGTCGTGTGCGAATGTAAGGTGTGTCAAGTTGCCCGTTCTACAATTTCTTCCTCTTCGAAATTTGAGAAGAAATTAGTTGGTCGACCATCTTCATCAGCTTCTGCTTTATCATCGACATCGGGTGCACCTATTCGTATTTGCAATTTCTGCCTCACCGCTTTATGTCGAGGCAAAAGTCATACTTGTACAAAAGCAACGAGGAAAGAAAATCTACTCAGTATGGTGCCGGATGAAAAAGGACGAGACCAGTTAGCTGCGAGCATTCTTAAAGAGAAAACAACGATTTCTGGCTCCAATAATATCTTGTTATCTACTGGTGGTTCTCGTTTAAGTGTTGCTGTTTCGCCAGAACAGTCATCTACGAAATCAGCCCATTTGTTGACTTGTGATGATTTGGCAACTATACAAGTGACAATGAACTTATCCAGCAACAAAACTTTGCAGCTGGCGTCCCTTATACGATCAGCAACAAAAAATAGACGGAGCATTGAAAATCACGTCAAATCCAAACTGAGTGTGCGGAACCATGCCCTGGACGAATACTTCACCGTGAGTGACATTGATTATACTACTACTACAGCTAGTCAGACTTGTTCGCAAGTATCGAGACCAACTGTTTTTTGTCACAATCTTGAAGGATTAATTCGAGAAGTTTTGCACCGAAGGGACCGTCACTCAACAGATGGCATTCTATTCAAAATTGGTCTGGACGGTGGTGGTGGTTTTTTAAGTTATGTTTGACAATGCGTAGGAGTGATACTATTCATGATCATATAGAACCAAAGAGAGCAGCGTATGAACAAGGTGTCGCCGCAAGGTCATTGAAGGATACGGGCGTCAAAAAATTGATGATTCTAGCAATGGCCCCAGATGTCCAAGAGAAGTATACAAACGTGCTTAGATTGTGGTGCTGGCTCAGCTTATCGGTGGTCTAAATGACCCATCACTAATGGGTTCCAATTTTGCCATAACAACTGACCTCAAGCTGGCAAATATTGTACTGGGCATCATGTCCCACAGTTCCAATCACCCTTGCAGTTGGTGCAATATTCATCGGACGGAGCTGAAAAACAAATCCGTTTTGAGAACTCTTGGAAATTTGCGTGATTCTTTTTGGGAATGGTACGAAAGTGACGGGACTTTAAAAAATGCAAAGAACTTTGGGAACATTATACACTTACCTATTTTGAAAGGAGATGGCAACGATCGTGTGATTGATATTTTGCCACGTCCGGAACTCCACTTGTTATTGGGGCCAGTAATGGAAACGGAGTGGACCGGCGCACTAATCTGGGCCAACCGTTGCCATGTGTCACGGGAAGCTCTACATGGAGGCTAGTTCAATGGAAATTCGTGTCACACCCTATTCTCCAAGCTGGATTTGTTAAGATCAATGTGCCCACTCCACTGCTTGAAGTATCTCCGGTGTTTTGAAACATTCAGACAAGTCGTTCAATCATGGTCATCGTCTCAATCCTGACTGTATTACGCATATTCAGCTATTTAAAGAGGCCTACTTGGACCTTGAAATCCCTGCGACTCCAAAGATTCACGCTATATTTTATCATATTGAGGACTTTTGCCAAATGCGTAATGAGGGTCTTGCGAGATGGAGTGAGCAAGCAATCGAAACTGTCCATACAGATTTCAAAGCAACATGGGCCAAATATAAAGTACAATTTAGCCATCCTGAATACGCGTGGAAATTATTGAGCGCTGTGAGAGACTACAACTCGAAACATGTTTGAACAGTTTATGCATTTCATCTTTTCAACCTGTTGAGTGCGCTAAGTGTGTAATTTATTTTCGTTTAGTTTTTTACATAAATGATGTTTCTGCCATTTTGTCAGGGCGTATAATACAAAATTGAGATCAACATGATAATGTTTTCAAATGTCGGGCACGTGTTAATGCAATGTCATATAAAATCGGAAAGAAAGAACTTAGAGGTTCAAAACTATGATTTTTGGATACTTTGGGGGTTGTTTCCTATCTGTTTGTAATATATTTGATAGCTCTAGGAGGCTTGGATTTTAAGATATTGCGATTTTAAGATTTAAATGGCAGCCATTTTTTACGTCACATTCGAAAAGATACCGATTAAAAATTTTCTAATGTGTCTAGAAATATTGTTATTGGTCCAATAAATCAAAAAATACAATCAATTTTCCTGGGGCATTTTTTTCAACCTAAACTTTGTTAAAACCTACCGTGCCCACTGACTTCATCAACTCGTTAATAAAGCAGTTCCTGGAAATAAAATATAATGCGGATAACAAAGCAACGAAGAAAGATGAATGGCAGGATACCAAGTCTATGATGCTTCCGCTTGTAAGCAAAACAACCATAAAATTCCGGCGCAAACTTGTCAAAGTATTTAGGAAATTGGACCATGATGTTAAAATAATATTCAACACTTGTAAAACAGGACAGTATTTTAGTCTGAAGGATAAAAGAAATAAGCTGATGCGATCATGCGTAGTGTATAATTTTGAATGTTGGCTTGATCCTGATACCCAATATTCGGGACAAACGAAGCGTAGATTACATCAAAGAATAAAAGAACACAAAAAAGGCAACTCAGCCGTGAGTAGCCATCTGAACACATGTCCAAACTGTCTTTCTGTTAAATACACAGGCGTAGTGAATTTGAAACTCGTACAGTAGAAGCGTTGCTAATAAATGATAAAACTCCTAGATTAAATCAAACCCTAGGTCTTAATGGTAAATCTTTTTTCTTAAAAGTATTCGAATAATTGTTTCTGATAATTGTTACTGTTTTCCTTGAATCGTTGTTTGTCATTGCCAGCGCATGAGCTTACTAGGCTACTGTTTTATTTTCGTATCTTTTATCTCATTGTAAGTGATCCATGGTTTGTTATAGAATCCTTTTGTCGCCATGCATCAATTACTTGTAGCACCTTGTAATGCAAAAGAATCTTTGTCATCAACCTATTTTTTCACTATGTTTAATCAATCTCTCATTCATTTGATACGTTATTGATCTTCATTAACATTCCACAATGACATTTCATACCTGTTGGTGCAGAAATAGGCACATTCATGAAGGAATGGATAGCACTCCCAAACTTAGAGAAGTGAAATATGTGTTATCATCTGCTTTCAATTTGTTTACTATTTGATTTCTGCGCAACGTGATTGACTCTCAACAAGCCAATCAGAATGAGGAAGTGCTTCCAATTTCCAATTATATACAATTAGACTTATAAATTAATTAGATAATACAGCAAATTAAGAGGCGACACAGGTTTACGACAGGTTCGGAAATTAAAGACATCATGCTACCAATCTCAGTCTCCTTCATGCTTCCGAATATTTTTATTATTGTTCTCATTTCTTACTCTCCCACGTGCATTGGGACGTGCTCAAAAAGAGATCTCGGTAAGTAAGCAATTTATACGGTTGTTGAATGAATTTATGCTTGTTCTACTCAGAGCATAATCAAATAAAATCTATAAAGCATCTATACGAAATCAGCAGCTGAAATGTGAATTAAACCTTGTAGAGTCTCAATGTACGAGTTGAACGATCAATAGTCGTCTGCCCACTGACTGTAGCTATTGCACTATTATGCTTGAAACGCCTACTTTTTTCCAAGGATAAATACATCTTTTAGAATGTCAAAATGTAGATACAAGCATGACTATGTGCTTTTGGTTGAATACTTGAATAGGCCTACTGTATATGTTCGATGTAGCATTCTGAACAATGTTTTTAGATGCGCAATTAGCATATCAAGGGAAATTTCAACGTGTATTCATTAACATTACTGATAACGCATTACTGACATGTCGTCTAAGTTGGTGCGCCTGTAATAATGAATAAATGCTGTCTTTTATTTCAATTTTTGGAACTTCTAGGAGGTGTACATTGCACAGTACCCCAAATATTCGAATGGTTTTGACACAGGAGGCTATTGATATTCAACAAGATCTTGCACCGTGCTACACATCCAGACAGGTGAAGGTATTTTTCCATGCCAAAAAATTGAAACTTTCCATGGTAGCCTATACATAAACATAAATTGAGGCTCAATCAGAATTTGAGGCTCAGTGCTATCTGACATCAGACGAAAATAATCCAAGCGAATATGTGTCAGTGAAATTAAGTTATTTTCTTGTTCATTTTCTGGGAAGTGGACTGTCCTGCTCTTGGACCTACGCACAATAGGTTTGACCGATCAAGAAGCTAATCATCCGTTTCATATTAAGCATAGACATTTCAACTGCAGAATGACATTGCCGTTCGCAGCATTGACGCATCGAGCTCATCGCTGACATTTCAACATGCAGGATTACCGAAATGAAGTGAAGTGTTCCCGTTTCAAATTCAATTTGCCATGTCAACAGCATAATGATAACAAAATCTGACATAGTTTCACTCAAATCAATCTCGTTCTGCAGCTGCAGATATAAAACTTCCAAATCGAGTGCAACATTGTCTTTTAAAGTGAAATTATTTCAACTGAAATTCGAATATGTAATAGGCAAATCTTGGCTATACTTGAAAGCTGACGAGATAGCAGATGAGCATCTCAGCTTCATAGAATATCAGAAAAAAGCTGCGACATCCAGACTTAACTCGAAATTGCACGCCACACAATGAGACTGTTTCTATGAATGAAATATTGTCGTTAAGATACAAATCTCCATCTAGCTAAAGAGCAGTCAACTATAAGCCTTGTTCTTGCTTTGTACCAAATCATGAATGGGCTACTAGGTTATAAAGTGACCCTTTTCTGCCGCAGAATACAAAGAATTCAAATGTGAAAATTACAAATATATACTATCTTAATGCATTCTGCCTAAGCTTGCAAGAACTTTGATGAGATCCGAATAAATTTCTCATAAGCTTCGTAAGGTGGTGAGGGCTTGATCATGCCAATTGACACAGTCGCATAAGTGGCTTGCAGCTCGGTTGGTAGAACATAGGTCTAGTCAACCTTTGTAAATTTCTCATAAGCTTCGTAAGGTGGTGAGGGCTTGATCATGCCAATTGACACAGTCGCATAAGTGGCTTGCAGCTCGGTTGGTAGAGCATAGGTCTAGTCAACCTTTGTCATAGGTTCGAATCCTACCAGCCGCACATCTTTGGCATTGCAATTTGATCTATCGTTTATTTAATTTCATTGTTGTCAATCTTACGTTTTATACAAAATTATGAGTTAAGCAATTCAGTGAAATTGAAAAGCTTAGTTTTGCTTAGCTAAACAACGCAACACTGGGGGTAGGAGAGTACATAAGACGGAAATAACAACTAACAAGTGAAGGCTTGAACAAGTATCGTGAGCAACATGGAAACGTCTGTCTTCCTGATTACAATCAAGAAATCTTGGTATGTATTCTTGCATGGTTAGGAATCATTGCACATTAATGTCGATGGATCTCATGATCGATAAGCATTGTGTAATATTTTGATATGGACTTCATTGCATCCATTTGCATTGCAAGTTAATAGAGACACAGAGGAACAGAAAATTAATATCACGCATCGATTGACAGATAAAATGATCATTTCTTGCATCAGCTTAGCCCAACGCTTTGATCTGTTTAGCTCCGAGGATGCACACCTGCCTCTCACTTCAATCACAATTACACGAGTGTAGCTGACAAAGACGTGCAGTGTCCGTTCCGTAAGCCCTATTGCATCCATTCAACCAATCGGTTGTCGAGAGAATATATGCAGCACATTCTAAGGACGTGCAATAATTCGAAAAAGACCAGTTATTTGGAAAAAAGAAGAATGATGCAGAAACGTGTTTCTCGACCTAGAAAACCCTATAAGAGTGATATAACAGTATGTTCTATTCTATCTATGAGTCAAAATATTGCATTTTTAGTTTCAAGTGGCGGCCATCTTGGATTTCCGCGTACCACAGGCCTCTCCCAAGTTGTGTTCGGTGTTTTTTGAAAACGTTGGATCCTTATCTAGCACCATGCAAAGTTAAAAAAAGTAGTCACAATTCGCACAATTCTACAAATTTTTGACATATTACCTCCCAGCTATAGGCAATTTGAATGATTGTGGCTCAGCAGGATAAAAGAATAAGGAAAAAGCTGCCGCTTTATTACTTTCATTGTTTCATTATGCATTTGAAACGATAATGCTGCAGTTGATTTGGTAAAGAACAGCAGTTTACGCATTCTAATCGGTGAAAATGCACTTGAAGCGGCAATGACGCATACTTGAAATGACTGCTTCACCTTGAAATGGCATTATCAATCTTGAAAGGACAAAACTCGTTTTGATGGGTCAAACCTATAGTAGCCTATAATTGGGAAAAATGGAACAAGTAATTATTATTAAGTGCAGATTGGCCCCTATATCAACTAATCCATATTTCGGAAAGCTAAAAGGGAGTGCATAGGGCTAAATATAGAGTTGTGCAGCTGATGATCATAAAGATTTCAGAGTGCCAGTTCCCTTTATGATTTTCAGCCGCACGGCAAAGCTAGGAGAAACAAGCGCAGAGCAGCCTGTTGTGCAGTCGTTCAGCTTGTTCAGCCATTCTAGATATTTGAAGCTAGTTTGGGTCATTCCGAGAGTCCGAGCCGTACTGACGAGCCCTTGTAGGGCGAAACACAGCGTCTACGGCTGCCAAGGAATTTTCGTGCTTAATTTGCTCAAGTCTGAACACATCTCCTATGACTGGAGAGAAATCTATTGGGGCATTTACCTCACTTCACCCTATTCATCATTTAAAAGTCTAAGCACTTGTCGAAATGCACACACAACCGCTTGACGACAGGAATTGATCTTACTATGATTCTTTCCTCATTTCTATGTGTACATCAAGATAACTCATCAGAAGCATTCTTCTTTGATGAAATTCGAATAATGATGGATGGACAGTCTTTGATCTATAGCCTGTTAATACAATGTGCGCCGAGATAATACTCTATCACAGAATGACATGATCTTGAGACGTCAGGAGCTGTTATCAACAGGAACGATTAATCTAATAAATCCCCACATTTTTCAACTGCATTATTATAATATGCGGATATTTACTCACATTGTACTTGAATTGTACTTTAACCTTGGTCTGCCAGTTTGATGGGCCATTGATTTGTTACATGACTTTGAACAATGAAGCAATGGTCATATGAAAATCGTGCGCAGCTTAACTTGCAACTCAGGAATGATAATAATATGCAATCTTAGATAAATAAGATTAAAAAAATTTTAACATCAACTTGTACCATAGAAACATCAATTTATAAAGATAATCTTTCAAATAACGGCGAAAGTTCTTAACCTGTCAAAGAAGGTTGCTGATGATATGACCCTTTATTGATTTCCCTTCAGTCGGAATAAAGTGTTTCATATGGTTTGATTGTACAAAGAAGACAATGAACTCTATCAGCACCCTAACATATTGGACTTCTTCTATTCTGAGCTCTCAGAAAAGTTGAAATGCAGTATACTTTTACTGACAGACGTTCGAAGCTGATAGTTGAACTCTCAGGGGTGGTCACACTATATAAAAGTTATTTAGAAATTTATATAGGACTAATGTGCAACTATCAAGGAGTTCATAGAAGCTGCTATAATGACTCGGTTACACTATCTATCAGCTAACACTATATTGATCGTTGCTCTTAGTGTTGGTCATACTTGATAGTTGTGCCCGTTGTAGTAACTTGATTGACGTCTGAAGTCGGCAACCACAACCTCAGTTTAGGCATTTGATTGACCACCTGCTCAACTATCAGCTCTCATGTGTGAAGCTATCTATAGGAGGTGTACATTGCACAGTGCCCCAAATATTCGAATGGTTTTGACACAGGAGGTTATTGATCTTCAACAAGATCTTGCACCGTGCTACACATCCAGACAGGTGAAGGTATTTTTCCATGCCAAAAATGTGTGCCTTCTGATCCTGCCTAGCAACTCACCCGACCTTTCGCCAATTGAAAACATGTGGGCTATTGTGAAACAGAAGATTAAGAAAAAAGTGCTTCGCTCCAAATCTGAACTTATCAACGTGTTCCTCAGTATTTGTGCGAAATCAGATGAACTGAAACCCATCTGCGAAGATCTTTATGCCTCATGCAATACCCTCAACGTGTGTCAGCGTGCATCAAGGCCCGCAGTAGACCTATGGACTATTGATTTTGCCGCTCTTTGATTCGTATGTTCATTAAAATAAATGTTTCGTAGATGGAATTTTGATTTTTATTTATATAAATAGCATGGTGGACAGAAAAAGAGAACTTTCTTACTTTGATCATGAGATGCAATTTTAATGCACAGCCCTGTACAAGCTTTCTTTCAAAAATATCAGAGTGCAAACGTGGTTATTAAAAAAATTCAAATTCAAAATACATTCGTTCCAAGCCTGATCACGATAGAAATACATGCTTAGGAAATACAAAAGATAGAAATACAAAATAGTCCGGCAGCCAGGACGAGTTTCTGCAGGAAACGAGGCCGAAAGTGAGACTTTCACAGAATGATGTACACCCTATGCCTACTACGAATCGGCACGTCTGCCGAGTTCCAGTGAGTTCCTCTTCTTGTCAGACAGGATCAAGAAAAACCCATGTAAATCCAATGGGACGCAGATTGCAGTTTTTGGCTAAAATGAAGTTTTGTATGTTTTCTCTGATTTAACGAAAAATACCAAGCCCAGAGTCATAATTTTTGGCATGGAATGTCTTCAGGTCATTCCCTTTCATTTTCATGCACCCCTATCTATAAAGCTAGACACATTTCGATTTGGCGATCTTCTTAATGTCGGCAAACATAAACATTTTGAGCAACTTTATCCACATTCAACCACATTCTCGCATACATCGCCGATCAGAAGCTTCATAATATCACCTGCACATCATAGGAAATGACTTGAAGACATTACATGTCAAAAATTATGACTGTGGGCTTAGTACTTATCGCTTAATTAGAGAAAACATACAAAATTTCATTTTAACCAAAAACTACAATCTGCGTCCCATTGGATTTACATGTGTTTTTCTTTGATCGTGTCTGACAAAAAGAGGAACTCACTAGAACTCGGCAGACGTGCCGATTCGTAGTAGGCATAGGGTGTACATCATTCTGTGAAAGTCTCACTTTCGGCCTCGCTCCCTGCAGAAACTCGCTCTGGCTGCCGGACTAAAACTACACATAATGGATTTATCAATGACACAGTGTACATTGTTAGATAGCTACGTTACAAGTTATATGTTGTATAAGGAAATCACAGATCATCACTGTACTGTTAGATAACTACGTTACATTTCATTCAAGTTTAATTCTATTGCCATGACTTCATTATAGCATGATTTAGTGTTATCGAGATAGTGGTTGATTAGAAATCGGACTGTTGTTGTCTATAGATTTGTCCCTGCTTGTATATTGCAATTTGGTAAATATACTTGGTGCAATACGTTACAATGACGAGTTCTACTAATACCACAGCTGGCGTCGTCGAGCAACAGACAAATCCATTGGAATCCCTATTTCAACGGCTACTATACAGGGATACGATAGGATTACCACGACAATGTGATGTTGGAGATGATGTCAAAGTTAATCTAGACAAAATGGAGAAATACTTCAAAACATGCGGAATAGTCGATGATGAAACTAAAACGACGATACTTCTCAATTCCCTTACAGAATATAAAGGGTTCAAAAGAAAAGATTCTTCGATTGAAAGCTTTCAATCTTTGTCATCAGTAGAATTTTTAACCTTAACATGTGCTCACGTGATAATTTTCTTTATCGATTTTCTTCG
Source organism: Prostheceraeus crozeri (assembly GCA_907163375.1). NCBI lineage: Eukaryota > Metazoa > Platyhelminthes > Polycladida > Euryleptidae > Prostheceraeus > Prostheceraeus crozeri. The sequence goes on along the minus strand of CAJQUW010005934.1, from coordinate 587,639 downwards.
GTCGTATGATGTGAATGTTGCGCTGTACATCTTCATTCGTGCATGATTAAGCCTTTGGGGCGAAACGTCGCACACGCAATAATAATCGCTTGGAAGTACCCGAAGAATCTTTTCTTTTGAACCCTTTATATTATGGAACCGGGTACGTGGAGGACTCGGCCTCAGGGCCATATCACTATCCATTACAGAAGATATGCAGATGGAGTTGTGTGGATTATTGGAATTCCAAAGCCATCAAAACGATTGTGAATGGCTGTCAAAAAAACTGATGGAGCTACACCAACCGAAAGAATCTGAGATACCACCATATGTCAAGTTGTTTTCACACAAACAGAAGAGTAACCAATCGATCAGAGACTTTTTATCAGAGATCAGAAGAGAAGGATACAGATTATTGAAAGAACTAGACCGAAGGAAAGAGAGGAACGAATGATTGAAGCGTTTTGTGATGGTATTTTCAAGGAGGATGTGAGGAAGGCGTTGAGGCATCGAAAGATCGATAAACTAGAAGAAGCGTACAATCTAATAAAGCGTGAAAAGAATAGCGAAAAAAAGTGAAGAAGTGGTCAGATGCATGATTAAGGACAATAGCGTGGAAATACAAATAAATGATATCCAAAAATTGCAAAATCAAATGTCATTTATGCAAAAACAACTAAACCGCATAATATCTATTATTCAAGCGGAAAAGGAAGATGCCAAAAGGCCTACATATGCCCAAGTTCTGAAAAGGCCCAATCACGGAAAACCTTTCAAGACTGATACAAATGAAAAGATGAAAAGAAGGAATGAAATCAATTATCGTGCAGGTGGAAGACAGAATTCAAGATGCTATAATTGTAACGAAGACGGACATTACGCAAGAGACTGTCCACATTCATGTTCAATTTGTGGGAGAAATAATCACACAACAAGCCGATGTTACTTCAAGAACAACTACGGAAAACGTAGAAATGTGCGTCTTCTCCATGAATTGGAAGATGAAAGTAATTGGATTGATGACCGGTCTGCATCATCACTGTCATCAGAAGTCTCAGATGTAAGTTGTCAGGGAAATACTAACCAAACCGCAGCAGCAGTGAAAGTCATATCCGTGGAAGAAGAGAAGGAGCAGCCTAGAGAGGAAAAAACAAGAAAAAGAGCAATAAGGAGAATACAAGAAATACGAACCACCTATCCTGATGAAGTGAATGAATGGTCTGATTATATCGTAGGTAAAACCAAAAAGAGGCCAAAAACTTTGATTTCATGTCACCATTCGGAAAAAGCAGCTAACAAACCTATCATCACAGGCACTTGTCAAGGCCATCGAAGCAAAATTTTATTGGACACAGGAGCAGAGGTGAATGTCATCGATGAAAGTTCCTTGAAGGACATTCTTTCATGCAACAGCGAAATTCATATGAAAAGTCGAATCGAATGATTAAGTGTGCGAACAACTCAAGAATGCGTGTTATTGGAACTGTTGAGCTTCAGGTGGAGTTTCCGACAATAATGAGGTGGTGCAAATTCCTGGTGGTTGAAGGTATGTTTCCGAAGGTTTTACTAGGTATACGATCAATGAAGAGTCTGAAAATGCTGATTGATCCACCGAATGATCAGGCAATCGTGAATGGACTTTCCATACCATTTCTGTCAAAAATTTATCCGGAATCAGTTTCACAGGGAAACGTGACAAAGTCTGTTCTGTGAGTCGAGAGCAGGCGATTTGTGTTACACAGACTCAAAATAGCAATGAAGAGCATGACAAAAGCGCATGGGAGAAAAATGCCCAAATTTCGTTTCATGACAGTATTAATTTAAATTCTGCCGGAGAATATATCGTAAAATACGGAGAAGCGACTTCACGCATCCGGTATTATATCGATAGAGAGAAAAAAACCAAGTTTCAACGGATACAAAAAAGAAGAGATATTATTATTATACGACGTTTCGCCTTGCAGGCTTGGTCACGTATGAATGTACGGAAAGACACATGAGAGATGAAGTAATACACAATGATATAAGTTCACACGTATTTACAGTAAAAACAAGTGTTCCATACCTCAGTAAGATATGGAATAATTAAAATACTACTACCTAAAATAAAAACAGCATGCGAAAACCGAAAATAGGACCTAAAGAAGAAATTACATACACATAGACCTTAACTTTCATAAACAATACTGCGACCAGTACAACCATTCATCAAAGTATAAGGTTCTTCTTTGGAGATGTACATACCTTCAAGTGTCTTTCTTCTATTGAAATGGCTTAGGCCAGTATGTACAATCTCCCAATTAATGTTAAATGCCGGTTGTAGACCACAATGTTCTTCATCGAAGTGAGCTTGTACTGCTGAGTAGGATTTCTTGTAAAGATGCTCTTTTATCCTTGTTCCAATCCTTGTTTCCCCAATGTAAATTTTTCCGCATATGTTGCAAACGATTTTATAGACTTATATTCTATGCTGGCTCAATTAGGTATCCCAGACATTGTTGAGTTGGTAAGGCTAGCACTGGAAAATGACTTTATTCTTTTCGAGGGTGATACTTATCAGCAGGTAAATGGTTTATCTATGGGAAATGCTATTGCACCTGTTGTGGCCATCATTTACATGGACTATTTCGATCGCGAACTACAGTCGTTTCCTTGGGAAACTACACCTCAAGAGATACATTGATGATATATTTCTTACATGGTCGCAGGATGTGACAGCTGATGACATTGTGACGTTATGCAACACTTTGAGTTGTCGAATTCAATTTACGATTGAATTACCAGATGAAGATGGATTCCTTCATTTCCTGCACTGTCATGTGATTCTGTTGAATAATGAATTTCACTCCAGGATATATTTCAAACCGATACATAGTGGCTCTATCCTACCTTGGATTTCAAATGAACCGATTTCGCAGAAACGAGCAGTGGTGACAGGTGAATTATACAGGGCGACTACTCGATCGGCAAATGAAATATTTTTGAGATATTCTATTGATATGGTGGTGAATAGATTTCTGCGAAATGGATATGATGATAATTTCTTAAATAATTGTGTGAGATATTTCAAAAGGAATAAAAATGATGACAGAGTCTCTAGAACAGACAGAAGGCAAAACGATGATAACATCATTTACCTGAGAGTCCCTTTCATAAATGAGCAGTTCAAAAGGCAGATGATTAATCTGACAAGACGAAGTGGGCTAGCAAATATGGTACTCTTGACTTTCAGCGATGGTACTTCTCTACGGAGGCGTTTTCATTCTCCGAAAGAGAAGCCTGAATGCAGAAATTGTGACCTATGCTCAATGACAAGTAAACCCAATCGGTGTTATTTAAAGGGAGTGGTTTATAAAATCGTTTGCAATATATGCGGAAAAATTTACATTGCGGAAACGGGGCGTTCGATTGGAACAAGGATAAAAGAGCATCTTTACAAGAAATCCTACTCAGCAGTACAAGCTCACTTCGACGAAGAACATTGTGGTCTACAACCGGCATTTAACATTAATTGGGAGATTGTACATACTGGCCTAAGCCATTTCAATAGAAGAAAGACACTTGAAGGTATGTACATCTCCAAAGAAGAACCTTATACTTTGATGAATGGTTGTACTGGTCGCAGTATTGTTTATGAAAGTTAAGGTCTATGTGTATGTAATTTCTTCTTTAGGTCCTATTTTCGGTTTTCGCATGCTGTTTTTATTTTAGGTAGTAGTATTTTAATTATTCCATATCTTACTGAGGTATGGAACACTTGTTTTTACTGTAAATACGTGTGAACTTATATCATTGTGTATTACTTCATCTCTCATGTGTCTTTCCGTACATTCATACGTGACCAAGCCTGCAAGGCGAAACGTCGTATAATAATAATATCTCTTCTTTTTTGCATCCGTTGAAACTTGGTTTTTTTCTCTCTATCAATATATCGTAAGAGGAAAAGTGAGTGGTGTAATTGTTGGAAACGGACTCATCGAGCCTACATACGTCAGAAATAATAATATACTAGTGGCTTCCAGTTTGTGTGATGTAAATGAAGAGAGGTTAGTACCCCTGCGAACATTGACTTTTGAGGATAACATTAAAAAAAAGAAAGGCGCAATTGCGGGAAATGTCAACTTTATTGATAACTTAGATAGTCATAAAATGTGTAGCAGTCAAAGAATCAGAAATATCAGTGCATCAACTTCCGAAAAATAGAATATGTTGTTGCCGCATTTACAAGATCAGATTGATAAACTTCCTAAAATTTACAGAGAAACCTTACTGCCATTATTAGAGGAATTTTGTGACATTTTTAGCATTTCAAAAGATGATATTGGACTGACTAATCTAGCCGAACATGAGATTGAGACGGGCTCAACTAAACCTATTGCTTGTTCATATCAAAGAATACTTTTTGGTCTGGAAGATAAAGTGGATAAACTAATGCAACAATTAGCAGAAAAGGAAATTATAAGACCCGGTGAGTCACCTTGGAACGCACCGTTGGTGGTAATACCCAAGAAGAATGGTGATATTCGTTTGACTATCGATTACCGGAGATTAAATTCTGTTACAAAACGACCTATATTTCCAATTCCAAACGCAAATCAATTGATGGATACTTTAAATGGTTCTTTATTATTTTCAACGCTAGATTTATCTTCAGGATACTATAACATTCCGATGAAAAAAGAAGACATTGGTAAAAAGGCATTTAGTACTCGTACCAACCATTGCGAATTCCTCACAATGCCTATGGGTATTATTTCAACAGCACCAGCAACATTTCAACGCCTAATGCACAAGATATTCGAGAAAGAGAAATGGCATGAATGTTTGATTTATCTTGATGACATATTAATATTTTCAAAAGACGTGGATGAGCATATAAAGCGGCTTAGAACAATATTCACAAGAATTCGTATGTCAGGAGTAAAATTGTCACCTTGGAAATGTAAATTTTAAAATCAGAGGTCTGTTACTTGGGACACAAGGTTTCAAGTAGCGGAGTTGAAACGGATCCACAAAAGACTCAGAAAATTAAATCATGGCCTACTCCAAAAACAGTTGAAGATTCAAGATCATTTATAGGTCTCTGTGGCTACTATCGCAAATTCATAAAAATTATACGATCATTGTAAAACCACTGGGAAATGCATGTAAAGAGAAATGGAATCAAAAAGTTAAGGGGAAAAAAACTACATTGATTTGGGATGAGAACTTGAATATATCGTTCAAAAAACTTAAGGATGCATTGATATCAGCACCCGTCCTCAGTTTCCCAACACAATTTGGAAAGTTTATTCTAGACACAGATGCTAACCACGATTGTATAGGGTCTGTGTCATCCCAAATTCAAGGATCAGACAAAAAAGTGATTGCCTATGCATCGAGAAAGATGAGTCAGTCAGAAAAACAATATTGTATTACAAGAAAGGAATTATTGTCCATACATTACTTTGTGACGTACTTCAAACATTACCTGTTGGGTCGCAAGTTCACCATCAGAACAGATAATCGAGCATTATGTTGGTTATTAAATTGGAAAGAGCCTAACACCAGTCAATACTGCCGTTGGCGACAAGATTTGGAAATATATGACATGGATGTGAAATATCGACCTGGAGAGCAGCATGTAAACGCAGATGCTATGTCTCGAATTCCTGAGTGTGAACAATGCCAAATAAAACACAATGAACCAAAACAGAAAAGAAATGTTAAGATACTGCAAGGAGACAGCGATAATAACAAAATTTTTTGCTGGAGAATGGTAACATGGGAGGAGGAACTCGATCAAGAATCGGACGACGATTTGAAAGTGATAATTCAATTGTCGAAATCAGGTAGAGTTAACGAAGCGAAGCCTGTTGAACTTATCAATCAAAATAGCAAGATTCTATGGAAGAAAAGAGAGAAACTGCGTTTTCGAGGTGGTCTGTTGTATTACGTGTCACATGAAGAATCATACCGGCTAGTAATACCTAAGGTGAAAAGAAAAGAGTATATGCAAACAATCCATGAATCTCTAGCGCATGTAGGATTGTCGAAAACAATGGATGTAATATAAGAAAGATTTTATTGGCCAGGTATTTCGCTGGATGTAAAGATAAATGTGGCATCGTGTAAATTCTGTGCAAAAAGGAAAACTGCACATTTTTTCGTTCTAATTAAAACAGTTTGCATTCAATTTAAAACAGTTTGCATTCAAATTTAAACAGTTTGCATACAATTTAAAACAGTTTGCATCTAATTTAAAACAGTTTGCATTTGATTTAAAACAGTTTGCATTCAAATTTAAACAGTTTGCATACAATTCAAAACAGTTTGCATTCAAATTTAAACAGTTTGCATACAATTTAAAACAGTTTGCATTTGATTTAAACGACTTTTCTAAAATTATCTTTTACTTATTCTATTCATGTTTCATATGTCTTTAACATAATTTAGGTATGTGATATATTATTTTATGTATTTTATATATGTATTGTATCATTTTTATGTGATATATTAGGTGTACAATCAAATCCTACTTCTTTAAGCATCAAGTTTTGCCCAAACAGATAATCTAATATTCTGAAATACACTTTGTTATTTATAGTCTTTGTGTAATGAATTCAGCTTCATAAGTTATTTTTCATATCAAAACAAAATAAATTCCACTTGCATTTTTATTCAATATTAGTGTAAGAGGACAGTTATTTAGATATTGTACCTTAAATCTTGCATTCGCATCACATCACCATAGAAAGAATATACATGATTATAATAACCCTCACACTGAACAGGCTGATTGCTCTCGTTAAGGGCTAGCTGCATAGTTTCTTCAATTATGCGAAGACGGTGCTCTGTCTGAGTCACGGCAGAAATCATTGACGTGTTGAGAACGTCTAAGATTCTTCTTGACATAACGTTCTTGATTCTGCTTTTCTTGGACGACAATAAATAATTGGGTTGAGGGGAGCAGAATACGGCGACATCCGCAGAATTGTAAGGCCAGCATACTGTTCTTTCGTCTGAACAATGTCTTCGATGCCCGAATGTGATGGCGCATTGTCAACGACTATTACAACATTTTGAAGAGAATCGCGGGACAATAACAGTTCGTCGAGTGCACAAGACATGATTTCGTGATATCGATCACGCTTTATTGATCCGCGCCAAATGCGTGAATATACAATACCTCGCTTGCTGAGCAGGCCCCAACAATGAACGTTAGGACCACGGGAACTGGGTACAATCACACGACAAGGTTCTCCTCGTCTTGCGCGACCGTAAGATCGACGACAAAATAAATTCACATTAGTCTCATCCTGGTAAAATATTTCCTTTTGAGACCCAGTCAGCTCCATGATCTTCTGCACAAAAGATGCCCCTCGCTCTTTGTTTTCTTCAGTATTTGCAGTCGATGGCACGAACGAGACTTTCTTCACTGTGTACAGTTGATCCTTTAAGTATCTGTGAATCGTGGATATATTCACTTGAAGGTTAAATTGATGTTGAAGGGAGCTCTTTATTTCCTCCAAAGTCACCTGAGGATTCGTCTCTAACATTGTTATCATGTGCTCGACATGCTCACTGGTCACCTTTTTGTTATATGCCCCACCACGCGGTTTTTCTTCAATTTCTTCTTCAGCCATCCTCACCCATCGACGGGCAGTTTGAATCTTTACGCCATTCGCCAGTGCGACAGCCCTAAAATCGCCATGTGCCTCGGCACACTCGAGTATTCTTTTCTTGGATGCAGGGTCACACCTATTGTAGCTTCCGCGTAATGACCCTGGGCGAACTCCAGGAGCACGAGCACCATTGGAGATGTCGGATAGGGTATCATCTGAATAATGCATATTGAAGACAAAAATACGAAGCGTCAGTCAAACGTTCACTGTCAATTATGAAGTTTGCAAATTCGACATACACTCAAAAGCAGGATATCAGACTGCATATTGCCATAGAAACGGTGGGCATAGATATCTTGCAGATATGTGATCATAACGTCAATGATTTCTGCCGTGACTCAGACAGAGCACCGTCTTCGCATAATTGAAGAAACTATGCAGCTAGCCCTTAACGAGAGCAATCAGCCTGTTCAGTGTGAGGGTTATTATAATCATGTATATTCTTTCTATGGTGATGTGATGCGAATGCAAGATTTAAAGTACAACATCTAAATAATTGTCTTCTTTCACTAATATTGAATAAAAATGCAAGTGGAATTTATTTTGTTTTGATATGACAAATAACTTATGAAGCTGAACTCATTACACAAAGACTATAAATAACAAAGTGTATTTCAGAATATTAGATTATCTGTTTGGGCAAAACTTGATGCTTCAGAAGTAGGATTTGATTGTACACCTAATATATCACATAAAAATGATACAATACATATATAAAATACATAAAATAATATATCACATACCTAAATTATGTTAAAGACATATAAAACATGAATAGAATAAGTAAAAGATAATTTTAGAAAAGTCGTTTAAATCAAATACAAACTGTTTTAAATTGTATGCAAACTGTTTAAATTTGAATGCAAACTGTTTTAAATTGAATGGAAAGTGTTTTAATTAATAACGCAAAGTGTTTTTTTTAGAACGAAAAAATGTGCAGTAAAGTTGTCAAGCATGAAGCAAATTCGCTAATAAGTAACTTTCCATTTGAAAAAATGTCACTTGATATAGCTGGGCCGCTAACTTCAAGTACGAATGGGGAAAATGTATCTTAGGAATTATTGATAACTATTCCAGATATATAGCTTTGGTTCCGATGAGAAGCACACGAGCAACGGAAGTTGTAAAAGCCCGTCTGAAGAATTGGATTGCGGTATTCGGAACACCCGTGTCGGTGCACTCGGACAGAAGAACAAGTTTCGAAAATGAAATAGTCAAGGAGTTGTGCTCGGTATTAAAGATAAAGAAAACGAAGTCTTCACCTTACTATCCACAAGGAAACGGAATGATTGAAAGACTTTTCCGAACTACGAAAGATATGCTCTATGCAACAGTATCCTCCACTGGAAGAGATTGGCCTGATGTTCTGCCACTGATAGAAAGAGCAGTGTGGTGCACAAAGCATAGAAGTACAGGATTCACACTGCATGAAATAATATTTGGAAGAACAATGCCCAATGTCTGGATTGCCGATACTAACCCCACGGGTATAAGACGGAACAAGAAATTAGAGCAAGTGGAATATATAGAAAAATTGAGGAAGCATGCACGTTATGTGGAAGAACAAAGAAGGAAATATGATAGTCTTTCCAATAAAGAACAAAAAGTTGTAAACAATTTCAAGGAAGGGGACGTGGTGATGGCGAAGATATTTCCAGTAAAAAAAGGAATACAATTTCCAAGATATGACGGACCATATAAAATCACAAAAAGATTGTCCAATTGGTCTTTTCGATTAGAACATTTAGAGAATGGGAAGGTCATAGAAAGAAATTACTATCATCTGAAGAGGGGCCAGCCAACTGAAAGAAGCGACAGGGAGAAAATATCATCCACGAGTTTATCATCAATAACTAAAATCAACAGTCAGAATAACCAAGAACAGAGCAATAAAAGATATCCTAGAAGGGAACGTAAAAGAACTGTGCGATACGGAATTGATACAAGTTAGCTTGTTGTTTTCTTTTTTTTTAATGTTGCATAATGGATTTATCAATGACACAGTGTGCATTGTTAGACAGCTACGTTACAAGTTGTATGTTGTATAAGGAAATCATAGATCATCACTGTACTGTTAGATAACTACGTTACATATCATTCAAGTTTAATTCTATTGCCATGACTTCATTATAGCATGATTTAGTGTTATCGAGATAGTGGTTGATTAGAAATCGGACTGTTGTTGTCTATAGATTTGTCCCTGCTTGTATATTGCAATTTGGTAAATATACTTGGTGCAATACGTTACAATGACGAGTTCTACTAATACCACACTTAGGCAAATGTGTAACGTCAGACCTGTGCCAAATGACGGTAAAATGAAGGATCTATAGAAACTGCTGTTGTAGTCTACAACTACACTTTGTCGCATGTGAAATTGTATTTAAAAGTTTTATCGCAAAACGCATTTCCAACATAATCAACGCTGAAACAACGAGATGGTCGATTGGCAGTCAATAGTACTCGTACATTAACCACTTACGTACACTTCATGAACGTAAGTACATTAAGTACTTTTCTTCGATGGTCTTCGGAAAATCATTTTAGAGGTTGTTGTGCAAATTATAAACTATCATTTTCCAATCGACAATTTTACAAGTTGCCTATCTGAGGAAGCAATGTTTCGATTCAGTGTTTGATGCACGAATCTTCCGAGCTTATCTCCCGTACGTTAAAAATACAGATTTTTTCCTAGCTTTATAATGATATTCTGAGTTTGAGTCATCTTAGGCTGCTAACATTACACATGGGGGTGGGCAGTGAAGAGTGAATACAGAGCGCTTAGCGTGGCTTACGGGAGATGAGAGAGCTCCCATTGTTAAGTCTTGATGTATGAGGCGAAGTTTGTGTAAAGGCGGATTACATATTTATCACACAGCGATTACATCTTTATGGGATTCGAGGATGAACAGGATCTGTTTACTTGTGGGAATCGAAAAGGCAAAGATTGATGAACAGGATTTGTTTACATGTGAGGATCGCAAAAAGCATACTGTATTTATTGATGTGATGAATTTAATGACAGGATCTGTTTACATATGGGAAACGCAACAATTGAATGATATCTGATTCATCTTTTTGACATATCTTTCAAGACATATCATTACCTATTCAGTATTTTGTCAGCCACTATGTGTGGGACCCCGCTCGTCTGGGTTTGAGTGTTCAGGTTAGGGGTCGAAACACAACTAGACGAGTACCTGCTGATGACTGACGGACTGCAGTATTATGTTTTATATCCCTTAATCGGTAACTGAAGTACTGGTCGATGTATTGTAATTCAAATGAAGAAATGTGGAATTACATGAAGTACTATAGACGGATGAAGAAACTGGCGATAACAAATTCAAGTGAAGAAATAGTATTTTCCATGTGTAGTCTTAGGTATAGTGTGTATAGTTTCATTGCTTTCGGTGTAGTAGAGTGTCATTGTAATTCTATTGCTTACCTCCATTATCCACTTTCCACTTATCCACTTTGTGTAGTGTCAGATATAGTTCACTTGTAATCAGTGTAGTAGCATCGTTGTATTTCCATATTTTACCTCCACTTTTCCAATTTTTATTCATCGGTTTCCTGTTGTTTTATAATATCCATTTTTTAATTTCCTTAACCTATGGTGACCATTGTCTTATTCTATTTCCACTATCAGCATCTGTAGTCGGTACAGTATATTAGAAGTCTGTTTTGAACGTGTATACGGCAGTGTTTGGAATCTATGGTATTAGTATATCAACAGCAAGAATGAGTAGTATTACAAGTCTTAAGATTTCCATTTTTACCAGATATTGGGCCAAAGCTGATCAATTTTAATTCGTTGCCACGAGAAAGCTACATTGAGTTCTTTTAAGAACTGATTAATCCAATGGTTACAGTAGCATTGCCTTTGTACACTTGCGGATTGGAGAACGCCATCAGTCCTCCTTAGGACTACTTTAACTAATAATTTAAATTAGTAAGCATTATATTCTATTATAAATGGCTACTGGGATGACTTTCATCATCGTATGAGAATTACACATGTAGACAGCAGTCGAGATAACGAATGAAATAAGTGCAATAGCAATTTCACTGGTCCACCAGTCTGATCAGAATGAAGCTAAGTGGCACCTATCATTTCTTTCTGTGTATGAGAAAATTTTAACCGCTGTTGTTTTGATTGTATCGCAAGATGAAACATTAATTAAATGTGAAGATAATTAATTTGAATGTTGGTATAGATGATAAATTTGCTCTGCACAGGTTCATTCTCAAACTTGAGGGCAACTTGTACGCATGCTTTTTATATGCACCTATTGTAAGCAGACATGGAATATATTCACAATAGTATGTTCCATTCATAATTCATTCCAATCGCTCTAAATGGACAAACGGCTGATGATTTATGATTATGATGATAATCAGCTACAGCTAAAATGGTTTAAAATAATTGTTTGAGTTTGTTCAATTCCACGGATAGAATAATGAACATTGTTGCTATTGACACTTCCATACTCAACGGCTGTGAATTTTCAAGAGGATGTTAATGAAATTTATTGCTTATCGTTTAAAGTGCTAATGGTTAGTTTCGTAGAGAAGTTGAGTACTGATGAATATAAAACACAAAATATATCGCTTTCAATTACTTATGCTCGAACTTCAAAACTTACAGGCTCTCAATCTAGGCTATTAACATGTCTGTTCCAATCGGCAAACGATTGATGCTCAACTTTGATATGAAAAGAAAATTAAGGATGAGCACTTCATTAATAGGAAAGCTTCAATTTCTAATTGAATGAATTTTGCAAAAATATTCATGGGAAAGTCAATCTCCTGCTATACTTATATCAATTTAAGAACTTTACATGGGCCTTTACGAAGCCCTCTTTAGAATCGCAATAATGGCAATATCCATACTATTTTAATAGAATGCCAAAAATTTTCATCACGTTTTTACATCCTGTAAGTCTTACCGAACTTAAGAACCTTAGCTTTCACATCATTTCGAGGGCGTCATGCAAAAACTCATCAAAAAACATTATCAAAGAAGGATTCTAATTCTGTTACTTGCTTTTGATATATTTTCTGTATGTATCATGCTTTTGATGATGTATCTTCAAACTTTCAAGGTTTCAGTAATTTGATTAACCCCTTCGTTTTTCTTAATTATTGATTTTTCAAGTTGCCTGTTTTTTGCATGATGATGACAGACAGTTGCTTGATCTTTCAAAAATGTTAAAAACCATTCTCAATCAATTTCCATGGTATTAGAAGTTATCATATAAGAGAACTTACTTGAAACTTTAAAATATGATAGAGTATTGTATGGATTTTGATGAAACTTAGTGTGATGGTGAATGAGGTAGTGTAGAGCTTAAGCTTGGCTCTATTGCGTTTTCCGCAAAGATGCGGAGGAGCTGTGGCTGGTTGTGTTCTTTTCGTCATGATGTTATTTATTTTGGTTTTATAGTAAAAAAACCATTATCCTCTTATGACAAGGAATGAAAATGAGCTTCTTCTAATTTAAACCTGAGACATCTGAGTCTGAGACATTTTGGGTGGGTTGCTCAACTCGATCGTAAGTTACGACGTAGTAAAATTTAAGTCGGTCGTAGTTACTACCGACTCGAGTCGGTAGTAAATTGCAGTTTCTCAAGTAGCAACAACGTCAAACGTAAAAGTCGGTAGCAATACGGTAGCCAATGGCATGCATTCCTGTAGCACGTGACATCTACGAGCATCATACATCAAACTTGTAATCACAATGTGCGCGTCACTCAGTTCTATTTCATATCCAGGGGTGTAGTGGAGGGGTAACGCGGTATAACGCCGTTATACTTCCTAAGATTCTGGCCGAATCAGCGTTATACTTCCCAAGGTCATCCTAACGTCAAAAGATGACAAGCTGTATGTGGCAAATATTTAATATGTAAAAATGTTCATACTTGATGTGCATTATTGATATTCAACTTCCTATTTTTGCATTTTGTCATGAGCATGCATGCATGATTTCACTATTACTTGGATTCATGTGGAAGTCCTTCAATGATAAAGTAATCGCCGAAAGGGGATGAGAGCGGTTGAAAATTCTGAAAGAGCGATTATGTAGCTCTCGAACAGTCCGTTATGGACAATAGTGGCACGAATATGCGTTTTTCAGCTGATACACTAAAAGTCAACAGACTTGTCACCCTTCCGCATTAGCTAACATTGCATGTGCGACAAGTCTTTTGGCTTTTAGTGTATATACATGTCAAATTTAGCGTTATACTTCCCAAAATTCAACTGAATTTTTAGCTCTTGGCGTTATACTTCCTAAGAATTTACGACTACACCCCTGCTCATATCTGCATATAACGCGAGTAAGACGAAAACCGGTACGAATCGAAGAAAAATTTCTCTGATCAGGAGAAAGTTATATTGACCGAGATAATTAAGGATAAGAACCTCGCTGACACTGCAGTTGAAAAAGAACGATGCGAAGTCAATAAAGAAGAAAGAGGACTCAGGGGAGGAAATTCTTACATCATTTTCCGTTCCAACAGTAGAACATTAAAGCAGCTGCAAGCTCTTTGCTGCGATTTGAAATCTGGCACTAAGGAGAGATTCACAAAACAGAAACAAGAACGTTTGAACACGAGTGGAGGAAAATGAAATCGATCCGAGTTGTCAGGCTGTAATTGATGTATTGCCTCAGCATCAGCATCAGCCCAAGAGCAGTAATAAATATTGTAGTCCATATTTTACTAAAATTTGCATTTCCTGCCATTATTAACCATGTCAGTGGATTTAAAAGGATTCGTTTACCAGGCATATCTTGAGTTCGAACATTTTCGAAAAGTGTTGTTATCTGCCCTTTTCTGCGTATTTCTCATTAACGTAAAAAAGGCTGAATAAAAAGGCATTCTATCGAAAATTATATATTTTCAATTCAATGTTTAGATTGAAAGAAACGATGCGCTGCTACCAGTAACAATACATCGAAATGTCTAAAAATGAGTAGTAAGCTCATCCCAGGCGCAAGTCCAAAATGCGCAAACCCCTACCCCCACCCCCCTCTGTCTGGCAGGTGAGGGAGTTCGCCAAGGATGTGTTGGGAGGAATGGGTCCGAGAGGAGGAAACGGGTCCCCCCTTCTGGAAGGAAGGCAGGAGTGTTCGGGTAAGGGTTGGGCAGGAAGGTGATAGGAATGTGTGAGGGATAGAGTTGGAAAGGGGTAGGTGTTGATGTTGTTTGGGATAAGAAACGTTGGAAATCGTCATGAAGGAGGGTTTGGATTGGAAATTGGAGTTCAGATGTAAAATCTGCGTGAAATTTTGGGTGGGGAAGGATGGAAGGAGGAGCAGCAAGGGGTAGAATCTCTGAAAACGGCAGAGTTGGAAAAAGGCGAGGTTGGGTGGTTTTGGGATGAGAAAAGTTGAATTTCGTCATGAAGGAGACCTCGGATGGGAAAATAGAGTGCAAATTCGGAATTTGTGGCCAATTTTGGGTTAGGAAGCATGTTTCCAGCAAAATCGGAGAGAAAAAATGTTGAGGACGTCCTCCCCCTCCTACCAACCTTCCAACTTTGGTTCCAGAGATGGTAGAAAGTCGTGCAATAGCTCATTTGAAAGCTAAAAGTGAGAAAAATGCAGTGGAAAGCTCAGTTTGGACCACTTTTCCTGGGTTGAGGGAGGAAAATGGCAGGAAAACGTCAGAGTTGAAAAAGTCAGGTTTTGGAGGTCTTGGGATGAGAAAGTCCATTTTTCAGTATGAAGGAGTGCTCGGATGGGAAAATGGAGTGAAAATTCGGACTGTTTGGCCACTTATGGGTGTAGGAACGTCTTCCCAACTCAATCGGAGAGAAAAAGTTCTGACACCCCCCCTCGGCAACGATCTTCCAACTTTGGTTCTAGAGATGGTAGAAAGTCGTGCAATAGCTCATTTGAAAGCTAAAAGTGAGACAAATTCAGTGGAAAACATGGCTTGTTCCTATCTGCCTTCGTTTAGAGGTGAGACGTTATTGAAATTTGGGACATTAACGAAAAAACGACAGAGTTAGAATGTTTATGAAAATCGCTCTAGCGGGTGAACGAAGCCTCGGACGGGAAAACAGAGACCAGATTTGGAATCAGCGTGCCATGTTGCACCTGAATGTCATTCATGCTATGTCTCCGAAGTGAAAGGAAGAAAGATGACAGAAGCAGTAAAGTTTACGAATGAATTTTGTTCACTACGTTTTCATCGACAAAGTCTTCGTGGTGTGATTAGGGACTACATCATCTCCTTTCATCATGAAAGGTAGACTTAGAATTTGCTATCGCTAGAGGTTACTTCGTTTTCCGACAGCTCATGGACAGTTTGATGAATAAAGATGTGAAAGGACGATTAGCTGCAGAGATTGAATTTGAGAAAGTGACTGATGAACATGCAGGTGAACGTGTAGTGTTTCATTTTGCATCCTATTCTGCAAAGACGATACATGATCCCAAAGATTTCTATCAGCGACACATGGCGAAAATTGTATCTCGACTAGATTCATTTCATGAGCATGGATCCAACTTGCTCTTATGTCGCATAAAACACATTCATATTCAACTCAATGTGCTAAACTAGATTTGGGAAAAGCATTCATGAGTCAGTCGTCCACGTGCCTCCTTTTCCCTGCCGCAACGAAGTCAGGGGAGAAACGGAGGTTTCTGATTGGCTCGCATAGTGTCAAATGTGGATTCGCGGGAGACTATAAAAGCAGACGTCTCCCCATTTTCTCTTCATTTCATTCCTTTGACTTGGAAAGTGCGTGTGACTTGCTGAAGCCATTCTCCCCTCTCAACTTTGTCTGATCAATCCTGTTTGCAAATTTACAAGTGAGTGTCATGACGATGTGGCCTAAACCTTACCAGCATTTTAGAAGAGAGACGCAGGAGAGTGTGTGGCCGATGATTGTGCAAGCTTATGTTGTTGAACCATCGCCACCACCACTGCCTCCACCAACTAGACGCTTTACCTTTAAGTCTTTTAGGAAATTGAAACTCAATTCGGGTCCTAAGCCCAAGACATTTAATTTACTGGACGATGACGAAGACTTAGACTTTGGTGATAAGCTTTAAATCCTGTGAACGTTCCAAAAGGTCCTCTTAAGGGCCACCTCATATGTCACTGCTAAGCTAACAATTTTCTTTTCTCTGATGATCATGAATGTACTTAGTGGTATTCTTTCGTTACAGACTGCCATGGCCATGAATCCTACTCCAACTGCTGCATCACTGAATCCTCAACATCTCGAGCTGTGGAATCCGAAAATTGAAAAGGTAATTCACGGCTATCCTACCTACAAACAACAAGTGCGCTACAACGGTGTTCGACTCTATCTTCAAACGCCGGCGGTATACTTACCAAAAGTGGATACGCAAGTAAATCGTTGCGGTCAAAACCTGAGTATCCCTATTGATAATTGGTTGCGTCAGCAGCTTGACATTTTAGAAGACGTTGTGAGGCAAAAGGCTCTTATTCCTACTGAACTATTACAGTTGTGGCCAGAAAAGAAAACTTCTTATTATAAACCTTTGTATCGCGGCACTCGCTGCTGTATTTTGCAAAGCAAGTATTGTAAAGTCACTTCAGGAGTGACAGTTGAACAGTCAGTTGAAACAGAATTGTCATCGCTAGGTGCAGGCTTTTATTCCTTTTATATTGAGGTGCCTGCTGTTTATGTGGGACCTCATCATTCTGACGGTAATTTGATTTCTCTCAATTTGCGCATTGCTCAAATTCATCATCAACCTGAGTTAACAGGACTTGATCACATTGAGAAAGTCATTGATTCTTGTGTCAAAGAGTGTCAAGAACCTGTCACTAAACCTAAACGTCGTCGCACATCAAAGAAAGATGGTGTTACCACCAAAGAGAAATCTTAAGCATTGTAATCAGTTAGTATGTAGTGAATGTGGAAGACGCGGTCTTGCGCGTTATGTTCAAATAAAACATTGTCATCATGTTGTATGTATCTTTTGTTATGTAAAGGACAGACATCCTTGTAAAGTTCCTGCTCAATTTATTATTTTGTAATTAAGTCTTTTTGATATTGTAGGTTGTCATCTTTATAGACAGTGAGGGAACACCCATGCAGGAGTTGAGTGCTATTGCAATGAGAGAAAGTGATCAAACTATTGTTAGTGTATATCATGGATTTGCCTACTGTCCTCCACACATAGACGAATGGTCACGACGTCATGTGCATGGACTTGATCCTTCTATTTTGATTCATATTGGATTTGTAAATGAAACGTATTTGATAAGTGATTTCAAACGGTGGCTGTCAGGTTTTCATATTGTTAAAATATTAGGAAATGATTCTGAACGAGAAGCAACAACACTTCAGTTGCACATTGATAATTTATATTTACCATGTTTGGTAGATCGTGTAAGATAGACTATCATATGCATTGTGATCAAAATAAGTTTAGAGATGAAATGATTTTTGACATGGCTATATGTTTCGGTGAGAGACATCACCTTTACAAAAAACCATCCCATTGTAATACTAGAAATAAAGCTACCTACATTGCAAAACTCTCTTCACGCTGGCATTGTAGTCTCTGACGTTTATGAACTGTATCTATATTATTATCAACAGCATGGGTATATGTAAAACATGTTTTTACTCCTTGTGAATGAATGATGATCATTTTATGAAGTGTATTCTGTACTTGTGAATTTTGACTGATGTTGAATAAACTTACAGTGGAACATGATTGTTATTTCTGTTTTATTCATAGTGGAAGTCATTGAAGCAATATGAAATCTACAATCACAACGTTTATGATGGCGCATCGTACACTAAGTAACCACATGTGTCATTTGACACTTGATCAACAAGGATTCGATGGATTTTTACAAGATTGGAAACTTACATTTAAAATGAAGATGAATGATATGAAAGTAGTGCTCACTGAAAGCCTTCCTCTCTTCAAAAGATTGATGGAGAGTTTACAACCTCAAGATGTGAAGGGTAGACTCGTTGCTTATATAGAGTTGAAAGATTTACAAAAACCACTTCGCTTTGGATCTTATTGCACAGAATGGATTACTCTTAGTGATCAATTTTATGGTCGTCATATGGAGAAAATTATAGAGAGAATAGAGGAGACGTTGGAAGGAAATGCGTACGTTGTTAAACATATCATGATTCAACTGAGTGTGTTTACATCCACGACTTTGTTTGATGGTCGACACATTGTGTAGATGCAATAAAGATTTCTTTTCACTGCGTATTCTGTAATGGTGTATAGAGCAACATGAGTCATTGCGCTTTGTGCATTACTATCAGGCTCTTTGTTAGATAAATGAATGCGTCTTTGTTCGAGAAAAGGGGCGTGTCATAACATGAGTCATTGCGCTTTGTGCATTACTATCAGGCTCTTTGTTAGATAAATGAATGCGTCTTTGTTCGCTAAAAGGGGCGTGTCACTCAAGTCTTTGTGAGGACTAGAACGACTTTGTAAGAAGGAAGGTTTCCACCCACGCAGTCAAAAGTTCACGTGCGATAGCTCTTTGTCACATTACAAAGACAGGGAAAACGAGAAAAGGGAAACGCATGTGATTGGAGCTAGGTCTGCTTATAAAACGGACGACTGAGCTCATGGCAATCATTTCCGTCCTTGCGCTAACCAAGCAGTTGCTCGAAGCCATCAACTCCTCTGCTCTCGCACTGGGTACACTGAACTCCCTTAATTTAGCATCGGGTAAAAATGCTTTCAATCAAAAGATAACTCATTATGGAGAAGCCGTGACCATAAAAACTCCAAGTCATCGGATAGATTATCTAAAGGTTATGTCAACAAAGTATTGACTGGCCGTGTGTGTGCCGTTAGACTATTGAACACGGTTACAATTCAATACTCTGGAAACATTCCTGAAAGAAAATCTCACCATTCCCAAAGAAATTGTTCGACACAATGGGAAGCGGTCACAAGTTCCCATTATGGAAAGACGATACATGTATGTGCATATGGATAGACACAGTCTCATCATCCATGAAAAGGAGGGCAGCGAATTCGACTTACTCAATTGCAAACCACTCCCCATTTTGGGAAAAGGATTCTACTCCTTCGAAATTAAAATTTGGACCCATCTACATGGGTCCGCGCAGGGACGGAAGGTTGCTTACGTTGAATCCCTATCTTGTCTCCATCACCTTTAAAAATGATGTCCATGTTGATGATGATCAACTACAGTAACACTCTCCACACACTGAGAACGCACCATCGGTCTTTATGAGACCACGGCCTAACGGCCACCGTATCAAGAAAGAAAATGTACACTCACCATGCCACACATGAACATGACTCTCTCTCCTTCTTTCTTAGGCATACCCTTCTTCACTTAGGTTTTAATCATGTGTAAATTGTCAGCATGGCTCCATGTATCATGGAAAAGTCAGTGTGTTACATTTCATGATACGAAACGTCAACTTCAGATAACTCTAGAACGCTTTCAACTACGAAGGTTGCATCGCGCAATCCTATCCAACTCTTGCCGTGTCATTAACGTAGGAGACGGCATTGTATTTATTCGCATTCAAGAGATGATTCTACATAATGATCACTGCTACATTGTGATTCCAAAACCCTCATGGGAAAAGTATAAAAGGGAAGTTCACTCAACCCTCATGTCATTTGTGAGTCATGCTCCCCATCCGCATCATCAACGCCATGCGCGAAATGAATCTCAGAAGAGACATCGATTTAGAACAGTTGCATACCCATCTTCCCGATTCAGTCTATCATCGCGGTCGTCCGCAAATGTTGGTCATTCGCATGAGCAACGGTCGAAATCTTCAAATCTTTCACTGCGGCAAAATCCAAGCCCTAGGAAACCTTTCTCATTTTGTGATGCAGTCCATGTGTTACGAAATCGTCAAGAAAATGCGAACACTCATGCCTCATCTACGCCTCAGTCCCCTGACATTGAAGAATATAGTAGTGTCTGTTCAATTGAAGATGTTAGGGAATCTAGCCAACATTAAAACCAGTAATCATTGTATATTTTTTGAAGCTGAACTCTTTCCTGCTGCTTTGATTCGGAAGTGGCATCCTGTACATATTGCAGGGTTTCACAACGGACATTGTATCATGACTGGTTTACGTGATATCAGTAAAGTAGCTGACATTGTTAAATCTTTAATGTGTTATCTGTATGAGTCACAGTTAATAGAGCCGTGTTAATCACATGATGTGTTTTGAATGAGTCATCACAATGAACTATCGCCCACACTCTTGTCAGTGAAAAGGTCATCAACAAGGTTCTTCGCTTTATGATGAGTCAGTGCTATGCTATTTATAGACATGAAATGAGGCTCACACACTTGTCGGTGAAAACGTCACGCTGTCTGACGTGAGGCGCCGTCGATGTTGAATGACACGCCCACACACATGTCGGTGAAAAGGTTGAACAAGACTGATTAGATTCGTATGACTGACGCCTTACCCCTTCATGAGTCAGAGCTATTTATAGACATGAGTCAGCAAAGTGGTTGATGTTTCCTAAGCCGAAGAAATTGTCACGATGTTACATTCGTTGGTGAGGATGTTAACTTACAAACTCTAACATGGCTATGACTTCATTTACATTTCACCTATCTTACAAACAGTGATATGGTTATAACTCTACAATCATCAACTTTATTTCTAACTTTACAAACGTCAACTTTATTTCTAACTTTACAAACAGTGAAGTGATTCTAACTTCATTTACATTTCACCTATCTTACAAACAGCGACATGGTGATAACTTTATTTCTAACTTTACAATCATCAACTTTATTTCTAATTTTACAAACTCTAACATGGCTATGACTTCATTTTATATTCGCCGATCTTACAAACAGTGATATGTAACTTTACAATCATCAACTTTATTTCTAATTTTACAAACGTCAACTTTATTTCTAACTTTACAAACAGTGAAGTGATTCTAACTTCAGTTATATTTCACCTATCTTACAAACAGCGACATGGTGATAACTTTATTTCTAACTTTACAAACAGTGAAGTGATTCTGACTTCATTTACATTTCACCTATATTACAAACAGTGATATGGTTATAACTTTACAATCATCAACTTTATTTCTAACTTTACAAACATCAACTATATTTCTAGCTTTACAAACTCTAACATGGTTATGACTTCATTCTATATTCGCCTATCTTGCAAACAGTGATATGTAATTTTACAATCATCAACTTTATTTCTAATTTTACGAACGTCAACTTTATTTCTAACTTTACAAACAGTGAAGTGATTCTGACTTCATTTACATTTCACCTATCTTACAAACAGTGATATGGTTATAACTTTACAATCATCAACTTTATTTCTAACCCTACCCATCTTATAAAACGATCAAAACTTTTACCTCTATCTATTGAGTGAGAATCCCATCTTTATGTCAAAAGAAAAACGAGACAGTCTGTACATGATATGTTATTCATCATCACAGCCGATTTTCATAGCACCGCACATAGTTAATACTGATGGTAGCAGAAAACAAAGTTTTTATGGCTCACATCACCGGAGAAGACAAAGTCACTGATATGCAGGGAGAAAACAAAGTCACTCATGTACAGGGGGAAAACAACGTCAGGAAAAACCAGTCGATATGTAAATCATGACATGGAGTGATCAGGAGTTGGATGCATGTTACAAGGCATTCACTCACAACACCCAGTAGAAAACGCCATGGAGTGAAAAAGCAAAACATCAACCACAACAGAGAAGAAGCATTCATCATCATACATCGTCGGACGGAGGAAGAGAAAGTTTCTGTCTCTTGGGTGGAGGTAGATGAGTGTCTGGATGACCGTACGGTAATGAGTGGTTAGGACTCATCCAGCATTGCTTGTCTTCCCAAGCTGAGAGACCTCGTTTCCTAAACGTCGTTGTTCTGACTTGATGCGACTGTGATTTTAAAATGGTCATTTCTACTTTTTTAATTTTAAGTGAATCTAAGGCATCTTGATAGTCCCTATGTGTCATTTTTCTAACGATTGACTTCGAGATGCCTTTCGCCCGTTTAATAGAAAGCTCTGAGGATTTTAGCTTCATGGAGTACATCTTGGGACGAAGCAAGATCATCTCCTCTATCTGTTTGCCGGCACACTCATCCTTGAAGCAGCCAAGCTTCGCTTTATTTGAGGTAGAGTGAAGCGGATGGTCAGTAGGATAGTTGGAACTATCAAACTTGGGTGCTACATAATTTAAAATATCTTCCTGCTTGACTTGGCTCGTGGTTGTCAAAGCTAGGAAGAAGCTCTCTGTATCACCTCCTGCTAATTCCACACGTTGGAGAAGTGGACATGTCTTAAAAGTGTGGTAAAATAACTTGTACATTTCTAACTTGGAGTGATCCAAGACAGCTTGACCGACATAAATGGGCTTACAAAGTTTTACTTTAGATTTTAACATTTTAAAACCAGTAATGTCTTCGGAAATGACATCATGGTGGCAAAACAGCGGTGAGCCCCACAACTTGGTCTTTTCCGGATCAGTCACGATACGATAGTCCATGCGCTTTCTTACATCCTCCATGGTTTTACCAAAGAGGGCATTATTCTTAAATTTAAAGAAGTCCTTTTCGAAAGGATTCTTGGATTCAGCCCGTTTCCTACTATTAAATTCTATATACGGTTTTAGAAAGGGCTTCTGCCTAAACTGGATAGCGCGATGGACTTTGTCAAGTCGCATCCCCATACCTAGATAGAATTTGAGGATGGAATAGTGCACGATGTAATGCTGTTTGTTCAATTGGGTGAGCAACAACTTCCCAGTGGGTTTATACTTTAAGTCATTTTCCGCCTCATACTGCTTATTGTGTTCTTCAATAAAGGGAGAGAACATATCTGGACTGACTATGCCAGATTCGGGTGCGAGAGGAAAATCAACGGTCCTATTCTTAATACAGTCTGGATAGATGAGGTCGACTAAAAATAAATAACCTATGTCGGCCTCATCTCCCAGTGCCATGATGTGTGCTGGATTGGAGAAGTGTTCAATGTCATGGGACTCTACCCATTGGAAGTCAGACTGTGGCAAAGGCTTGGAGAGTGCACTCCCTTACAAATTATTTTGGTCTATGTACATTAAATGCGTGTTCGATCCTATGTCTTGGGTGCTGTTGACAACATGTTTGTTGACAAATGTTAAGCCACCCCTAATACCACGTTCAAATAACGTGTACATTTCTGCATCTTGCAGTAAATGAATGCTCTCTTTCGTCATCTTCAAGGCTGACTGATAGGACAGACCCGGGAGACTAACAAAATGGACGGGGTCTAAGGCATCCTGTTCTAATGTAACTTTCCTAAAAGTCTCAAACACGTCAGCCAACAGATAGACGTCTAATTTTAAGTAGGCAAGCATGTAGTCACCAAAAGTGCGACACCTAAATTCTAACCATGCTTGCTCTGCATGCCTATAATCATCCGGCGAACAGTCTTCACCCGTCAAATCATTTTTAAATTTATCGATGGACGGAAGGGATGTTTCTTTCAATGTATCCATTGAACTAAAATAACTATGAGGAAACACCCCTTTCCGTCGTATCAGACTGTCACTTATGTTGAGATAGTCTTTCCTTAAATGTTGAGTGAGGGGAAGTGTTTCTAAATTATTAGCCAACGCGGCTAAGGAAGAAGACATAAACTGGAAACTGTCTAGAAACTTTATGTCATAGAAGACAGGCTTCCCCTCCTTCGTCTTATCGACTTGGACTTTAGCAGTGATGCACATAAATGTTTCCTTACTTTGTGCAATCACTTTGGATGACCAGGATTTCATTTTACCGAATCCATGGCGAATGATGATGTGAGCATCATAACATTTAAAGTTATGGAAGATGACGGGGAGCGTTCGCCGTTTGAGCCTAAGTTTCATATTACATTTACTGCATAAGGCAGACCTAACTTTACCACTGGGATGGCAATGGTCCCTCACTTTCTTATGTTGCTGATCATCAAAGGATGAACAGCAGCGGGGACATTCCATGGTCCTATCAAATTTGTGTTTATCGGCTTCTGTGAAGCACATGGGTTTCCTAGTCAGCTCCGTTTCATACCGTTGATGAAAACGGACTTTCCTATCTAAAAAGCTGAGGAAGTTTTCAGAGCACTCCTCGCCTTGCGACACATGCATCTTATTTTGATTCCTATAATATGGATGCCAAACTTCATAGCAGGCAATGGCTGCTGGCTCATGACTTAGGTCTTCTTGTTCAACATAACATTCAATGTCCGCATAGATGGTACATATGGGACTGAGCTCATTGCCGTATGTATATTTATGCCGTATTTATTATGTATTCTTCATACCTATAAAATTTATCTTTGGGCATGACTTCCATTTGAAGCTTACCCTGAGAGCACCACTCGTAATGCTGTTCAAAATATGGTTTAGATGTGAAACGCCGTGTGCAGCGATCACAGTAGTAGAAATTATCCCTATAGGTTGCTTGATGATGGTATAATTTTGAAATTTTAGGAATGTCACAATAATGCCATTCTGGGTGGTTGTCGCTATAGACTAGGAGGAGGTTGACAACCCGGTCGAAGTTACTTTGGCGATTATTATGCCTAACGCCCTTCAGACCTTTTTCCCAGAGATGGACGACAATCTTAATGTTATTCAATTTTTCAAATTGGGCGATGCCTTTAAAATCTAATGTGTTGACATCTAACCCATCAAACTTAAGCTCATGCTCCCATTCACAATACTTGGTGACTCTTTGACGATGCATACCTACATCATTATACTGAAGAATGGAGAGGACGGCATACCTGAAACACTGGGACTGACACTCTACATTGATGACAGCCTTTTTGTCAGCCAGTGCTTTGGGGAGGGTGAAACAACCACTCCCTTGCAAATTTTCTAAAAGATTGATTTTGATGTCTACTTTCTCTATCCCATCAAAGACCAGACCGCTGTCTCTTTCATTAAATTTATTTAAGTTGCTGACGAGATAGGTCGCATGTCTCTCTATCCACTCGTTTACATCACCTATGAGATCAGCAGCACAGGAGGCTATCCTAATGGTCACAGTGGACTCTACTTCTCCCGTGCTACTGTCTACCTTATTGAAACGAGCAGTGAGATAGAACATGCCCTTAAGTAAAAATCTATCTAATCTCGCCAACATTTGATGAATTAAGCCTATATTATTCATGAAGAAAGGATGAATGTCTTGTACAGCTTCAGAGCTTTCTAACTCATAGTCGCGAACGAACCTCTCAAGGGAAAACTTGCTCAGCCTTAGAGTGACGTTGTTGTCTGTGTAAAGCTCAGTGGAATGTGTGTGACAGTGTGTGCGAAGAAAGAACAAACTCTGTAGGAAAGGTCTTCTGACACGAAGAACAGGAAAAGCCGACGTGCGATGAAGGATGCTTCCTACCTGATGACGTTGGTGGTTGCCTCACACTGCCACAGGAACCGCCTTCGATGTGGACTCGCAAGTTGGCGCTGTTGTAGAACGTGCGTCCACAACCTTCACACTTGGGCCGTTGAGGGATGGGTCGACGCTTTCCTCCCCTGCAGGCATGGCCAGCGGTGTGACGTCTCACATTGTAGGCTGAGGCGAAGACCCTGTCACACCGCTGGCATCGAAAGTCCTCCTCTTCGACTTGCATCTCCCTCTCCTCTCCGACGATCTCTAACTCCTCCTCCTCCAACAGTCTCTCCACCGACTTGACGGAGAGGAGAGCAAGGTCGACCGCTGCAGGTGGTGGTGGCGATGCAGGGATGATGGGACGGGCGGGAACGTCGCCGTCCAGGAGATAGACCGCCAGATTTGTTGAGAAAAAGAGAAAAGAGATTAGTAACATGATCATCATTTCAAGTTTGAAGACTTATCCCCCTATTTCCCAATCACGGTTACTTACCATCTAATGAATTGATCTCCGGAAGCAAGGATGGACGCGGAGGAGGTAGGAGGGGGACGCGTGCCGAGGGTGGAAGAGTCCTGGGCTTCGCTGTTGGAGGGACGTGGTGACGAGGAGCAGGGACTGGCGCAGGGAGCGGAGCAGGTGGTGGAGGTGGGGCGATGACGATGCCCGAGAAAGGGATCGCACCTTGGGCGGAGGTAGATGGACGGGAAGGTAGGGCCGGAAATTCGTCATTAATTCGTCTTGCGCGTTATGTTCAAATAAAACATTGTCATCATGTTGTATGTATCTTTTGTTATGTAGAGGACAGACATCCTTGTAAAGTTCCTGCTCAATTTATTATTTTGTAATTAAGTCTTTTTGATATTGTAGGTTGTCATCTTTATAGACAGTGAGGGAACACCCATGCAGGAGTTGAGTGCTATTGCAATGAGAGAAAGTGATCAAACTATTGTTAGTGTATATCATGGATTTGCCTACTGTCCTCCACACATAGACGAATGGTCACGACGTCATGTGCATGGACTTGATCCTTCTATTTTGATTCATATTGGATTTGAAAATGAAACGTATTTGATAAGTGATTTCAAACGGTGGCTGTCAGGTTTTCATATTGTTAAAATATTAGGAAATGATTCTGAACGAGAAGCAACAACACTTCAGTTGCACATTGATAATTTATATTTACCATGTTTGGTAGATCGTGTAAGATAGACTATCATATGCATTGTGATCAAAATAAGTTTAGAGATGAAATGATTTTTGACATGGCTATATGTTTCGGTGAGAGACATCACCTTTACAAAAAACCATCCCATTGTAATACTAGAAATAAAGCTACCTACATTGCAAAACTCTCTTCACGCTGGCATTGTAGTCTCTGACGTTTATGAACTGTATCTATATTATTATCAACAGCATGGGTATATGTAAAACATGTTTTTACTCCTTGTGAATGAATGATGATCATTTTATGAAGTGTATTCTGTACTTGTGAATTTTGACTGATGTTGAATAAACTTACAGTGGAACATGATTGTTATTTCTGTTTTATTCATAGTGGAAGTCATTGAAGCAATATGAAATCTACAATCACAACGTTTATGATGGCGCATCGTACACTAAGTAACCACATGTGTCATTTGACACTTGATCAACAAGGATTCGATGGATTTTTACAAGATTGGAAACTTACATTTAAAATGAAGATGAATGATATGAAAGTAGTGCTCACTGAAAGCCTTCCTCTCTTCAAAAGATTGATGGAGAGTTTACAACCTCAAGATGTGAAGGGTAGACTCGTTGCTTATATAGAGTTGAAAGATTTACAAAAACCACTTCGCTTTGGATCTTATTGCACAGAATGGATTACTCTTAGTGATCAATTTTATGGTCGTCATATGGAGAAAATTATGGAGAGAATAGAGGAGACGTTGGAAGGAAATGCGTACGTTGTTAAACATATCATGATTCAACTGAGTGTGTTTACATCCACGACTTTGTTTGATGGTCGACACATTGTGTAGATGCAATAAAGATTTCTTTTCACTGCGTATTCTGTAATGGTGTATAGAGCAACATGAGTCATTGCGCTTTGTGCATTACTATCAGGCTCTTTGTTAGATAAATGAATGCGTCTTTGTTCGAGAAAAGGGGCGTGTCATAACATGAGTCATTGCGCTTTGTGCATTACTATCAGGCTCTTTGTTAGATAAATGAATGCGTCTTTGTTCGCTAAAAGGGGCGTGTCACTCAAGTCTTTGTGAGGACTAGAACGACTTTGTAAGAAGGAAGGTTTCCACCCACGCAGTCAAAAGTTCACGTGCGATAACTCTTTGTCACATTACAAAGACAGGGAAAACGAGAAAAGGGAAACGCATGTGATTGGAGCTAGGTCTGCTTATAAAACGGACGACTGAGCTCATGGCAATCATTTCCGTCCTTGCGCTAACCAAGCAGTTGCTCGAAGCCATCAACTCCTCTGCTCTCGCACTGGGTACACTGAACTCCCTTAATTTAGCATCGGGTAAAAATGCTTTCAATCAAAAGATAACTCATTATGGAGAAGCCGTGACCATAAAAACTCCAAGTCATCGGATAGATTATCTAAAGGTTATGTCAACAAAGTATGGACTGGCCGTGTGTGTGCCGTTAGACTATTGAACACGGTTACAATTCAATACTCTGGAAACATTTCTGAAAGAAAATCTCACCATTCCCAAAGAAATTGTTCGACACAATGGGAAGCGGTCACAAGTTCCCATTATGGAAAGACGATACATGTATGTGCATATGGATAGACACAGTCTCATCATCCATGAAAAGGAGGGCAGCGAATTCGACTTACTCAATTGCAAACCACTCCCCATTTTGGCAAAAGGATTCTACTCCTTCGAAATTAAAATTTGGACCCATCTACATGGGTCCGCGCAGGGACGGAAGGTTGTTTACGTTGAATCCCTATCTTGTCTCCATCACCTTTAAAAATGATGTCCATGTTGATGATGATCAACTACAGTAACACTCTCCACACACTGAGAACGCACCATCGGTCTTTATGAGACCACGGCCTAACGGCCACCGTATCAAGAAAGAAAATGTACACTCACCATGCCACACATGAACATGACTCTCTCTCCTTCTTTCTTAGGCATACCCTTCTTCACTCAGGTTTTAATCATGTGTAAATTGTCAGCATGGCTCCATGTATCATGGAAAAGTCAGTGTGTTACATTTCATGATACGAAACGTCAACTTCAGATAACTCTAGAACGCTTTCAACTACGAAGGTTGCATCGCGCAATCCTATCCAACTCTTGCCGTGTCATTAACGTAGGAGACGGCATTGTATTTATTCGCATTCAAGAGATGATTCTACATAATGATCACTGCTACATTGTGATTCCAAAACCCTCATGGGAAAAGTATAAAAGGGAAGTTCACTCAACCCTCATGTCATTTGTGAGTCATGCTCCCCATCCGCATCATCAACGCCATGCGCGAAATGAATCTCAGAAGAGACATCGATTTAGAACAGTTGCATACCCATCTTCCCGATTCAGTCTATCATCGCGGTCGTCCGCAAATGTTGGTCATTCGCATGAGCAACGGTCGAAATCTTCAAATCTTTCACTGCGGCAAAATCCAAGCCCTAGGAAACCTTTCTCATTTCGTGATGCAGTCCATGTGTTACGAAATCGTCAAGAAAATGCGAACACTCATGCCTCATCTACGCCTCAGTCCCCTGACATTGAAGAATATAGTAGTGTCTGTTCAATTGAAGATGTTAGGGAATCTAGCCAACATTAAAACCAGTAATCATTGTATATTTTTTGAAGCTGAACTCTTTCCTGCTGCTTTGATTCGGAAGTGGCATCCTGTACATATTGCAGGGTTTCACAACGGACATTGTATCATGACTGGTTTACGTGATATCAGTAAAGTAGCTGACATTGTTAAATCTTTAATGTGTTATCTGTATGAGTCACAGTTAATAGAGCCGTGTTAATCACATGATGTGTTTTGAATGAGTCATTACAATGAACTATCGCCCACACTCTTGTCAGTGAAAAGGTCATCAACAAGGTTCTTCGCTTTATGATGAGTCAGTGCTATGCTATTTATAGACATGAAATGAGGCTCACACACTTGTCGGTGAAAACGTCACGCTGTCTGACGTGAGGCGCCGTCGATGTTGAATGACACGCCCACACACATGTCGGTGAAAAGGTTGAACAAGACTGATTAGATTCGTATGACTGACGCCTTACCCCTTCATGAGTCAGAGCTATTTATAGACATGAGTCAGCAAAGTGGTTGATGTTTCCTAAGCCGAAGAAATTGTCACGATGTTACATTCGTTGGTGAGGATGTTAACTTACAAACTCTAACATGGCTATGACTTCATTTACATTTCACCTATCTTACAAACAGTGATATGGTTATAACTCTACAGTCATCAACTTTATTTCTAACTTTACAAACGTCAACTTTATTTCTAACTTTACAAACAGTGAAGTGATTCTAACTTCATTTACATTTCACCTATCTTACAAACAGCGACATGGTGATAACTTTATTTCTAACTTTACAATCATCAACTTTATTTCTAATTTTACAAACTCTAACATGGCTATGACTTCATTTTATATTCGCCTATCTTACAAACAGTGATATGTAACTTTACAATCATCAACTTTATTTCTAATTTTACAAACGTCAACTTTATTTCTAACTTTACATACAGTGAAGTGATTCTAACTTCAGTTATATTTCACCTATCTTGCAAACAGCGACATGGTGATAACTTTATTTCTAACTTTACAAACAGTGAAGTGATTCTGACTTCATTTACATTTCACCTATATTACAAACAGTGATATGGTTATAACTTTACAATCATCAACTTTATTTCTAACTTTACAAACATCAACTATATTTCTAGCTTTACAAACTCTAACATGGTTATGACTTCATTCTATATTCGCCTATCTTGCAAACAGTGATATGTAATTTTACAATCATCAACTTTATTTCTAATTTTACGCACGTCAACTTTATTTCTAACTTTACAAACAGTGAAGTGATTCTGACTTCATTTACATTTCACCTATCTTACAAACAGTGATATGGTTATAAATTTACAATCATCAACTTTATTTCTAACCCTACCCATCTTATAAAACGATCAAAACTTTTACCTCTATCTATTGAGTGAGAATCCCATCTTTATGTCAAAAGAAAAACGAGACAGTCTGTACATGATATGTTATTCATCATCACAGCCGATTTTCATAGCACCGCACATAGTTAATACTGATGGTAGCAGAAAACAAAGTTTTTATGGCTCACATCACCGGAGAAGACAAAGTCATTGATATGCAGGGAGAAAACAAAGTCACTCATGTACAGGGGGAAAACAACGTCAGGAAAAACCAGTTGATATGTAAGTCATGACATGAAGTGATCAGGAGTTGGATGCATGTTACAAGGCATTCACTCACAACACCCAGTAGAAAACGCCATGGAGTGAAAAAGCAAAACATCAACCACAACAGAGAAGAAGCATTCATCATCATACATCGTCGGACGGAGGAAGAGAAAGTTTCTGTCTCTTGGGTGGAGGTAGATGAGTGTCTGGATGACCGTACGGTAATGAGTGGTTAGGACTCATCCAGCATTGCTTGTCTTCCCAAGCTGAGAGACCTCGTTTCCTAAACGTCGTTGTTCTGACTTGATGCGACTGTGATTTTAAAATGGTCATTTCTACTTTTTTAATTTTAAGTGAATCTAAGGCATCTTGATAGTCCCTATGTGTCATTTTTCTAACGATTGACTTCGAGATGCCTTTCGCCCGTTTAATAGAAAGCTCTGAGGATTTTAGCTTCATGGAGTACATCTTGGGACGAAGCAAGATCATCTCCTCTATCTGTTTGCCGGCACACTCATCCTTGAAGCAGCCAAGCTTCGCTTTATTTGAGGTAGAGTAAAGCGGATGGTCAGTAGGATAGTTGGAACTATCAAACTTGGGTGCTACATAATTTAAAATATCTTCCTGCTTGACTTGGCTCGTGGTTGTCAAAGCTAGGAAGAAGCTCTCTGTATCACCTCCTGCTAATTCCACACGTTGGAGAAGTGGACATGTCTTAAAAGTGTGGTAAAATAACTTGTACATTTCTAACTTGGAGTGATCCAAGACAGCTTGACCGACATAAATGGGCTTACAAAGTTTTACTTTAGATTTTAACATTTTAAAACCAGTAATGTCTTCGGAAATGACATCATGGTGGCAAAACAGCGGTGAGCCCCACAACTTGGTCTTTTCCGGATCAGTCACGATACGATAGTCCATGCGCTTTCTTACATCCTCCATGGTTTTACCAAAGAGGGCATTATTCTTAAATTTAAAGAAGTCCTTTTCGAAAGGATTCTTGGATTCAGCCCGTTTCCTACTATTAAATTCTATATACGGTTTTAGAAAGGGCTTCTGCCTAAACTGGATAGCGCGATGGACTTTGTCAAGTCGCATCCCCATACCTAGATAGAATTTGAGGATGGAATAGTGCACGATGTAATGCTGTTTGTTCAATTGGGTGAGCAACAACTTCCCAGTGGGTTTATACTTTAAGTCATTTTCCGCCTCATACTGCTTATTGTGTTCTTCAATAAAGGGAGAGAACATACCTGGACTGACTATGCCAGATTCGGGTGCGAGAGGAAAATCAACGGTCCTATTCTTAATACAGTCTGGATAGATGAGGTCGACTAAAAATAAATAACCTATGTCGGCCTCATCTCCCAGTGCCATGATGTGTGCTGGATTGGAGAAGTGTTCAATGTCATGGGACTCTACCCATTGGAAGTCAGACTGTGGCAAAGGCTTGGATAATGCACTCCCATACAAATTATTTTGGTCTATGTACATTAAATGCGTGGTCGATCCTATGTCTTGTGTGCTGTTGACAACACGTTTGTTAACAAATGTTAAGCCTCTCCTAATACCACGTTCAAATAACGTGTACATTTCCGCATCTTGCAGTAAATGTATTCTCTCTTTCGTCATCTTCAAGGCTGACTGATAGGACAGACCCGGCAGACAACAAAATGGACGGGGTCTAAGGCGTCCTGTTCTAATGTGACTTTCCTAAAAGTCTCAAACACGTCAGCCAACAGATAGACGTCTAATTTTAAGTAGGCAAGCATGTAGTCACCAAAAGTGCGACACCTAAATTCTAACCATGCTTGCTCTGCATGCCTATAGTCATCCGGCGAACAGTCCTCACCCGTCAAATCATTTTTAAATTTATCGATGGATGGAAGGGATGTCTCCTTCAATGTATCCATTGAACTAAAATAACTATAAGGAAACACCCCTTTCCGTCGCATGAGACTGTCACTTATGTTGGGATAGTCTTTCTTTAAATGTTGAGTGAGGGGAAGTGTTTCTAAATTATTAACCAACGCGGCTAAGGAAGAAGACATAAACTGGAAACTGTCTAGAAACTTTATGTCATAGAAGACAGGCTTCCCCTCCTTCGTCTTATCGACTTGGACTTTAGCAGTGATGCACATAAATGTTTCCTTACTTTGTGCAATCACTTTGGATGACCAGGATTTCATTTTACCGAATCCATGGCGAATGATGATGTGAGCATCATAACATTTAAAGTTATGGAAGATGACGGGGAGCGTTCGCCGTTTGAGCCTAAGTTTCATATTACATTTACTGCATAAGGCAGACCTAAATTTACCACTGGGATGGCAATGGTCCCTCACTTTCTTATGTTGCTGATCATCAAAGGATGAACAGCAGCGGGGACATTCCATGGTCCTATCAAATTTGTGTTTATCGGCTTCTGTGAAGCACATGGGTTTCCTAGTCAGCTCCGTTTCATACCGTTGATGAAAACGGTCTTTCCTATCTAAAAAGTTGAGGAAGTTTTCAGCGCACTCCTCGCCTTGCGACACATCCATCTTATTTTGATTCCTATAATATGGATGCCAAACTTCATAGCAGGCAATGGCTGCTGGCTCATGACTTAGGTCTTCTTGTTCAATATAACATTCAATGTCCGCATAGATGGTACATATGGGACTGACCTCATTGCCGTATGTATATTTATGCCGTATTTATTATGTATTCTTCATACCTATAAAATTTATCTTTGGGCATGACTTCCATTTGAAGCTTACCCTGAGAGCACCACTCGTAATGCTGTTCAAAATATGGTTTAGATGTGAAACGCCGTGTGCAGCGATCACAGTAGTAGAAATTATCCCTATAGGTTGCTTGATGATGGTATAATTTTGAAATTTTAGGAATGTCACAATAATGCCATTCTGGGTGGTTGTCGCTATAGACTAGGAGGAGGTTGACAACCCGGTCGAAGTTACTTTGGCGACTATTATGCCTAACGCCCTTCAGACCTTTTTCCCAGAGATGGACGACAATCTTAATGTTATTCAATTTTTCAAATTGGGCGATGCCTTTAAAATCTAATGTGTTGACATCTAACCCATCAAACTTAAGCTCATGCTCCCATTCACAATACTTGGTGACTCTTTGACGATGCATACCTACATCATTATACTGAAGAATGGAGAGGACGGCATACCTGAAACACTGGGACTGACACTCTACATTGATGACAGCCTTTTTGTCAGCCAGTGCTTTGGGGAGGGTGAAACAACCACTCCCTTGCAAATTTTCTAAAAGATTGATTTTGATGTCTACTTTCTCTATCCCATCAAAGACCAGACCGCTGTCTCTTTCATTAAATTTATTTAAGTTGCTGACGAGATAGGTCGCATGTCTCTCTATCCACTCGTTTACATCACCTATGAGATCAGCAGCACAGGAGGCTATCCTAATGGTCACAGTGGACTCTACTTCTCCCGTGCTACTGTCTACCTTATTGAAACGAGCAGTGAGATAGAACATGCCCTTAAGTAAAAATCTATCTAATCTCGCCAACATTTGATGAATTAAGCCTATATTATTCATGAAGAAAGGATGAATGTCTTGTACAGCTTCAGAGCTTTCTAACTCATAGTCGCGAACGAACCTCTCAAGGGAAAACTTGCTCAGCCTTAGAGTGACGTTGTTGTCTGTGTAAAGCTCAGTGGAATGTGTGTGACAGTGTGTGCGAAGAAAGAACAAACTCTGTAGGAAAGGTCTTCTGACACGAAGAACAGGAAAAGCCGACGTGCGATGAAGGATGCTTCCTACCTGATGACGTTGGTGGTTGCCTCACACTGCCACAGGAACCGCCTTCGATGTGGACTCGCAAGTTGGCGCTGTTGTAGAACGTGCGTCCACAACCTTCACACTTGGGCCGTTGAGGGATGGGTCGACGCTTTCCTCCCCTGCAGGCATGGCCAGCGGTGTGACGTCTCACATTGTAGGCTGAGGCGAAGACCCTGTCACACCGCTGGCATCGAAAGTCCTCCTCTTCGACTTGCATCTCCCTCTCCTCTCCGACGATCTCTAACTCCTCCTCCTCCAACAGTCTCTCCACCGACTTGACGGAGAGGAGAGCAAGGTCGACCGCTGCAGGTGGTGGTGGCGATGCAGGGATGATGGGACGGGCGGGAACGTCGCCGTCCAGGAGATAGACCGCCAGATTTGTTGAGAAAAAGAGAAAAGAGATTAGTAACATGATCATCATTTCAAGTTTGAAGACTTATCCCCCTATTTCCCAATCACGGTTACTTACCATCTAATGAATTGATCTCCGGAAGCAAGGATGGACGCGGAGGAGGTAGGAGAGGGACGCGTGCCGAGGGTGGAAGAGTCCTGGGCTTCGCTGTTGGAGGGATGTGGTGACGAGGAGCAGGGACTGGCGCAGGGAGCGGAGCAGGTGGTGGAGGTGGGGCAATGACGTTGCCCGAGAAAGGGATCGCACCTTGGGCGGAGGTAGATGGACGGGAAGGTAGGGCCGGAAATTCGTCATTAAATCTCCGCCTCGCGGCTTCCTCCCACTTCTTCATATTCGCCAAGTCTGTAGAGAGGAAAAAGAGATGAGATTAGAGGTTGCGGAGACAACAATGATGGAGAGCAAGCTATACGAATACAAAAGTGCTAAAACATGACATTCCAACTCTCAGTTCTCATAGGTGAGGACACTTACACTTGCCAAGCCGCTCATAGGCTTCCCCGATTGCTCCTTGGGGGACGGGTTCCCCACTACGAATACATTCATGCACTGAAGAAGAATGACAGCAAAGACAAGCAGAGGCAAAATTTGGATTCGGTTTTAACATGAACAAAATAAGGGAAGGAGTCTTGATTTTAATGAGGATGTCTGCACAAATGATGTTCGTAATAGAGTGAGTCAGCCTTGATACAAATACTTACATTGCTCGATGGTGGCCTTCTCTATCTCAGCAGCAATGCGGTAATTCTCAATTTTGGCGAATTCCATTTTTGAACGATTACAGACAGCAGATTACGTTAGTAGATTTCAATCACTGAAAAGGAAAGATGAGAATCGTTTCATTTGCCTAGTCAACGTTTATCATGGGAACAATCATTGAAGTGACATCTAATGAATTATATTTCATTCTACTCCATATCATAAAGACTAACCTTTGTCGAATGACTAAAGTACTCTGACCTGGCGAGAGAAAGCATCACGTTGAGTATGAAGTCGAACGCCCAACATGAGCAACGGCTGAGAGGTTTCGGTCTAACAAACGACGAACAACCCGTGCAACACAATCCCTCTGCGGCAGTACCCGCCGTCCCGAAGGAACGCTCGAGCAAAGGAGGTATTACAGCGATGATATGTTTTATGAGCAGAAGTGAATCTCTTGATAGCAAGAGACTACATGAAAACAACCTGATTGCAGGAGCTCACCGACACTCACCTTGTGAAAGATAAATGTGAAGAGCAGAGCTGGTATACTGCCTTTTATAAGATTTTCCTAAGCGGTGAATGGATCAGACCTCTCGTCCAATCACAGACGAGCTAGAGTTCCCGATGTGTGCACACACATTTGTAACGCGTTATTGAAATCGTCCTAGGCAAAAATGATGTTCAGCAATAGACTCAACCATGGCACCTGAAGTCAATACATTGAAACATGATGATTGCACGATTCGTTTTCATCAAGAGAGCTTCGGAGGCTTAATACAAGATTGCATCCTTGAGTTTCAAAGGGAGGAGACAGAATTGGAAGCATGTTTAGACTACACACGAAAAATATTTACGGAGTTGATATCTTATTTCAAAGACAGTATCATCAAGGCTCACTTAATTGTACATGTCAATTACATTCATTTTCCACATGGTGAAGAAGTGGAAAGTGTTGATTTTCAATTTCCTTCCTATGGACAAGAATATGTTACTGATGCTTCTGAGTTTTATACACATCTGTGGAAGATTATTTCTCGGATGGACAACTTTCATGGTTACGGATATCATTTGCTTCTGAATAAAATAAACCATATTGTTATTGCTATTAGTAAAGTTGGTTTCAATGATGTTAAATCGAAGACCAAATAAAGTATTTTTCATTACACTTGTGTTGTGCTAAACTTTCTAGCGCTGTGGTGAACACTGTTTTCATATAACATTCTAAACTCTCAGTCTTACTGCAGTAGAAAACTGCTTTTAGTAAACCTGATGAAGCTAATCTAACAGTTATGGAGTTTGAATTTTCTAATAGGGAAACATTTGACAACTGTCTCCAATAAAACTTTCTAACACTGAAAGTAAGTTACAAGACAATCTACACTGTGCAGTAAAACCTTTTCGATAAAACTTTCTAGTGCTGTAATGAGTTCGGTCAGTCATACAACTTCGATGATTAAAATTTGTTTTTACAAAGGTGAGTCGCGGTAAAAAACTAGTTGACTACACTAACGCCTGCATTTCATGACATGTGTGTTTCATAAAACGTCATGATCAAACTTTTCTAACTATACTTCAACCTGTGGTGCAGTAAAACTTTTACAAACCATGATACACTTTCTGACGACACTCACGAATAATCGTCATGATCAAACTTTACTTTCTCAAACGGGTGTCGCGGTAATATTTTTTGACTACACTAACTTTGCAAACCATGATACACTTTCTGACAACAATCACGAATAAACGTCATGATCAAACTTTACTTTTACAAACGTGTGTCGTAGTAAAATTATTTGACTACACTAGCGCTTACATTTTATGACGTGTGTTTCATAAAACGCCATGATCAAACTTTTCTAACTATGCATCAGCCTGTGCTGCAGTAAAACTTTTGTACAACACTGACAAGAGCTTGTTCACTAGCGAAGAGAGAAATCTGTGGTGTGTTGCGTGTGGCGTAAGGGTGGCCTCCCATTTCATTCCATTCATCATTTTTCTTCCCCTCTGCATTCCATATCTGAAGATATGTGGCGGGCTTGGGACCGCTTTAGCTGCATTAGAAGGTTGGCCCTTAAAAGAGCCCGTGGGTCGTTCTCCGTCCACCGACACTCTCACTTCTGCAAAAACTCTGAAAGAAAAAGAATAGGAGATTAGAGGCGGCAAGGAAATGATCATGTTGAGGAAACTTACTGGGAAACTTCTTCCGAACTTTTCGGACGACGAAGTCCTCGAGCTCTCCAGTGATGTTCACATTCATATGTAGACATCGGATTCCGTCGCCTTCATAGCATTGCTGAGTCACATTGGGGTCGTCGGTGATTGTGGGGACGTCACATATATTATTTTGGAAGAGGGGAAGATGGACTTCATACACTCTTCTTTTTCTACTCTTCAAACACTCATGCAGTCTCTCAACTTCACCCGCCAACCTCTTATTTATGCCCTTCATCTCCTCCGTCTCCTTCACCACGCTTCGCATCAGCTCTATCTCTTCATCCTTCCTCGACAAACTCGCCTGCAAACTCTCCACCAAACCTGCCTTCCTCATCAACTCGTTCCTTTCCGCCATCCATTCCTTCTCCTTCTTTCTCATGCTCTCCAACTCTTCCCTCGTTGCCCTACTACATGTATACCCCTCAACCTTCACCGTCACCTCTTCATCCTCCTTCAAAACCTTTCTATTAACACTTTCCAACCCCATCATGCGATCCTTCATCCTTACGAATGCCTCCGTATCATACCCGTCTTCCCGCCATGGCGATGACGCTGCCAACGGCTCAACCACTTCCTTCCCCTCCCCCTCCAGATCACCGATATCCCCTAACAAATCCTCAATCACCTTATCCAAATCAACATCAACCTTCTTGTTCATTTTCGCTCTCAACTCAACTTCCTCACTCGAACTCTCATCACTCGCCTTCGTCACCACTTTCTCCCCAACCATGTCCTCAATCGTTGCCACTGCCTTCCTCACCTCTTCCCTTTCCAACAACTCTCCCTCAAACCACTCCTTGAACCCTGCCATAGCTATATTGCCACTTGGACACTCGTTGTGATCCTTAATAAACGTCACCTCATTCCCTTCCCCACATACCACCTGATGATGCACGCACACTCTCAACAACACCTCTCTCATATGCGCGCCACCGTCCCTTCTTTAATGTGCTTCCTCAGCTCACTACCTCTGGGAATCTTGCCGCAACTGCATTTGCAAACCAACATTTTTGCATTGCTTGATTTCGTCATTATGATTCTGTAAAGATAGAGTAAAACTTGATGGCAAGTGTTCATAGGATACTACTTGCATATATTTATTGAAAGACATTTGATAGCAGTCGTCTAGGCGTTAGGCTCTTGAATCCGTTACAGGCATTACTCAGAGGGGATCTTATCCCAGCTCCAAGGCCTCGACCCACAAATCCAACCTCGAGCGGACAGAGCGTGCGTCATATCACTGTGTTGGTATCCGGGCCCCAGTTTTGACTTGAAAACCGGTGGAGTTATTTACAAGAGGAAGCGACCCAAGTCACAGAGACTCATAAACGACTGCTTTTTATTCAAAAACTTTAATTATTATCATTAAATATGGATTTAAATTTTTCAGTATTTTAGTACTACTCATAAAACGTTTATAAGTAGTCTGTCACCTACAACACAGCAAGAGCTGTCGAATGTTTTTTGAATCAAGTCTAAAGGACTTGTAGAAGCAAAGTTATAGCCGTTGGAAGATTTCGGCCTACTGTCATCAAATGGTCAGTCATGCTATACTGACTCACCTATAAGTCTGACACCTTGGCTGATATCAGCAATGGAAAGTCAGAAGTCCGATATCGGAACTCAAGAGAAACGACTTACCTGTAGTCACTTTCTCAACTTAGTGAAATTCCTCTCCCAATCCCGTTCTTATATACTCTGTGAATATGCAATCGGCAATCCATGCAGGGAGGGGGTCAGAACATTATTTGTTAGAAATTTGACGCTGATAAAAAAAATCTGGTCTCTGTTTTCCCGTCCGAGGCTTGATTCACCCGCTAGAGCGATTTTCGTAAACATTCTAACTCTGTCGTATTTTCGTCAATGTCCCAAATTTCAATAACATCTCACCTCTAAACGAAGGCAGATACGAACAAGCCATGTTTTTCACTGAATTTGTCTCACTCCCAGCTTTCAAATGAGCTATTGCACGACTTTCTACGATGTCTGCAACCAAAGTTGGAAGTGTGGCAGGGGGGGTCAGAACTTTTTCTCTCCGATTGAGTTGGGAAGACGTTCCTACACCCAAAAGTGGCCAAAAAGTCCGAATTTGCACTCCATTTTCCCATCCGAGCACTCCTTCACACCGAAAAATGGACTTTCTCATCCCAAAACCTCCAAAACCTGACTTTTTCAACTCTGACGTTTCCCTGCCATTTTCCTCCCTCAACCCAGGAAAAATGGTCCAAACTGAGGTTTCCACTGCATTTTTCTCACTTTTAGCTTTCAAATGAGCTATTGCACGACTTTCTACCATCTCTAGAACCAAAGTTGGAAGATCGTTGCCGAGGGGGGGTGTCAAAACTTTTTCTCTCCGATTGAGTTGGGAAGACGTTCCTACACCCAAAAGTGGCCAAAAAGTCCGAATTTGCACTCCATTTTCCCATCCGAGCACTCCTTCATACTGAAAAATGGACTTTCTCATCCCAAAACCTCCAAAACCTGACTTTTTCAACTCTGACGTTTTCCTGCCATTTTCCTCCCTCAACTCAGGAAAAGTGGTCCAAACTGAGCTTTCCACTGCATTTTTCTCACTTTTAGCTTTCAAATGAGCCATTGCACGACTTTCTACCATCTCTGGAACCAAAGTTGGAAGGTTGGTAGGAGGGGGAGGACGTCCTCAACATTTTTTCTCTCCGATTTTGCTGGAAACATGCTTCCTAACCCAAAATACGAATCTGCACTCCATTTTCCCATCCGAGGTCTCCTTCATGACGAAATTCAACTTTTCTCATCCCAAAACCACCCAACCCCGCCTTTTTCCAACTCTGCCGTTTTCAGAGATTCTACCCCTTGCTGCTCCTCCTTCCATCCTTCCCCACCCAAAATTTCACGCAGATTTTACATCTGAACTCCAATTTCCAATCCAAACCCTCCTTCATGACGATTTCCAACGTTTCTCATCCCAAACACCATCAACACCTACCCCTTTCCAACTCTATCCCTCACACATTCCTATCACCTTCCTGCCCAACCCTTACCCGAACACTCCTGCCTTCCTTCCAGAAGGGGGGGACCCGTTTCCTCCTCTCGGACCCATTCCTCCCAACACATCCTTGGCGAACTCCCTCACCTGCCAGACAGAGGGGGGTGGGGGTAGGGGTTTGCGCATTTTGGACTTGCGCCTGGAATGAGCTTACTACAAAAATGCCTATCAATAAAATTTTGTCGAATAAGGCTGCCACTGACGTCGTCAGAAATACTCTCAGTCGTCGGTTCTAATTCAACATCAGCGTCTTCGTTGTCAGAGTCATTTTGCTCTTCTCTGTTGGTAATGATAAAATTATGCAGAATAGATGCTACTATAATACTACAGCATCTAGCTGGACAAAATCGCATACCGACATGAAAACAAAAAAAATCAGCGCTTTAAAACACCAAATAATCTTTCAATAACAATGCCGGTTCTTTTGTGTGACTTGTTGTACCCACAGAATTAGATTCATCTGCGCGCGCTTCGGTGGTTGTAATTTTTCTGTTGACGTGTGACAGGATTCAGTAGTGGTGTTAATATATATCTTCGGCAGGGATAACCATTATCACCTAGTAAGACACCTGGCGACGGATTATAATCCAGTTTAGATCTTATAACTGAATTTTCAAAACCGTCTAATCATTTGACCTCGAAGATTACAAATCGTGATTGTTGTTTGATGGTTTTATTTGCAAACCGTACCCTTATGCACATTGTGAAAATCTGAAAAAAAGCCCGAATACTGTGTCTCGACAGACCCCAAGTCTTCTTCCTTTCTTCCATATACAATGCCATGAAATCCTCAAATTTTAAAAACAACTTCTTAGTCATTCTATAACAGTTTCTAGATTCTTCGAATTCCATTGTTATAACTCCGATCGGTAGCAAGCGCGTGACGTTACCGCAGTTACTATCAGTGTTGAGAAACAAGTCGATAGCAAAGTCAGTCGTAAAGCTGGTCGTAAAATCTGCATTGTAAAAAGCCGATCGCAAAACTGGTAGCAAAGCATGCAGTAAACTACGACCAGGTTGAGCAACATGATTTTAAGTCAGTAGTAAATTTACGTCGAAAGTAGAGTTACGACCGAGTTGAGCAACCCACCCCTTGTCTCACAATCACATTCACATAGTCTCAGACTATCGTCGAATGTTTCAACAAACAGGCTGCAATATCGTCGATGGTGTGATGGTGTATGAAATTTCAAATTTTGTGTGACAGTGATGCTTGTATGTCTGCATACCGTGTGATCTGCCAGATAGACAAACGCAAGCCAACCACCAGCAAGGGAAAACTGTTTGGCAAAGATACTTGATTTAGCATTATTTTTAGATGGTTGCCTTGTTTTTGCATGACGATCATATAAGTCAAGTAAAGTTGCTTGCTTATTGCATGACGAAACATCAAACTTTTATTTCAGCAGTGCCTCGTTTTGATGTTTCTCAATGGCACATTGATTTCTAATTTGGACTTCTAGACGATTACCAATATACAATACCACTAATAGGCCTAATTCAAATTTTCGACTTGTCTGGTTTTTGCATGACAGTATGTGAATAGCAACTTAAAGTCAAATTATCGATCGAAAGTTAGAAGATGCCTTCTTAGCAGAAATCTACAGTCGAATTTAAAACTATCATTAGAACAAGCTGATCTTAATTTTCAAAAATCAGTGGCTGTCAGCTAATAATGCGGGCACCACTGAAATTCTTGACCTGAAACCGCTAGGTCGCACATAAGGCACTGATGTAGGGCTCATGTTGTGCACTATTTCGGTGTAGTTATGAATAAATGTCATGGTACACCAATAATATCCACCGCATTTTCACTACTCCAAGTGGAAGAACCACAGAATTAGATTCATCTGCGCGCGCAGATAAACAAAATATTTAATTCTGTGGGAAGAACGCAAACTGTTCGACTTTTCTCCATAATTTTCAAGATAGAAATAGAATACATGACTGCATTCCGTATTTTTTAACGAGAGTTTTATGAAGGATATTATGATATATAACTCATGTAGAAGACAGTTTTAATAGAGATTTTGTTTTTGACCTCACAATAAAGATGTTGTCCATTTAATAAAATACAACAAAATAAAATCTATACTCCCATTCCAAATTTAGATTTAGATTACTTACCTACTATAAAAAAAAGAGAATATGGCCTTTTCACTCTTCGGAGTTGGAGCTTTTGAGCAAATTTCCAAATCAGTAGGTAGGTATCAAACCAAGCATTAGTTTTTGTCATCCCAAAAATTAGCAAGTTGATCATTGATTACATAATAATTAGCAAGGTCACTTTAATCTGCTTAGAATTATTCCTGATGGCGATGATTTCTCATTTGTCACTTTCTGTTGATGAACCAGATCAAATAATGCTTTGGTGGATATCGGCACAATCTACCTTTTGTATTCAGGCGAATAATTTTTCAACGCTTGCGGAAAATTGCATTTTATATGTGGTAAGTAATTTACTGGCAATTGGTTGATTGTCTGGCTAACAATGGCTGTTTTTGGAACCGCTATTTCATTTCGATGCAGAACAAGCGCACATGAAGCAGTAAAATATTTACAGCATTTCATATATAGTTGGACATGTAAGTCGGTGACTACAATGACCGATTTGTGCTTAAACGTAGCCGATTGCTAGACATATGAAAGTGAAAATAGGTTTCGTGTATTCGTCATATCCAAGCTGGTTTCATAAAAAATCCCAAGCCTACATCTTTTGAATAAAGGAATGTTTTATTGACAAGCTTATGTAATTATGTAGCTTAGGTAGTGATGAAAATTTTCCGGAAAATTATGGAAAAAATTGGAAAATATTGGAAGATTATGGAAAATTTTGAAAGTTTTCATTTTTTGATAGGCCTTACAATTTGAGCGCTTCCACTGCCGAGGCAGCTACGCACCAATAAATTGGATCTAAAACTCTAAATTTCATCATTATTTCGATTAAAGCGATCGTAGCAATGCGAGTTCTGTCCGCGGATTTTTGAACATTCCTTTGCTTGTGCCATTTTGTTAGCATTTTTAATTATCACACAGACACCGTTTCGGACAACGTGAATCTTGCTTTTGGGGTATATTTCCATGCAATGTGAAAGATCTGGAGCAAAAATAATGTACTTCATTTTGGAGTTTGCTTATTAGCTTGAAAGTTAAGCTTTATTATGCAGCGTTGATCAGTGAAAGAAATTCTTCATGTGTACTGATGAACAAAGTGAAGTATAGGTTTTTCCATTCAGATTCACG
This sequence comes from Prostheceraeus crozeri, assembly GCA_907163375.1. Classification (NCBI taxonomy): domain Eukaryota; kingdom Metazoa; phylum Platyhelminthes; order Polycladida; family Euryleptidae; genus Prostheceraeus; species Prostheceraeus crozeri. The sequence goes on along the minus strand of CAJQUW010005934.1, from coordinate 542,763 downwards.
TTTATTTCAAGCAATTTCGTTTTAGTGCAAGCAATTTCTACTGTTTCAGTTATTTTAACCAGATTCATTAATAGATCAAACAAAGCTGTAAATAATCAACCAATTTCGTGCACATGTTTGACAAGTAGTTATTTCAGCCAATTTCGCTATAAGTAAAAGCAAATTATTAAGAAAACAACCAAATTCATTTAAACCAAAAACACATTATGCATGTATGTACTCGTACTCGTACATTTTATTGTACAATTTCTGCCATGGCAAAACAACGGTGCATGTAACTCATCACATGATTGCACATTTGGTAGACTTTCTCTGCACTCATTGTCTCTTGATCTTCGATTATCGAAGAGGATGTATCAGTAAGAACACGTAATCGATGTTCTGCCAGAGAAATGCCGTCTGGAGCGTTACGCAGCCGCTCTTTCGTAGAGTCCTCTCGTAGGACTGCCCGCAGTTTCAGTTTCATCACACCAAAGGCGTTCTCAATGGGATTCAAGAAAGGACTGTATGGAGGTAAATACTTAATCAGAATGGTATCATCTTCAGCGCCGCTCGGAAAGGCTCCTCGATGTACAGGAGCATTATCCATGACAATTGTACCGTTAGCGATGTTTGACTCCCGCAAAATCGTGCACAGATTATCTATAAAATGCTCGAATCTCTGACCTGTAAAACAAAAACGGTTTAGCTGAAAGATGCAGATATAATATGGATAAAATCGTCAACTTACTGGTCATGCAACCTCTTGGAAGTTAGTATACAATGGTCGTAGTATACAACTCCTGCTCGAGCTGAAATTGCCATAACCAAATTGAGATTAGGTCCACGATATCCATTGACTTGTCGAACAGCTGGTCTACCTTTTAAGGCTCTTCCTCGAGTACGCTTTGTGTAAATATTGAAGCATGTTTCATCAACGTATATTAATGTTCGGTTAACTCCTGTTTCTAAATACCATTCAGAGTACGCAGAGCGATTTTGTCTGGTTGTTAAGGAGTTTCGATTGACTGGGCAATCCTCCAACTTTTTCATAGTGATAAGTTGACTTTCTAAGGCCCGTGATATGCTCGGAACCGACAAGGGGAGTTGTAATTGTTCCCTTATCTGTTCTAAGGTAAAGTCGGGGTGCCATTCCACTAGGTCAACGATATCAGACACCACATTGTCTGTCAGTTTCAAGCATTCATCACGCCTTCCTCCCCTTCTATCGCTAATACTACCCTCTCGCAAGTATTTTGAAACTATAGACCGTGATGTGGAAATATTGATGTTAAGAAGTTTAGACACTTCAACTATGTCTTTTCCCTCTTCCTATCCTATGACAAGGCGTTCTTTCAGCTCGGTACTGACTTTGGCATAAGGGCTACGCGGAATGGACATTTGAGAGCTGACTGAACTGCTACTGCCGCTGCTAGTCATGATTCTAGTGCTTCCTAAAGTGCAGTAATTGCGAACGAATCTGATTGATATATAATGAAGTAGATTGCGTTGCTTATGAACACCACTCGTATCGACGAAGAAGCATGCGCTGTAATGAATTTGCTTGAACGAAAATCGCCAAACGTGAACTAGACTGAAATAAGCACGAATCTTATTGTTTAAATGAAATTGCTTGAAATAAAACGAACATGCTTTTAATAACATTGAATGTGGATGGAAAAACCTGTATAAGCACACAGTCCACGCAGCATTCATGAGTGACCATATTGGAAGACATAAAGACTGTAAACTCGTGAGATATTTGGTCACTAAAGATATCTGTGATGAGTAAAAGAATATCTATGATAGCCTCTAACTTCTGGCCTATTGTCCGACATCTTCGCTGAGGATACACATCCTCCATTTCTAGTTCAGATGGTTCAAACAGTTCCAATTCGATTTCAAATCTGCCCAAATGAATTTCAGATATGATCCACATGAATCTCCAGTTGAATTTAAGATCTTTTCAAAGTTGAGCTTCTGACAGTTATCTGAAATTCAGCTAGAGAAATCTGAAATCCATCTAATGTCTGAACTTCATTTGGAAAGATCTGAAATAGACATGGAAGGGGTGCAGTTGATGGCTCCAAAAGTTAACATGCAGGGATGATAGAGAAGGTTTCGGTCTTTGAATATTACATAGTCTTTTCAAACGACTATAATAAGTCTCCAAAACAAAGGCAAAAACGTCAATCACCAAAAAATAAATTTCAAAATTTTCCGGAAAATTTTCCATTTCCATCACTAAGCTTAGGCAATCATATGTATGACAACCTTTATACAGTTAGAAGGAGTTTGACTCTTTTGTTTTTTAGTAAGATCATTTTTTTATTACGAACGTTACACATTTTAATTGAAAAGGAGCAAAAGTAAGGTACCAAATATTGAATGATCAACTTCTACAATCATCTACCTGTGAGCACAAAAAGACGGACGACAGTAGTTCATTTGCAACGGAGACAGCCACAGATTCTCTAAATCTGTGGGCACAGCGCTTCTTGAGATGGTGTCGAGTGGAAAGAAGGTCATAAAATCTTATGCAGCTGTTCACTGCAGGGTTGGAAACGGCTGCCGGCCGGACCGGTTTTTGCCGACCGATTGCGGCCAGCCGCTCTTAGCAACGGCGACCGGCCGGTTACTGTAGATAGGTTCATATCGACGATTGACGACGTCTATTCTAAAATTAATTGTCTAGCCACTTTAAATTGAAGTGCAGCATTGCAAGAAGAGATTATCAAAATCAAAAAATCAATTGAATTTCAGAACGCTCAGAAATTCCAATTTCAATGAATTCAGTGATTCAATTTCAATTAATTGATTGGAAAGAGCAGTTAAATTACAAGCAAGTTTTTATTTATTCCTGGTCTTTTCCATGAGTAGCCCTTTACTGTCTACATGTATGCGTGTACCAAATAGTATACATGCCTGTATACATAGTGATGCTATAACTCGTAGGGGAACACGGGGCATAGCGGATCACCTAAGGTTTAAGCCCATCTACCAACCAAACTAGTCATATTAGAGTAACATATTTAGGTCTAAAACAGAGCCCAGAGACCACAGATTCGTAAAAAAGTGTTGATCGGCAGAGATATCAAATATATTTATCACCACAGACAAAAATGTAAAATTACAAATTGATCCACTATGCCCCACCACCCCGGGGCAAAGTGGATCAGATAAGTTGATCGAAAAAGATAAGCTTTTCCGAGTAAAATATCTCAATCATATCAGCAGAAGTCACAGACAAAGTACTCATTCGTGTTCTCGTATCCTGTGCACAGCATGTGAGCCCACTGCTCACACTTCTTGCACTGAATCCACACTTCTCGATCCCGCGATTCGGACCACGGTTCGTCGCAGTACAAGCACAGACAATCCTCCTGTGGCATCGTCTCCTCCGCATTCTTGTGGACAGCACGCTTCTGTCGTTTCATTCCCCTCTTCAAGCGAACCTCCTCTCCTCCAGCAACGGTCGAGCATTGATCTATGAAAAAGAAAACAGCATTTTTTAAAGTACCGTAAGCTTACCGGTGGGCCTCTGTATCGATTGGTACAAAACATGGCATCAATCAATAAAGTGATTTCATTTCATTCAAGTGATTTACCTTTCTCCATGCGAGTCTGATTCACTCCAGCATCTGTCGAACATTGATCTGAAAAGATAAGCGACTCAGAGTACCGATAGGCCTGCATGTAGGCAACAGGATGACATGGATGAACAATGATGTTATTATTTTACCGTTAGTGATATCCGTAATCACTTGCAGCCCGTTGAACCTTTCGCTTTCTTTTGTGACTTGAATCACATGTCCTTTGAGGCAGCGGAGACTTTTCCAGAACAGTTTCCATGAATGCATTGCATGTTGATGTGGAATGGTCGATGTCAGGCTTAGTAGGCCTATCATCAGAAGTGACAGCTAACGATCTGGAGCTGGGTCCTTCCACGTAAGTCATATCATCAGGAATGACGTTGCTTTGATCTGACTTTTCTTGTTCGCTTTGATTTTCTTTTGATTTAACGCTAATAGTTGGAGTGGAAAGGACGACATTGGAGGGAGAGAAGTCTGAGTCAGCAAATAGATCTGCGTTGTAAGGAAATATCCCAGTGGATTCGAAGCCTTTGATACACTTTGACATCGTCGCAGTGGCAATGTAGGCCTTTGCGAACAACTCCGAAATGTCATAGAAAGTTATCCTTTTCCCCGGATTTTGCATCATGTACTGGTCAGAAAATTTGTTGTAGCTGTTCTTCAGTGGTCCGAAAAAGACACGGTCCAGAGGCTGAAGCCTGTGTGTGGTATGCGGGGGTAAGATCAAGATGTCAACGTAATTTGCCTTAGCTTTTTCTATGAGCTCCATGGACCTATGACTGATGTGCCCATCAAGAATCAGAAGTTGCCTGTTACTTTTGGAAGGGTTCGTCATTTTGATGAAGTGCTCAAACCACTTCAAGAAAAGTTCCTGGGTCATCCACCCATTATCACTGTTTGTAACTAGACTGTTAGGTGGGGCACCTTTCGCAAGTGCCTCGCACATGCGTTTGCGAGGGAAGATTATCATGGGGGGAACAAATCTGTCTGCGGCATTCATGCAACATAAAACAGTCACGTTCTGACCTCTCTCGGCGCTTGTTATCTTTCCTACTTGCTTCTGACCTTTTTTGGCAAGAATTTTAGGAGGCTTGTGAACAACAGAAATGCCACTTTCGTCCGCATTCCAAACCTGGGAAGCAGTGTACTTATGGAGTAACAACTTCTCATGCAAAAGCTGATAGAAAAGATCAACCTGGTGTTTGCTAAATCCAGCAGCCCGACCTAGACTGGTCGACTCAGGCTGACCAACGCTTACTTCCGGATTTCGTCTCAAGAACCCTATCAGCCAGTCTATGCCCGCACGTTTAGTCTTCTTATTGAATGTATTATCAATACCTAACGACTCAGCAACACCAAATGCCAGCGTTTGGATATCATCTTTAGTCAATCCGTAGAAACGCTCTTGCATCTTAAAAATATGAGACTTGAGATCATTTTCTTGTTCAGGTGTAAAGACTGGTCTAAAGCTACCAAGACAACCAGGGTTTTTCACAAGCTTTTTGTGATGCCTTCTTAAAGTAGTGAATGGGATGTTATAGAAAGAAGAAGCTTTCCTCAATGACATTGTTCTACTATCAACATCAATGCATGCAGAACGTATCAAGTCCGGATCAATGCCTTGACCAGTTGTTTTTTGGTAATTTCGCACCATCTCTACAATAAATAAGATATGCTTTTATATAGTCTAGTCGTCTATTGCTAAGGCTGTGCACGCTGATATAGGCTTCTAAGTCTACAGACCCTATTTGTGTGAAACTGAAATAGCTTTCATTAGATATTTATACTTAATGCATTTATACTTGGATGTAAATAGACTAAAGCTAAGTGTGTTATTCAACTCACCGGATCACCGCTTCCTACAGCGCGCTCGAAGCAACTGAGTGACTGGCGAATTCACTCACACACACACTGCAGGCGCGTGATGCGTTACCATGACATCAGAATGACGAGTTGCTCCCATGAGAACGTTCTACTGTGGATGTAAGTACACATGCACTTCACGTGAACGCTATGGGGCATAGCGGATCGCCCGAACCACTTTGCCCCAATAGCTATAGGTACGAAAATTGCCTCTTGCATTTAGTAAAAACAAATTATGTTGACAATTATCGATGCCATATGAAACACCATTCCCATAGCTTTCATTTGATACAAAATTTGTCTATCTGTTGCCACTTTAAGGCTGAGAAAAATGCGTTGCAATCTCACCATTTCTTATAACGAGCTCGAAAAAACTGAGTAAAAGTATAGTTCACACAGAACTGAAGGTGAGCGCTGTTCAACGACTATACCAGAATGAGGGGATACTTCCATGTAAACGTCCTAGTGAGTTAGATATTTGATAACTTCAGTAGTTTAAGAAATATTCAGGTGATCCTCTTTGCCCCGGTGAGCCGCTATGCCCCGTGTTCCCCTACATTGCTTTCATTATGGGCACTTTTATCCGTTTAGCGTCCTATTCCCCGCCTCTTTTGGGTTGGACGATTTTCCCTCATGGAATACCTCCGGTTGTTCCATGATTATCGTAGGTGCTCCACATTAAACAATCATGAGTCATGACGAGCATGTATTATGGATTCATAGATAATTCTTAGAATAATATCGATTGTTCATTTAGTCGATTTATTGTTCACCACTACCAAATTCAATCATTTGCTTAATTTGACTTCATTTTCAACTAATTGATTGCTACTGTTTTCAATTTGCATTAATTGATTGAAAAGAGCAATTAAATTGCAATCAATCTTTGATAATCCCTGGAAATAGATACTGATCAATAATTAATCTGTAAGAAGTGCTTTTAACCAGCATACCAAAAACATGGCAACTTAGAAGTCGTAGGTTATCTTCAGATCGGTTTCAGTGCTTAAGTCAACTACGTGCAACATTAATTAATCACACTTTCAGAATATTTCGTTAGCGGCGGTTGTCATCTTGTCGGTGTCTTGCTCTGAAAGGAATTTTCTGGAATTGTAGCAGTTCTGCGATCTTAGTGCGCGCACTTTTTGGTATCATCGTGTTCCTTGTGTTTCGGGCCACTCGAATATACAGTCCGTTTCATAAAAAGTGGATCATCCTAAAATTTGACTAAATAAAACGTAAGTATGATACAGAAAGCATTTTTCATGTTATTTCATGTCCCTAATATATTTAAATGTCCTTATATAATCTGATAAGCTATGATACAGTAACGGTTCTTAAGAAGCTAATATTTTGTGGCCCTACCCTTATTGTCAATGACATTACCAATTCGTCTAGGCATTGATTCGATGATATCGTTGATTTTTGACTGATCCAACTTTCTCCACTCTCTTTTTAACAGTGACGTAAGTTGTGATACGCCATCTGTAGGTAGCAGTGAACGACGAACGTTACGTTTTACAATACTCCATACATTTTCTATGGGACTCAGATCAGGAGAACGAGCTGGCCAAGATAATGTCCTGAGCCCTAATTGAGACTTGCATAAGTTGACTCTACTACTCCTGTGACACGTAGCATTATCATCCATAAATAACCAAGTCGATGGATCACCAAGTTGATCTGTCATTTGGCCAATGTTCATTCGTAAAACATTCACATAACGTTCAGAATTCATGGTTCCTTGCTGTATGTGAAGTTCAGAGCTGCCATTGGTCCAAATGCCAGCCCAAATCAGTAGAGTCGCACCACCTTGTACCCGGGGACGATGTAAATGTCTCGGAATTTCCTGATCAGATTTTATCCATAATCTCAATCTACCATCACTATCCTTCAGACGGACTGATGCCTCATCAGACCAGACAACCCGATCCCATTGATTTCGCCAGTGACAATGACTCATTGCCCATCTGAGACGTCTTTTTGTATGCTGATCTGATAATTCGATCTGAGAGGGCCTCTTACAGCTCTTGAAATTCGACTCAATAAGTCTTCTACGAATAGTGGACTTAGAAATGGACGAGTCTAGTGCAGCCATCTCAGTTAACGAGAGACTTGGATCAACTTTAACAAATCTCAAAATTAGGCGGTCTCTACGTTTGGATGTTTTGCGTGGACGGCCACAGCCCTCTTTACGACAGAGTCGAAAATCATCATTATGCCATCGATGCACATTTGTGTAAGGGACATTTAATCGCTTGCTTGTAGCTCGCAAAGAAAAACCTAGTTCTAGCAAGACTGACACTTTGCCTTTTGTGAATGCGATCTCGTTATTGTTCATTTGTGCTTTGTATTGTTTTCAACCGGTAAGAGATAGATTTCTAGCTGAAAGCAATCAGGAGTGCTGCCAACACCACCGCAACGAAGTCAGGAAGCTATGGAACATGAAGTCCAGTTAATCACATGTAGCAGTTACATTATTGTTGATGAATAATGGTGCTATACTGGCTCTGATTGACCGATTTTCTTTATTTTTGTTTTGCTTGATAGCTTTTGGCTTGTAGAACAACATATTACATAACAAAGGAAACAAATGTAATTTTATAAGAGTGAGGTATGATTTTGTGTAACATTGCTAAATGAAGATCAAATTATCTACTACTTTTTTTATCTATAACAGGAAAACAACTCAATATTCATGCTTGAAATTTCCAACAATGATATTAGTAAGCACAACTGACATATCTTCCAAATTTCAGAGAAATTCGTTCAAGTTTGGCGGAGTTGACAAAGTTGAAGTTAAGGCGATGTTTAAGGGTGATCCACTTTTTATGAAACAATCTGTAGTTCAGTTCGTGCGCACTGTGTGACTGTAGGGCTACAACGAATCGAAGCGACTTCTGTTCCAAATACTCATCAGAGCTGCTATGTCCGCATCATGAAAGGAATGCAAGTGTCGAACTCGACACAAGATCCGGGCTTATAAACTGCGCTTCGGTTTGTAGATCAACAATTTTGCGGTGCAACGTCGACGTGGGCTTCAATCGTCGTTCAACACTTTCCGGCCATCTGAGTGTAGTTCAGCGTTGTGTCCTGTGGCCGTATTAATAAGGCTAGCATTTGCTATAGCATTTCCTAGGGGTAGCGCTAGGGAAGTTACTACTAGGAGTAGTAGCAACTTGAGTTCCGTATTAATAGAGAAAGCCTAGCGTCAACTCCGGCGCCAGTTAATGCTAGATCAAGTTTCATTGACGTGTCGATTCAGCGCGCAGCTGCATTCACTACCCTGCTCTCACGCCCGGCAATCGAGTCATAGAGATCTGGCAATTTGACGCACATTCCGAGTGAAAATATGTTGAAGCGCGCGCGGTCAGTGTTAACAATACAAGTGTGAATGTCGGAGATCAAAGCAGTTTCCTTCATTCCCGCCTGTTGACACTTATCATTCAGAGAGGACAAAACATCAAAATGATAACTGATTTGCTAATGAACGATTGTTAAATAGTTTAATGGGGCTCATTTTAATCGAGATCATCTCCCGATCTTCAATATGACATAAGAATGAAGTAATTTTGCAAGTTAAGGAAAAAAGAATGCTTTCTTCACAGTAAATGAATATGATGACGTCCTTGGCTTGCAGTGTTTAACGTCCAACACAATAGAATGAGATGTAACTCGAATCAACAGTGAACTGTTTGCGGCTGAAAGGGCAAATTTAAGAATTTTAGCCACTTGACATCTCCGTACGTGCATTGAACTCCCCATTATGATTACTGTAATAGCGAATTTGAATTAACTCAACGAATTTTGCTGGATTATGTGCAGGCCGAACAGTGGCGAAAATGTGGAATATAGAAATCTGCCAATTAGACGCTCAACTTCGAGATAAAATTTGTACATGCGCGCGCGTTTGGCGTTGATAAAAGGCTGGTTGTCGGAGATCAAAGCAATTACCGTCTCTCCCGCCCGGCTGTGGACACTTATCATTCAGAGAAGATAAAACATCAAACATATAAATCATTGCTAAGAATAATGGTTGAATAATTCGATGCATGAAATGGGGCTCATTCCAATCGGCATGATCTTCCGATCTTAAATGTAACATAATAATTAGCTAAATTTGAAAGTGTAGAAACAGTGTAGAATAATACATTTCTAATAACATGTTGCCAGGTAAGTGACACAACATGACGCCCATCCTACCGCACACGATGGAGCGATGGCAGTCCAACTCAATGTATAGTCTCAGTCTCATTATTTTGGTAGGTATTGGAAAGCGATTCTTAACAATAAACATCTAAGCTTAGTGGGCTCTCATTAACATTAAGCTCTCATGCCATGATTGCTCTAATTATGAATTTAAAGTATACGCTAAAATCTGAGAATGAAATATCAGAAAATATTTTTTTAGTAATCCGAAAATAAATTCCTCGAATTTTCTGACTTATTACATGGTGAACAAGTCACTGCATATAAATATAATATGATGAATTATTGTAATTCCTATCTTGAACGTTTTTGATCAAATCATTAGCAATGTCAGATGTATTGATTGGGAGTTATCTTCTTACTTTCTGAATTTCTTCAGTTATTTTGAATTATTTCTGAATTACTTTCTAAAGCTTTCTGGATAGAAAAATGTTTGTCAATTTATCGCCAATGCATCTTGAAGCTGCTGAGATAAAAGAATTACAATTCGATTACTTAGCAATTTTAAGCACACTGTTTCATCGCAATTTCATTATCATAAAAATTCATCAACGATTATGAATAGCACTTCTAGTGGTATTTAAAAATGCACTTGATATTCTAAAATAGCAAGGCCACGATTCAGTAAATTTGAAAACTAAGAAAATCATGGAATATTAGCACCGTTTTATGCTTCATACGCAAGCAATTAATATCAATGATAATCTATTTTGTCGTCATTAATTAAGTGAAATTCATAAATGGGAATATTGGTTGTCTAAATGTTAAAAATAACTGTCCATCGATCAGGACGTCTAGTGCAAAAGTGTACCTAATACATAAGAATGTGTTGCTTAAATTCCATTTTAGCGCAAAATTTATTCAGTTATGGAATAGCTTTTATAATTGCAGTTTCTGATTCGATATGTTTATTCAAATTAGAAAAATCATATACCATCTTGAAGCCAATGCGCTCAACATTACTATGCTGCAAACATCACATTAGATATCCTTCAATATTGCGCTTAAATATTCAATCTAGCATCATCCCTAGCAAGGTCTTGACCTTGCTAGGGAATTTCCCAGATTTTGGACATAGCGCTAGGGTAGTGCTAGGCTAGCACTAGGATAGTTACTATCTTTATCAATACGACAGCCTAGCGCTAGGTCTCAGACATAGTGCTAGCCCAGAGATACCCTTTGGCTACCTTTATTAACACGGAAGTTGCTGCTAGGCTAGCACTAGGGAAGAGCTAGGGTAGTGCTGTCTATATTAATATGGCCCCTGGTCTTCGGTCAGTCTCTTCTACGCTTGTAGTAGTGATCCCCTGACAAAATCCAGGCCAAAATGTGAAATGTGATATGCTGACTCATCCCCCCCTCTGGCAGGCAGGAAGGAGATGGCCAAGGATGTGATGGAAGGATGGGTCCGAGCGGAGGAAACCGTTCCCTCCACCCCCCTCTGGAAGGAAGGAAAGAAGGAAGGAGCAGCAAGGGTAGGAATCTAGGAACGACAAAGTTAGCAAAAGGTGGGTTTTGGACGTTTTGGGGTGAGAAGGGTCTTATTTCGGGCAGAAGGAGGGCTCGGATGGACAAACGGAGGGCAGATTCGGATTCTACATGAAATCGTATTAAAGACGTGATTTCCAGCGGAATCGGAGAGAAAAAGTGTTGACTCCCCTCTTCTGGACGAGACTTCGATCTTGGCTTGTAGGAATGTTAGAGAGTCGTGCGATGGCTCGTTTGAAAGCTAAGAGTGAGAAAAATGCAGTGGAAAGCATCATGTGTCCACGTTTTCCTGGGTTTAGATTGGAAAGTGACTTGAAAATGGCAGGAATCTCTGAAAAACGACAGAGTTAGAAAAAGGTGGGTTTTGGACGTTTTTGGGTGAGAAAGGTCCCATTTCGGGCAGAAGGAGGGCTCGGATGGGAAAACTAAGACCAGATTTGGAATCAGCGTGCAATTTTGCATTTAGAGGGTGAGTTTCAAGTGAATCGGAGAGAAAAAGTCGAAAATTTTCTTCACACTGGGTCTCAATTTTCTTCACCTGGGACTTTTTCCTGAAAATGTTAAATTGTGCCCCACTTTGATGACGACTCACTCAGGAATGGAAGTGAATGAAGAGCTCGAGTTTCTTTTAGGGGAAAGACCATATTTTGGTCTCCTGGATCCTATCTTTTCAGATGTGTGGAAGGTTTCGTTTCCAATTGAGAGCATGTTTAGAATCAAATGTTTGCGCATTTTCCAATTTTTTGTTCTCGCCAAATTTTTTCAACTCGGCTTCTGGTAATCGTAGAGAGTCGAGAGATGGCTTAAATGAAAGGTCAGAGCGCGAAAACGTGACTGTCAAAATTTGAAGTCAATCGGAGCACTATAACCGGAGATAGAAGTGTTTAAAGTTTTGGATGATAGAGATTACATCATCAGCTGATCGTCACAAACTATATAAGCTGGGAACCGAATGAGAAATTTCATTAAGACGAGAGAGATTGTCAAAGGTAGGTCGTCCCTCCGGAGCTCCGATGATAGGATCGGACATTCCAAAATCAGACTTAGAAAATTTTATTGCTGATATCAGCTAAGGCGTCAGACTTTAAGGTTAGCCAGAAGATGACCTTAGTCTCCAGGCCATAAAACACTCCAAAACTTTAAAGGTCTGTAACTTTGCTTCCACAAGTCCTTTTGACTTGATTCAAAAAAGGTTCGATTCCTATTAATCAGACCTATATTTAGAGACTACTTATGAAATTTCATAAGTAGTACTAAATGCTGAAAAATTTTAATTTATTGTTTTGGAGGTTTTCTGGGGTTTTCGACCCTGCTGAAGTCAACTAAAGGATTTGTAATGATGTCTGAGCCAGTCTTCTCATGTCTTTAAATGATACAAGCGGCTTTTCACTGAACGCGAGCATGGAACGGAGAGTTTCGCTGTAATATTCCAATGAATGGGTGCTCCTTCGGGACGACGGATGATGCCGTAGTGTTAAGTGTGGCAAGGGAGTGTGTCATATTTTAGACCGAAACCGCTGGGGCAACTCATGTTGGGCATTTGACACAGTTCTCAACGTAGCACTTTGAACGCCAATCGGTTGAGTCTTAGCTATGGGTGGCTACTAAACATCTCCATTGCAAAACGCTTGTGAATCACGGCTTGCTATCAAGCTGGTCAAGGCAACGACTTGGGATGTTTCCTCTTGTAAATAACTCCACCGGTTTTCATGTCTGGCTATCACGTCATTGACGTGCACGTCACGGAGATTTTCGGTGTCATACCTCCTGTGGGTGGGCGTTCTTTGGAGACAGCGGTGAAGTCCGTAGCGATGAGTACTGCACGGGACGTTAGCAATGGTATTCCTTGTGAAACCTCTCTGCGTCATGTTTCCAAGTGGTTGCCTTTCGTCTCAACGTTGTACTCTGACCGCCAGGGCGACATTTAGCTATCTGCCACAGGTTACCTCATAAAATCTCCATTGCACTTGTCTCCCGATGGTTGGTCATACATGCGAGAATGAACCATCAGTTCTTCTTGTCTCTATCACGGAGACCAAATGATGAAGGAATGAAGGGAGGACATTCATGCGCCACACGCAACACATCACAGACTTCTCTCTTCTCTAGTGAACAAGCTCTTGTCAGTGTCGTACAAAAGTTTTACTGCAGCACAGGTTGATGTATAGTTAGAAAAGTTTGATCATCAACGTTGTATTCGTAAGTCTAGTCAGAAACTTTATCATGTTGTATAAAGGTTTTACTGCAGCACAGGTTGATGTATAGTTAGAAAGTTTGATCATCAACGTTGTGTCACGTGACACGTGACATGTGTATCACGTAGACGAAATGAAATGGAATGAATTGGAAGGGACATTCATGCGCCACACGCAACCACAAGCTCATTTCTCTCTTCGCTAGTGAACAAGCTCTTGTGAGTGTAGTCAGAAAGTTTATCATGTTTTGCAGAAGCAAAGTTTAGTGTAGTCAAATAGATTTACCGCGACACACGTTTGAGAAAGTAAAGTTTGATCATTGAAGTTTTTTTCGTGACTGTAGTCAGAAAGTTTATCATGTTGTACAAAAGTTCTACTGCAACACAAGTTGACGCATAGTTAGAAAGTTTGATCATGACGTTTTATGAAACACAAATGTCACAAAATGTAAGCGTTGGTGTAGTCAAATAGTTTTTACCACAACACACGTTTGTGAAAGTAAAGTTTGATCATTGAAGTTTTATGACTGACCAAACTCACAACAGCATTAGAAAGTTTTTATCCTTACTTGAGATCCGGTCTGCAGTGTGCAAAATGTTTTATGTGACAGTCTTTTCACAAACGGTGAAGTGTAAATTTAGAGTGAATACATCTGTTAGGTATGCATCAAATTTTGATATGAAGCAAAGCGAATCATGTTAGATCTACAGAATGAATTGAATATTAGACAACGCATGTAAGTTTTTGACGACTTGAGTGTGTCATGAAAAAACCCAAGTCTAAGTTTAACATGTTGGATATAAAAAGTGAGATGGATAGGAATAAGTGTTGAATGCTTTATAAAACCAGGTAAAGTCTTGTCACAAACGTTGAGTGTGAGAGGGCTTGTTCCATGACATTTAATCACGTGGGTCATAGCACAAGTCCCAAAGTCTATAATCCAAGGGTAGGGTCATCTACGGTTGGATTTAGGGATTTAGGGTTTTATATCACACGCGTTAACCGTTAGTGTAGAATATGTGAAGCACATGTTCGCTCAAAAGTCTAAACGCAAACGTTGAAATAAGTTTTGTAAGAAGTTAAAAACATTGACATGATGTTGTGAAAGTAGAAACTTAGCGAACGTTGAAAAAGTTTTATGAAATGTTTCTGCAGTCACTATCGTTAGCGTACCAGCTTTACTTAATGTGTTGTTTGCCTTTATCAAATTGAATTCGTGTGTTGACTGTTTTGTAAATAAAGACAGATAGTGTTAAACGTTTTTGCAGTCTGCATCGACAGCATACAAGTATACACATAACAACATGTAACGTTTCTTAAAAGAGTCGAATGCATATGAGTTAGGAAACACTCAAAACATGTGTGAGATAAAAATCAACCTGCTAGATGAAGTTAGTACCTCACAAAAGTGTTGCATATGTTTTACGGGAAACTTGTAAAGGAGAACTGTGTATCGAGAACGTTTACTATCATCATAGACAGATGAAAATGAATGATATATTCTAACTTCAACTTTCTGACGTTCAAATGAAATTCGTAAACATGAAGCTCTAGACTCCGTGGTGTAAAACTACATGATGAGTGACAACAACTTTATGTTGATAAAACTTTCATAGGTTGATGATTGCAGTCGCGTTTAAAGTTGATATAAAAACCTGTAGAAACGCATAAGTTTTGGATGCAGTTCAACGTTGTGACTCGTACATTGAACTAACAAAATGAACAAGTCTGTGTAGAGGTACATAACACGCTCATCAGTAGGAAACAACAAAGCATGTAATGTCATTGAATTATCAAAGGAAAGTATCTGTGTTACAAGTCTGTGTTGACGAGAGTGGAACTATTTCATTGGTATGAAACAGTGAACACTACATTAGAACATTAGGACTGTCCATGAGTATTGTAAAGAAAGGTTAGAATCAAATGTGTAAGTTTGCTTTTCATGTGCATGACAAATTAAGAGAATCAACACGTGTCTCATTCCTAAACTAATCGTGCGTTACTTGTAAGTTGATAATAGAATCAACATTGAAACCTGCATCAAGAGATTTTCTGTGCGAATGCAGACGATGTGAAAATGACACACTGGTTGACATTTAACAATGCTTGCAATATTCAACACGCTGCCATTTAAAAGCAGCTAAAACGTTTATCATAAAACCTATCAGTGAAGCAGATGTCATGGTCTTATCTTCCAACCCTCATGTGCACACAAAGGTTTGCGAGTAGAGACAGCGCTATCTGTCGCCTGTTTGTCGCGCTGCCCCCTCAGCAGATAGAATATGCCAAGAACACAAAGATGAATGACAGCGCAGCCGGTTGGCGACCATCTGTCACATTAAATACATTGCCCCCTATACACATTGAATTTTCTATCGCATCTATGCAACGAACAAGGATGTAGGAACTTATCGTCAACTCCCTCATCTCAGGCCCTCCCACCTAGCTGATTCCCACACAGCTCATTGCTATCGTACCAGAGATATCATCGTGGCGACTGAAAGGATTCTCAAGTTGACAATTCGTTACTATGCACTGTCACAGTTTCGCACGCGCAAGTAACCATTTGCTGCTGATGCATGGACACTGCCGATTTGTTCAAGGCTTTAATGCCTTGCTAGCCAGTGTCAAACTTTTGTGTAACAAGTGTAAAACTTGTCGAACACACATCTTCAAAGTGCTAGCTGCCATGAAATCATCATGTTTAAAGTTTTAAAGTCGATATGATAAGTAGCAAGGATCTATTGCAGTTACATGATGTAAAATATCAACGTGTGTAGAGAGATGATGAATCTTAGACGTGAAGTCATGAATTTATTTCTTCACCACCCGTCAAATGGAAATAGTAATGGTGTTAGTTACGTTGGAAGAATCATCAGAGCAAAATGTTCTATAGTAATGCAGGCAATGACAATCATGTATGGCTGTACTGTTACAAATAGTTGTTGTGTTTAGCTGAAGTTTCTCATGTAAACGGTATCGCATCGTTTCCACGTTCGTTCATGTCAAGCAAAATGTGTCATAAAGACTTATACATACGCGTCCTCATAAACGTTGTGAGTGACTTCACGTTGAAAAATAAGTGTGAGAGTATTGAAGTTAGGAACAACGTTCCCATAGTTCAACCTTTCAGATGTATAGTCATGACAGTGAATAAACATAGTGATGCGACTTATCTTTACACTGTAGTTTTTTCACACAACGTGGCAGTGATGTTTCATCTGAGTAAAGAAAACTTGGTGATAAACTGCGTAAATGATGGCCTCATACCGTGTACTAATGTAGATAGAGACTTCAACAAATTTCCATCAATGCATTCACATATATTTTGATAGAGAATGAGCTTGTCCACACCCAAAGAATGGCAAGCCTGAACCAGGGAAAGAGATAATCAACGGACCTGTTTGATACCGCTTTTGAAATGGAAACATTTACGACATGTGCACAGTGATTTATTTCTCGACACATCAACCTTCCAATGATGAATTCAACATAACAGTCAATGATCAAGTCAATCACGCTTTCAGATGTAAATCAATTTTCAATCACGACTATCTCATGGGCCTCTTCAAGACAGTATGCTAGATCTATAAACATGATGTGATATAATTCATAAAACCTTCAGCAGAATCTGATTGCACTGAATCTCACATTGACGACATCGGTCATTTTTCGATCATATGTTACTAGTCTCATCAAAAGGAAAGGCTTGTAGTGACTGAACTCTTAATACGTTCATGGCAAGCTTTTACAAATAACGTTTCATGTACCGTTGGAATACGATCCATTTCAATGCATACTCCATGTTATGTTGTTCCTACTTTCGCACTCTGTGTCTTGCCTGCATCAACAAGTTACTTCCATCTAATTTTTACATGAATAAATCAACAGTCCTAATGCTGTACGATGATATCTCGATATGTCACTACTCTTACTTCTAACGATGAAACTGTTTCATACAGATTGCTACACTACCTATTCATTAAACTTTGCAATCTCAACCTTTGATTTCATCGAATATAAACCTCTAGAGTACATACACCAACTATGTCATGTGTTCTATCTTATACACTCAAAAAGACTGTTGCATCCATAAACATGACGTGATACAATTGTGAAACCTTTTAACAGTGTCTACCTTCACACTAAATCCCATACATTCATTTCAATGCAAACTAGTTCAATTCACTGGTAGTAACTGTAGACCTACATCTAACCTGAGCACTATGTTTACAAATGTTTTGTGCAGATGCTACAATATTCTCAATTCAAAATGTGTTGCTAGCGACAGCACGCCAATAGTGTTTCATGATAGAGCAGGGCATAGGTCTGCAGGACAAGAGGCGTCGGTGATTGCTCACAATCCTATCTGCTGTCAGCGTGCTGGCGACAGTTTCCATTCAACTTCAGTCAAAGTGGAAGATGATGACGGGAAATCTCTGATAACCATTCAGGTCAGCACATCAAGCATGAAAATGAACGATAGGTTGACACAGTCGTGTTACAACTACCAACCGATAGTCTAAAGCGATTTGATTGCGCGAACAAGACATTTGAAAGGCTGTATCATTCTCATATAAAGCAGAGTCTCTTGCATTTCACTATCATAGTCATGTCCGATAAGCCAAGAGCGTGCGTTATGCCATTTCGCATTGTACACCAAGGAGAAGAATTCCACAGTGATATCTACGGTGAGGATATCACTGTGGAATTTATGAAGTATTATTCATACTTCACTTTGAATGAGGATATGAGCCGTCGACTACAGCAAGAGATGGAGACGGCGACGAGTAAGGCCGAGACGGTGGCGAATGAGGCCAAGACGGTGGAAAGTGAGGAGTAGATGTGGAGTGAGGACACGGTGGAAAGTGAGGAGTCGGCAGTGGAAGCGAGTGAAGATGTTATTGTGATATCAGATGAAGAAGTAAGAGTTTTACGCATGCATAGGAATGGCTGTCATCTCAACTCGATCATGTTTTCCTTCAGTGACGGAGTGAGTGATGGACGTTCTTTAGTTCATAAAATTATCATGCAAACATACAGCACACTGTTTCACCACATTTCCTCGTAAATGAATCATGAGTTCCTATAAGAACTTCCTTCTAATGCAGCTAAAGCGGTCCCAATCCCGCAACATATCTTCGGATATGGAATGCAGAGGGGAGGGATAAATGATGAAATGAAATGAAGGGAATCCAAACTTGCACCACATGCAGCCACAAACAGATTTCTATCTTCATTAAAATGACATTCAATCACTTGAATTCTAATGTGACCATCACATCCTTAGATCTCAGTGCAGTCAACTCTCAAACGTGTTTGTTAAAACTATTATCTCTAACTTTAAAAACAGTGAAATGATTCCAATATTACTTCAAACTTTACAAACGACTATATTTCTAACTTTACAAACAGTGAAATGCCTGTCACTTTATTCTATACTTTACCTATCTTGGAAACTCTGAAATGCTTGTCACTTTATTTATACTTTACCTATAAATTGCTAAAGTCCATAATCTATGGGATAGGGTTAGCTACGGTTAGATTTAGGGATTTAGGGTTTTATATAACACAAGTGAATGTTAACCGTTAGTGTATAGTACATTTATTGACTCAACCATTTGTGAATGACATTATTCCCTAATATTGCAAACAACTACTTTATTTCTAACTTTACAAACAGTGAGATGATTCTAACTTTATTTTATTCTTCACCAATCTTACAAACATTGAGGTGTCTATGACATTATTTCTAACTTTACAGTGACATGGTTATAACTTTATTTCTATCTTTACAAACAGTGAAATGGTCTTGACTTTATTTTATACTTCACCTATCTTACAAACACTGAAATGATTCTGATATTATTCCTAACTTTACAAACAGTAAAATGGTTGTAACCTTATTACTACGTCAATCCACTCTGTTTGAAGCCCAACTTTATGTGAAAAGAAAACGACACTGCATGTACATGATATGTTATTGAAACCCACACAGCTTTTTTGTTACACTAGCAATTCATTTCATGTGTTCTTTCCTATACACTCAAAACCTGCAACGACATTTATTCTATTACATCCATGAATATGACGTGATAAAATTCACATCATCTCAAAACCTTTTAACAGTGCTTGTCTTCAAACATATGCTGAATCCCACATAGCTTGTTTGTTACACTACCAATTCATTTCAATGTGAGCTAATCTTGCATCACTCATTTCATGTGACATAACTTTTCACTCTAATTATTCCTACAATGTTACTGCATTGGTCTGAACACAATCCCTACCATGCATTCTAACACTAATCACTGTGCAATGACTGTTGTGAATTGTATCGCATTCGTTTACATGACTCAGGCTTGTGAAATCCTGTAACTCAGGTGTGAGAAGGTTTTGAGAACCTAAGATGCTTCAACGGTTCATTTCAATTTACACGAGTAACATTTGATGCTTTCATGTCTAGTAACATGTATGAGTTACTTCATAACTCTAGTTCAATGGAGACTTTGATTATTCATTCTTAGCTCGCTGAAGATGAGTATTTTAAAATCATCACACTGTGAAGAGAGATTGCAGACAAATGAAGATAGAAACTTGATTTCTGTATACGTTTGGCGTGTGAGTGGCCATCCTTTCATCCCCTCCATCAATTTTCAACCCATCCTCTGAGTTCAACGGGCTTGGAACCGTCAGAAAGTGAAAACACTTTCCGGCCTCATTATGGGTAGCCTCATAAAGGCTGTTTGGGGCATTCACTAGCCTCATGAAGGCCGTTTGTGGCGTTCTCCGACTCCTCTCTACTTTTGCTCGAAGATCTCTGTAAGAAAGAAAAATGGTGTTAGAGTTGATTGAGAGGCAATGGCGTTCGAGTAACTTACTAGGAATTTTCCTCTTCACTTTTCTCACTGAAAAATCACACAGCAGGTGATCCCACCTCCCTCGTCGCACTCCTGCGTGGTGTTTAAATCATCTGTAACAGTAGGCACGTCACATACTTGGTTTCTGTAGATTGGCAGGTGTACCTCTACGTGTCTTCTCTTCATTTCCTTGTTGATGTCTTCAGCCTGACTAAGTCTCCTCTTCAGCTCATGATTTTCTTCTCTCATCCCTTGACAGTTCCTCTCTATCACACCAAGTCTGTCAACCTCCTGCCTCTGATGATTCAACTGGGATACTACCTCCTCATAAGCCATCCCCTTCTCCTTCCATTTCCGCCTCTCTTTCATTAATGTTTCCTCTCTCTTCTGCAGCTGTAATACTTCCTCCTGTAAGACTTTCACCGTTCTTACTTAAATTTCTAGTTTGGCTATGTCCTGCACCATCTCTTTATTTTGTCTATTCACGGTCTCATAGTGATCTATAAGCAGCATGTAATGGGCTTGCTGTGATGCCCTTGCCTTCAACTCATCTCTATCTAGAGCCCTTGTTTGTTCGCGCATACCGCCTTTCTTTGGCGTATAAGTGTTAAGTGGTTCCTCTACATGTTCAGATGCGCGCTCAGATACATGTTCAGATTCCTGTTTACCACTTATGAAAACGGCTCTCACCTCCTGTACTTCCACTTCCTGCTCACTGCTGCTTGTATCGCTGATGAAGAGATCGTTCCCATCATCATCCAAGTCGACAATGTGTCTTACAGCCACCCTCTCCTCCTGCCTTCGTCTATACAAGTCATCAAACCACTTTTTGAACTGGCAGTTAGAAATTTACCCACTTGGACACTGGTCATGTCTTTTCCTAAATTCGACAAAGTCAGAGTCTGCTTCCACAGCATGATAGACGCCTGTCTTTATTTCAAAGACCTTCTTATCCTCCCCAGTGTGTTCCACCTGCCTCAAGTACTTTTTGTTTTCGGTCCCTCTGTATACTTTGTCACATGAACATCTTGTGACGCTGTAGCGCGAAGACTTTGATATAACCATGTTGACACTGTAAGATAAAAGTCAGTTATTTACTAAAGTTCTCACAAGAAAGCACTGTTTATCAGAAACATGTTTGTAATAGATGGCATTGGACAGACAATGAAGACCCTAACCTTCAGACTCCAATGTTAGAAAGTGTATCAGTGATGCCTCTAAGATCTGACTTTAAATCTCTAACTTGGAACGTTTGATAGCAAACGTCAGACGACTCACCGTTGAAAGGAGGAAACAGGAGTGAAATTGGCTGGGGAGAGGCGCCTTACATACTTCTCTCTCACAAAGACAGAGTATGCCAATGTCCAAATTTGATCATGTCTCCTTCAAACGATTTCATCTCACCATATTTGGAATGTCAACCGCTAATTTTCCTGACTGACATAGGGAGTCAAGATTACCATAAATGGACATTCCCATTGTGACGGAAGGGGAATGACGCACGGCTCACGCTTTGCGATAGCGGCCTCTTTCTCCTGAGTGGCAAGTTTGTATGACCCTCAAGTGAACTGAATGTATCCGAAGTGAAGACTGAAAAAGATGAACAGCTTGAATAGTTCGTAGCGTGTGATAACATACATGGAATGACAAACGTACAGATGCCCACAATGATACTTAGGGGCTTCACACGATTTGAATGTTTTCTTATATGATTATCATGCTCACTTTCGAAGAGGTACAGTAGCGAATTGTCAACTTGAGAATCCTTTCAGTCGCCACGATGATATCTCCGGTACGATAGCAATGAGCTGTGTGGGAATCAGCTAGGTGGGAGGGCCTGAGATGAGGGAGTTGACGATAAGTTCCTACATCCTTGTTCGTTGCATAGATGCGATAGAAAATTCAATGTGTATAGGGGGCAATGTATTTAATGTGACAGATGGTCGCCAACCGGCTGCGCTGTCATTCATCTTTGTGTTCTTGGCACATTCTATCTGCTGAGGGGGCAGCGCGACAAACAGGCGACAGATAGCGCTGTCTCTACTCGCAAACCTTTGTGTGCACATGAGGGTTGGAAGATAAGACCATGACATCTGTTTCACTGATAGGTTTTATGATAAACGTTTTAGCTGCTTTTAAATGGCAGCGTGTTGAATATTGCAAGCATTGTTAAATGTCAACCAGTGTGTCATTTTCACATCGTCTGCATTCGCACAGAAAATCTCTTGATGCAGGTTTCAATGTTGATTCTATTATCAACTTACAAGTAACGCACGATTAGTTTAGGAATGAGACACGTGTTGATTCTCTTAATTTGTCATGCACATGAAAAGCAAACTTACACATTTGATTCTAACCTTTCTTTACAATACTCATGGACAGTCCTAATGTTCTAATGTAGTGTTCACTGTTTCATACCAATGAAATAGTTCCACTCTCGTCAACACAGACTTGTAACACAGATACTTTCCTTTGATAATTCAATGACATTACATGCTTTGTTGTTTCCTACTGATGAGCGTGTTATGTACCTCCACACAGACTTGTTCATTTTGTTAGTTCAATGTACGAGTCACAACGTTGAACTGCATCCAAAACTTATGCGTTTCTACAGGTTTTTATATCAACTTTAAACGCGACTGCAATCATCAACCTATGAAAGTTTTATCAACATAAAGTTGTTGTCACTCATCATGTAGTTTTACACCACGGAGTCTAGAGCTTCATGTTTACGAATTTCATTTCAACGTCAGAAAGTTGAAGTTAGAATATATCATTCATTTTCATCTGTCTATGATGATAGTAAACGTTCTCGATACACAGTTCTCCTTTACAAGTTTCCCGTAAAACATATGCAACACTTTTGTGAGGTACTAACTTCATCTAGCAGGTTGATTTTTATCTCACACATGTTTTGAGTGTTTCCTAACTCATATGCATTCGACTCTTTTAAGAAACGTTACATGTTGTTATGTGTATACTTGTATGCTGTCGATGCAGACTGCAAAAACGTTTAACACTATCTGTCTTTATTTACAAAACAGTCAACACACGAATTCAATTTGATAAAGGCAAACAACACATTAAGTAAAGCTGGTACGCTAACGATAGTGACTGCAGAAACATTTCATAAAACTTTTTCAACGTTCGCTAAGTTTCTACTTTCACAACATCATGTCAATGTTTTTAACTTCTTACAAAACTTATTTCAACGTTTGCGTTTAGACTTTTGAGCGAACATGTGCTTCACATATTCTACACTAACGGTTAACGCGTGTGATATAAAACCCTAAATCCCTAAATCCAACCGTAGATGACCCTACCCTTGGATTATAGACTTTGGGACTTGTGCTATGACCCACGTGATTAAATGTCATGGAACAAGCCCTCTCACACTCAACGTTTGTGACAAGACTTTACCTGGTTTTATAAAGCATTCAACACTTATTCCTATCCATCTCACTTTTTATATCCAACATGTTAAACTTAGACTTGGGTTTTTTCATGACACACTCAAGTCGTCAAAAACTTACATGCGTTGTCTAATATTCAATTCATTCTGTAGATCTAACATGATTCGCTTTGCTTCATATCAAAATTTGATGCATACCTAACAGATGTATTCATTCTGAATTTACACTTTACCATTTGTGAAAAGACTGTCACATAAAACATTTTGCACACTGCAGTCCGGATCTCAAGTAAGGATAAAAACTTTCTAATGCTGTTGTGAGTTTGGTCAGTCTTAAAACTTCAATGATCAAACTTTACTTTCACAAACGTGTGTTGTGGTAAAAACTATTTGACTACACCAACGCTTACATTTTGTGACATTTGTGTTTCATAAAACGTCATGATCAAACTTTCTAACTATGCATCAACTTGTGTTGCAGTAGAACTTTTGTAAAACATGATAAACTTTCTGACTACACTAACAAGAGCTTGTTCACTAGCGAAGAGAGAAATGAGCTTGTGGTTGCGTGTGGCGCATGAATGTCTCTTCTAATTCATTCGATTTCATTTAGCCTCGATGATAGAGACAAGCAGAACTCATGGTTCATTCTCGCATGTATGGCCAACTATCGGGAGACAAGTGCAATGGAGATTTTATGAGGCAACCTGTGGCAGATAGCTAAATGTCGCCCTGGTGGTCAGAGTGCAACGTTGAGACGAAAGGCAACCACTTGGAAACATGACGCAGAGAGGTTTCACAAGGAATACCATTGCTAACGTCCCGTGCAGTACTCATCGCTACGGACTTCACCGCTGTCTCCAAAGAACGCCCACCCACAGGAGGTGTGACACCGAAAATCTCCGTGACTTGCACCGTCAATGACTTGATAGCCAGACATGAAAACCGGTGGAGTTATTTACAAGAGGAAACATCCCAAGTCGTTGCCTTGACCAGCTTGATAGCAAGACGTGATTCACAAGCGTTTTCAAGAAAAAATTTCTGAATTTTAAGTCTACAGTTTAATGAAGAGCTATAACTCCAATTCATCTGGCCCTGACGGTATTCCTGGATATTTTTCCGCTCTTTCGCAGATATTCTTGCCGGGCCTCTTGCTCATGTCTATAATCGTTGTCTGTATACCAATCTTTTTCCTCTAGCGAGGAAACTTGCAGACATTCTTCCTATCCCAAAAGGAATGAGTGATTATCGGCCTATCTCGCTGCTATCTTTTCCAAGCAAGGTTTTCGAGAAGATTATTCGGGATTTAATTTTGTTACCGCACTTAAAGAATAGCTTTGACCCTCGACAGTTTGGCTTTATACCTGGCAACGTCGGAGGCTGCACGAATGCACACCTAATCCTTCGTTTGACAATCCTGTGACATATTACTGCTCGCACTTCCAACTCTGTACAACTGATAGCTGTTGAGTTCAGAGAAGCCTTTGACAGTCTAAGCCACCTGACTCTTCTCAATAATTTGATCCAACAATTTCATCTTCAACCATATGTTGTTTGTTTGATAGAAAGTTTTCTGTCTCGTCCATTCTAGCGTGTTGTATCTTCTGATTATAGTAGCCCGTGGAAGCATGTTTCAAGTGGCGTTCCACAGGGTTCGGTTTTAGGACCGCTACTGTTTGTCAGTTTGATCAATGATTTACCGAATATTTCTAATACTCGTGTGATTGCATATGCCGATGACATAACTTTGCTGCATCTTGTGGATGATAATGCTAGCTCTTTTCAAACTGATGTGGATGATGTTTGTGCCTGGGTTAGAACAAAAAAGCTTGTGATCAATGTAGACAAGACAAAATGCATGTCTATTTCAAGAAATGTGTCAAACAAACCTGTGATGAATATACGTGTAAATGGCTCGTGTATCGAGCAAGTTGATTCGGTCAAAGTGCTTGGTGTACATTTTGAAGATGACCTTCGTTGGGACAAACATTTTACTGAGCTACATAAACGGTGTTGTCGCACCATGTCTATTATTTAGAAACTCAAGCAACCGCAACAAGAGTGCTGTTATCTGGCAAGCCTATGTCAGCTTGGTTTTTTCACAAATTTTGTATTCATGGCCTGTAATATGTGACCTTCGCCAGAAACATATGAAGAAGATCTACAATATTGATAGATTAGCAAGAAGATGGACAGGAACTGGACTGCGGAACAACAGTAATGTGCATGAAATGCTTGAAAGACCTTGCATAAAACTAGCCAGGAAAGTTGCTAGTAACAGATATTGTCACCCGTTGTCACAGTTTTTCACCTTTTGTAGCAAAAGCATGCATGATCTTCGACAAACAACAATAATGTTCCCTGTTAAACGTTCCACTGCACTGTACACACATTCTTTTGTAAAGTGTTCAAAATGTGTTTGAGAAGTTGTATCACAAAATAATGTCATATACCGCTTTTGTATTGACAGTGAATAAAGCATTTTTTCTTTACTTTCTGTCTTTTTTTCTTTTGCAATGGAGATGTTTGGTAGCCACCCAAGACAAGATAGCTAAGACTCAACCGATTGGCGTTCAAAGTGCTACGTTGAGAACTGTGTCAAATGCCCAACATGAGTTGCCCCAGCGGTTTCGGTCTAAAATATGACACACTCCCTTGCCACACTTAACACTACGGTATCATCCGTCGTCCCGAAGGAGCACCCTGTCATTGGAATATTACAGCGAAACTCTCCGTTCCATGCTCGCGTTCAGTGAAAAGCCGCTTGTATCATGTAAAGACATGAGAAGACTGGCTCAGACATCATTACAAATCCTTTAGTTGACTTCAGCAGGGTCGAAAACCCCAGAAAACCTCCAAAACAATAAATTAAAATTTTTCAGCATTTAGTACTACTTATGAAATTTCATAAGTAGTCTCTAAATATAGGTCTGATTAATAGGAATCGAACCTTTTTTGAATCAAGTCAAAAGGACTTGTGGAAGCAAAGTTACAGACCTTTAAAGTTTTGGAGTGTTTTATGGCCTGGAGACTAAGGTCATCTTCTGGCTAACCTTAAAGTCTGACGCCTTAGCTGATATCAGCAATAAAATTTTCTAAGTCTGATTTTGGAATGTCCGATCCTATCATCGGAGCTCCGGAGGGACGACCTACCTTTGACAATCTCTCTCGTCTTAATGAAATTTCTCATTCGGTTCCCAGCTTATATAGTTTGTGACGATCAGCTGATGATGTAATCTCTATCATCCAAAACTTTAAACACTTCTATCTCCGGTTATAGTGCTCCGATTGACTTCAAATTTTGACAGTCACGTTTTCGCGCTCTGACCTTTCATTTAAGCCATCTCTCGACTCTCTACGATTACCAGAAGCCGAGTTAAAAAACTCCGATTCACTTGAAACTCACTCTCTAGATGCAGAATTGCACGCTGATTCCAAATCTGGTCTCAGTTTTCTCATTCAAGGCTTCGTTCATTCGCTAGAGCCATTTTCATGAAAATTCTAACTGTCGTTTTTTTCGGTGATGGTCAAAAATTTCAAAGTCACTCTCACACCTCACCGAACGAACGTAGAGACACGCCATTTCTTCCACTGAATTTGTCTCACTCCCAGCTTTCAAACGAGCTATCACACGACTTTCTACCATCTCTAGAAACAAAGTTGGAAGTCTCGTCTAGAAGGGGGGTCAGAACTTTTTCTCTCCGATTGAGCTGGAAATCACCTCCCTAACCCACAATTTCACGTAGAGTCCGAATCTGCCCTCCGTTTGTCCATCCGAGCCCTCCTTCATGCCGAAGCACGGCTTTTCTCACCCCAAAACGTCCAAAACGTACATTTTTCTAACTCTGTGGTTTTCCGAGATTCCTACCTTTTTAAGTCATTTTCCACTCTAAACCCAGGAAAACGTGGACATATGATGCTTTCCATTGCACTTTTCTCACTCTTAGCTTTCAAGCAAGCTGTCACACGACTCTCCACCATTCCTACAAGCCAAGATCGAAGTCTCGTCGAGAAGGGGGGTCATCACTTTTTCTCTCCGATTCCGCTGG
Source organism: Prostheceraeus crozeri (assembly GCA_907163375.1). Lineage (NCBI taxonomy): Eukaryota > Metazoa > Platyhelminthes > Polycladida > Euryleptidae > Prostheceraeus > Prostheceraeus crozeri. Next base: position 515,115 of record CAJQUW010005934.1, on the reverse strand, counting down.
AAACAACCTCCCTAACCCACAATTTCACGTAGAGTCCGAATCTGCCCTCGATTTGTCTATCCGAGCCGTCCTTCATGCCCGAAATAAGATCTTTCTCACCCCAAAACGTCCAAAACCCACCTTTTTCTAACTCTGTCGTTTTTCGGAGATTCCTGTCACTTTCAAGTCACTCTCCACTCTAAACCCAGGAAAACGTGGACATATGATGCTTTCCATTCAATTTTTCTCACTCTTAGCTTTCAAACAAGCTGTCACACGACTCTCCACCATTCCTACAAGCCAAGATCGAAGTCTCGTCGAGAAGGGGGGTCATCACTTTTTCTCTCCGATTGAGCTGGAATTCAACTCCCTAACCCACATTTTCACGCAGAGTCTGAATCTGCCCTCCATTTGTCTATCCGAGCCCCCCTTCATGCCCGAAATAAGATCTTTCTCACCCCAAAACCTCCAAAACCCACCTTTTCTAACTCTGTCATATGACTCTGGACATATGATGCTTTCCATTAAATTTTTCTCACTCTTAGCTTTCAAACGCGCTGTCACACGACTTTCTACCATCTCTAGAACCAAAGTTGGAAGTCTCGTCCAGAGGGGGGGTGTCAGAACTTTTTCTCTCCGATTGAGCTGGAATTCACCTCCCTAACCCACAATTTCACGTAGAGTCCGAATCTGCCCTCCATTTGTCTATCCGAGCCCTCCTTCATGCCCGAAATAAGATCTTTCTCACCCCAAAACCTCCAAAACCCACCTTTTCTAACTCTGTCATATGACTCTGGACATATGATGCTTTCCATTAAATTTTTCTCACTCTTAGCTTTCAAACGCGCTGTCACACGACTTTCTACCATCTCTAGAACCAAAGTTGGAAGTCTCGTCCAGAGGGGGGGTGTCAGAACTTTTTCTCTCCGATTGAGCTGGAATTCACCTCCCTAACCCACAATTTCACGCAGAGTCCGAATCTGCCCTCCGTTTGTCCATCCCAGCCCTCCTTCATGCCGAAACACGGCCTTTCTAACCCAAAACGTCCAAAACGTACATTTTTCTAACTCTGTCGTTTTTCCGAGATTCCTACCTTTTTAAGTCATTTTCCACTCTAAACCCAGGAAAACGTGGACATATGATGCTTTCCATTGAACGATTCTCACTATTAGCTTTCAAACAAGCTGTCGCGCGACTCTCCACCATTCCTACAAGCCAAGTCCGAAGTCTCCTCACTCGAACGTCGAAAGCCCACCTTTTCTAACTCTGTCATCTTTCCGAGATTCCTACTTTTTCAAGTCATTTTCCACTCTAAACCCAGGAAAACCTGGACATATGATGCTTTCCATTCAATTTTTCTCACTCTTAGCTTTCAAACGCGCTATCACACGACTTTCTACCATCTCTAGAACCAAAGTTGGAAGTCTCGTCCAGAGGGGGGGTGTCAGAACTTTTTCTCTCCGATTGAGCTGGAAATCACCTCTCTAACCCACAATTTCACGTAGAGTCTGAATCTGCCCTCCGTTTGTCCATCCGAGCCCTCCTTCATGCCGAAACACGGCCTTTCTCACCCCAAAACGTCCAAAACGTACATTTTTCTAACTCTGTCGTTTTTCTGAGATTCCTACCTTTTAAAGTCATTTTCCACTCTAAACCCAGGAAAACATGGACATATGATGCTTTCCATTGCACTTTTCTCACTCTTAGCTTTCAAACAAGCTGTCGCGCGACTCTCCACCATTCCTACAAGCCAAGTCCGAAGTCTCCTCACTCGAACGTCGAAAGCCCACCTTTTCTAACTCTGTCATTTTTCCGAGATTCCTACTTTTTCAAGTCTCTCTAATATTCCTACAAGCCAAGATCGAAGTCTCGTCCAGAGGGGGGTCAACACGTTTTCTCTCCGATTCCGCTGGAAATCACGTCTTCAATACGATTTCATGTAGAATCGGAATCTGCCCTCCGTTTGTCCATCCGAGCCCTCCTTCATGCCGAAACACGGCCTTTCTCACCCCAAAACGTCCAAAACGTACATTTTTCTAACTCTGTCGTTTTTCCGAGATTCCTGCCATTTTCAAGTCATTTTCCACTCTAAACCCAGGAAAACGTGGACATATGATGCTTTCCACTGCATTTTTCTCATTCTTAGCTTTCAAACAAGCTGTCACACGACTCTCCACCATTCCTACAAGCCAAGTCCGAAGTCTCCTCACTCGAACGTCGAAAGCCCACCTTTTCTAACTCTGTCATCTTTCCGAGATTCCTACTTTTTCAAGTCATTTTCCACTCTAAACCCAGGAAAACCTGGACATATGATGCTTTCCATTCAATTTTTCTCACTCTTAGCTTTCAAACGCGCTATCACACGACTTTCTACCATCTCTAGAACCAAAGTTGGAAGTCTCGTCCAGAGGGGGGTGTCAGAACTTTTTCTCTCCGATTGAGCTGGAAATCACCTCTCTAACCCACAATTTCACGTAGAGTCTGAATCTGCCCTCCGTTTGTCCATCCGAGCCCTCCTTCATGCCGAAACACGGCCTTTCTCACCCCAAAACGTCCAAAACGTACATTTTTCTAACTCTGTCGTTTTTCTGAGATTCCTACCTTTTAAAGTCATTTTCCACTCTAAACCCAGGAAAACATGGACATATGATGCTTTCCATTGCACTTTTCTCACTCTTAGCTTTCAAACAAGCTGTCGCGCGACTCTCCACCATTCCTACAAGCCAAGTCCGAAGTCTCCTCACTCGAACGTCGAAAGCCCACCTTTTCTAACTCTGTCATTTTTCCGAGATTCCTACTTTTTCAAGTCTCTCTAATATTCCTACAAGCCAAGATCGAAGTCTCGTCCAGAGGGGGGTCAACACGTTTTCTCTCCGATTCCGCTGGAAATCACGTCTTCAATACGATTTCATGTAGAATCGGAATCTGCCCTCCGTTTGTCCATCCGAGCCCTCCTTCATGCCGAAACACGGCCTTTCTCACCCCAAAACGTCCAAAACGTACATTTTTCTAACTCTGTCGTTTTTCCGAGATTCCTGCCATTTTCAAGTCATTTTCCACTCTAAACCCAGGAAAACGTGGACATATGATGCTTTCCACTGCATTTTTCTCATTCTTAGCTTTCAAACAAGCTGTCACACGACTCTCCACCATTCCTACAAGCCAAGTCCGAAGTCTCCTCACTCGAACGTCGAAAGCCCACCTTTTCTAACTCTGTCATTTTTCCGAGATTCCTACTTTTTCAAGTCATTTTCCACTCTAAACCCAGGAAAACCTGGACATATGATGCTTTCCATTCAATCTTTCTCACTCTTAGCTTTCAAACGCGCTATCACACGACTTTCTACCATCTCTAGAACCAAAGTTGGAAGTCTCGTCCAGAGGGGGGGTGTCAGAACTTTTTCTCTCCGATTGAGCTGGAAATCACCTCTCTAACCCACAATTTCACGTAGAGTCCGAATCTGCCCTCCGTTTGTCCATCCGAGCCCTCCTTCATGCCGAAACACGGCCTTTCTCACCCCAAAACGTCCAAAACGTACATTTTTCTAACTCTGTCGTTTTTCTGAGATTCCTACCTTTTAAAGTCATTTTCCACTCTAAACCCAGGAAAACGTGGACATATGATGCTTTCCATTCAATTTTTCTCACTCTTAGCTTTCAAACAAGCTGTCGCGCGACTCTCCACCATTCCTACAAGCCAAGTCCGAAGTCTCCTCACTCGAACGTCGAAAGCCCACCTTTTCTAACTCTGTCATTTTTCCGAGATTCCTACTTTTTCAAGTCTCTCTAATATTCCTACAAGCCAAGATCGAAGTCTCGTCCAGAGGGGGGTCAACACGTTTTCTCTCCGATTCCGCTGGAAATCACGTCTTCAATACGATTTCATGTAGAATCGGAATCTGCCCTCCGTTTGTCCATCCGAGCCCTCCTTCATGCCGAAACACGGCCTTTCTCACCCCAAAACGTCCAAAACGTACATTTTTCTAACTCTGTCGTTTTTCCGAGATTCCTGCCATTTTCAAGTCATTTTCCACTCTAAACCCAGGAAAACGTGGACATATGATGCTTTCCACTGCATTTTTCTCATTCTTAGCTTTCAAACAAGCTGTCACACGACTCTCCACCATTCCTACAAGCCAAGTCCGAAGTCTCCTCACTCGAACGTCGAAAGCCCACCTTTTCTAACTCTGTCATTTTTCCGAGATTCCTACTTTTTCAAGTCATTTTCCACTCTAAACCTAGGAAAACCTGGACATATGATGCTTTCCATTCAATCTTTCTCACTCTTAGCTTTCAAACGCGCTATCACACGACTTTCTACCATCTCTAGAACCAAAGTTGGAAGTCTCGTCCAGAGGGGGGGTGTCAGAACTTTTTCTCTCCGATTGAGCTGGAAATCACCTCTCTAACCCACAATTTCACGTAGAGTCCGAATCTGCCCTCCGTTTGTCCATCCGAGCCCTCCTTCATGCCGAAACACGGCCTTTCTCACCCCAAAACGTCCAAAACGTACATTTTTCTAACTCTGTCGTTTTTCTGAGATTCCTACCTTTTAAAGTCATTTTCCACTCTAAACCCAGGAAAACATGGACATATGATGCTTTCCATTGCACTTTTCTCACTCTTAGCTTTCAAACAAGCTGTCGCGCGACTCTCCACCATTCCTACAAGCCAAGTCCGAAGTCTCCTCACTCGAACGTCGAAAGCCCACCTTTTCTAACTCTGTCATTTTTCCGAGATTCCTACTTTTTCAAGTCTCTCTAACATTCCTACAAGCCAAGATCGAAGTCTCGTCCAGAGGGGGGTCAACACGTTTTCTCTCCGATTCCGCTGGAAATCACGTCTTCAATACGATTTCATGTAGAATCGGAATCTGCCCTCCGTTTGTCCATCCGAGCCCTCCTTCATGCCGAAACACGGCCTTTCTCACCCCAAAATGTCCAAAACCCACCTTTTCTAACTCTGTCGTTTTCCAAGATTCCTACCTTTTCAAGTCATTTTCCACTCTAAACCCAGGAAAACCTGGACATATGATGCTTTCCATTCAATTTTTCTCACTCTTAGCTTTCAAACGCGCTATCACACGACTTTCTACCATCTCTAGAACCAAAGTTGGAAGTCTCGTCCAGAGGGGGGGTGTCAGAACTTTTTCTCTCCGATTGAGCTGGAAATCACCTCTCTAACCCACAATTTCGCGTAGAGTCCGAATCTGCCCTCCGTTTGTCCATCCGAGCCCTCCTTCATGCCGAAACACGGCCTTTCTCACCCCTAAACGTCCAAAACGTACATTTTTCTAACTCTGTCGTTTTTCCGAGATTCCTGCCATTTTCAAGTCATTTTCCACTCTAAACCCAGGAAAACGTGGACATATGATGCTTTCCACTGCACTTTTCTCACTCTTAGCTTTCAAACAAGCTGTCGCGCGACTCTCCACCATTCCTACAAGCCAAGTCCGAAGTCTCCTCACTCGAACGTCGAAAGCCCACCTTTTCTAACTCTGTCATTTTTCCGAGATTCCTACTTTTTCAAGTCTCTCTAACATTCCTACAAGCCAAGATCGAAGTCTCGTCCAGAGGGGGGTCAACACGTTTTCTCTCCGATTCCGCTGGAAATCACGTCTTCAATACGATTTCATGTAGAATCCGAATCTGCCCTCCGTTTGTCCATCCGAGCCCTCCTTCATGCCGAAACACGGCCTTTCTCACCCCAAAACGTCCAAAACGTACATTTTTCTAACTCTGTCGTTTTTCCGAGATTCCTGTCACTTTCAAGTCACTCTCCACTCTAAACCCAGGAAAACCTGGACATATGATGCTTTCCATTCAATCTTTCTCACTCTTAGCTTTCAAACGCGCTATCACACGACTTTCTACCATCTCTAGAACCAAAGTTGGAAGTCTCGTCCAGAGGGGGTGTCAGAACTTTTTCTCTCCGATTGAGCTGGAAATCACCTCTCTAACCCACAATTTCACGTAGAGTCCGAATCTGCCCTCCGTTTGTCCATCCGAGCCCTCCTTCATGCCGAAGCACGGCTTTTCTCACCCCAAAACGTCCAAAACGTACATTTTTCTAACTCTGTCGTTTTTCCGAGATTCCTGCCATTTTCAAGTCATTTTCCACTCTAAACCCAGGAAAACGTGGACATATGATGCTTTCCACTGCATTTTTCTCACTCTTAGCTTTCAAACAAGCTGTCACACAACTCTCCACCATTCCTACAAGCCAAGATCGAAGTCTCGTCCAGAAGGGGGGGGGGGGTCAGAACTTTTTCTCTCCGATTGAGCTGGAATTCACCTCCCTAACCCACAATTTCACGCAGAGTCTGAATCTGCCCTCCGTTTGTCCATCCGAGCCCTCCTTCATGCCGAAACACGGCCTTTCTCACCCCAAAACGTCCAAAACCCACCTTTTCTAACTCTGTCGTTTTCCAAGATTCCTACCTTTTCAAGTCATTTTCCACTCTAAACCCAGGAAAACCTGGACATATGATGCGTTCCATTGCATTTTTCTCACTCCCAGCTTTCAAACGCGCTATCACACGACTTTCTACCATTCCTAAAGCCAAGATCGAAGTCTCGTCCAGAAGGGGGGGGTCAGAACTTTTTCTCTCCGATTGAGCTGGAAATCACCTCTCTAACCCACAATTTCACGTAGAGTCCGAATCTGCCCTCCGTTTGTCCATCCGAGCCCTCCTTCATGCCGAAGCACGGCTTTTCTCACCCCAAAACGTCCAAAACGTACATTTTTCTAACTCTGTCGTTTTTCCGAGATTCCTGCCATTTTCAAGTCATTTTCCACTCTAAACCCAGGAAAACGTGGACATATGATGCTTTCCACTGCATTTTTCTTACTCTTAGCTTTCAAACAAGCTGTCACACGACTCTGCACCATTCCTACAAGCCAAGATCGAAGTCTCGTCCAGAAGGGGGGGTCAGAACTTTTTCTCTCCGATTGAGCTGGAATTCACCTCCCTAACCCACAATTTCACGCAGAGTCTGAATCTGCCCTCCGTTTGTCCATCCGAGCCCTCCTTCATGCCGAAACACGGCCTTTCTCACCCCAAAACGTCCAAAACGTACATTTTTCTAACTCTGTCGTTTTTCCGAGATTCCTGTCACTTTCAAGTCACTCTCCACTCTAAACCCAGGAAAACGTGGACATATGATGCTTTCCACTGCATTTTTCTCATTCTTAGCTTTCAAACAAGCTGTCACACAACTCTCCACCATTCCTACAAGCCAAGATCGAAGTCTCGTCCAGAAGGGGGGGGTCAGAACTTTTTCTCTCCGATTGAGCTGGAAATCACCTCTCTAACCCACAATTTCACGTAGAGTCCGAATCTGCCCTCCGTTTGTCCATCCGAGCCCTCCTTCATGCCGAAACACGGCCTTTCTCACCCCAAAACGTCCAAAACGTACATTTTTCTAACTCTGTCGTTTTTCCGAGATTCCTGTCACTTTCAAGTCACTCTCCACTCTAAACCCAGGAAAACGTGGACATATGATGCTTTCCACTGCATTTTTCTCATTCTTAGCTTTCAAACAAGCTGTCACACGACTCTCCACCATTCCTACAAGCCAAGTCCGAAGTCTCCTCACTCGAACGTCGAAAGCCCACCTTTTCTAACTCTGTCATTTTTCCGAGATTCCTACTTTTTCAAGTCTCTCTAACATTCCTACAAGCCAAGAACGAAGTCTCGTCCAGAGGGGGGTCAACACGTTTTCTCTCCGATTCCGTTGGAAATCACGTCTTCTATACGATTTCATGTAGAATCCGAATCTGCCCTCCGTTTGTCCATCCGAGCCCTCCTTCATGCCGAAACACGGCCTTTCTCACCCCTAAACGTCCAAAACGTACATTTTTCTAACTCTGTCGTTTTTCCGAGATTCCTGTCACTTTCAAGTCACTTTCCACTCCAAACCCAAGAAAACCTGGACATATGATGCTTTATACAATTTTTCTCACTCTCGGCTTTCAAACGCGCTATCACACGACTTTCTACCATCTCTAGAACCAAAGTTGGAAGTCTCGTCCAGGGGGGGGTGTCAGAACTCTTTCTCTCCGATTGAGCTGGAAATCACCTCTCTAACCCACAATTTCACGTAGAGTCCGAATCTGCCCTCCGTTTGTCCATCCGAGCCCTCCTTCATGCCGAAGCACGGCTTTTTCTCACCCCAAAACGTCCAAAACGTACATTTTTCTAACTCTGTCGTTTTTCCGAGATTCCTGCCATTTTCAAGTCATTTTCCACTCTAAACCCAGGAAAACGTGGACATATGATGCTTTCCACTGCATTTTTCTTACTCTTAGCTTTCAAACAAGCTGTCACACAACTCTCCACCATTCCTACAAGCCAAGATCGAAGTCTCGTCCAGAAGGGGGGGGGGTCAGAACTTTTTCTCTCCGATTGAGCTGGAATTCACCTCCCTAACCCACAATTTCACGCAGAGTCTGAATCTGCCCTCCGTTTGTCCATCCGAGCCCTCCTTCATGCCGAAACACGGCCTTTCTCACCCCAAAACGTCCAAAACGTACATTTTTCTAACTCTGTCGTTTTTCCGAGATTCCTGCCATTTTCAAGTCATTTTCCACTCTAAACCCAGGAAAACCTGGACATATGATGCTTTCCATTCAATTTTTCTCACTCTTAGCTTTCAAACAAGCTGTCACACAACTCTCCACCATTCCTAAAAGCCAAGATCGAAGTCTCGTCCATAAGGGGGGGGGTCAGAACTTTTTCTCTCCGATTGAGCTGGAAATCACCTCTCTAACCCACAATTTCACGTAGAGTCCGAATCTGCCCTCCGTTTGTCCATCCGAGCCCTCCTTCATGCCGAAGCACGGCTTTTCTCACCCCAAAACGTCCAAAACGTACATTTTTCTAACTCTGTCGTTTTTCCGAGATTCCTGCCATTTTCAAGTCATTTTCCACTCTAAACCCAGGAAAACGTGGACATTTGATGCTTTCCACTGCATTTTTCTTACTCTTAGCTTTCAAACAAGCTGTCACACGACTCTGCACCATTCCTACAAGCCAAGATCGAAGTCTCGTCCAGAAGGGGGGGGGTCAGAACTTTTTCTCTCCGATTGAGCTGGAATTCACCTCCCTAACCCACAATTTCACGCAGAGTCTGAATCTGCTCTCCGTTTGTCCATCCGAGCCCTCCTTCATGCCGAAACACGGCCTTTCTCATCCCAAAACGTCCAAAACGTACATTTTTCTAACTCTGTCGTTTTTCCGAGATTCCTGTCACTTTCAAGTCACTCTCCACTCTAAACCCAGGAAAACGTGGACATATGATGCTTTCCACTGCATTTTTCTCATTCTTAGCTTTCAAACAAGCTGTCACACGACTCTCCACCATTCCTACAAGCCAAGATCGAAGTCTCGTCCATAAGGGGGGGGGTCAGAACTTTTTCTCTCCGATTGAGCTGGAAATCACCTCTCTAACCCACAATTTCACGTAGAGTCCGAATCTGCCCTCCGTTTGTCCATCCGAGCCCTCCTTCATGCCGAAGCACGGCTTTCTCACCCCAAAACGTCCAAAACGTACATTTTTCTAACTCTGTCGTTTTTCCGAGATTCCTGCCATTTTCAAGTCATTTTCCACTCTAAACCCAGGAAAACGTGGACATATGATGCTTTCCACTGCATTTTTCTTACTCTTAGCTTTCAAACAAGCTGTCACACGACTCTGCACCATTCCTACAAGCCAAGATCGAAGTCTCGTCCAGATGGGGGGGGTCATCACTTTTTCTCTCCGATTGAGCTGGAAACAACCTCCCTAACCCACAATTTCACGTAGAGTCCGAATCTGCCCTCCATTTGTCTATCAGAGCCCTCCTTCATGCCCGAAATAAGATCTTTCTCACCCCAAAACGTCCAAAACGTACATTTTTCTAACTCTGTCGTTTTTCCGAGATTCCTGTCACTTTCAAGTCACTCTCCACTCTAAACCCAGGAAAACCTGGACATATGATGCTTTCCATTCAATTTTTCTCACTCTTAGCTTTCAAACAAGCTGTCACACAACTCTCCACCATTCCTACAAGCCAAGATCGAAGTCTCGTCCATAAGGGGGGGGTCAGAACTTTTTCTCTCCGATTCCGCTGGAATTCACTCCCTAACCCACAATTTCACGCAGAGTCTGAATCTGCCCTCCGTTTGTCCATCCGAGCCCTCCTTCATGCCGAAACACGGCCTTTCTCACCCCAAAACGTCCAAAACGTACATTTTTCTAACTCTGTCGTTTTTCCGAGATTCCTGCCATTTTCAAGTCATTTTCCACTCTAAACCCAGGAAAACCTGGACATATGATGCTTTCCATTCAATTTTTCTCACTCTTAGCTTTCAAACAAGCTGTCACACAACTCTCCACCATTCCTACAAGCCAAGATCGAAGTCTCGTCCATAAGGGGGGGGGGTCAGAACTTTTTCTCTCCGATTGAGCTGGAAATCACCTCTCTAACCCACAATTTCACGTAGAGTCCGAATCTGCCCTCCGTTTGTCCATCCGAGCCCTCCTTCATGCCGAAGCACGGCTTTTCTCACCCCAAAACGTCCAAAACGTACATTTTTCTAACTCTGTCGTTTTTCCGAGATTCCTGCCATTTTCAAGTCATTTTCCACTCTAAACCCACGAAAACGTGGACATATGATGCTTTCCACTGCATTTTTCTTACTCTTAGCTTTCAAACAAGCTGTCACACGACTCTGCACCATTCCTACAAGCCAAGATCGAAGTCTCGTCCAGAAGGGGGGGGTCAGAACTTTTTCTCTCCGATTGAGCTGGAATTCACCTCCCTAACCCACAATTTCACGCAGAGTCTGAATCTGCCCTCCGTTTGTCCATCCGAGCCCTCCTTCATGCCGAAACACGGCCTTTCTCACCCCAAAACGTCCAAAACGTACATTTTTCTAACTCTGTCGTTTTTCCGAGATTCCTGTCACTTTCAAGTCACTCTCCACTCTAAACCCAGGAAAACCTGGACATATGATGCTTTCCATTCAATTTTTCTCACTCTTAGCTTTCAAACAAGCTGTCACACAACTCTCCACCATTCCTACAAGCCAAGATCGAAGTCTCGTCCAGAAGGGGGGGGGTCAGAACTTTTTCTCTCCGATTGAGCTGGAAATCACCTCTCTAACCCACAATTTCACGTAGAGTCCGAATCTGCCCTCCGTTTGTCCATCCGAGCCCTCCTTCATGCCGAAGCACGGCTTTTCTCACCCCAAAACGTCCAAAACGTACATTTTTCTAACTCTGTCGTTTTTCCGAGATTCCTGCCATTTTCAAGTCATTTTCCACTCTAAACCCAGGAAAACGTGGACATATGATGCTTTCCACTGCATTTTTCTTACTCTTAGCTTTCAAACAAGCTGTCACACGACTCTCCACCATTCCTACAAGCCAAGATCGAAGTCTCGTCCAGATCGGGGGGGGGTCATCACTTTTTCTCTCCGATTGAGCTGGAAACAACCTCCCTAACCCACAATTTCACGTAGAGTCCGAATCTGCCCTCCATTTGTCTATCAGAGCCCTCCTTCATGCCCGAAATAAGATCTTTCTCACCCCAAAACGTCCAAAACGTACATTTTTCTAACTCTGTCGTTTTTCCGAGATTCCTGTCACTTTTTCAAGTCACTCTCCACTCTAAACCCAGGAAAACCTGGACATATGATGCTTTCCATTCAATTTTTCTCACTCTTAGCTTTCAAACAAGCTGTCACACAACTCTCCACCATTCCTACAAGCCAAGATCGAAGTCTCGTCCAGAAGGGGGGGGTCAGAACTTTTTCTCTCCGATTGAGCTGGAATTCACCTCCCTAACCCACAATTTCACGCAGAGTCTGAATCTGCCCTCCGTTTGTCCATCCGAGCCCTCCTTCATGCCGAAACACGGCCTTTCTCACCCCAAAACGTCCAAAACGTACATTTTTCTAACTCTGTCGTTTTTCCGAGATTCCTGCCATTTTCAAGTCATTTTCCACTCTAAACCCAGGAAAACGTGGACATATGATGCTTTCCACTGCATTTTTCTCATTCTTAGCTTTCAAACAAGCTGTCACACGACTCTCCACCATTCCTACAAGCCAAGTCCGAAGTCTCCTCACTCGAACGTCGAAAGCCCACCTTTTCTAACTCTGTCATTTTTCCGAGATTTCTACTTTTTCAAGTCTCTCTAACATTCCTACAAGCCAAGATCGAAGTCTCGTCCAGAGGGGGGTCAACACGTTTTCTCTCCGATTCCGCTGGAAATCACGTCTTCAATACGATTTCATGTAGAATCCGAATCTGCCCTCCGTTTGTCCATCCGAGCCCTCCTTCATGCCGAAACACGGCCTTTCTCACCCCTAAACGTCCAAAACGTACATTTTTCTAACTCTGTCGTTTTTCCGAGATTCCTGCCATTTTCAAGTCATTTTCCACTCTAAACCCAGGAAAACGTGGACATATGATGCTTTCCACTGCATTTTTCTCATTCTTAGCTTTCAAACAAGCTGTCACACGACTCTCCACCATTCCTACAAGCCAAGTCCGAAGTCTCCTCACTCGAACGTCGAAAGCCCACCTTTTCTAACTCTGTCATTTTTCCGAGATTCCTGCCATTTTCAAGTCATTTTCCACTCTAAACCCAGGAAAACCTGGACATATGATGCTTTCCATTCAATTTTTCTCACTCTTAGCTTTCAAACAAGCTGTCACACAACTCTCCACCATTCCTACAAGCCAAGATCGAAGTCTCGTCCATAAGGGGGGGGGTCAGAACTTTTTCTCTCCGATTGAGCTGGAAATCACCTCTCTAACCCACAATTTCACGTAGAGTCCGAATCTGCCCTCCGTTTGTCCATCCGAGCCCTCCTTCATGCCGAAGCACGGCTTTTCTCACCCCAAAACGTCCAAAACGTACATTTTTCTAACTCTGTCGTTTTTCCGAGATTCCTGCCATTTTCAAGTCATTTTCCACTCTAAACCCAGGAAAACGTGGACATATGATGCTTTCCACTGCATTTTTCTTACTCTTAGCTTTCAAACAAGCTGTCACACGACTCTCCACCATTCCTACAAGCCAAGATCGAAGTCTCGTCCAGAAGGGGGGGGTCAGAACTTTTTCTCTCCGATTGAGCTGGAATTCACCTCCCTAACCCACAATTTCACGCAGAGTCTGAATCTGCCCTCCGTTTGTCCATCCGAGCCCTCCTTCATGCCGAAACACGGCCTTTCTCACCCCAAAACGTCCAAAACGTACATTTTTCTAACTCTGTCGTTTTTCCGAGATTCCTGTCACTTTCAAGTCACTCTCCACTCTAAACCCAGGAAAACCTGGACATATGATGCTTTCCATTCAATTTTTCTCACTCTTAGCTTTCAAACAAGCTGTCACACAACTCTCCACCATTCCTACAAGCCAAGATCGAAGTCTCGTCCAGAAGGGGGGGGGTCAGAACTTTTTCTCTCCGATTGAGCTGGAAATCACCTCTCTAACCCACAATTTCACGTAGAGTCCGAATCTGCCCTCCGTTTGTCCATCCGAGCCCTCCTTCATGCCGAAGCACGGCTTTTCTCACCCCAAAACGTCCAAAACGTACATTTTTCTAACTCTGTCGTTTTTCCGAGATTCCTGCCATTTTCAAGTCATTTTCCACTCTAAACCCAGGAAAACGTGGACATATGATGCTTTCCACTGCATTTTTCTTACTCTTAGCTTTCAAACAAGCTGTCACACGACTCTCCACCATTCCTACAAGCCAAGATCGAAGTCTCGTCCAGATGGGGGGGGGTCATCACTTTTTCTCTCCGATTGAGCTGGAATTCAACCTCCCTAACCACTATTTCACGTAGAGTCCGAATCTGCCCTCCGTTTGTCCATCCGAGCCCTCCTTCATGCCGAAACACGGCCTTTCTCACCCCAAAACGTCCAAAACGTACATTTTTCTAACTCTGTCGTTTTTCCGAGATTCCTGTCACTTTCAAGTCATTTTCCACTCTAAACCCAGGAAAACCTGGACATATGATGCTTTCCATTCAATTTTTCTCACTCTTAGCTTTCAAACAAGCTGTCACACAACTCTCCACCATTCCTACAAGCCAAGATCGAAGTCTCGTCCAGAAGGGGGGGGTCAGAACTTTTTCTCTCCGATTGAGCTGGAAATCACCTCCCTAACCCACAATTTCACGTAGAGTCCGAATCTGCCCTCCGTTTGTCCATCCGAGCCCTCCTTCATGCCGAAACACGGCCTTTCTCACCCCAAAACGTCCAAAACGTACATTTTTCTAACTCTGTCGTTTTTCCGAGATTCCTGCCATTTTCAAGTCATTTTCCACTCTAAACCCAGGAAAACGTGGACATATGATGCTTTCCACTGCATTTTTCTCATTCTTAGCTTTCAAACAAGCTGTCACACGACTCTCCACCATTCCTACAAGCCAAGTCCGAAGTCTCCTCACTCGAACGTCGAAAGCCCACCTTTTCTAACTCTGTCATTTTTCCGAGATTTCTACTTTTTCAAGTCTCTCTAACATTCCTACAAGCCAAGATCGAAGTCTCGTCCAGAGGGGGGTCAACACGTTTTCTCTCCGATTCCGCTGGAAATCACGTCTTCAATACGATTTCATGTAGAATCCGAATCTGCCCTCCGTTTGTCCATCCGAGCCCTCCTTCATGCCGAAACACGGCCTTTCTCACCCCTAAACGTCCAAAACGTACATTTTTCTAACTCTGTCGTTTTTCCGAGATTCCTGCCATTTTCAAGTCATTTTCCACTCTAAACCCAGGAAAACGTGGACATATGATGCTTTCCACTGCATTTTTCTCATTCTTAGCTTTCAAACAAGCTGTCACACGACTCTCCACCATTCCTACAAGCCAAGTCCGAAGTCTCCTCACTCGAACGTCGAAAGCCCACCTTTTCTAACTCTGTCATTTTTCCGAGATTCCTACTTTTTCAAGTCATTTTCCACTCTAAACCCAGGAAAACCTGGACATATGATGCTTTCCATTCAATCTTTCTCACTCTTAGCTTTCAAACGCGCTATCACACGACTTTCTACCATCTCTAGAACCAAAGTTGGAAGTCTCGTCCAGAGGGGGGGTGTCAGAACTTTTTCTCTCCGATTGAGCTGGAAATCACCTCTCTAACCCACAATTTCACGTAGAGTCTGAATCTGCCCTCCGTTTGTCCATCCGAGCCCTCCTTCATGCCGAAACACGGCCTTTCTCACCCCAAAACGTCCAAAACGTACATTTTTCTAACTCTGTCGTTTTTCTGAGATTCCTAGCTTTTAAAGTCATTTTCCACTCTAAACCCAGGAAAACGTGGACATATGATGCTTTCCATTGCACTTTTCTCACTCTTAGCTTTCAAACAAGCTGTCGCGCGACTCTCCACCATTCCTACAAGCCAAGTCCGAAGTCTCCTCACTCGAACGTCGAAAGCCCACCTTTTCTAACTCTGTCATTTTTCCGAGATTCCTACTTTTTCAAGTCTCTCTAACATTCCTACAAGCCAAGATCGAAGTCTCGTCCAGAGGGGGGTCAACACGTTTTCTCTCCGATTCCGCTGGAAATCACGTCTTCAATACGATTTCATGTAGAATCCGAATCTGCCCTCCGTTTGTCCATCCGAGCCCTCCTTCATGCCGAAACACGGCCTTTCTCACCCCTAAACGTCCAAAACGTACATTTTTCTAACTCTGTCGTTTTTCCGAGATTCCTGCCATTTTAAAGTCATTTTCCACTCTAAACCCAGGAAAACGTGGACATATGATGCTTTGCACTGCATTTTTCTCATTCTTAGCTTTCAAGCAAGCTGTCACACGACTCTCCACCATTCCTACAAGCCAAGTCCGAAGTCTCCTCACTCGAACGTCGAAAGCCCACCTTTTCTAACTCTGTCATTTTTCCGAGATTCCTACTTTTTCAAGTCTCTCTAACATTCCTACAAGCCAAGATCGAAGTCTCGTCCAGAGGGGGGTCAACACTTTCTCTCTCCGATTCCGCTGGAAATTAATTCTTCAATATGATTTCATGTAGAATCCGAATCTGCCCTCCGTTTGTCCACCCGAGCCCTCCTTCATGCCGAAACACGGCCTTTCTCACCCCAAAACGTCCAAAACGTTCATTTTTCTAACTCTGTCGTTTTTCCGAGATTCCTACCTTTTTAAGTCATTTTCCACTCTAAACCCAGGAAAACCTGGACATATGATGCTTTCCATTCAATTTTTCTCACTCTCGGCTTTCAAACGCGCTATCACACGACTTTCTACCATCTCTAGAACCAAAGTTGGAAGTCTCGTCCAGAGGGGGGTGTCAGAACTTTTTCTCTCCGATTGAGCTGGAAATCACCTCTCTAACCCACAATTTCGCGTAGAGTCCGAATCTGCCCTCCGTTTGTCCATCCGAGCCCTCCTTCATGCCGAAACACGGCCTTTCTCACCCCTAAACGTCCAAAACGTACATTTTTCTAACTCTGTCGTTTTTCCGAGATTCCTACCTTTTTAAGTCATTTTCCACTCTAAACCCAGGAAAACGTCGACATATGATGCTTTCCATTGCACTTTTCTCACTCTTAGCTTTCACACAAGCCGTCGCGCGACTCTCCACCATTCCTACAAGCCAAGTCCGAAGTCTCCTCACTCG
Source organism: Prostheceraeus crozeri (assembly GCA_907163375.1). Taxonomy (NCBI): domain Eukaryota; kingdom Metazoa; phylum Platyhelminthes; order Polycladida; family Euryleptidae; genus Prostheceraeus; species Prostheceraeus crozeri. Next base: position 498,495 of record CAJQUW010005934.1, on the reverse strand, counting down.
AACGTCGAAAGCCCACCTTTTCTAACTCTGTCATTTTTCCGAGATTCCTACTTTTTCAAGTCATTTTCCACTCTAAACCCAGGAAAACCTGGACATATGATGCTTTCCATTCAATCTTTCTCACTCTTAGCTTTCAAACGCGCTATCACACGACTTTCTACCATCTCTAGAACCAAAGTTGGAAGTCTCGTCCAGAGGGGGGGTGTCAGAACTTTTTCTCTCCGATTGAGCTGGAAATCACCTCTCTAACCCACAATTTCACGTAGAGTCCGAATCTGCCCTGCGTTTGTCCATCCGAGCCCTCCTTCATGCCGAAACACGGCCTTTCTCACCCCAAAACGTCCAAAACGTACATTTCTCTTACTCTGTCGTTTTTCTGAGATTCCTACCTTTTAAAGTCATTTTCCACTCTAAACCCAGGAAAACGTGGACATATGATGCTTTCGATTGCACTTTTCTCACTCTTAGCTTTCAAACAAGCTGTCGCGCGACTCTCCACCATTCCTACAAGCCAAGTCCGAAGTCTCCTCACTCGAACGTCGAAAGCCCACCTTTTCTAACTCTGTCATTTTTCCGAGATTCCTACTTTTTCAAGTCTCTCTAACATTCCTACAAGCCAAGATCGAAGTCTCGTCCAGAGGGGGGTCAACACGTTTTCTCTCCGATTCCGCTGGAAATCACGTCTTCAATACGATTTCATGTAGAATCCGACTCTGCCCTCCGTTTGTCCATCCGAGCCCTCCTTCATGCCGAAACACGGCCTTTCTCACCCCTAAACGTCCAAAACGTACATTTTTCTAACTCTGTCGTTTTTCGGAGATTCCTGTCACTTCCAAGTCACTTTCCACTCCAAACCCAAGAAAACCTGGACATATGATGCTTTATACAATTTTTCTCACTCTCGGCTTTCAAACGCGCTATCACACGACTTTCTACCATCTCTAGAACCAAAGTTGGAAGTCTCGTTCAGAGGGGGGTTTCAGAACTTTTTCTCTCCGATTGAGCTGGAAATCACCTCTCTAACCCACACCTTCACGTAGAGTCCGAATCTGCCCTCCGTTTGTCCATCCCAGCCCTCCTTCATGCCGAAACACGGCCTTTCTCACCCCAAAACGTCCAAAACGTACATTTTTCTAACTCTGTCGTTTTTCCGAGATTCCTGCCATTTTCAAGTCATTTTCCACTCTAAACCCAGGAAAACGTGGACATATGATGCTTTCCACTGCGATTTTCTCATTCTTAGCTTTCAAACAAGCTGTCACACGACTCTCCACCATTCCTACAAGCCAAGATCGAAGTCTCGTCCAGATGGGGGGGGGTCATCACTTTTTCTCTCCGATTGAGCTGGAATTCACCTCCCTAACCCACAATTTCACGTAGAGTCCGAATCTGCCCTCCATTTGTCTATCAGAGCCCTCCTTCATGCCCGAAATAAGATCTTTCTCACCCCAAAACGTCCAAAACGTACATTTTTCTAACTCTGTCGTTTTTCCGAGATTCCTGTCACTTTCAAGTCACTCTCCACTCTAAACCCAGGAAAACGTGGACATATGATGCTTTCCATTCAATTTTTCTCACTCTTAGCTTTCAAACAAGCTGTCACACAACTCTCCACCATTCCTACAAGCCAAGATCGAAGTCTCGTCCAGAAGGGGGGGTCAGAACTTTTTCTCTCCGATTGAGCTGGAATTCACCTCCCTAACCCACAATTTCACGCAGAGTCCGAATCTGCCCTCGATTTGTCTATCCGAGCCCTCCTTCATGCCGAAGCACGGCTTTTCTCACCCCAAAACGTCCAAGACGTACATTTTTCTAACTCTGTCGTTTTTCCGAGATTCCTGCCATTTTCAAGTCATTTTATGGGGGGGGGTCATCACTTTTTCTCTCCGATTGAGCTGGAATTCACCTCCCTAACCACAATTTCACGTAGAGTCTGAATCTGTGCTCCATTTGTCTATCAGAGCCCTCCTTCATGCCCGAAATAAGATCTTTCTCACCCCAAAACGTCCAAAACGTACATTTTTCTAACTCTGTCGTTTTTCCGAGATTCCTGTCACTTTCAAGTCACTCTCCACTCTAAACCCAGGAAAACGTGGACATATGATGCTTTCCATTCAATTTTTCTCACTCTTAGCTTTCAAACAAGCTGTCACACAACTCTCCACCATTCCTACAAGCCAAGATCGAAGTCTCGTCCAGAAGGGGGGGGGGTCAGAACTTTTTCTCTCCGATTGAGCTGGAATTCACCTCCCTAACCCAAAATTTCACGCAGAGTCTGAATCTGCCCTCCGTTTGTCCATCCGAGCCCTCCTTCATGCCGAAACACGGCCTTTCTCACCCCAAAACGTCCAAAACGTACATTTTTCTAACTCTGTCGTTTTTCCGAGATTCCTGTCACTTTCAAGTCACTCTCCACTCTAAACCCAGGAAAACGTGGACATATGATGCTTTCCATTCAATTTTTCTCACTCTTAGCTTTCAAACAAGCTGTCACACAACTCTCCACCATTCCTACAAGCCAAGATCGAAGTCTCGTCCAGAAGGGGGGAGGGTCAGAACTTTTTCTCTCCGATTGAGCTGGAAATCACCTCTCTAACCCACAATTTCACGTAGAGTCCGAATCTGCCCTCCGTTTGTCCATCCGAGCCCTCCTTCATGCCGAAGCACGGCTTTTCTCACCCCAAAACGTCCAAAACGTACATTTTTCTAACTCTGTCGTTTTTCTGAGATTCCTGCCATTTTCAAGTCATTTTCCACTCTAAACCCAGGAAAACGTGGATATATGATGCTTTCCACTGCATTTTTCTCATTCTTAGCTTTCAAACAAGCTGTCACACGACTCTCCACCATTCCTACAAGCAAAGATCGAAGTCTCCTCACTCGAACGTCGAAAGCCCACCTTTTCTAACTCTGTTATTAACCGAGATTCCTACTTTTTCAAGTCTCTCTAACATTCCTACAAGCCAAGATCGAAGTCTTGTCCAGAGGGGGGTCAACACGTTTTCTCTCCGATTCCGCTGGAAATCACGTCTTCAATACGATTTCATGTAGAATCCGAATCTGCCCTCCGTTTGTCCATCCGAGCCCTCCTTCATGCCGAAACACGGCCTTTCTCACCCCTAAACGTCCAAAACGTACATTTTTCTAACTCTGTCGTTTTTCCGAGATTCCTGTCACTTTCAAGTCACTTTCCACTCCAAACCCAAGAAAACCTGGACATATGATGCTTTATACAATTTTTCTCACTCTCGGCTTTCAAACGCGCTATCACACGACTTTCTACCATCTCTAGAACCAAAGTTGGAAGTCTCGTCCAGAGGGGGTGTCAGAACTTTTTCTCTCCGATTGAGCTGGAAATCACCTCTCTAACCCACAATTTCACGTAGAGTCCGAATCTGCCCTCCGTTTGTCCATCCAAGCCCTACTTCATGCCGAAGCACGGCTTTTCGCACCCCAAAACGTCCAAAACGTACATTTTTCTAACTCTGTCGTTTTTCCGAGATTCCTGCCATTTTCAAGTCATTTTCCACTCTAAACCCAGGAAAACGTGGACATATGATGCTTTCCATTCAATTTTTCTCACTCTTAGCTTTCAAACAAGCTGTCGCACGACTCTCCACCATTCCTACAAGCCAAGATCGAAGTCTCGTCCAGATGGGGGGGGTCATCACTTTTTCTCTCCGATTCCGCTGGAAACAACCTCCCTAACCCACAATTTCACGTAGAGTTTGAATCTGCCCTCCATTTGTCTATCAGAGCCGTCCTTCATGCCCTAAATAAGATCTTTCTCACCCCAAAACGTCCAAAACCCACCTTTTTCTAACTCTGTCGTTTTTCCGAGATTCCTGTCACTTTCAAGTCACTCTCCACTCTAAACCCAGAAAAACGTGGACATATGATGCTTTCCATTCAATTTTTCTCACTCTTAGCTTTCAAACAAGCTGTCACACAACTCTCCACCATTCCTACAAGCCAAGATCGAAGTCTCGTCCAGAAGGGGGGGTCAGAACTTTTTCTCTCCGATTGAGCTGGAATTCACCTCCCTAACCCACAATTTCACGCAGAATCCGAATCTGCCCTCCGTTTGTCCATCCGAGCCCTCCTTCATGCCGAAACACGGCCTTTCTCACCCCAAAACGTCCAAAACGTACATTTTTCTAACTCTGTCGTTTTTCCGAGATTCCTGCCATTTTCAAGTCATTTTCCACTCTAAACCCAGGAAAACGCGGATATATGATGCTTTCCACTGCATTTTTCTCATTCTTAGCTTTCAAGCAAGCTGACACACGACTCTCCACCATTCCTACAAGCCAAGATCGAAGTCTCCTCACTCGAACGTCGAAAGCCCACCTTTTCTAACTCTGTCATTTTTCCGAGATTCCTACTTTTTCAAGTCTCTCTATCATTCCTACAAGCCAAGATCGAAGTCTCGTCCAGAGGGGGGTCAACACTTTCTCTATCCGATTCCGCTGGAAATCAATTCTTCAATATGATTTCATGTAGAATCCGAATCTGCCCTCCGTTTGTCCACCCGAGCCCTCCTTCATGCCGAAACACGGCCTTTCTCACCCCAAAACGTCCAAAACGTACATTTTTCTAACTCTGTCGTTTTTCCGAGATTCCTACCTTTTTAAGTCATTTTCCACTCTAAACCCAGGAAAACGTGGACATATGATGCTTTCCATTGCACTTTTCTCACTCTTAGCTTTCAAACAAGCTGTCGCGCGACTCTCCACCATTCCTACAAGCCAAGTCCGAAGTCTCCTCACTCGAACGTCGAAAGCCCACCTTTTCTAACTCTGTCATTTTTCCGAGATTCCTACTTTTTCAAGTCATTTTCCACTCTAAACCCAGGAAAACCTGGACATATGATGCTTTCCATTCAATTTTTCTCACTCTTAGCTTTCAAACGCGCTATCACACGACTTTCTACCATCTCTAGAACCAAAGTTGGAAGTCTCGTCCAGAAGGGGGGTGTCAGAACTTTTTCTCTCCGATTGAGCTGGAAATCAGCTCTCTAACCCACAATTTCACGTAGAGTCTGAATCTGCCCTCCGTTTGTCCATCCGAGCCCTCCTTCATGCCGAAACACGGCCTTTCTCACCCCTAAACGTCCAAAACGTACATTTTTCTAACTCTGTCGTTTTTCCGAGATTCCTACCTTTTTACGTCATTTTCCACTCTAAACCCAGGAAAACGTGGACATATGATGCTTTCCATTGCACTTTTCTCACTCTTAGCTTTCAAACAAGCTGTCGCGCGACTCTCCACCATTCCTACAAGCCAAGTCCGAAGTCTCCTCACTCGAACGTCGAAAGCCCACCTTTTCTAACTCTGTCATTTTTCCGAGATTCCTACTTTTTCAAGTCTCTCTAACATTCCTACAAGCCAAGATCGAAGTCTCGTCCAGAGGGGGGTCAACACGTTTTCTCTCCGATTCCGCTGGAAATCACGTCTTCAATACGATTTCATGTAGAATCCGAATCTGCCCTCCTTTTGTCCATCCGAGCCCTCCTTCATGCCGAAACACGGCCTTTCTCACCCCTAAACGTCCAAAACCCACCTTTTTCTAACTCTGTCGTTTTTCGGAGATTCCTGTCACTTTCAAGTCACTTTCCACTCCAAACCCAAGAAAACCTGGACATATGATGCTTTCCATTCAATTTTTCTCACTCTCAGCTTTCAAACGCGCTATCACACGACTTTCTACCATCTCTAGAACCAAAGTTGGAAGTCTCGTCCAGAGGGGGTGTCAGAACTTTTTCTCTCCGATTGAGCTGGAAATCACCTCTCTAACCCACAATTTCACGTGGAGTCCGAATCTGCCCTCCGTTTTTCCATCCGAGCCCTCCTTCATGCCGAAGCAAGGCTTTTCTCACCCCAAAACGTCCAAAACGTACATTTTTCTAACTCTGTCGTTTTTCCGAGATTCCTCCCATTTTCAAGTCATTTTCCACTCTAAACCCAGGAAAACGTGGACATATGATGCTTTCCACTGCATTTTTCTCATTCTTAGCTTTCAAACAAGTTGTCACACGACTCTCCACCATTCCTACAAGCCAAGATCGAAGTCTCGTCCAGAAGGGGGGTTATCACTTTTTCTCTCCGATTCCGCTGGAAACAACCTCCCTAACCCACAATTTCACGTAGAGTCCGAATCTGCCCTTCGTTTGTCCATCCGAGCCCTCCTTCATGCCGAAACGCGGCCTTTCTCACCCCAAAACGTCCAAAACGTACATTTTTGTAACTCTGTCGTTTTCCGAGATTCCTGCCATTTTCAAGTCATTTTCCACTCTAAACCCAGGAAAACGTGGACGTATGATGCTTTCCATTCAATTTTTCTCACTCCCAGCTTTCAAACGCGCTATCACACGACTTTCTACCATCTCTAGAACCAAAGTTGGAAGTCTCGTCCAGAAGGGGGGATGTCAGAACTTTTTCTCTCAGATTGAGCTGGAAATCACCTCCCTAGCACACAATTTCACGTACAGTTCAAATCTGCCCTCTGTTTGTCCATCCGAGCCCTCCTTCATGCCGAAACACGGGCTTTCTCACCCCAAAACGTCCAAAAATTACATTTTTCTAGCTCTGTCGTTTTTCCGAGATTCCTACATTCATAAGTCATTTTCCACTCTAAACCCAGAAAAACGTAGACATATGGTGCTTTCCATTGCAATTTTCTCACTCTTAGCTTTCAAAGAAGCTGTCGCGCGACTCTCCACCATTCCTACAAGCCAAGATCGAAGTCTCGTCCAGAGGGGGGTCAACACTTTCTCTATCCGATTCCGCTGGAAATCAATTCTTCAATATGATTTCATGTAGAATCCGAATCTGCCCTCCGTTTGTCCACCCGAGCCCTCCTTCATGCCGAAACACGGCCTTTCTCACCCCAAAACGTCCAAAACGTACATTTTTCTAACTCTGTCGTTTTTCCGAGATTCCTGCCATTTTCAAGTCATTTTCCACTCTAAACCCAGGAAAACGTGGACATATGATGCTTTCCATTGCACTTTTCTCACTCTTAGCTTTCAAACAAGCTGTCGCGCGACTCTCCACCATTCCTACAAGCCAAGTCCGAAGTCTCCTCACTCGAACGTCGAAAGCCCACCTTTTCTAACTCTGTCATTTTTCCGAGATTCCTACTTTTTCAAGTCATTTTCCACTCTAAACCCAGGAAAACCTGGACATATGATGCTTTCCATTCAATTTTTCTCACTCTTAGCTTTCAAACGCGCTATCACACGACTTTCTACCATCTCTAGAACCAAAGTTGGAAGTCTCGTCCAGAAGGGGGGTGTCAGAACTTTTTCTCTCCGATTGAGCTGGAAATCAGCTCTCTAACCCACAATTTCACGTAGAGTCTGAATCTGCCCTCCGTTTGTCCATCCGAGCCCTCCTTCATGCCGAAACACGGCCTTTCTCACCCCTAAACGTCCAAAACGTACATTTTTCTAACTCTGTCGTTTTTCCGAGATTCCTGGCTTTTAAAGTCATTTTCCACTCTAAACCCAGGAAAACGTGGACATATGATGCTTTCCATTGCACTTTTCTCACTCTTAGCTTTCAAACAAGCTGTCGCGCGACTCTCCACCATTCCTACAAGCCAAGTCCGAAGTCTCCTCACTCGAACGTCGAAAGCCCACCTTTTCTAACTCTGTCATTTTTCCGAGATTCCTACTTTTTCAAGTCTCTCTAACATTCCTACAAGCCAAGATCGAAGTCTCGTCCAGAGGGGGGTCAACACGTTTTCTCTCCGATTCCGCTGGAAATCACGTCTTCAATACGATTTCATGTAGAATCCGAATCTGCCCTCCTTTTGTCCATCCGAGCCCTCCTTCATGCCGAAACACGGCCTTTCTCACCCCTAAACGTCCAAAACCCACCTTTTTCTAACTCTGTCGTTTTTCGGAGATTCCTGTCACTTTCAAGTCACTTTCCACTCCAAACCCAAGAAAACCTGGACATATGATGCTTTCCATTCAATTTTTCTGACTCTCAGCTTTCAAACGCGCTATCACACGACTTTCTACCATCTCTAGAACCAAAGTTGGAAGTCTCGTCCAGAGGGGGTGTCAGAACTTTTTCTCTCCGATTGAGCTGGAAATCACCTCTCTAACCCACAATTTCACGTGGAGTCCGAATCTGCCCTCTGTTTGTCCATCCGAGCCCTCCTTCATGCCGAAGCAAGGCTTTTCTCACCCCAAAACGTCCAAAACGTACATTTTTCTAACTCTGTCGTTTTTCCGAGATTCCTCCCATTTTCAAGTCATTTTCCACTCTAAACCCAGGAAAACGTGGACATATGATGCTTTCCATTGCACTTTTCTCACTGTTAGCTTTCAAACAAGTTGTCACACGACTCTCCACCATTCCTACAAGCCAAGTCCGAAGTCTCCTCACTCGAACGTCGAAAGCCCACCTTTTCTAACTCTGTCATTTTTCCGAGATTCCTACTTTTTCAAGTCATTTTCCACTCTTAACCCGGGGAAAACCTGGACATATGATGCTTTCCATTCAATTTTGCTCACTCTTAGCTTTGAAACGCGCTATCAGACGACTTTCTACCATCTCTAGAACCAAAGTTGGAAGTCTCGTCCAGAGGGGGGATGTCAGAACTTTTTCTCTCAGATTGAGCTGGAAATCACCTCCCTAGCACACAATTTCACGTAGAGTTCAAATCTGCCCTCTGTTTGTCCATCAGAGCTCTCCTTCATGCCGAAACACGGCCTTTCTCACCCTAAAACGTCCAAAACCCACCTTTTCTAACTCTGTCATATGACTCTACACATATGATGCTTTCCATTAAATTTTTCTCACTCTTGGCTTTCAAACGCGCTATCACACGACTTTCTACCATCTATAGAACCAAATTTGGAAGTCTCGTCCAGAGAGGGGGTGTCAGAACTTTTTCTCTCAGATGTAATAGAAAATCCAAGAGTTGTGAAGAAGAGCCTTTAGTTAGTGCGGGTGTCTTTGGGCGAAAAGTGAGCTCCAGTGAGGAAAATGAGCTAATTTGATTTCACAGGTCAAAACATGGTGATACTTTCACATTCAAGAAAATACTAAAACTGAGGCAGTTCCGTCTGCGTTCAAGCATTTTTTTCATCAAGGTATACATCAAACGTCACATCGCAGCACGTTTGACGGTCAGGTGACCATAATTGATAGTCAAGTGCACATAGATTCGTTTGCGTGTGGGTTAAGCCTCGTTTATACTTATGTACAGCAAGTACAGCAAAATCAGACTTTGCTGTATTACTGTAGATGCTGCACAGCAAAACGTATTAAACTGCTGTACGACATTGCTTTGCAGCAGTTGTATTACAACAACTTTTTCTTTGTCTGATTGGTTGTGTTGTGCGAGCGTTCATACTTAAGAAAGGAATACACAGCAAAGGTCTCACCTTCATTGCAAAATGGATCCACTTGTGCTTCTTTACTTTCATCACCAGAAAAGAAAGTCGCGACAACGACGTTGGTATGTTCGACCATTGAATATTCCTCGCAACATAAGAAGTGAATGTTGTCTGATCGACGAGATGCGGGAAATGGATACAGAAACGCACTTTAGTTACTTCAGAATGTCCAAGGAAAGTCACAAAAATGGTCTATCCAAGTCATATCGACCATACTGAGTTCAGTAAATTTTGGTCGAAGGACATGAAATATAGGCTGTCCAGAAGTAGGTGAAAGCGGCACTAGGTCAGAAGGAGTCCAGAGTGGTGGATGTGTTGCTGTTGTGATGATGAATAGGAAAATGCATTCCATGTTATTGTATTTATCCAATTTGTCGCTCTCTCTCTCTCTCACACACACACACAATTGCAAGCATCTGTGGGACTTACATTGCACAGATTACAAAGATAATATCAAATCCAATAATTCTTGGAATGCCATAGTCCAACATCTTGGAGTGGAAGTTGAAGGTGTAAAGACTCGTTGAAGATCACTGAGTGACGGATACGTTAGAGCAAAGAGAAACTTAAAGAAAAAAATGGTGATAAAGGTGGAGCAAAAGCCAAGTGGAAATATTTCGAAAAAATGACCTTTCTTGACAAAGTATTGGAACGGAGAAAGGCAGAATCAAACCTATCAAACAAAGAATCCAAGGAAGCAGAAACAAGTAATGAATCAAACAATGGCAACGACAACATCAGGTAATATTGATATCATAATCCTACATTTTACATAAGTTTCTGTATGGTGCTGTACCACTAACTTCATACTTCTAAGTAATTGAAATTTCATAATTTTATCACTAAACATTTTAATAAACTGAAAACATATATAAGCTATTACTAATAGATGCTGACAGTGCCTCTATGTGAAATTACGATTTACTAGCAACAATATTACATGTACAATTATCGCTTCAAAACATAAAAGCCGCAGTATTTATTGTGCTGCATACGCTGTGTTCGCAAGTAAAAATTGGACACAGAATCGTGTCAGGTAGTACCCTATGAGCGCTTACAAGACAAATTGCATGAGGGAAAAATATATCTCTAAAAGAGATTGTATCATTGTGTACAAGTTCGATTAACTTTTCTTCATCCATTCACGGAACGTATGATGACTGCTGCACAGACTGCCGTGTAGAAAGATTCCGATAAATTTTCAGGGTTGCCGTGGGTATGGGGATTCTGTCGAGATCGCCATAGGTATGGGTACCCATGGGTATGTGGTGGGTATGGGATTGAGGCCATCCCCACAGCTCCCATAGGGCTTCTATGGGGATTCTGTGGGGATTCTGAAGATTTTTGACATTTACTAGAAACAATCAAAACTGACATCATATCACACAATCAACTTCGATGTTGAATTACAAAGTATCACGCAGCCTACTGATCTCACCACTTAAAATGCATGAAATATCAATGCTGATCATTTTCACATTAGTAACACAAGTTCAATAATTTTGAATGACTTATATTGATAGTTCCAGGGGATGTCAAGGACGTCTGAAGTGGTAGAATTCTACAAGTCTCCTTTGCTGCATAGCCGAATGGAGACTTACAAATATTTGCTCTACTAGTATAAATGGATGATAAAATTATTTGTGATACAATTAAGCTTGCGTGATCAATGCGATTAATCATTATTAACCTAGATTTTGAACTAATTACGATATAGAAGACCTGTTGAGTCCAACCCACAAAGCAAGCACATGAAAATGTTGAATGATTTTCGTAGAATACATGAACAGTGTGACAAAGATTTCTCACAACAAATCATTCAACTGCAAGCCATCTACTCGCATTGCAGTCATATTTGTAGAGAAAGCTCAGATTTTCACCTGTCCACGACTTGTCATAACTTTCACTTTCATCTGATAGGCATCCTTAACTCCACCCTTAAGTGAACCTCAATAAATGGTTCATTGTGCTGCATTTCATCATCATACACAAATGGGTCAACATCCTCCCAATTCTTGTGCAATAATTCGGTGACATGAATGGTCGAGAATATCAGGATGATTTTCGTCGAAGTCTGTATTCATAATAGCAGATTATTTTGATTCAAAGCTTTTTCCTTCACTGCGTGTCGACCTATATAGTCGATTTCTACTGCGAAACAATTCTAGACTTGAGATGCATAAAGGCCAAACTCGCTTTGACATTTTACTTCTTTATCGGCATTAATGGAGATAGGATTATCAATGATTGCTACATTATATCAGTAGTAAGCCCGTGACAAAAGCAAGCACAAAATGTGCAACGATGAGTCATCATGCCGACTCAACCCCCCCTCTGGAAGGAAGGTGAGGGAGTTCGTCAAGGATGTTCTGGGAGGAATGGGTCCGAGAGGAAGAAACTGTTCCCTACTCCCACTCTGGAAGGCGGTAGGAATCTCGGAAGGATAGAGTGAAGAAGGGGTGGGTTTGGTAGTATTGGGATGAGAAAAGTCATTTTTCGTCAAGAAGGAGGGTTTGGATGTAAAAACGGAGTTCAGATTCGAATCTACGTGAAATGTTGGGTTGGGAAGGATGGAAGGAGGAGCAGCAAGCGGTGGAATCTCTGAAAACGACAGTGTTGGAAAAAGGCGGGTGTTGATGGTTTTGGGATGAGAAAAGTCGCTTTTCGGCATGAAGGAGGCCTCGGATGGAAAACAGAGGCCAGATTCGGAATCTACGTGAAATTTTGGGTTAGGAAGGATGTTTCCAGCGACATCGGAGAGGAAATATTTCGAGGACGTCCCCCCCTCTCCCCCCCTCGGCAGCGATCTTCCAACTTTGGTTCCAGAGATGGTAGAAAGTCGCGTGATAGCTCATTTGAAGGCTGAAAGTGAGAAAAATGCAGTGGAAAGCTCAGTTTGGTCCTATTTTCCTGGGTTTAGAGAGGAAAATGGCAGGAAAACGTCAGAGTTGGAAAAGGCAGGGTTTGGATGTTTTGGGTTGAGAAAGTACATTTTTCGACATAAAGGAGTGCTCGGATGGGAAAACGGAGGGCAGATTCGGACGTTTTGGCCAATTGTGGGTCTACGAACTTCTTTCCAGCTCAATCGGAGAGAAAATGTTCTGACCCCCCCCCTCTGGAACGAGACTTCCAACTTTGGTTCTAGAGATCGTAGAAAGTCGTGTGATAGCTCATTTGAAAGCTAAGAGTGTGAAAAATTCAGTGGAAGACACGGTTGTTCATATCTGCCTTCGTTTAGATGTGAGACACCATTGAAAATTTTGGACATTGTCGAAAAAACGACAGAGTTAGAATTTTAATGAAAATGGCTCTAGCGGGTGAACGAAGCCTCGGGAGGGAAAACAGAGACCAGATTTGGAATCAGCGTGCCATTCTGCATGTTGAGGGTGAGATTCAAGTCAATCGGATTACTAGAACCACAGATAGATTTGTTTAAAGATTTGAATGATGGATATTACGTCATTAGCTGATCGCCACAAACTATATAAGCGGGGAACCGAATAAGACATTTCATCAAGACGAGAGCGATTGTCAAAGGTAGGTCGTCCCTCCGGAGCTCTGATGATAGGATCGGACATTCCAAAATCAGACTTAGAAAATTTTATTGCTGATATCAGCTAAGGCGTCAGACTTTAAGGTTAGCCAGAAGATGACCTTAGTCTCCAGGCCATAAAACACTCCAAAACTTTAAAGGTCTGTAACTTTGCTTCCACAAGTCCTTTTGACTTGATTCAAAAAAGGTTCGATTCCTATTAATCAGATATATATTTAGAGACTACTTATGAAATTTCATAAGTAGTAATAAATGCTGAAAAATTTTAATTTATTGTTTTGGAGGTTTTCTGGGGTTTTCGACCCTGCTGAAGTCAACTAAAGGATTTGTAATGATGTCTGAGCCAGTCTTCTCATGTCTTTACATGATACAAGCGACTTTTCACTGAACGCGAGCATGGAACGGAGAGTTTCGCTGTAATATTCCAATGACAGGGTGCTCCTTCGGGACGACGGATGATACCGTAGTGATAAGTGTGGCAAGGGAGTGTGTCATATTTTAGATCGAAACCGCTGGGACAACTCATGTTTGGCATTTGACACAGTTCTCAACGTAGCACTTTGAACGCCAATCGGTTGAGTCTTAGCTATGGGTGGCTACTAAACATCTCCATTGCAAAACGCTTGTGAATCACGGCTTGCTATCAAGCTGATCAAAGCAACGACTTGGGATGCTTCCTCTTGTAAATGACTCCACCGGTTTTCATGTCTGGCTATCAAGTCATCAAGTCACGGAGATTTTCGGTGTCATACTTTCTGTTGGTGGGCGTTCTTTCGGGACAGCGGTGAAGTCCGTAGCGATGAGTACTGCACGGGACGTTAGCAATGGTATTCCTTGTGAAACCTCTCTGCGTCATGTTTCCAAGTGGCTGCCTTTCGTCTCAACGTTGTACTCTGACCGCCAGGGCGACATTTAGCTATCTGCCACCGGTTACCTCATAAAATCTCCATTGCACTTGTCTCCCGATAGTTGGTCATACATTCGAGAATGAACCATTAGTTCTGCTTGTCTCTATCACGGAGACGAAATGAAATGGAATGAATTGGAAGGGACATTCATGCGCCACACGCAACCACAAGCTCATTTCTCTTTTCGCTATTGAACAAGCTCTTGTTAGTGTAGTCAGAAAGTTTATCATGTTGTACAAAAGTATTACTGCAACACAGGTTGATGTATAGTTAGAAAGTTTGATCATGGCGTTTTATGAAACACAAATGTCATAAAATGCGAGCGTTAGTGTAGTCAAATACTTTTACCGTGACACACGTTCGTGAAAGTAAAGTTTGATCATCGAAGTTATATTCGTAAGTCTAGTCAGAAAGTATATCATGGTTTACAAAAGTTTTACTGCAGCACAGGTTGATGTATAGTTAGAAAGTTTGATCATGACGTTTTATGAAACACAAATGTCACAAAATGTAAGCATTGGTGTCGTCAAATAGTTTTACTGTGACACACGTTTGAGAAAGTAAAGTTTGATAATTGAAGTTTTATGACTGACCGAACTCACAACAGCATTGGAAAGTTTAGCACAACACAAGTGTCATGAAAAATACTTTATTTTGTCTTTGATTTAACATCATTGAAACCCACTTTACTAATAGCAATGACAATGTGGTTTATTTTATTCAAAAGCAAATGATCGCCGTAACCATGAAAGTTTTCCATCCGAGAAATAATCTTCCGCAGATGTGTATAAAACTCAGAAGCATCAGTAACATATTCTTGTCCGTAGGAACGAAATTGAAAGTCAACACTCTTCGCTGCTTCACCTTGTGGAAAATGAGTGTAATTGAAATTTGCAATTAAGTGAGCCTTGATGAGACTGTCTTTGAAATAAGATATCAACTCCGTAAATATTTCTCGTGTGTAGTCTAAACATGCTTCCAATTCTGTCTCCTCCCTTTGAAACTCAAGGATGCAATCTTGTATTAAGCCTCCGAAGCTCTCTTGATGAAAACGAATCGTGCAATCATCATGTTTCAATGTATTGACTTCAGGTGCCATGGTTGAGTCTATTGCTGAACATCATTTTTGCCTAGGACGATTTCAATAACGCGTTACAAATGTGTGTGCACACATCGGGAACTCTAGCTCGTCTGTGATTGGACGAGAGGTCTGATCCATTCACTGCTTAGGAAAATCTCATAAAAGGCAGTATACCAGCTCTGCTCTTCACATTTATCTTTCACAAGGTGAGTGTCGGTGAGCTCCTGCTATCAGGTTGTTTTGACTTGCTATCAAGTTGAACAGTCTCTTGCTATCAAGAGATTCACTTCTGCTCATAAAACATATCATCGCTGTAATACCTCCTTTGCTCGAGCGCTCCTTCGGGACGGCGGGTACTGCCGCAGAGGGATTACGTTGCACGGGTTGTTCGTCGTTTGTTAGACCGAAACCTCTGAGCCGTTGCTCATGTTGGGCGTTCGACTTCATACTCAACGTGATGCTTTCTCTCGCCAGGTCAGAGTACTTCAGCCATTCGACAAAGGTTAGTCTTTATAATATGGAGTAGAGTGAAATGTTATTCATTAGATGTCACTTCAATGATTGTTCTCATGATAAACGTTGACTAGGCAAATGAAACGATTCTCATCTTTCCTTTTCAGTGATTGAAATCTACTAACGTAATCTGCTGTCTGTAATCGTTCAAAAATGGAATTCGCCAAAATTGAGAATTACTGCATTGCTGCTGAGATAGAGAAGGCTACCATCGAGCAATGTAAGTATTTGTATCAAGGTTGACTCACTCTATTACTAACATCATTTGTGCAGACATCCTCATTAAAATCAAGTATCCCTCCCTTATTTGTTCATGTTGAAACCGAATCCAAATTTTTCCTCTGCTTATCTTTGCTGTCATTCTTCTTCAGTGCATGAATGTATTCGTAATGAGGAACCCGTCCCCCAAGGAGCAATCGGGGAAGCCTATGAGCGGCTTGGCAAGTGTAAGTATCCTCACCTATGAAAACTGAGAGTTGGAATGTCATGTTTTAGCACTTTTGTATTCGTATAGCTTGCTCTCCATCATTGTTGTCTCCGCAACCTCTAATCTCATCTCTTTTTCCTCTCTACAGACTTGGCGAATATGAAGAAGTGGGAGGAAGCCGCGAGGCGGAGATTTAATGACGAATTTCCGGCCCTACCTTCCCGCCCATCTACCTCCGCTCAAGGTGCGACTCCTCTCTCGGGCATCGTCATCGCCCCACCTCCACCACCTGCTCCGCTCCCTGAGCCAGTCCCTGCACCAGTCCCTGCTACTCGTCACCACGTCCCTCCAACAGCGAAGCCCATGACCCTTCCACCCTCGGCTCGCGTCCCTCTCCTGCCTCCTCCGCGTCCATCGGTGTTGCCGGAGATCAATTCATTAGATGGTAAGTAACCGTGATTGCGAAAAGGGGGATAAGACTTCAAACTTGAAATTATGATCATGTTACTTATCTCTTTTCTCCTTTTTCTCAACAGATCTGGCGGCCTACCTCCTGGACGGCGACGTTCCCTGTCGCCCCATCGTCATCCCAGCATCTCCACCACCACCTGCAGCAAACGACCTCCCTCTCCTCTCCGTTCAGTCGGTGGAGAGACTGTTGAAGCAGGAGGAGTTGGAGATAGTCGGAGAAGAGAGGGAGATTGAAGTCGAAGAGGAGAAGGACGTTCAATACCTGCGGTGTGACAGGGTCTTCGGCTCAGCTTACAGTTTCAGACATCACACCGCTGGCAATGCCAGCAGAGGAGGAAAGCGCCGACCGATCCCTCAACGACCCAAGTGTGAAGGTTGTGGACGCACGTTCTACAACCTCACCAACTTGCGAGTCCACATCGAAGGCGGTTCCTGTGGTAGTGTGAGGCAACCACCAACGTCGTCAGGTAGGAAGCATCCTTCATCGCACGTCGGCTTTTCCTGTTCTTCGTGTCAGAAGACCTTTCCTACAGAGTTTGTTCTTTCTTCGCACACACTCTGTCACACTCATCCCACTGAGCTTTACACAGACAACAACGTCACTCTAAGGCTGGGCAAGTTTTCCCTTGAGAGGCTCGTTCGCGACTATGAGTTAGAAAGCTCTGAAGCTGTACAAGACATTCATCTGTTCTTGATGAATAATATGGGATTAATTCATCAAATGTTGGCGAGTTTAGATAGATTTTTACTTAAGGGCATGTTCTATCTCACTGCTCGTTTCAATAAGGTAGACAGTAGCACGGGAGAAGTAGAGTCCACTGTGACCATTAGGATAGCCTCCTGTGCTGCTGATCTCATAGGTGATGTAAACGAGTGGATAGAGAGACATGCGACCTATCTCGTCAGCAACTTAAATAAATTTAATGAAAGAGACAGCGGTCTGGTCTTTGATGGGATAGAGAAGGTAGACCCTAAAATAAATCTTTTAGAAAATTTGCAAGGGAGCGGTTGTTTCACCCTCCCAAAGGCACTGGCTGACAAAAAGGCTGTCATCAATGTAGAGTGTCAGTCCCAGTGTTTCAAGTATGCCGTCCTCTCCATTCTTCACTATAATTATGTAGATAGGAATCGTCAAAGAGTCACCAAGTATTGTGAATGGGAGGATGAACTTAAGTTTGACGGGTTAGATGTCAACACATTAGATTTTAAAGGCATCGCCCAATTTGAAAAACTCAATAACATTAAGATTGTCGTCCATCTCTGGGAAAAAGGTCTGAAGGGCGTTAGGTATAACAACCGCCAAAATAACTTCGACCGGGTTGTCAATCTTCTCCTAGTCTACAGCAACAACCAGCCAGAATGGCATTATTGTGGCATTCCTAAAATTTCAAAGATGTATCGCCACCAGCAAAGTTGTGACAACAAACATTATTACTGTGATCGCTGCACACGATGCTTTAGGTCAAAGCTATTTTTTGAAGAGCCTTACGAGTGGTGCTCTCAGGGTAAACTTCAAATGGAAGTGATGCCCAACGATAAATTTTATAGGTATGAGGAAAACGGCAATTAGCTCAGTCCCATATGTACCATCTATGCGGACATTGAATGTCATATTGAACAAGAGGACCTAAGTCATGAGCCAGCAGCCATTGCCTGTTATGAAGTTTGGCATCCATATTATAGGAACCAAAATAAAATGCATGTGTGGCAAGGCGAGGAGTGCGTTGAAAACTTCCTCAACTTTTTAGATAGGAAAGCCCGTTTTCATCATCGATATGAAACCGAGCTGACTAGCAAACCCATGTGCTTCACAGAAGCCGATAAATTCAAATTTGATAGAACCACGGAATGTCCACGCTGCTGTTCATCCTTTGATGATCAGCAACATGAGAAAGTGAGGGACCATTGCCATCTCAGTGGTAAATTTAGGTCTGCCTTATGCAGTAAATGTAACATGAAACTTAGGCTCAAACGGCGAACGCTCCCCGTCATCTTCCATAACTTTAAATGTTATGATGCTCACATCATCATTCGCCATGGATTCGGTAAAATGAAATCCTGGTCATCCAAAGTGATTGCACAAAGTAAGGAAACATTTATGTGCATCACTGCTAAAGTCCAAGTCGATAAGACGAAGGAGGGGAAGCCTGTCTTCTATGACATAAAGTTTCTAGATAGTTTTCAATTTATGTCTTCTTTCTTAGCCGCGTTGGCTAATAATTTAGGAACACTTCCCTCACTCAACATTTAAAGAAAGACTATCCCAACATAAGTGACAGTCTCATGCGACGGAAAGGGGTTTTTCCTTATAGTTATTTTAGTTCAATGGATACATTGAAGGAGACATCCCTTCCTTCCATTGATAAATTTAAAAATGATTTGACGGGTGAGGACTGTTCGCCGGATGACTATAGGCATGCAGAGCAAGCATGGTTAGAATTTAGGTGTCGCACTTTTGGTGACTACATGCTTGCCTACTTAAAATTAGACGTCTATCTGTTGGCTGACGTGTTTGAGACTTTTAGGAAAGTCACATTAGAACAGGACGCCTTAGACCCCGTCCATTTTGTTGTCTGCCGGGTCTGTCCTATCAGTCAGCCTTCAAGATGACGAAAGAGAGAATACATTTACTGCAAGATGCGGAAATGTACACGTTATTTGAACGTGGTATTAGGAGAGGCTTAACATTTGTTAACAAACGTGTTGTCAACAGCACACAAGACATAGGATCGACCACGCATTTAATGTACATAGACCAAAATAATTTGTATGGGAGTGCATTATCCAAGCCTTTGCCACAGTCTGACTTCCAATGGGTAGAGTCCCATGACATTGAACACTTCTCCAATCCAGCACACATCATGGCACTGGGAGATGAGGCCGACATAGGTTATTTATTTGAAGTCGACCTCATCTATCCAGACTGTATTAAGAATAGGACCGTTGATTTTCCTCTCGCACCCGAATCTGGCATAGTCAGTCCAGATATGTTCTCTCCCTTTATGGAAGAACACAATAAGCAATATGAGGCGGAAAATGACTTAAAGTATAAACCCACTAGGAAGTTGTTGCTCACCCAATTGAACAAACAGCATTACATCGTTCACTATTCCATCCTCAAATTCTATCTAGGTATGGGGATGCGACTTGACAAAGTCCATCGCGCTATCCAGTTTAGGCAGAAGCCCTTTCTAAAACCGTATATAGAATTTAATTGCAAGAAACGGGCTGAATCCAAGAATCCTTTCGAAAAGGACTTCTTTAAATTTAAGAATAATGCCCTCTTTGGTAAAACCATGGAGGATGTAAGAAAGCGCATGGACTATCGTATCGTGACTGATCCGGAAAAGACCAAGTTGTGGGGCTCACCGCTGTTTTGTCACCATGATGTCATTTCCGAAGACATTACTAGTTTTAAAATGTTAAAATCCAAAGTAGAACCTTGCAAGCCCATTTATGTCGGTCAAGCTGTCTTGGATCACTCCAAGTTAGAAATGTACAAGTTGTTTTACCACACCTTTAAAACTTGTCCACTGATCCAACATGTGGAATTAGTAGGAGGCGATACAGAGGGCTTCTTCCTAGCTTTGACAACCACGAGCCAAGTCAAGCAGGAAGATATTTTAAATTATTTAGCACCCAAGTTTGATAGTTCCAACTATCCTACTGACCATCCGCTTTACTCTACCTCAAATAAAGCGAAGCTTGGCTGCTTCAAGGATGAGTGTGCCGGCAAACAGATAGAGGAGATGATCTTGCTTCGCCCCAAGATGTACTCCATGAAGCTAAAATCCTCAGAGCTTTCTATTAAACGGGCGAAAAGCATCTCGAAGTCAATCGTTAGAAAAATGACACATAGGGACTATCAAGATGCCTTAGATTCACTTAAAATTAAAAAAGTAGAAATGACCATTTTAAAATCACAGTCGCATCAAGTCAGAACAACGACGTTTAGGAAACGAGGTCTCTCAGCTTGGGAAGACAAGCAATGCTGGATGAGTCCTAACCACTCATTACCGTACGGTCATCCAGACACTCATCTACCTCCACCCAAGAGATAGAAACTTTCTCTTCCTCCGTCCGACGATGTATGATGATGAATGCTTCCTCTCTGTTGTGGTTGATGTTTTGCTTTTTCACTCCATGGCGTTTTCTATGGGGTGTTGTGAGTGAGTGCCTTGTAACATGCGTCCAACTCCTGATCACAGCATGTCATCGATGGGCTATCGAGTGCTTTTGCTGACTTTGTTTTGTCCCTGTACAGTTTCTGACACATCAGTGACTTTGTTTTCCACCTGCACATGAGTGCCTTTGTTTTCTCCGTGTATAGTATTAGCTATGTGTGACTGTGATGAAATGTCTTTCATTCAATAACATATCATGTATAGACTGTCTCGTTTTTCCTTTGACATAAAGATCGGATTCTCACTCAATAGACAGAAGTAAAAGTTTTGATCATTTTGTAAGATGGGTAGTGTTAGAAATAAAGTTGATGATTGTTAAGTTAGAAATAAAGTTATAACCATGTCGCTGTTTTTAAGATAAGTGAAATATAAATGAAGTCAGAATCACTTCACTTTTTGTAAAGTCAGAAATAAAGTTGACGTTTGTAAAGTTGGAAATAAAGTTGACGTTTGTAAAGTTAGAAATAAAGTTGATGTTTGTAAAGTTTGAAATAAAGTTGTTGTTTGTAAAGTTTGTAAGATAGGTGAAATGTAAATGAAGTCATAAGTATTTCATTGTTTGTAAAGTATAAAACAAAGTCAAAACCATGTTACAATTTGTAAGTTATCATCCTCACCAACGAATGTAACATCATGAAAATTTCTTCGGCTTAGGAAACATCAACCACTTTGCTGACTCATGTCTATAAATAGCTCTGACTCATGAAGTGGTAAAGCGCCAGTCAGTTGGATAAGAATCTAATCAGTCTTGTTCAGCCTTTTCACCGACACGTGTGTGGGCATTATTTCATGTCTATAAATAGTGCTGACTCATCATAAAGCGAAGAACCTTGTTGATGACCTTTTCACTGACAAGAGTGTGGGCGATAGTTCATTGTGATGACTCATTCAAAACACATCATGTGATTAACACGGCTCTATTAACTGTGACTCATACAGATAACACATTAGAGATTTAACAATGTCAGCTACTTTACTGATATCACGTAAACCAGTCATGATACAATGTCCGTTGTGAAACCCTGCAATATGTACAGGATGCCACTTCCGAATCAAAGCAGCAGGAAAGAGTTCAGCTTCAAAAAATATACAATGATTACTGGTTTTAATGTTGGCTAGATTCCCTAACATCTTCAATTGAACAGACACTACTATATTCTTCAATGTCAGGGGACTGAGACGTAGATGAGGCATGAGTGTTCGCATTTTCTTGACGACTTCGTAACACATGGACTGCATCACGAAATGAGAAAGGTTTCCTAGGACTTGGATTTTGCCGCAAAGAAAGATTTGAAGATTTCGACCGTTGCTCATGCGAATGACCACCATTTGTGGACGACGGCGATGATATACTGAATCGGGAAGATGGGTATGTAGCTGTTCTAAATCGATGTCTCTTCTGAGATTCATTTCGCGCATGGCGTTGATGATGCGGATGGGGAGCATGATTCACAAATGACATGAGGTGTGAGTGTACTTCCCTTTTATACTTTCCCCATGAGGGTTTTGGAATCACAATGTAGCAGTGATCATTATGTAGAATTATCTCTTGAATGCGAATAAATACAATGCCGTCTCCTACGTTGCTGACACGGCAAGAGTTGGATAGGATTGCCCGATGCAACCTTCGTAGTTGAAAGCGTTCTAGAGTTATCTGAAGTTGACGTTTCGTATCATGAAATGTAACACACTGATTTTTCCATGATTCATGGAGCCATGCTGATAATTTCCACATGTTTTAAACCTGAGTGAAGAATGCTATGCCTAAGAAAGAAAGAGAGAGTCATGTTCATGTGTGGCATGGTGAGTGTACATTTTCTTTCTTGATACGGTGGCCGTTAAGGCCATGGTCTCATAAAGCCCGATGGTGCGTTCTCAGTGTGTGTGGAGAGTGTTACTGTAGTTGATCATCATCAACATGGATATCATTTTTAAAGGTGATGGAGACAAGATAGGGATTCAACGTAAACAACGTTCCGTCCCTGCGTGGACCCATGTAGATGGTTTGAATTTTAATTTCAAAGGAGTAGAATCCTTTTCCAAAAATGGGGAGTGGTTTGCAATTGAGTAAGTGGAATTCGCTGCCCTCCTTTTCATGGATGATGAGACAGTGTCTATTAATATGAACATACATGTATCGTCTTTCCATGATGGGAACTTGTGGCCGCTTCCCATTGTGTCGAACAATTTCTTTGGGAATGGTGAGATTTTCTTTCAGGAATGTTTCAAGAGTATTGAATTGTAACCGTGTTCAATAGTCTAACGGTACACAAACGGCAGTCCATACTTTGTTGACATGACCTTTAGATAAGCCATCCGATGACTTGGAGTTTTATGGTCACGGCTTCTCCATGATGAGCTATCTTTTGATTGAAACCATTTTTACCCGATGCTAAAGTAAGGGAGCTCAGTGCATCCAGTGCGAGAGCAGAGGAGTTGATGGCTTCGAGCAACTGCATGGTTAGGGCAAGGATGGAAATGATTGCCATGAGCTCAGTTGTCCGTTTTATAAGCAGACCTAGCTCCATTCACATGCGTTTCCCTTTTCACGTTTTCCCTGTCTTTGTTACGTGACAAAGAGTTATCACACGTGAACTTTTGACTGCGTGGGTGGAAACGTTCCCTATCTATGCACAAAGTCGTTCTAGTCCTCACAAAGACTTTAGTGACACACTCCTTCTAAGGAACAAAGACGCATTCATTTATCTAACAAAGAGCCTGATAGTAATATACAAAGCGCAATGACTCATGTTGTGTCACACCCCTTCTAACGAACAAAGACGCTTTCATTTATCTAACAAAGAGTCCGATAGTAATGCACAAAGCGCAATGACTCATGTTGTGACACGCCCCTCTTCTCGAACAAAGACGCATTCATTTATCTAACAAAGCGCAATGACTCATGTTGCTCTATACACCATTACGAAATACTCAGTGAAAAGAAATCTTTATTGCATCTACACATCATGTCGACCATCAAACAAAGTGGTGGATGTAAACACACTCAGTTGAATCATGATATGTTTAACAACGTACGCATTTCCTTCCATCGTCTCTGCTATTCTCTCCGTAATTTTCTCCATATGATGACCATAAAATTGATCACTAAGAGTAATCCATTCTGTACAATAAGATCGAAAGCGAAGTGGTTGAAATCTTTCAACTCTATATAAGCAACGAGTCTACCATTTACATCTTGAGGTTGTAAACTCTCCATCAATCTTTTGAAGAGAGGAAGGTTTTCCGTTAGCACTACTTTCATATTATTCATTTTCATTTTAAATGTAAGTTTCCAATCTTGTAAAAATCCATCGAATCCTTGTTGATCAAGTGTCAAATGACAAATGTGGTTACTTAGTGTACGATGCGCCATCATAAACGTTGTGATTGTAGATTTCATATTGCTTCAATGACTTCCACTATGAATAAAACAGAAATAACAATCATGTTCCACTGTAAGTTTATTCAACATCAGACAAAATTTACAAGTACAGAATAGACTTCATGAAAAGATCATCACTCATTCACAAGGAGTAAAAACATGTTTTACATATACCCATGCCGTTGACAATAATATAGATACAGTTCAAAAACGTCATAGAGACTACAATGCCAGCGTGAAGAGAGTTTTGAAATGTAGGTGGCTTTATTTCTAGTATTACAATGGGATGGTGGTCTATAAAGGTGATGGCTCTCACCGAAACATACAGCCATGTCAAAAATCATTTCATCTCTAAACTTCTTTTGATCACAATGCATATGATAGTCTTGTCTTACACGATCTACCAAACATGGTAAATATAAATTATCAATGTGCAACTTAAGTGTTGCTGCTTTTCGTTCAGAATCATTTCCTAATATTTTAACAATATGAAAACCTGACAGCCACCGCTTGAAATCACTTATCAAATACGTTTCATTTAGAAATCCAATATTAATCAAAATAGAAGGATGAAGTCCATGCACATGACGCCGTGACCATTCGTCTTTGTGTGGAGGACAGTAGGCAAATCTATGATATACACTAGCAACAGTTTGATCTCTTTCTTTCATTGCAATAGCACTCAATTCCTGCATGGTGTTCCCTCACAGTCTATGAAGATGACAACCTACAATATCAAAAAGACTTAATTACAAGATAATGCATTGAGCAGGAACTTTACAAGGATGTCTGTCCTTTACATAACAAAAGATACATACAATATGATGACAATGTTTTATTTGAACATAACGCGCAAGACCGTGTCTTCCACATTCACTACATACTAACTGATTACAATGCTTAAGATTTCTCTCTGGTGGTAACACCATCTTTTTTTGATGTGCGACGATATTTAGGTTTAGTGACAGGTTCTTGACACTCTTTGACACAAGAATCAATGACTTTCTCAATGTGATCAAGACTTGTTAACTCAGGTTGATGATGAATTTGAGCAATGCGCAAATTGAGAGAAATCAAATTACCGTCAGATTGATGAGGTCCCACATAAACAGCAGGCACCTCAATATGAAAGGAATAAAAGCCTGCACCTAGCGATGACATTCTGTTTCAACTGACTGTTCAGCTGTCACTCCTGAAGTGACTTTACAATACTTGCTTTGCAAAATACAGCAGCGAGTGCCGCGATACAAAGGTTTATAATAAGAAGTTTTCTTTTCTGGCCACAACTGTAATAGTTCAGTAGGAATAAGAGCCTTTTGCCTCACAACGTCTTCTAAAATGTAAAGCTGCTGACGCAACCAATTATCAATAGGGATACTCAGGTTTTGACCGCAACGATTTACTTGCGTATCCACTTTTGGTAAGTATACCGCCGGCGTTTGAAGATAGAGTCGAACACCATTGTAGCGCACTTGTTGTTTGTAGGTAGGATAGCCGTGAATTACCTTTTCAATTTTCGGATTCCACAGCTCGAGATGTTAAGGATTCAGTGATGCTGCAGTTGGAGTAGGATTCACGGCCATGGCAGTCTGTAACGAAAGAATACCACTAAGTACATTCATGATCATCAGAGAAAAGAAAATTGTTAGCTTAGCAGTGACATATGAGGTGGCCCTCAAGTGGACCTTTTGGGGCGTTCACATGATTTAAAGCTTGTCACCAAAGTCTAAGTCTTCGTAATCGTCCAGTAAATTAAATGTCTTGGGCTTAGGACCCGAATTGAGTTTCTATTCCCTAAAAGACTTAAGGAGGTGGCGGTGGTGGTGATGATTCAACAAAATAAGCTTGTACAATCATCGGCCACACACTCTCCTGCGTCTCTCATCTAAAATGCTGGTAAGGTTTAGGCCACACAGTCATGAAACTCACTTGTAAATTTGCAAACAGGATTGAATCAGACAAAATTGAGACGGAGGATGCCTTGAGCAAGTCACACACGCTTTCAAGTCAAGAGAATGAAATGAAGAGAAAATGGGGAGACGTCTGCTTTTATAGTCTCCTGCAAATCCACATTTGACACTATGAGAGCCAATCAGAGACCTCCGTTTCTCCCCTGACTTCGTTGCGGCAGGGAAAAGGAGGCACGTGGACGACTGACTCATGAATGCTTTTCCCAAATCTAGTTTAGCACATTGAGTTGAATATGAATGTGTTTTATGCGACATAAGAGCAAGTTGGATCCATGCTCTTGAAATGAATCTAGTCGAGATACAATTTTCGCCATGTGTCGCTGATAGAAATCTTTGGGATCATGTATCGTCTCTGCAGAATAGGATGCAATAAAAAACACTACACGTTCACCTGCATGTTCATCAGTCACTTTCTCAAATTCAATCTCTGCAACTAATCGACTTTTCACATCTTTGTTCATCAAACTGTCCATGAGCAGTTTGAAAACGAAGTAACCTTTAGCGATAGCAAATTCTAAGTCTACCTTTTCATGATGAAATGAGATGATGTAGTCTCTAATCACACCACGAAGACTTTGTCGATGAAAACGTAGTGAACAAAATTCATTCGTAAACTCTACTGCATCTGTCAACTATCTTCTTTTCACTTCGGAGACATAGCATGAATGACATTCAGGTGTACAATGGCACGATGATTCCAAATCTGGTCTCTGTTTTCCCGTCCGCGGCTTCGTTCACCCGCTAGAGACATTTTCATAAAAATTCTAACTGTCGTTTTTTCGACAATGTTCAAAATTTTCAATGGTGTCTCACATCTAAACGAAGGCAGATATGAACAAGCCGTGTCTTTCACTGAATTTTTCTCACTCTTAGCTTTCAAATGAGCTATCACACGACTTTCTACGATCTCTAGAACCAAAGTTGGAAGCAACGCTGCCGAGGGGGGGGACGTCCCAGAAACTTTTTCTCTGCGATGTCGCTGGAAACATCCTTCCTAACCCAAAATTGGCCAAAAAGTCCGAATTTACCCTCCGTTTTCCCATCCGAGCACTCCTTCATGTCGAAAAATGGACTTTCTCATCCCAAAACATCCAAACCCTGCCTTTTCCAACTCTGACGTTTTCCTGCCATTTTCCTCCCTAAACCCAGGAAAATACGACCAAACTGAGCTTTCCACTGCATTTTTCTCACTCTTAGTTTTCAAATGAGCTATCACACGACTTCCTACGATCTCTAGAACCAAAGTTGGAAGTCTCGTTTCAGAACATTTTCTCTCCGATTGAGCTGGAAAGAAGTTCCTAGACCCACAATTGGCCAAAACGTCCGAATCTGCCCTCCATTTTCCCATCCGAGCACTCCTTCATGTCGAAAATGTACTTTCTCAACCCAAAACATCCAAACCCTGCCTTTTCCAACTCTGACGTTTTCCTGCCATTTTCCTCTCTAAACCCAGGAAAATAGGACCAAACTGAGCTTTCCACTGCATTTTTCTCACTTTCAGCCTTCAAATGAGCTATCACGCGACTTTCTACCATCTCTGGAACCAAAGTTGGAAGATCGCTGCCGAGGGGGGGAGAGGGGGGACGTCCTCGAAATATTTCCTCTCCGATGTAGCTGGAAACATCCTTCCTAACCCAAAATTTCACGTAGATTCCGAATCTGGCCTCTGTTTTCCATCCGAGGCCTCCTTCATGCCGAAAAACGACTTTTCTCATCCCAAAACCACCAAAACCACCCCTTCCTCACTCTATCCTTCCGAGATTCCTACCGCCTTCCTTCCTTCCGGAGGGGGGGGGGTAGGGAACAGTTTCTTCCATTCGGACCCATTCCTCTCAGCACATCCTTGACGAACTTCCTCACCTTCCTTCCAGAGGAGGGGCTGAGTCAGCATGATGACTCATCGTTGCACATTTTGTGCTTCCTTTTGTCACGGGCTTACTACTTACATCGATTAACGAATATCAAACGGGAATGTTTACACATATGAACATGGCATGATCCACTGAGCAAAAAACGATGGCTATAATACACATTGGTAGACCAGAAACATATAGTGAAAGCCTACATAAGAATTTTTGACAGGTGACTTTTTTGTGATAAAGTGACCATTTTGAAGTACTGGCAGTGTAGCAGCATATGAATATTTTATGTTCAAACCTGTCTTTGTATGTTGATGAACTTCCTATTATTTGAAAATAGCACCACTATAAGCAACCAAACGAATGAAAAACTCACATTGGGAACACCAAATACCAACTCACAGGACAGCCCAGGATTATATTCTCACAAATGGAACATGTGAAACTCGTATATAATCTATCAAAACAGCCAAGTAAATGCACTTAAAATTATTTGCAGTAAAAATCGAGTCTTCAAGAAAAACAGCTGACTGAAAATATTTTGGGGACATTTAGGTCCTTCAGGACTTAAACTAACAGCTAAAATGTCAATAGATATATTGATAAATATTCATGCTTGCTTTTGTGAATCATGTTGTACTTAATCATGCACGATTGTCTACAGCGAGGAATTTAAGTATAGTTCTTTTGAAATGAGTGTGTGTATATTTCATGAGAATGCTTCGCATAGCATGTATACATGATGTAATCTAAGCTTAGGTTTGATTTTACTTGATGTAGACTGGTTGCTTAGTGTCATAGCAGCGAACGGTAAAAGGCAAATATAAGAAACATCGAAATTTCAAAATAGCGTACTATGCAATGCTCGAGTGTTGTGCAGAACTAAGTACATACTCGTATTAATATTTCATCCCAACATTTTAATAAGGCTATGTTTCCTTTAGTCTACATGTATAGTTGTTGAATTTTTATACAAATGCGTCTCCTTTCAGGGAGCAGCAATGCAAAAATTGTACCCTTAAACTAATCCTGTAGCAAAATGAAATAGGATCGACATGGTCAATAACTAGGTTAAGTGAACCAAAAAACCAAAGTGAATAAAACATGAAGTTTGAAAAACACAGCTGATCAATAAACGATTTGTTATAAAAGCAAAAAAATTAGAGACAATGTTGTCATACTATTAAAAAGAAATATTTCGAGATAGAATTGCATTTGCGGTAAACTACGTAATGGCAGTTTTATGGAAAAAGGAAAAATAGTTGTCATGTCTCATGAATCATTAAAGAATTAAGAGTGGAATGAGAAGAACCTATGTAATCTGTGCGTGTAAGCTAGCAGCAGACGACAAAAACTTACGAATCAGTAGAGACAGATAAAGAACACTTATCTGCTAATGCAACCAAATGATTCAAGCAAATGTAAATTTGTGAGTAAAATGCGTGTGTATTGAACGAGTATCTAGTTAAACTTTCGGTACAATAATTTCTAGGTGGCAAGTCAGAATCAAGGCTCAATAATGATAGAAAATGGGCTAAGAAGATGTCGTTCCGGCAAATGACTAATCTTGCTGTACACTGTAAATCGCTGGATACGAAAATTACATACAAACATATACCAAAATTACATACAATTTGAAACTAACATCTGATGCGAGATTCTGGTATGTCTACAGAGATCTGGTATGTTTTTCATACCATATCTCACTTGCTTTAGTATGTGATTGGTATGTAGCGATACGAACTATTCTATCTGTGATTGGCTGTTTTACACTGAAATACGAATTGTTGGAATGTTTTATATACGAGACCCGATGGAAATTCATCCTTATTCGTATGCCTCTGGTATCCATTTGGTATGTGCAGCTGTAAGTCACATAGCAAAAAATGTATGTATTACATACTACTGTCAAATAACTTTTTCGGTAATACAAGTGGTGAATATTTTTTGTTTGATAGAGTGATATTTGAGTACATTAGATTTATTGTGTATTTTATGCTCCACGATTATGCGGTCGATGCTACTTGCCTGGCAACATTAACAGAACGTTTATTTAACTCTACTTTATGACCCAAGTTGATAAACATCATTTCATTTAAACGTTATCATTCGTGAAATCATGTTGACTTATATATCTCAAACATGACTATTTTTGCGTTCATGAATTATAATGTGTTTTTATTTCGGATTGATAATATGCTTAATTTCAAAATTACATAATGCATAATTGTTGATGGTTGAAATCTTATTGATTATTCATGAAATGTCTTAGACTTACGTGTATTAAAATCGAATTCAGTATTGAAAGAATGACTCTTGAATGTCATTATCTCACTACTTGCAGAACAGTAGTAACATTAGTGTGATCTTTATTGACGAAAGGCCTGAAATCAAGATACTTTGGACATGATTTATGCTTTCTTTTAACATTGTGCTAGTATGGCTTTAGTATGTAAGGCATACCACATTTGAAATAACATACGAAAAGCATGCAAATATATACCAAGAGAATACAGAAATATACCAAAAAAATATCTTGGTATGCATCCTTCGTATGTAATTGGTATTGAGCGATTTACAGTGTACAACAAACTCGTACAACATTTGCAGCATTTGCTGTGCAACACATATTTTGCTGTACAGTATAAGTATAAACGAGGCTTTAGTCAAGAGCGGACATAATCCTCTCCCATCCACTGTATGCAATGGCAGCAAGCGATAGAAATTGATACAGACATTTGTCGTACAGCAACCGTGTAAAGCTCCATTCACACAGGCGACAGCGACACGACAACGGCACCTTGCGACATTGACGACACCGTTCAGACCAACTCGGCGACGCTCTGACGACATTTCGACGGCATTCACGCGACAAATTAACACAGAATCATTAACGTTTTTCATAAATATCTTATTACTCATTATTGTGTTTTTTTATTATCACGATGAGCTTCCTTGCCTGATCAGCTTTCAAACGAATACAAATATGGTTCGGTTATCAACTGTATTTTAGTTGATATTTTGTGAATCAATTACTCGTCAGTAACCGATCCTAGTCGTAGGTCTTCATCCATTGTAGCTTCAACGCAGAATACTGTTGTGCCAGACAGACAACTTGCTTTTAAATAGAATAATTAGGCTAAAAATAGATTATTAACTTGACCTTAGTTACCATTCAAGGATTCGAGTGAACATCAAAAAGATATTTTTAAAGACACACCTTCATTTCGACGCCTAGATACCCTTGCTTTAATTTGATAGTTACTACAAGCTGTCACAAAATGAAATATGAACAATGATGACAACTAGCGCTCAGTTTCCAATGCAGCTGTTTGTCACACAAAATTTCTGCATGCACAAATCGATAGGGATTATCAAAAAATGATGAGTTCGCTTTCACAGCAGATGAGACGGTTTGTCATATTTATTTTAATCACATTCATTCTCAATAACATCCCTTTCAACTCACATCAAGGTTTACAGTAATTCAATTTCAATAATACAATTGTGAAGCAAGTAAACAATGAGATGCATTAATTAGGTATGTCATCAAAAGTTGGAATAACACTACCCATCCCATGAATTTATCTCCACACATTTCCTTGTCATGTTTGACATCAAATTGAAGCAAATGTTTTTCTCTACACAAATATTCAAGTATCGCAAGCTCAAAACGAAAAGCAAATGATTTTGTTTTCGTTCTGACTACCAGCCATTACACATTTTTGTGTTCCTGCACAGAAAGCTATGATCCTAAATCATTTGTCAAGTCATTCTCGTCTCAGCCACCTGCAGATGTGCGGGGCAAACCAGCGACTTCACGCGACATGACAAATTTTGGAGCTCCTATCTCTAACATAGGTCGCCGAGAATTTCAGAACATTTTTCTGAGCGAGGAGCGTATCGTCGAATGTCGCGTTCATGTCACGTGGTCTATGTGAACGCGCAGGCAGGTTTACATAGAATCTTGAAATAACTACTGCAATTGACTGCAATGATTGACAGTGTCGCTACCGTGTCGTGTCGCCTGTCTGAATAGAGCTTAAGACGGTGACTTGTACGCGTCACAGCCCATTGTGTGCTAATTCACTTGCACCCACAGTTGTGAGACTAGCAAGTATGACAGGGTCGACAAAGCAGAATTCTTTGCAAGTTGGAGCTACCACTGTTAACTGATTTCTATGCATTTGATAAGACTCAACCTGGAATCGATACTTCGCGATTCAACAATCAGATCCTAAATGAATGCATTTCAAACAGAAGTCTTTTGGATTTGTTTCCTGATGCATCTTGGTGAGATGAACACTTCAAAGACCAGAAGACTCGTCTGAATTGCTGATATCTAAGCAGAAAAGTCTTTGGATTGCGATTGTCTAAGGAGTTAGCAATTGAGTATATAATTGCTATAATTGATTATTTGTGTCATAGAAATCCATTGTCTACATCAGAACAATGGCAATTGAAAGTTAATCATGAAGTAATTCGGCAGCAATTGAGTGCTGAGTCTGAGAAAACAACAAGCCAATCAGCTAATAAAATCCTGTGTGTCAATAAAAAAGCTTTCAGAAATCATTTGTCACGGTCCAATATTCATGATTCAAACAACTCGTGATGTCAGTAAGGGCTGTTTCACACATGCCACTTTTTGCAGCGCGGAAGTCGCGCAGGTGTTTGGTTAGCATTACAGCCTATCAAGCCTTTCACACACTTCGCACGTTTTCATTTTGCCGCCAGTAATTGGCGCGATTTTGGCTTTTGACCTACCAATGATCTTTAACATCATCTCAAATTGAGACCATTTCTGAGATCAGCCTGATGTGATGATTAAAATGCATTCCGAATTGCTCATTTTCGCCAAGTAGAACCGATTCTGTCTGGAGCAATGTCTTTGATTTTCAAAGTGCTGATGTTCTCAAACTTCGTATAAATCAATCAATACTGTGTAGCACGCTTGATAACGATAATGTCGGTTATTATCAACGATCAAGTCAGTTATTATCACCAATTTACATTTTGACATTGTTCTCAGTGGTCAGTGGTCAGATTTTGGTGATCCACACCCCATTCTGATAGTGTGGCAGCCAGAACGAGTTTCTGCAGGGAGCGAGGCCGAAAATGAGACTTTCACAGAATGATGTGCACCCTATGCCTACTACGAATCGGCACGTCTGCCGAGTTATAGTGAGTTCCTCTTCTTGTCAGACAGGATCAAAGAAAAACGCATGTATATCTAATGAGACGCAGATTGTAGTTTTTGGCAAAAATGAAATTTTCTATGTTTTCTCTACTTAAACGAAAAACACTAAGTCGAGAGACACAAATTTTGGCATGGAATGTCTTCAGGTCATTTCCTTTCATGTTCATGCACCCCTGTCTATAAAGCTAAGCACATGTAGATCTGGCGAGCCTCTCAATGTCGGCAAACACAAACATTTTGAGCAATTTTATCCACATTCAACCACATTCTCGCATACATTGCCGATCAGATGCATGATAATAGCACATGAACATCACAGGAAATGACTTGAAGACATTCCATGTCAAAAATTATAACTCTAGACTTAATACTTTTGAGTTGACAAGCGAAAACATAGAAAATTTCATTTTAACAAAAAGCCTGCAATCTGCGTCTCATTGGATTATCTTGTGCTTTTCTTTTGACCCTGTCTGACAAGAAGAGGAAACAGGTAGAACTCGGCAGACGTGCCGATTCGAAGTGGGCATAGGGTGCACATCATTCTGTGAAAGTCTCATTTTCGGCCTCGTTCCTTGCAGAAACTCGCTCTGGCTGCCGGACTATGATCCTCAGATGATGGAGAAGTTGATGGCGCTCATGGTGTCCACCATGGAGAGGAATTCTTGCCCTTTCCGTGGAACAATGGCCAACAAGGCTTTAATTTGAATGGGACAGACTTTGAACTGAATAGAACATTTTTAAATTGAACGGAACAAGCTTTAATTATTACACTGTCATTACACAAGATCTGAAGCCATCTTTCCACGTGTTCCACGCTGAAAAAGCACTTTCCACTCTCAATCGCACTATAGTAAGTCGTGATTCAAAAGTCTACATGAAACTCTACAAGCAGTTAATTCGCCCTTTGCTTGAATATGCCACGCCTGTCTGGAGTCCATGCCTTGAAAGAGATAAGGCATTGGTTGAACGTGTCCAGCGTAGAGCCACTCGCAATGTTCGGGGTTTGAGACATAAGTGTTATGACGAACGTCTACAGCACCTCGGCCTGGAATCTCTTGAGAAACGACGTCTCCTTCAAGATTTAACAGAAGTTTTCAAAATGTTTCATGGCGCATCGGTTACATCTCCTACGTACTTCTTTGAACTTAATAGAAATGTAACTCGTGGACATCGTTTTAAACTTACGATTAAGCCATCTCGTTTGCAATCTCGGAAACACTTCTTTTCAAGTAGAGTTGTCAACGTTTGTAACAGTCTCCCTGATTCGATTTTCGACATCCAATCTCCCGCGACATTTAAGAATCGTGTTCGTTTACTTCTATGAATTTTGACTTTACTTGAACTAACTTCATTTTAATTGTGTTCTCATTGATGTGTACAATGGTCTTTGTGATGCACTCCAGCACTAACGGAGACTGAAATATAACTAACTATAATTAGAATGGAAAAATGTGTAGTTCGTCAGAATTCAGGCTTGAATTCGCATTACTTTCAATGGAAAATTTATCTTCTCCAAGGCAGACATTTCGTAACTTTTGTTGTCTTTTGAATGTCAATTTTTCTGTTTTCAGTGCCATTGCAATTCCAACCTCTTACAGACAGGTTGTAATGCGAGTGAAACGGACGAATGAGACTCCTGATTTTTTTCTACTCTATTGGTGGCGAAATCAATACTTTTGACGACATATCACTGTGTAACAGGCAGCGTGTCACCGCTTTCTACACCTTTTCTCAATCAAATTATTTTTTTTGTTCATTGGATTTAATACTTTTGCAATGGAATTAATGTTTGGTGCAATGGAATTAATATTTGATTCATTGGATTTGATATTTGGTTCAATGGATTTAATACTTTTTTCAATGGAATTAGTATTTAGTGCAAAGGAATTAAAACTTTTTCATTATAATTAATTTTTGGAGCAATGGAATTAATCACTTCAACGCTTTATTTCACATAACGACGAGTTGGTTACAGTTTGCGTGTCGCCGTTTGACGCCTACCGTTCGATACTTCTAATAAGTGAGGATGAAATCCGAAGTAAGAAAAGACTTCTTAGTTACAACTTCTCAATGCAATGACTCGATTTGGTGAACACATGGCAACTTAAAGTTGATGCTATGGGTCAGCTAAGAATGACTCAGCAAAATCTATGCTACTGTTTGTTGTTATGATCATAGATATCACAGCTACGTATAAGAGGACGACTCTTTCACAACTATTTCATTTGCCGATTGAAACAATGACCTCGAGTGAAAATTTTAGTGATGATCTGGAGTCGATGCCAGAAAGAAAGCGCAGTGTAAGGCCTAATTCCCTTCGGGGTCATATTTAAGAACAACTTCTCCTGTTTGGCAACGTGTAATAGAGGCAGCTGAACGTCAGGAAAATTGGAGATCAGTTGCTGAAGCCAACGGTGTTTACCCACGAACTGCGTATAACTGGGTTCGGAAAGGAACGTCAGAGTACGAAGCACGTGGTAGTCAGACTGGTAGAGAAAGCTCATCAACATCATATCGAATATTTGGTCGAACGGCTCAGTTCAGATCCTCAAATAACGTTGAGGGAAATGTCAAGAATGCTTCTAACGAGATTCAATGTGGGAATCTCTCAAGCAACGATTGCCAGGGGCTTGGATGGGAGGTTAATAACGGTCAAGAAAATTCATTCTCAACCTGAATCAGCGAATAATGGACAAAATAAAGCAAAGAGGAAGACATTCGTTGAAAAATTGATGCAAGCAAAAGGTGAAAACAAGTTCATTGTCTACATCGACGAATCAAATGTGAATCTCTTTCTGCATCGATCCATTGGAAGGGCAATTTCCGGGTCTCGCGCGGTCGTCAGACTGCCCACATCGAAAGGTGTGAATATCCACATGATTGGTGCCCTACGCAAACCGGCTTCATTAAATTCACCAGAAAGCGTGGCGGTTTCAAACTCGTACAATTTAATAATTGGCTTCGAGAATTGCTTGCAGAAATACACGCTGGCAATGTTCCGTTCTCCTCAATTGTTTTAATCATTGATAATGCTCCTTGCCACTCACAGGCCGAAGAATTGTCAAATAAATTCGAAGGGCTATCGATTCTCAGATTGGCACCTTATTCACCAATGCTAAACCCAATTGAGAATGCATGGAGTGTAATTAAATCAAATTTGAAACGTCTGGAGACATCCAGGATGGACGATGCATACAATGAAAGCAACGGCACTGTTTCCAAGTGCGAATCTCGGCTACGGTTTTTGGAAGCTATAATCGACGAATCGCGAGATGTAGTTACTCTATTGATGTGCTTAAACTTTTGTAGTCATATTCAAACATTTTTCTCAAAAGCTCTTTCACTTGAAGATATGCCTGTGGGACAATAAGACTTGAGCATTATAGTTTTCACTGGATTAAAAAATATTTCATGACTTTTGTTCTTTAGGTGTCTTAACGTTTCTGTTGATGTATATTTTTCTTAGGAAAAGAAACAATATTTCTATACGAATGGAAGTGATTAATTCCATTGCAAAAGTAGTTAATTCCATTGCTCCAAAAATTAATTCCAATGAAAAAGTTTTAATTCCTTTGCACTAAATATTAATTCCATTGAAAAAAGTATTAAATCCAGTGAACCAAATATTAAATCCAATGAATCAAATATTAATTCCATTGCACCAAATATTAATTCCATTGCAAAAGTATTAAATCCAATGACGCAAATATTAAATCCAATGAACAAAAGATTAATTTGATTGAGAAAAGGTGTAGTTCATTGAGCTGCTTTGTAATCTGTGAAAGTATAGGCCTCCTACAAGTTGCAGTAGACTTTAAGATGAAATTAAGCAGATTGACATCAAATTTCCATGATTTCCATGAAGTGCTCAGTGCTTTACGACACGCTGCATTTTTTCATTTACTACTTTTAAATGCAAACTGAGATTTGATGCTCACTGCACATTGTGAAACTCGCTTTCCCGTCTGACTGGCAAAACCAGTCTTAGATATTATTTCGCCAAATAGGCCTCCAAAACACTCATTGTATTT
The DNA here is from genome assembly GCA_907163375.1 of Prostheceraeus crozeri. Lineage (NCBI taxonomy): Eukaryota > Metazoa > Platyhelminthes > Polycladida > Euryleptidae > Prostheceraeus > Prostheceraeus crozeri. The sequence continues at coordinate 461,503 of CAJQUW010005934.1, read as the reverse complement.
CACTGTAAATCTAGTAACAGGTAATGTAGTTTTTGTGAATGGTCAAATTTGCATTGAAATTATTTTAAAAATTTCATTTCGCAGGCAATACGAAATATAAACAATTGGTGGACGATCAACAGACACCTTTAACAATGTTTGAGAATAAGCAAGCATTTGCTGAATGGATTGGCTTTGTAATCAACAAGATGTGTCCCACCATTATGCTGATGATAATCTGTGAAAGAAATGCGAATTCTAACGTGACCATTATACTGCATTGATTTCAGATTCTTCTTATGCAGATCTTTTATGCCATCATTTCATGCTTCTCAGATTTCAGATGTTATGCTCTGTGCCCTTCCATAATTCTCAACAAATTTTCTGTGAAGTCAGTTCTCAGAGTCAATTTAATTAGAGCTAATACATTGATAGTGATATAGAAGCACAGTAATAAAACTGCGGAGAAGGGTAGTTGAAAACAGTATTGTGGACAGCAACAGCCAAACCTCAAAACGACTATAAATGTTCAAAATTTATTCTAAACGATAAAAATTATCGCCGGTCATCAGCGGGTGCTCGCCTGGTTGCGTTTCGATCCCTTATGCCTGATTAGAGGATTGATAATTACGTTTATCATTAGTAAATTGACATACGGCAGAAAGACGAAGTCTATCTAGCATTGGCTAAAAAGTAATGAAAATGTTATAAGAGATCAGACGAGATTGTGCAGCTGTGGAGACTATAAGTTGGCAAAAGGAATAAAAGCGGCAGCTGGAAAAAATATATTTAATTTTAATTTGTCTCATTTCTTGCTAGCAATAAATTAATTTAATTGGATCACATTAGCAATCAATTGTTCTGTTCCTATCACTGCCAAATTATAAAAAGATAGCCTTCCAATACGATTATGTTTTGTCCACGTGCAAAATGATTGCATGATTGACATACGATTGATAAATACTTTGAATAAACAAACATGCATTTTTGCATCATTGAGTTCGTTGAACTAATTTGTATGAAAAACATGTAAATGTGATGACCACGTGCAATTATTAAGATAATTATCATTTATATTCTCCTCTATTTTAAGAGTGCAATATTTTGTAGCTCAAACAGTGAGACACTAACACCTTCCAGCTATCGTGATCAAACGTGTTTGATTAAGTTTAAGCACAGAATTGGAATTTCAATAAAATTAGAATTGATCTAAGATAATTCAAATATATGAAACACACGCTTGGAAGTTTTGAGTTAAAATTTGAATGAATGCTACAGCCAAAATTCTATGTCATCTACTGATATCTTATACAATAATCGCCTCTTTAACTTGTGAATAATTGCGATCAATTAGTATAATTGGCACCTGATCCAATCAATTAATTCAATTGAAGAATCAATCAATTAATAGCAGTTAATTTTCAATCAATTAATTTTTTTTCAGCTCACTGACTAAAAGTACATCAATATAGCAGCACCGCAAGAAAGTCAATCAGTGCAGTCTCTCACTCGCCAATGATAACACATTTGTTGAAATAATAAACCTCAGATTTTAGAAATCTGGTCTGCTTGTTAACGTCTTGATGTTTGCAATGAATATGAAATATTTCTCGAATCATGTCCTATGTCAATTTGTGACGACAGTTTGTCAACACGGAAATGAATATTTTCACCTATCTGCTTTTCAATATTTTGGATAATGCATGCCGGCGTCAGCTTCTCCTATATCGGTGAGAGGAATACAAAGATCGAGTGAGCTCTTGTGGAGAGTGCATTACATAACTCAATGGATTGTGAATTGCATAAAGTGCTATCCTTAATTTAATGATGAAATATAAAATCCTCTAGCTAGTTATACCGCTGTAATGGAAACGCTGCAACCCATTCGTAGATGAACGATGTACATTGGAACACATGATCTCAATTTAGAGGCTCATAGTCATAAAATAATGTTAATACAAGCGTCGATCAAAATTGTCGAAACTAAATCGATTCGAGTTCTTTTCAAAATTCAATGGATTCTCATTAATAGCAAGTAGTTTGAATAAAATATGTCCAAGAATATTTTTGTTTATGATTCGAACAGCACTTTATCTATAAACTACCGCTATTCTCAGAGTCAGAAGTCCATTATAGAGCATCTAGCTTTAAGCAAAATGCAATATTAGCAGTTGCATTCAAATTTGCAATATGTGAAGTTTTGTTAATGATTTCATGAGGAATGCGGCCTTTGTGGAATGGAAGCAGGGGACTATGTTGGTATAAGAGATATATTTTTAAGGAGCTCGCTTCCTCTGCCAAATGTGTTTCAGGCGCGTAGCCAGGATTTTCATTCGCGAGGGGGATGAATTTTCAGATGTCATCGCTTAAGCCAAATCATTAAAGTTTAGGTGCGTTGCACAAGTAGGCCCACATTTGCCCTATCAACACTTGCTGGAATGCATGCATATTCATACTGCTTTTGTAGGATTCAGATTATGAATACTTATATCACGAAAAAATCGATCAAAAGAAAATAATTTATTCTATCGATCGCAGACAGAGTTGGAAGTGGGTCAACGAAACTTGACCCGTGACCCAATTGACCCACGGCATATGTGACCCACGACCCACCTGACCCACAGGGTACCCTGACCCACGACCCACCTGACCCACCACATCTTTGATCCACTTGACCCACCTGACCCACAGTCTGCAAGGGTAAATGATGTGAGTGCAATTTCCTTTTCTGGTATCATCTTTAGTTTCATTTTCATCCAAGATTCTAGGTCTATCTAGGTAGAGGCCTCGTAGTATCAAAATTGTTGTTAAGATTCGTTATGAAGATTCAAGTGCATCAGTGTCACCAGGGATGCGGAGTCGTAGTCGGAGTCCTATAATTTTTGCTAGAGTCGAAGTCAGAGTCGGAGTCCTATCAAACAATAGGACTCCGGACTCCGGCCTATAACTTGACCCGAAATATAATGCAAACAGATTATTTATTCTCGTGCATATAGCTGCCACTGTCTTGATGTCAACTTTCTCCGTCAAACAAACGTACAAAGACAGCAGTGCATGCAAAGCTTGTAATACGTACGTAGTTGAAGGAATGAACCGTGATAGTGAAAAAAGGATTGTCTTTTCACTCAGTGATTTAATAGAGAAGACAAGCCTTCCTAGCCTCGATCACAGCTACGCACCAAAGGTCACATCAGAGACAAAAATGAAATACTAGTTTGTTTGAGAACATTACCTCTTACCCTCACGCTAATCGTATGTGATGGCTCCTCTAAAGCGCATATTAAAATCGAAAGTGTACTCATTTTTTTCGAGAAGGATGGGGATTTTCGTGCCTGGTAGAGACTGGAGAAAAACTGTGTGCAGTACACATCAACAAGATGGGAGGAGCCGAGTCGTGCATCCAACTTAAAGCGACATTTGACAAACTTTCATCGAAAATGATTGATAATTGATGCAGCAATGATCACTAAAAATAGGTTCAGGTAAGCCTATAATGATCTATGATGTAGGTTACCAGTTTATTAAAAAAAAACTAGGCTATATATACTTGCCACCCGCAGTCGGAGTCCTATCAACCCCCGGAGTCGGAGTCCTATCAAAATGATAGGACTCCGCATCCCTGCTTGTCATATGACAAATACGAGTAGACATGTAGCCTCATCAAAATTATCTTATAATCCAAGTTCATGCACCACAAATGCCTAAGGTTCTAAAAAATTTGAACGATTCTGTTTCTTGTTATAACTCTTGACTGTCCTTTTTAGTCCTATTTAACTCGTATAGAGAAATGATTAGTTAAGTTGAGGGACGAACAGACTAAATTTCAAATTTTACATTTCTTAATCAAATGAAGTTAAAAAATAAGACCGCAGTAGGCTTAAATCCTTTATGCATGCATTCATTGTGTTACATACTACATGTGTGAAAATTGTCCGAGAAAAATCGTCAAACTAATATTTTGTTGTTCTGATGGCATTCGATTCAAATTTCATTTACTTCCGCTAATGTTAGATTTAAGTAGAAGGTTGTATATTTGATGTAAGAATGTCATTCATTGAAATGCAATTAGAGTAAGCATGCGTAACGCGTGAATAGAAAATTTACCAGAGATTTACCATTCTAATCTCTACCAGAGGACATTTTCTACGAAATACCAAAAAAATCAAACGAAACAAACAAAATGAAGGTCAGCTGGCATTGCAAGAAAAGCTTCAAGATTAATGATACCTCTGAATACCTGACTTCTTCAGTAGCTGTATCTCTGAAATCAAGGTCACACATCATTGGGTATCTTCAGACATAGCGACCGAGAATCGAGCTTACACAATTGTACTCAAACAGCTTCTCTCCACCAACCAACTTCTCTCAGTAGACAGCAGCAATTGTTTTCGAGCCTTTAATTTGTGTAAATTCCGCCCCATTTCGAAACTGCATGAGGCTTGTGAAAGTCAATGGTGTTGCATATTTTGACTGTGTGCATCCATCACCCCTTTCAGAGATACTGACTCAATCTTTTTTCATGAATGATAAGAATACGAATAAATGAGGTTTACAGTATTTGAGATTGTCAAATCTATCATGGGTCAAACTGGTCGGAAGTGGGTCAACGAAGTCTGATCCACGACCCACGTGACCCACGACCCACCTGACCCACCAACTTTTCGGAAAAACATGACCCACGACCCACGTGACCCACGCGATTTTGTGACCCACCTGGCCCATCTGACCCATGACCCAAGACCCACTTCCAACTCTGATCGCAGATGGGGATCAAATCAGATGTTGTATTCTTGAAGAACAAATTATATACAGTCTGTGTATAAACTGCTAACAGCGAAAGTCTTTTTTGACTTATCGCGGATCTACAGTGTGGTGCGTTTTTGACAAATGCAAAAAACTGAAAATGAAGAAGAAACAAAAACTTAATAATATACCTTATTTGCCTCCTGCACTCTATGGAGGTTCTAAATCTTTTTTACTGTTTCTAGGATTAACTCAATCTCCGAGTAAAATAAAAACTGTATGGTCTTACTGCAACGCTAGAATTTCAATACGCTTACTTTTGCCGGCACTGACTCGCTTCATTTTATAAAAGCCACTGGAGAGATCGACGATCGGTTAGAAGGAACGGAGAAATATTCCAGACACACCGGGTGAGCACAAGAATCTTAATGTCAGCCCGTCTATAACTTGGGAACATGTATTCTGCATTACGATTTTATCGCAACGGGATTCACAGCCTCAGGCAATTCACCGTTCCCGTCTGCTTAGGGTCGATTGGTCATTGATGTAATGATCATTGCAATGGACAGGCATGGAAGAACGATTGACTTGAGAAAATCTTCTCAAGTGATTCAGTGCGTCGAATGATTTTATATTTTCACTTTCTCAGCTGAATTTTCAACGTTAATGTAATTCGTTTTATGCATCGAGTCGGATTAAAGCTGTGCAAACCATATCACGGCTGTCAAATGCTGCACCTGATCGCCCACTGGCGATGATGAGAATTGCAGGTACCCATATGCCTTCAGTTAAATTCCCGTATGGAATGGGACCTCATACCAGCCCAGCATCCTACATTAGCAGCGTTGGGTCATCTGGTCCAAATGGAATTTTAGAAATAGTGAGTTGCATAACGAAAATCAAAACATAATCAGTACTTGCCTTAATACCAATAACTCATATAGCATCGTATGAGTTAGTACAGCATTCAGATCACCACAAAGAAATATCCCTATGCTCATGGTCCTTAAAAAAACCCGCCCTCTGTCCAGGGGCGGTCACAGAAATTTCTGGTGGGGTGGGATCCTGGGTGAGATCACGCCATGACGAAATTTCCTGAAATATTTATACATTTTAAAGTCGTTGTTAACTTGCTAGTAGCAGAAAAAGCAACTATATAACATCTGCATGTATGCTCTTTGGTGGTGTCAAGGAAATGAGCATACAAATATGCTCAGGTAAAGATGCCATCGCAGTCAGAGTATATGCAATTCATTGTTAGCTGCTGGTTGCACCTTTTTCTGAAAGTATCGATAGTCCTACTCGTTTTTAGACTAAGTTGCGATTGGATATTTGATTCGTACAAATGCGAAATATGAATTTCGCTGCAACATTTAAAACCCCGGTTGCATCATTTTTTTAATCATAACTATCACATGATTTAAGTTTTTATTTTCAACACTTTGCCCAGACAGGCCATCCGAACGAAGTAGAGAGGAGCACCAAAATTCTAATTAAAACGTCATCTGGGTGTTCCTACTTCTCACTGTCCAGTCGGTACTACACACGTGAATTTCTTTACGATTGTCTTGCCTTCAAAATTTCGACCGTTTCAGCAGCGATTGCTGAAACGTCGAGCTGCTGCGAGAAACGACTCAAAGACCAGCACTGCGCTATATCTAGTAGCTATGAGCTACTGTGGAGATTATTGCGCCACTCGCAAGTTTTGTACCTTATGAAGCGCCAAAGTAATTTGAAATGCTATTGCAAAAAGCAAAAGTTGAATGCGGATCAAACTCGATCGTTGTCACGTAGTTTGAGCTGGGGGGATGCATCCCGGCATCCCACCCCTCGGACTGCCACTGCCTCTGTCCTACAGTCCTACTCATTTCGGGAGGCTGCTATCACAGCATCTCCCTTTCCTGGCCACTGCTTACTTGCAATTATAGACAAATATCTATCTTTGAGAAAATAATCTGAAATTGATGTCTCATTGGAACCGTCACAGGAAATTGAGTGAATAGCTCTGTTGTAACTGGCATCCAAGCATTTGCCTTGTCATTCACTCACATAATGCCGGTTCTTGTGCTAAGCACACAATTCACAATTCAACACAATTCAATTGTGTTATTCACAATTTCAGAATATTATGTGCAGACCACTTTCGATCTCAAAAAGCAAACTTGTAGTAATATTATTTGTAGGCAATATGTTTTGATCTAATTCTCAGCGGTCAACCCAACTGACAACAGAACCTTCCCCCACTAACTCTACCCAAAAAGCCAACCAACTCACAGAGCTTCTCTTCAAAGAACTGAATTGCTAGAGACTTCCAAAAATCATGCATGTGCATTGGTTTTATGAAAGTATAGGGTGGTGGTAGAACAGAAAGAACAACATCCGATAAAATGTCAAATGCTGTAAAGTGTGTTAATCCAAAGTGTGGTTATGGATCAAAATTTACCCCTAATGGCAGACATGAATGCAAATAATCATTCAAAAAGTCTTCTAGTTTTCTTCTCAAGCAAGTGAACATTCAAAAAGTTTGTCTTCTAGTCAAATGGACGCTATCGCTAGACCAGGGATCCCCATACATTCGAGCAGTGATGGTCGATATGACAAAAGCTTTCGACAAGCTTCGGCCGGCGCTTCTCCTACAAAAGCAAGTATACCCCAGTCTCATTAATCTTACACAAAGCTTCCTGAATGGTAGAGCGCAATCCGTCCGTCTCAATTCAGTCTTATCAAACTGCTATGACATTACTGGCGGTGTTCCACAAGGCTCTGTACTTGGGCCGTGGTTGTGGCTGACATACATAAGTGATCTGAACCTCTCAGAAGACCATAACATCTACGCTGACGATATCACCATTTCGATCGCCTCTTCTTGCAAAAACACTAATGATATGAAAGTCAGGGCTCAAGGCTCCATTGATCATTTGCAACATTGGTGTGACTCAAGTAATATGCAGATTAGCTCCACCAAAACAGTTGAACTGATAGTAAGCTCGAAAAAAGTCTATGAAAAACCTTCGCCAATCCTTACCGATGGTTCGCCAGTCGCGCAGGTGCATTCTATCAAACTTCTTGGAGTGACTACGGATGCTCGGCTTACATTCCGAGAACACATCATGAGCTGTAAGCGAAAGGCATGTCAACGTATCTTTTGGTTGCGGACCCTACGACGTTTCGGTGGAAACCATACTGAACTTCTCCGTCTATATCGAAGCCACATCCGCAGCCTTTTCGAATATGCTGCACCAGCATGGTTCCCATTTATTACCAATGACCTAAAATCTGTCATCGAACGTGTTGAGCGCACATCACTAAGGACTATCTTTCCTGAAAAGAGCTACGCTGAAGCTATTCGATTTATTTCATCGCCGCCTATTATTGATCATCTCAACAGTCTGTACAAGAAACATTTCCTGAAAATCCTGTCCCCATACCATCCTCTCCACCATCTTCTTCCCCCAACCAGACTGCAAAGCGGTTTGAGAACCTCACGACAAAAGGAATCTTTGTACATTCCAAAAATTCGAACGACACTACGTAAAAGTCCTTCATCATCTCTGGCAGCAAATTGTATAATTCTGGACATATTTGATTATTTTGTATGAATGACCTTTTATATTGTAATCACGAACGCTCATTGTCGTTTCGGAAATAAATTTGATCTCTCTCTCTCTCTCTCTCTCTCTCTCTCTCTCTCTCTCTCTCTCTCTCTCTCTCTCTCTCTCTCTCCTCTCTCTCTCTCTCTCTCTCTCTCTCTCTCTCTCTCTCTCTCTCCTCTCTCTCTCTCTCTCTCTCTCTCTCTCTCTCTCTCTCTCTCTCTCTCTCTCCTCTCTCTCTCTCTCTCTCTCTCTCTCTCTCTCTCTCTCTCTCTCTCTCTCTCTCTCTCTCTCTCTCTCTCTCTCTCTCTCTCTCTCTCTCTCTCTCTCTCTCTCTCTCTCTCTCTCTCTCTCTCTCTCTCTCTCTCTCTCTCTCTCTCTCTCTCTCTCTCTCTAGTTTCTATTATAGTGTTTGATTAAAAGGGAAAAGTACCTCCTCTATATAATCTCTCTAAACGCTGCTCTCTTGCTAACCGAAAGTCTCCGCGCACTGTGATCACCTGCTCGTTTCCTCGGAGCAATAGAGAGGGTTCCCATGAATCTCCTTTTCCAATTAAGAAATGTTCTTGCTGGAGAGGGTTCTTTGTCGAACTGCTCACTAGACAGACGCCTAACCTTCTCACAGTCATATGTTACTGCAAATGCCACTGCGGAAGTCATCTGCTCGTCTGTTAAGTCTCGATACTCCATAGTGAGATCGAATCATAAAAAAGACAGTTTTTGGCAAACTTTCAACAAGGTAAATGCATGGGTTTGTTTCAAATAATTCATTTTGCATATCCAATGAAGTCAATGCTGTACATATGAAATCTGTGTACATATTTTCATAGTTAAGGTGTACACAGTTAGAATGACTTTGTGCAAAACGCTGTTGTATATGTACCAAAACTGTGACAAAAATCCGCCAGAAGATCGCGAACACCCTGTACGTTATAAATGAATATTCCGAAATCAGCCAAAGTAATTCCACATTCAAATTTTAAAATAGATCTCACGCCAAAAGTACTGTGCTAAATATATTTTTTCTTTAGTCAAAAGTTGCATAATGCGTCGAAAGCAAACTATTAGAAATCTGGTGTAATAGCTTGCTTGGCTAAGTTTCAATGAGAGATGCCATGCAGAATAAGCCACAAGCCGACTCTAATTACAGTGGCACGCCGGATTCGTCACAAGTTGCAAGACGCAAGTAGTGGTGGGAGCGATTCGATCTTCGCCCAATTTTGAATATTTTGAGATTTTCTGAAATTTACTGATAAGAAGTTTACAGATTGCCTGGTTGACATCATGTTATACAGGTTTGACCAATCAAGAAGCTAATCAACCGCTTCATATTAAGTATTGATATTTCAACTGCAGAGTGACATTGCCGTTTGCAGCATTGACGCTTCGAGTTCGTCGATGGCATTCCAAAGCCAGAATGAGATTAATGAGATTTACCGAAATGAGATTAACTACTCCCATTTCAAATGCAACTTGCCATATCAACAACATAATGAAATCAAAATCCGACATACATTCATATTAATCAAGGCAATCTACAGCTGCAGATACAAAACTTACAAACAAGTATAATCAAACCACAAGTGTCGTTTCAAGTGTAATTATTAGACTCGAATAAATCATATAAGTAAAGCATGGCTACATAGATGTTGAGCATCTCAACTCCAAAGTTAATCAGAGAAAGAACAGAGAAATCCTGATTTCACTCGAGATCGCAACTGCTTTTGTTAATGAAACGGAAAGATGTCTCGCTTAGCAAAAGTTTCCATGTAGCTGAATATTGCTCAGTAGAATTTGTTCTGGCTCTTTTCCAAATCATAAACTGACTACCAACTTGTTAATGACCGTTTTCTTTTGAAGAAATGCAAAGAAGTCAAATGTGAAGTTGCAAGTATTTTACACAATCACAATGCATCGTGCCTAAGCATACAAGACTTTTGATAAGAAATAATGAAAAATTCTTATAGGCTTCTTACCACACCAGCAAAATCATGGCAAATCACATCAGCTTACGTCAATCGATTCATTGTAATTTTCATAATATTTGATTGGAGAAATTTACTCGGAAATTGTTTTGGCCATGTAACGCATCCCTGAGGGGATGAAAGGAATGAAACATGTGTTTGAAATGTGGATCTTTATTACCTTCACCCTTTCATTTTGCATTTGAAACGATAATGCTGCGGTTTATTTGATAAAGAGTAGTAGTTAACGCATTCACAGCGGTAAAAATGCACTTGAAACGACAATTATGCAAACACATCCTAATCATAGTATAACTGCAATATGCTACGTCAGACAAATAAATTTCTCGAGATCATTTGAAATTATGTAGGATAGTGAGCGTGAAAGGCAAAAAGATGGGTGATGTCCATAACAGTGCATTTCAGACCGCCTTTTATTATTTTAGGTAATGAGCAAATTCATCATCAATGCAAAAGATTTCTTTGATTGATAAACGTCTTTGATTACTAAGTTAAGCCAAATTTATTTCAGCTACTATTTAGCTTAGAATAGAATAGACATTTTTATTTCCAGAATACCTATTGCATCTTCTATAACTTATTAGTTATTCCATGCATGTTCAATGAATGAAGCTGATATTTCGTTAGCATCGATCGGTAATCAAGTAAAAAAATTGTGATGTGCAATCCATGGTCTTCCATGCACATCAAAGATTTCTTATAGCAGAAGGAAATTATATATATACACTGTACATTATATTATCATTTTACACCATCCATCAGTACCATTTACATAACAGGGTATCGTCATACATGCACTCAACTTAATGAAATATAATGTAACGACAACTACTGTCATAAATTGATGTATACCGGAATCAGACAATTTTATAATTACTTCTTTCTTGCTTCAATACATTTTGGACGAAGATAAATGCTGCAGCATGCTATCACCACCTAAGTTTGGAAAAAATTCATAATCATTCTCTCGCTTATCTGTTTGTTTAAGACATGGATTTATCGTAGTTTACCCTGTCTCCGACTAGAATAAAAATCTTTTCAGTAAAAATGCAATCATCGGGTATTCGAGATTGCTTTGCAATTAGCGCTATGGTAAATGAGGCTGATCGTGCCGTATCGTACTAATTTTCCGAGAATCAATAATCAGGCCTAGTTTTGCATTGTATTCCTATCAGTGAAACGCATTCGTACAAAGTCCCTCATAAACATCATTACTACATTCTCATCTGAGTAGCGCGCTTGGTTTGTTATTAAGCCTACTTGCATAAGTGAAAATATTACCTACTCCTTGCAGAAGATTTTGCCGTAGGCCTGCGCTAGCTAGTTCTAAATAATTTTGATTGGATCTTGAAGGCCTATCTTGATTAATAATTAAGGAAGGTTAAATATTGGCTTCTTAAACATTTTTAGTGACTTGCTACTGGTGTGAAACCGGTCTGCTTCCAGTGTCCTGCCTGGAGGTTGCCTAATGCCGGACCGGATCGGCCTGAAGGTTGCGTACCGAAATCTTTCCGGTTTCCATCTCTGGTCTATAAAGGGCGCAAAATTCCGTTGATCATCAATGTCGATCGATCGGATGAACGATGTTGATGAATGTCAGATCTCAGTAATGAGATCTAATACATGAAAAATGCCCATCTATTATTAGCCTTGAAGTCAATCAATGCCAGATTCACATTAACTAATGCATAAGCCTGAACAGACCATTGTGATATAGTCAGATCTGAAATATATTTGAACAGATTGACGAGTATTCTAAGTATTTTGGCATCTGGGTCGCATTGCGTTTCATAATGATAAGCTATAGTTAGCTATGATTCCTCATTTTACTTAATTAGGCTTACTACTTAATCCACTTCCTGTAACCATTCTAATGAAACAATCTTTTTTCCATGCTTTTAGCTTTATGCCCCTCCCAATCTCTCTTCACGGTCTGGTGACGTAATAAAGACAAGATAAGATCAGGATAATTGAAATAGGTAGCATGGATTCTTAGCAGGTAATATATTACGGCAATCTTACTTGACTTTAAATTTGTTATGCAATTTCGATCAATGAAATATTTGAGAATCTTGTCTCTATCTTGATATCAATTATGTCTCAACTTTCTCATCGAAGGGTCAACTGCGTTAAGTTTATATAAGGAATTTCAATGCTTATATAATGATTTTTATCGAGATGCATTTGCATAGATTCGAAGCAAATTTGATGGAAGTAGCCTTTTATTGCTCATATTCTCTTGATTGAAGTTGTAGTGCCTAATTTATTTATAAATAAATGACTTTTCTATTTTCGAAATGTTCTTGTTCCATCTGCAGTTAATCGCTGACTATCACAAGGGAATTGCCGAGTATCAAGTTCAATTACTTTGCTCTCCACATGTCACGTAAGCAAATTGCGCAACTTGCCAAGTTGTTCTTCTCAAGTCTTGAAAGTCAACGTCGTTAGGGAGCATATAATGAGCTGTTTCATCCATTTTAGCCATCGATCATAAATTAATAATCAAAATGGCCACAAGAACATTTTTAAACCTCCTTTCAACCATACACTGAGTCCCAAATGATTTCAAGAAAGAGTGTAGAACCTGAGTACTAGCTACGACTAGGAAATGAGTCCCAGAATCTAGCACTCTTTGAGTTCGAAAATATTTGTACTCATTTTAGAACTCCTTGGGTTCGAAAGCACAGTACTTAATTCGTACTCATTTTAGTGCTCATTTAGTGAGTTGCATGGTACCAAAACCTCAACTACATTGAAAATGCCATGCGGCATATCTAGCCTGCTCTATCTCATACTCACATCCATCGAAGAACTGCTTTGGCAATTAAACACAAATGCATTTGGATCAATAAAGTATGCACAAGAATCAAAGCGCAGTTAGTGAAGTAGGTATACGTTGACTAGACCAAGATAACTGTCGGAGAGGATGAAAAATGTTGGCAGGACTCAAATCAGAGTCGGAAAGGATGGCAAGCGTTGACAGGACTCAAAGTAGTCGTGGAAAATGATAGACGTTGGCAGGGCTCTGTCGTTGAGGATGCTTTTTATCCAAATTGATGTCTTTGGTTCATTAGGAGGATATCGATAAAATGTCACAGGTTTGCAGGGTCATTTATTGTATTTATTTTATTTATAGAGGATAGACATTTAGATGCTCTTTGCGTTAGAATTGTATGTCATGCGGATTTTTTCCAGGCAAATTATGTCAACGGAATTTATTCAATTTCGTTTGCGCATCATTCTACGTAGCGAAACGCAAATTATTTGTCCTGATACACGTGCACAGATCCTTCTTTCGGATGCCAAAATGCGGATAGAAATAGCCCTACATGTAAAAAACACTTCCATAGAATCCTAAATATGGTCGCAATCCAAAAGAAATATTGCATTTTTTCTTTACATGCACACGTATACAGAAAATAAATTTGTGATTTTCTTATATTTTGAAATAATATCTCCAATTGATTCCTAATAAAAATCGTGTATGCATTTGGGTGAGTTGGTCAAATGACTTTAAGTACTTAAGTGGATATGTGACTCACCAAGTCAATGGTTGTCATGACTACTAGTATTTCAGATAACATGATATTCATTTCCGAAATGAAATACGTCGCATGTCAGGTATTTCATAATGCGAAATGTGTATATCTGAATATAAAAATAGTCATTCATAAAGCAGTAGTTGTGCTTTAGAAGTGAAATGTGGATTTTAGAATGCGAAAAGTGTATTATGGAAAAGAAGACTTATGCCAATATTATAGACCAAATGTCAAATGCATTTGAGAAGGGAAAATTAGTAATTTGCAAAATCAAATTTGGAAACTAGAACAATGGCTTTGTCCGTTGTTTAGACGTTTAGATACATGGCAAACCGGCTTGCCGTCTTCGAGCGCCGCCTGTCAGTTCTACCTGTCAGACTACCTGTCATTACTGATCGGTTTGCCACCAGAGAAAAAGTATCAAGCTATGTATATCATGGTCCCAAAATGCTTGCTGATGAAATTTGACATGAATATTCAAAGTACAGAGTGTCCCAAATAACGTGCCTGACTCACCTATAATCTGCAATACTGGAGCAATTTCCTAGTTATTTCAACACAACATAGCCGTGAGTATAGAATTTATGCTAAACGAAAAATGGAAATAATAATCGCATACGCAGACCAAGACGCAGACATGTAGCTATACGCACACATGCATGTATTCAGCTTGAACGATCATACAAAACAAATTGAAATTGTTAAAGAATATAAATACTTAGGATTTTGGATTTCAAATAATACTAAAAAGCGGTTACTTTTACTTTCTAAAAAAGGCAATCAATCTGCTTATTTAGCTGCTAAAAATTAAAAGAACTTGGAGACGTTAATGGAACAATTGTAAGAAACACCTTTGGAATGTTAACTTTATCAAAAATGCAATATTCTGGAGAATTTTGCTTCTATAAAAAATTAAATGAATTAAATAAAATGCAGTTTCAATTCTACAAACGCTTCTATCATTTATCACCTACAACAGCAACCTATCTTTTGATTGGCAAGTTTGGATTACTACTTTTAGAATTTCATTTTTGAGCTGCAATCAATTTTTGGACAAAGAGTTATTTTCAATCACAGTAGTAGTAGTATTATGAAATTTTTTAGAACAAATTTCACTAAATTTGACGGACAACCAATATACGTATACATGCTGTTGGAGGATAGGAAAGCTCATCAAGAAAGTCAATCTGTCAATCCTAGATGAAAGCATCAAAACTTTAAGCATGACTATCAGATAATACAAGAATATCGTTAAAACCAGGTTGATTGAACAGTTTAGAACCGAATGGATAAGCGATGCTAAAAGAAGCAGAACAACTGGAACTGATTATCTGGAATCAATACAATTTGATTGCTCCATAAAGCATTGTCTGACTCTTAATTTACCTCACAAAGATATCGCACCATTGTTGAAAATGATGTGTGGTAATCATAATTTGGCGGTAAAAACAGGAAGTTGTTGAAATAGGTTAGAATATAAAGAAAGAGTACCGTATATGCTCAAATAATAGCCCCCGGCTATTATTTCATTGTTTAGTGTACCACCCGGCTATTATTGGAGATCCGGCCGTTAAAAGAGACCAGGCTATTATTTACGTTGTATAATTTGTGTGAAAATTTCCAAATTCATAATTTCCGAGAAGAATTTCGATTTATAAGAAAAACAAAAATTCACATGTTTAAGATCATTATCTTGCAGCTTAATAAAAAAGGAAACATAATAACTTTGAACAATCTACATTTACATCTGATGAATTCTACAGTGAAACTAAGAAATCAGTTAGATTCGTCTGAATCACACCAATCACTGTCAACTTCGTCATCTGAATCGCTCACCGGGGCGTCTATCTCAACTTGAAGATCGTTCAGGCTACTTTCAAATTTGGATTTAAGAAGATGAAGACCGCCTTCACCACATGGTTTACCAGGCTTTAGACACTCAATGAGGTGATCCTCGCTTCCATCAGTTGCATTTGTGACACCACATTGTTTCATGGAATCTTGAATTTGTTTAACAGGTATTGCCTGCCATGCTTCGTCAATCCAAATCGCAAATTCACCGAATGTTGGAGGTTTCAGATTTCCATTCTTCGTAAAACTGTGATCACTTTTTGAAATCCAGTCTTCATACGATTTTTGAACTGATACTTTTAATGATCTATTCCAGGAAACGTCTGGTGCCTGGATAAGGGCCGTACAACCGCCAGGAATAACCGCTGTTTGTATGTTCATTTTTCGTAATACGTTTTTGGTAGCCTGAGAAATATGGCACCGAAAACTATCCCAAACCAGAAGTCTTTTGCCGAAGTGAAACTGTCCAATAACATTTCGTAGATAGTCACTCGTTATCTCATCATTCATCCAACTGGCACCGCTGTAGTTGAAAACTATACCCCGAATTTTTTCTAGTTCTGGAATGGCACGACGCCTTGGGATTAAAACATAGGGTTTACACTTGCTGCCATCTGCTCGCGCGGTTAGAATCACTGTTATTCTGATCTTTTGATGTCCGGTCGACATAATCGGTACATCCTTCGCGCCTTTGGTCGCGATAGTTGTCTTGCCCACTGGTTCAATCCAGACAGGTGTCTCGTCCATGATGTAGATAGAATTTTGAGAATATTTGTTCTCGATTACCATCTTTCGAAGATACAGTATGAAGTTAGTCACTTTTTCTAAACAATCAGACGGCGGCTTCGAACTAATAGTTGTTCGAATACGAAGACAGAAACCGTTCCGTAGTAAAAACTTTTGGAACCATCCGTCACTTGCAGAAAACGCTTGTAAATCGTCGCACATATTTTCTTTCAGATCAGAATGTAGTCTTAAAGCTTCCCTTTGGATAGATTTTCGGGAAACTCGAAGTCTCTCTGCTCGCCTTGAAATGATCCAGTTCTTCAACTTCTCCTCCAAAATCGAGTTACCCACTTTACGGCCACCGCCTTCAAGACGTCGACGTTTCAACGCTTTACCACCTGAAACAGACCATTGACGAATTTCATCCTCGCACTTTCTCCAATTTCTGATTTGCTTAGTGTCCACTTTGAATGTTTTGGCAGTGTTCTCCACACTGTCGTGTTTCAAATAATCTAACGCTGATAACTTAGTTTCCATTGTGAAATCTCTTCGTTTCTGTTTTGACTTGCCCGATAAGAGACGAGTGGAGAAATGACTCGCTTACACGTACCGTATCTTAGCGGAAAGCAGTGACTTCAGTGACTCATTTATAATGGGAACATTTGAAGACAAGTAATGCTGACTATCGTATTCACACGGTGATGCACGATCGATGCGACTGTATTCATTGTTTATACCGGTAGGTAGTTTTGACACTCCGCCATCATACACCAAAGAACATTCAATACCCGGTTATTATTAGAGACCAGGCTATTATTTCATTACCTGGTAGATGACCCGGCTATTAATAGAGACCCGGCTGTTAAAAGAGACCCGGCTATAAAAAGAGCAGATACGGTATGTTGTTTTGTAATAATGGAACAGTAGAAATTGCATTTCATGTTATTTGTGAGTGGTCAGTTACACATAATCTCTTATTAATATTTCGAAGCTAGATTTCCATGACATGTTGAAAAAACTAAATATAGGAAGCATTGTAAGATTATGTAAATGCTGTACGTCAAAGTTGTAAATGACGTCAGAGCATATATATGTTATTTGCAATCACGCAAATCCGGTTGCAACAGCGATTGATTAAGTGAATGCTGCCTAACTACATGCGATAAAGAACGAGACATCGCATTAGAAACTTCAGTTTAATTTACGAAATCTCTTCTTTCGAGGTCCGGGGTGATTGAATCAATTTTACGGGCTTCTCATGGATGACAAGAGTACTTTAGCCATCCATTTATTTTAGTAATATTTATCAGTAATATTTAGTAGTAATATATATCAGTAATATTTAGGATTAAATAAATTAACATGAATCATGTTGCAATTCCGTATAAAAATAAAAGTTTTTAAGTGATTCATACCGTTCATTAGTCGATATTAACAACTATATTTATGCTCCATCAATTTTATGATGATATAGTAACCATTGAATTGCATAAGCACCATTGACTGTCCTCTCCTTCCAATGCTTTCAGTATTTAATGACCATTTATCATAATTCTATCATTTGTAAATATCATTTTGTATCATCATATCATAGTACCTCATCATCTCGTTTTTACTTTTCACTCACAACATTGCATCACCCCTTAACGTGTTTTTTGAAAAAATACGCATGCATGTGGGAAATTTTCAAAAGCAGTCTCGAGACACAAATTTGGTTCAATATTCCGTTTTAAAATCTAACAACAAGTTAGCAAAAACGATTAAGCAGGGGGAGTGCATAATTCCTTAATCGCATGTGGATTCTGTGGTGCCCAATAGCGACAATTGTGGTGATATACGCCGTCATCCCCAGGTCTATTCCTGAGCTGAAGGACAGAATCATTGCGGCCTTTCAAGAAGTGACAACAAACATGTACCAACCGACAGTTCTCACATATCGCGAACGTCTTCATCAAATCACTGAGAGCAGTAAGGGGTCATGCTTAAGAGCTCTGAGAACTTTTGCAGCCTTTAATATTTCAATATTATTTAACATTTTTGAAACAATGAAATCGTTTTTGCTATCTTGTTGTTAGATTTTAAATCGGAATATTGAACCAAATTAGTGTCTAGATGTTCTTTTTGAACATTTCTCACGTGCATGTGTAATACGTACTTGTACAACATGCATGTATACATACGTATATGCGCATTCGTCTATCATTTCTATTTTTCAAAACAAGGGTGTTTAGCATAAATCCAATACTCACGACTGCATTGTTTTGAAATTACTAGGGGATTGCTCGAATATTGCAGATCTCAGATGAGTTTATATTCCGGCACGTTATTTGGGACACCCGGTGCTTTCAACATTTACTAAATAATTGGTTCATTTAATCATCAGTTGGTTAGATAAACACTTATAATTGTACACTGAATGTCAGAAATTTTCATAAATAACATATTTGGATAGAACTGTTTGGAGAACACAAAATGTTGCTTTCTGAATCTCATTTTGCACTTTCCAAACAAAACGGCATTATTTGTCATTTTCGAATTCATATTTCACTTTCTGAAAAAGATCATCAGGGCCTTATCTTTTGACGTCGAATCGTTATTCACGAGCATCCCCTTGATTGAGATCTTGGAGATTTGTCTTACTCCATGGTGACAGCAGCTTGCAAGCCAAGACTCAGTTCTCTGCCTCTGAGATTGTAAGACTTTGCCGTCTTGTTTTGACTTGTGGTTACTTTCGTCATTTTGATGGGATCTTCATCCAATCAAATGGCGTTGCAATGGGTAATAGCTTGTGCCCTGTTGATGCGAACCTATTCATGATCAATTTTGAAAGAGAGCTAAACGCATGTGCCTGGTATCGGGTGACTATTTCTCGGCTGCCTTGTTTACCAGCTGCCTTGTGCCTATCAGGACTGTGAGTGGAGCTATGTTGGGTAATCAGGGCGAACCATGGAGGAAAGAAAGAAAGAACATGTCAAAGCCATTCGTGATTGTGACGTCATACGTTCGGAGGTTGCCCACTATGCATGGGACTCCGGTCACAACGTGAATTTCGACGGGATCAAGGTTATTGACTGGGAGTGCAACTGGCGAAAAGGATTGTCAAAGAGGCCTGGTGGACTCGATTATTTGGGCTTCCTTTTCCTTTTCGATGGATTTTGAGCTTCCTTCACAAAATGAATAATTACTTACCAGTGTCGTCTTCTCCGTACGTGCGAGGCCTTCGGCGCATCCTCAATAATAATTTACCAACACTTACAAAAATGAAGTGTCATCATTCATTATATTTCATTTAAATTCGATAGCTTCTCGTGGTAGCTGTGCACAGCTTTCCGTCTCAAAATCAGACGCTCAACCTCAGAGTGAACGAATCACAGCTGTTTTCTTCGAACGATCAGACACACAAGCTAGTCATGTGTTCAGACGGAGCGAAAGAGGGTTATGTGCGTGTGAGGCAGTAAGCGCACGCGCCCCCACCAATATTGGCTTTCCCGATAGACATAATGCTTTTCCTTCTCCAACTTTTACAATGAAATTCTCCGTTATTCGAGGCTCGGTACCTAAATATAGAAAGGGAAGCGCAACCCAATTGTTCCTGTCCTTCGTTTCTCGTCGGAGAGGCCATTACGTCAATAATAGCAGCAGACTGACGTTCAGATAAGACTGTGATCAGATGATGAGCGTTCGCCAATGAGTGCAGAGTAATGCATCTGACTCGAACACCCAGATTCCGTAGAATTCCATGATTTGTTTTTGCGTGATTGATGTGACGCTATGTTTAGTACTGTAGATGAGCTCATAATCACGCAATTCGTCCGAAGGGAATATACGGAAAATATGACAGTCGTCAAGCAAGGTGGGCAGGTCAACACCTGATATAAAAATTGAAAGTACTCACAGAGAAAGAAATAAGAAATGCACAAGACATTTTAATGCATCAAAGTTTAAACAGATGAGTAGCTGACCAGCCGTGAGAAACGCAAGAAACTGTTTCCTCTCCTCCTTTTTTCTCGCGAAAATGTGGTCTGGACAGAGAGGTGACATAGTAATCTCAGCTCCTTGAGTAAGGCGGTTAGGCGACATGAGCAATCAACTTCTCATGTGCACATTCACTTAGCATTAAAAATGTTCGGGAAATTGTTATTGAAAATTCATCTTTTATGAAAATTAATGTTATAGCATAAAAAGGTCTGGTATAGAAATAGTATTCCAATGCCGAGCGAAGGCCTATAGTCTGGGAGCACGCGATGCCACTGTTACTTACCCTATCTATGCGGTATTCTATGTCACGTGATACATTCTATTTGTAAACATGAATTGCGTTCAAAGATTTGAACACATGTAATTTTCCAAGAAATGCTGACCTTTTATGATCAATAGTAAGGAAAATATTTGATACTGTTTTACTAAAAACCTGATGAAATTTCATTTTACACACTTTCAGTTATTCGCTACGATTCTATAGTTGCCGCATCCTCGCAATCTCATCTCATCCAAAGGATCAATGCTTCATTACAAACTGTGCCATCCACCATCGAAGGTAAACTTTGGTATCACTGTTAAAGAGAGACTTTGATATCACTTTCTTATAAGTTGAAAATAGTGAATAATATTATTTTTTAGTCTTTATACGCACAAAAATTAAAAAATATATTTCACCAATCTGGCCTGATCAATTGAAATATCAATTATTTATTTTTGTGCGTAGAAAGACTGAAAAATAGTATCATGTACATTAATTTCAACTTATAAGAAAATGACAATTAACCCTTTGACAGCGATAAGAAATTGCTAAGTAATTTTAATATTTTTTTCTCTGATATGAATGAGAAGTGACTAAGATAACATATTTTTAACTTAAATATTTCAATTTTTCAATACTCTCCGAAATCTGGGATGGGTCACAGGTGACCCAATCGCCGGTAAAGGTAAAAGTAATCGAAATATGTGAAATTATAAATTTAGTCTGTATGTACTTTATTATGATTAAATTACTATCTGTATATTGTTTATGATGATAAGTAGGTATTAGAATAAACACTATTTATTGAAAAAAGTTAGATAAAAGTTCGTTTTTTATGTACGTACATATAAACTTCAGCATATAATTCATTTACAGATTATTATGAAACATTTGGAAACAATTTCGTTCCTTGAGCAAACAAAGAGGTACACTGCACGTTACACATGAGACAAAGGTTTTTCTGTCTTGTTTCGCCTTTGCGCAACGAGCACAACGCTTCCTATCACCAAACGTAGGAAGATGTGCTATTTCACCAGATGAAGGAATTGATGTAAATTTCCTTTTAGTTGCCTTTGACTTGGAAGAAGCCCTTTGACGGCTTGAGTATTGAGCAATCAAACCTTCAGCAACACTAAGTTTGAAATTTTTGAGATCAATGTTGTCTGATGTGAATTTCCTGAAAACTATATGAGAATTGACACAAGCGATCTCAATCAAATCAAAGAAAATGCGCAGGTAGAACCTGTATTTTGATCTTCTGTCCAATTGATAAGTGGTCTTCAATTGGTCTGCAAGGTCCACACCTCCCATTCCACTATTGTATTGCTTGATTACCAGTGGGCAATTTATTGCAGTCTTTCCGCTTGTTCCTTTCTGTCGCCTATACACAGAACTTACTTCGTCGGCTCCTTCGACATTGTTTGCCAGAACTACGACCGACCTGAAATCAGAGAGTTGATAAAACTATCATGCAATTTACATACATTTATACTTCGACACAAACGTAGTTTCAAAGAGTTCTAAACAATCTAACAATCTTATCTAAGCCTGTACCTTTTATCTCAATATAGCCTATTCGTAGTTAGGCTTCTAGAACACTCCTTACGGATTAGATAAAGTAATTTCTTATAACGCTTACAATGATTTTTAAGTTCGGATGAAAAATGAATACATAAGAAACATTATGATCAGAATTATGAATATGTCAAGCAGCCGATACATCAGAACGAACCTGTTATCCATCCATTTGCAACAAAGAATTTGATTCGAAAATTTGAAATCGATATCGCCTCGCTTCATGCATTTGTCCTCCTGAAAAGGTCAATTTAGTTATAACAGTAACACAGTTGAACATTATTTTTAAATGTTCAAAATCCATTCCTTTTACTATATTTGATAGATCGTCGAAATTATGTTTGATATCTATAGATATTAGATCGAAGTTCATAAACATACAAATACGAGAAATCAAAAATATATCGAAAAATCTGGCGCCACTTGACTACATGCGGAAATTTCTGTATACTGATAAAAAATATATACGTGCACCGCTACTAAATCTGAAGAATGACTAAAACTTGCCCCAACATATTGCTGAGGTTATAATATTGTTAAGAGCATTAACATTCAGTTTGCAGGAGCTTAAAAATTAATAGGCTTGAAAATTTAAGTAATCATGGTAATTTACTTAAAATTCTAAGACATTAAAAAATAGTTGCAACTTCACTTACTTTTAGACGGCGTGGCATGTTCTTTCTGTTTACTCTTGCAGTCCCCATAGCATAAATCCCATTTTCAAATAATTGCTTGATCAACCTTGGACTTGTGAAGAAGTTGTCGATAAAAACTTGACAGTAAGAACCGTTGAGTTTCTCACATAATTGTAGAACCACACTTTCGCCTAAGTTGTATTCTTGCGTTGCAGTTTTGCGACCAAGATAAATATCAAATTGATACACGTATCCAGTTTTGCTGCAGCATCTAAACCACATCTTAAAACCCCACTTGATGGGTTTTGACTTAATATATTGTTTCATAGACGATTTACCTTTAAATTTTATCATATGTTCGTCAACGCTTTGCGAATCAGAGTTCTCAAGCGATGCTTGGAAAGCGCAATTTAAATGATTAATTACGAATTTAACTTTAGTCGCAGAATTCATTTGAGTTATATTGAAATATCGCTTTCGTGATGAACTGTTGGTGGCCATAACGAAGCAAAATAGAAACACTCACAGAGACGGCAGAATCAACGATACTCCTACACTTTACAGTTGTCGAAACTGGTGATGCTACTCTCTTTGTACTTTTATCGAATCAGCGTTCAGCTATCAGTCACACAATCTGTCTGTGAGGCTCACATGAAACATACACAATACGTGTATTGAAGCGTCATACTCTGCATACTCCCGTACCACTACGCAGAATCTTTCAGCGAATCAGCATTCATGCACTAGACCATGGATATCCATGCTCAGACAAGAAGTCTATGAAGCTCACGTGAGACCCATATCAACATAGCGATTTTCTTACAAATAACCTACATGAACACAAGCGACATAATCTGCTATTTGAATGCTAACCGATAACCAATGTTCAGAGGATTTCAAATGTAATATTCACAAGAGATTTCCCATCAATATGATAAATGACGAAAAAATTGAAATTTTTACCCTTACCGGCGATTGGGTCACCAGAGACCCAAACAGCAATTTCATCAGTTCCTGAGTAAAAAAAATAAGAAATCGAAACTCGGTTTTCAGATGTTATTTATGACTAGTCTAACAATTCATGCAACCCTGATTTGCTTTATCACTGTGCTTGGTTTCGTCTAGGGGACGGCAAATGTGTTGAATTTTTTTTTTCAAATTTAACTGTATTCAAATCATTAAGAAGAGAACACAAATATATATGCAATCAGTCCATATCCCATGAAAGTATTATTTTACGATATATATTGTATAAAGAAGGTGAGAAAAATTACATCAATATACGTCACCCCACATATATAACCATTCAAAAACTTGGGTCACCAGAGCCCAATCGCCGTCAAAGGGTTAAATCTGACTTGATGAAATTAACTTATCATTTCGGATTACATACTTTAGAACATTGTCCGTCTCTATGCCAAGTATAGTTTTGCGAAATGCCATATAACAAAAAAAGATCATCTTTCCTCAAAGGCAAAGTGTAAATTGAAGCAAAATTTAATGTTCACATTTTTCTTAGCGATTTAAATGAAATGAATAAAAAATTCATTCAATATTTTTTGAAATCACATTGACTACCAGATCGTTATGAAGGGCTAGGTACAAAAAAGCTCAAGTAGTTAATATAATTAAATGCTAGCATAATGCTACTTACAACACAGCAAAAGGTTCTACTGAACTTTTGACATATTTATGCGATTAGAGGAAAAATGAGCATCTGGTAGACACCATAAAGGTTTGGTAGCTTTACCAAACTTCAAAAACGCAACCAGACGTAAGGAAATAAAGCATTTGGTAGCAAGCATTTCATCGGCTTAGTATCGCACGATTTACAGTAACTACAATGATAGCTGAAACTCAGAAGCAATCAGCATCTTTCGTTTCGCATCTGAGAGATTTTGCAGTCATCAACAAATAATCGAATTCGACATTCGGAGACATGACAGAACATCACTTATTAATTCTAAATGAAAAGGTCTCTGAGCGGAGTCCTGAGCAATACCACTGATTACCACACGCCCACTAGAATACAATGTAAGAAAAAAAATAAGAAACCCATGCAAACAGTTCCATGCTGTGTATCCTCAATTTGATCAATGATTAATTGACGTAGCACATGCTAGAATAATAATAATAATAATAAAATAATGATAATAATAATCGTTTATTGTATCAAAACCTCAATAATGGGAAGCGTGAGGTACAAAAACATCATAAATGAAATTCATATAAAGTCACAAAAACAATAACAAAAAGAAAAATAGAAAAATCAACGAAAACCACTATTGGCGAGACGTATCATCGTCACCAGCTCTTGTAGAAGAGTGAATGAAAGGCATTCTGAAAGTACGAGAATTTGAGTTCACAGAGGAGTAGTAAGTAAAACTCCACTTCTGGACCGCGCAAGATGGCCGCCATCGAAGAATTTTCGCTGACGTCCCCCCCTCTCTGGAACGACAGAGGTTGTGGTCTGTCGTGGTGTGCCGGCCAGGTTGGTCCACGTGAACAAAATGTTCGCTGAGGTCCCCCCCACTCGAAAACGACAGAGTGTGAGACTCGGGTGAGTTGGTCTCGTGTGGGTTGGCGTGGGCGACCGCCTAGGTTGACGTGGGCGACCGTCTAGGTTGTCGTGGTGGAATGGTGAAACGGACTTTAGATTCGTGATCAGCGTAAAATTCTGCATCGGTATGGTGAATTTGAAGTCAATCGGCGAGAAAAAATGTTTCTTCAAAATTTTGAGAGTTAAAATGTTGGACGTTTTGGTCTCTAGCGTCAAAACGAAGCATCGGATGGGAAAACGGAGGCCAGATTCGGATTCAGCGTGAAATTCTGCATCTGTATGGTGAATTTGAAAGCAATCGGAGAGAAAAAATTTTCGCTGACGTCCCCCCCCCCTCGGGAGAGCTAGCTTCGATCTTGGCTTCCAGTGGACGGATTTTGTCGTGCAATAGCTCGTTTGAAAGCTAAGAGTGAGACAAATTCACTGAAAGAATCGGCTTGTTCATATCTGTCTTCGTTTAGATGTGAGACGCCATTTAAGATTTTAGGACATTGGCGAAAAACGACAGAGTTAGAATTTTGGACGTTTTGGGCTGTAGCTTCAAAACGAAGCATCGGATGGGAAAACAGATTTCAGATTTGGAATCAGCGTCAAATTCTCTATCAACATGGTGAGTTTCAAGTCAATCGGAGAGAAAAAATTTTCAACATTTTTCGAAAAAACGACAGAGTTAGAATTTTGGTCGTTTTGGGCTGTAGCGCCAAAACGAGGCATCGGATGGGAAAACGGAGGCCAGATTCGGATTCAGCGTGAAATTCTGCATCTGTATGGTGAGTTTCAAGTCAATCGGCGAGGAAAAATTTTCGCTGACGTCCCCCCCCGACACCAAACTTCCAATTTTGCTTCTAGTGAATGTAGAAAGTCGTTCAATAGCTCGTTTGAAAGCTAAGAGTGAGACAAATTCACTGAAAGAAACGGCTTGTTCATATCTGTCTTCGTTTAGATGTGAGACACCATTTAAGATTTTGGGAGATTGGCGAAAAACGACAGAGTTAGAATTTTGGACGTTTTGGGCTCTAGCATCAAAACGAAGCATCGGATGGGAAAACGGATTTCAGATTTGGAATCAGCATGAAATTCTCTATCAACATCGTGAGTTTCAAGTCAATCGGAGAGAAAAAATTTTCAACATTTTTCGAAAAAACGACAGAGTTAGAATTTTGGACGTTTTGGGCTCTAGCTTCAAAACGAAGCATCGGATGGGAAAACGGAGGGCAGATTCGGATTCAGCGTGAAATTCTGCATCTGTATGGTGAATTTGAAAGCAATAGGAGAGAAAAAGTTTCGCTGACGTCCCCCCTCGGCACCGACCTTCCAACTTTGCTTCTAGTGAACGGATTTTGTCGTGCAATAGCTCGTTTGAAAGCTAAGAGTGAGACAAATTCACTGAAAGAATCTGCTTGTTCATATCTGTCTTCGTTTAGATGTGAGACGCCATTTCAGATTTGGGACATTGGCGAAAAAACGACAGAGTTAGAATTTTGGACGTTTTGGGCTATAGCGTCAAAACGAAGCATCGGAGAGCAAAACGGATTTCAGATTTGGAATCAGCATCAAATTCTCTATCAACATGGTAAGTTTCAAGTCAATCGGAGAGTTTCAAGTCAATCGGAGAGAAAAAATTTTCAACATTTTTCGAAAAAACGACAGTTAGAATTTTTGCGATGGCTGTAGAGCCAAAACGAAGCATCGGATGGGAAAGCGGAGGCCAGATTCGGATTCAGCGTCAAATTCTACATGGAAATGATTCTGGAAATGGAAAATGTATTTCCAGCTCAATCGGAGCACTAGAACCGGAGATAGAAGGATTTAAAGATTTGGATGATGGGTATTACGTCATCAGCTGATCGCCACACACTATATAAGCTGGGAACCGACAGAGACTTGTCATTAACCGACTGTAAGAAACCGACTTAGAAAATTTCATTGCTGATATCAGCTAAGGCGTCAGACTTAGAGGTTATCCAGGAGATGGCCTTCGTCTCCAGGCCATAAAAGACTCCAAAACTTTAAAGGCTTGTAACTTTGCTTCTACAAGTCCGTTTGACTTGATTCAAAAAAGGTTCGGTCGCGATAGACCTGCCCTAAGTGACAGACTACTTATAAAATTTCATAAGTAGTGCTAAAAAGTTGAAAAATTTAAATTCACTAGTTTTGGAGGTTTTCTGGGGTTTTCGACCCTGATGAAGTCAATGAAAGCATTTTTAATGATGTCTGAGCCAGTCGTCTCATGGTATAAGCGGCTTTTCACTGAAAGCGAGCAAGACACGGAGAGTTTTGCTGTAATATTCCACTGACAGGGTGTTCCTTCGGGACGGTGGACGATGCCGTAGTGATAAGTGTGGCAAGGGAGTGTGTCATAGTTTAGACCGTAACCGCTGGGACAACTCATGTCTCATGTTGGGCATTTGACACAGTTCTCAACGTAGCACTTTGAACGCCAATCGGTTGAGTCTTAGCTATCTTGTCATGGGTGGCCTCTAAACATCTCCATTGCAAAACGCTGGTGAATCAAGCTCTCTACGGCTTGCTATCAAGCTGATCAAAGCAATAACTTGGGATGTTTCCTCAAGGTTTTCAAGTATGCTGAGTTCAAATCTGCTATCAGATTTCAAATTTAACTGAGTCTAAGGCAGCTTTGAGGGGTTAGATCCCAGCTACTGTTCACTACCTTTGACTCGGCGTTGCTGTTACCACTTCGGGGCAGTGACAATGATGTCTTAAGCTGTAAATAGCGGGTATCGGGGAAGATCTCTCACTTCCCTAGTGATCAGTACAAGGCCTTCGGGCTGTCGACGGGATCGAGTGCCACTCACTACACTCAAATCTATCATTCCTCACTAAGTGTAAAAATCATTGTTTTCCGTTTTTATAAACTAGGAATCAATCGTTTGCTATCAAACGTTTACGGACTTATAATCATTGTTTTCCCCTTTTCACTTCAGAAAATGGTTAACTACAATAATGCCAAGACGGCTTTCAAGCTCTGCGTTTGCAGAAAAATCTTTCACAGTGATGCCTTTAAGAAACACTCCTGTGTGAATAAGCGAATGGTAGGGGGGCATTCGATACTTTTGCAGCAGCCATAATACATCTCGCCTTGTCGAGACGTTACCGGAGTGGCATGCGAAGCATAGCAGTTGCAGTCAACCAGAGCTGACTGAGGAGACGAAGCAAAGTCTCTTCAGCTCAGACTTAAAAGCTCTGGAGACTCAGTGCGCTGTCGAGTCTATCGCGTCAGCAGAGCCTCCCTCATCTAGTGTGCCAGCAAAGGCTCTCTCACCCACCCCGATTGAGTCTTCTCCGAAGTCGAGTAAATCCTCCTCTAGCGATGAGTCGGCTACTAGTAGCAGCGACAGTGAGGAAGAGGAGGAGGAGGAAAAAGGCTCGGCGAAGGCTCACCTAGTCGAGAGTGTCGACCTCGATAGCAAGGTAGAGGCGGTGAGGGAAGTCGCCCTCGATAGCGAGGTGCAGCCGGCTAAGTCATCGAGCAGTGGTGGGATTGCGGCTCAATGTCGCAACTTCATTATGCGCCCACCACTGGTCGATGACTATGACAAGCTGAAGAATGAGTTGGCAGTGTGGAAGAGCGACTGTTTCTTCTATAAAGCGAGTTCCGAAAACCTCTCGCGAGTCACTCAGGAGCTCAAGAAGACTCAAGCTAGTCTTCTTGAGAAAGAAGGAGAGCTCGATCGCGAGAGGTTCTCGCACCTCGCTAGTAAGAGCAGAGAAGAACAGCTCCTGATCGAGAGAGAGAGTCAGGAGAAGGAGTTGAGAAAGATGAGGGAGGAGGTAGAAGGGCTGCGAAAGCAGTTGGGGAAGGTGGTGGCGACTAATCAGGAGCTGCACCAACAAGTGAAGAGTAGCAGTACTCGACGATCAAGTCGCCTCCACATTCCCCTAGATAAGAAAGGAGGTGTGCCCGCAAGACCGCTCCTCTGTGAACGTGGCAGAGACGAAATGTGCTATAGCAGGGCTAAAAAAGGTATCGAATGCCTTCATTTTACATTCGACCATAAGGAGGCAATCACAGGATTCCTGTTCGAACCACGTCCGGAGAAGATCTGTAAGTTAAAACAAGTAACTTAGAGGTCAAGATGATAACTAACAACTTCTTCCTTTACAGACATCCAAGAGAAGCGACCTCCCGCCCTGTTGCCGGAGCCGCAGTCGAAACGACAAGCCTGAGTCCCTATCCCACACCCCGAGAACGCCACAAACGGCTCTGATAAGGGCCACCATGGGGCAAGACATGATAGAACCTCCACGCGGTTTGTCCTGGGCAGTCTTCAGACTGGCGAATACTATCATTAAGTGGAATCTTCTATCAGTCAACTTGAACGTTGCAAATGAAGTTCGGTGTAATACTTCCTTTCGACGGGCGTTCCTGTAAAGGGCGGCGGTGAAACCCGTAGCTATGTATACCGCAAGGGACATTCGGCAATGGTCAATCTTGTTAAACCTCTCTGCATCATGTTTGCAAGTGATTGCCTCTGTCTCAACGTAGTATGCATTCGCGCCAGGGCGACATTTAGCCAACTGTCGAAGGTTGCCTAAAACTTTCCATTGCATACGTTATGAGAACCATGAGTTCTACCTGTCTCTATCAATGAGACGAATTGATGAATGGAATGAAATGGGAGGACACTCACGCGCAACACGCAACATAACACACTTCTCTCTTCCGTAGTCTAACAAGCTCTTTACACATGGATCGCAGGCGATTGCTATCACAGAATCATGTAAGCTATCTAAATTTTATTTAACACTATTTCATCTACCATTACCATCCATATGAAATGTTATAAGAATTGCAAGTTAGACTAAGCGTGCTACTATTTCCAAATGAAAAAGTATACATGGTTAAATCATCCACTTAAGCCCATCCGTAGTCTAACAAGCTCTTTACACATGGATCGCAGTCGATTGCTATCCCTGTATCAGAAGTGTAAGCTATCTTAATTTTAAATGTGACTGTACTATTTCATCTACCATCATCACCCATATGAAGTGTTATGAGATTTACAAGTTAGACTAAGCGTTCTACTATTTGTAAATGAAAGATATGGTTTCAACCGTTTACAGATTAAAAATAAAGTTTCATCAGTGTGTACGCTAGAAATAAAGTTTTAGCTGTTTGTATGTTAAAAAGAAAGTTTCATCAGTTAACAAGTTAAAAATAAAGTTTCACCAGTGTACAAGTTAGAAACAAAGTTTCAACAGTGTGTACGTTAGAAATAAAGTTTTATCTGTTTGTATGTTAGAAACAAAATAAAGTTTCAACAGTTTACAAGATAAAAAATAAAGTTTGACCAGTTTACAAGTTAAAAATAAAGTTTCACCAGTGTACAAGTTAGAAACAAAGTTTCAATAGTGTATATGTTAGAAATAAAGCTTTATCTGTTTGTATGTTAGAAACAAAATAAAGTTTCAACAGTTTACAAGATAAAAAATAAAGTTTGACCAGTTTACAAGTTAAAAATAAAGTTTCAATAGTGTGTACGTTAGAAATAAAGTTTTAGCTGTTTGTATATCAAAATAAAGTTTCAATAGTGTGTATGTTAGAAATAAAGGTATAACTGTTTGTAAAATAAGATCGCAAGATTTACTAGTTTACAAGTTAGACTAAGTGTAAATTAAAAATAAAATTATAACTGTTCACGAGTTAAAGCGTTGATGCAACGATAAACAATTAATAAGCTGAAAAGTTTTAGATTCACTTTAACATTACCATATGTTTACAGATAGAAATGTATCACAGCAAAGCTACTTCATGAGTTAGTTTGCCAGGACTGTATCATCTCAAACTTTTACTCCGTCGTTGAAATTTCATGACGACTTTTTGCTAGAATACAATAGAGCTTTAGTCGAGACGGTGAAAGGAGACGATGAGCGCTAGCGGGCGAATGAAGCATCGGTGAGAGTGGGAATCAACCTGATGCTATTCTCCAATGAGAATCATCATCCAATGAGAATCAAGCATTCCTTTATAAATAGCGAGCCTTCCACAGTGAGAATCATTTCATCGTTGAATCGTACAAGTGACGGACGCACATTTTCTCTCTCTCTCTCTCTAGTTCCCTATTCTATTATCCAACTAAAATGGTAAGTCGCTACTTCCCTCCCTCTCCTCCCTTGAACGTAAACTTAATATAATCTTTTTCATTTTCAGGCATCTACTCCATCTGCTGCACTAGTAGGACAAAATGGCGGTCAGACGTTACAAGGTTCGCTACAATCAGATCATCTACAACTGAGGCCAGTGGAAGAAACAACCAAGGTACATAATCCTACACCGCTACAGCGTAAATTTAAACAAGTCTTGCGTTATGACGATCATAGCGTAGTACTCCAAACGGGAATGCTCCCTTCCACGGATGTCAAGAAATTGCGCAATCAGTATGGGGACTACATACTGATCCCCGTGAGTCCGTACATTCGTCACCAACTTGACATTATTGAGGAGTACGTGACGTTAAATATGGACATTCCTACTCCTCTTACTCAAGAGTGGAAGGCGAGAGATGACAAGGATGCTCCCTATAGAAAGATTTGGGATGGTAATCACATTTGCCTACCGGTATCACATTGGTGTACTTACTATAAGAAGGAGGGAGATCAATCAATACCCATCAGATGTGATGAGCTCGGAGAAGGTACTTGGGATATCTTTTTCAAAGTGAATGGGCTATATTATGGTCGACACAAGGATAATAAAATAGCCTCTCTCTCCATGCATATGGAATCCATCCTATATATTCCAAAACCACCCAACGTGGACGACATAATTGATCAAATCCTTAACAGCAGTGGTACGAAGCGCAAGTCGGAGAAGAATGCTGCCTCAAAACGCAAATCAAAGAGGGAGAATTACTAGTCCTTTCCTAACTCTACCCTATGACAATTCGCTTATGTGCTTTGAGTGTCGTAGACGTGTTCTTATTAGATACATTTTACTTCTTCGTTGCCATCATATCATTTGTGTATTTTGTCGTGAAAAGCATCGATGTAATTCTTCATTTTGTAATATGTTATAGAACGTTTCCTTAGATGTGTAAATTTCCGTTTTATGCTTCTATCATCATTTTTATGGATTGTGAGGGTGAACCTGTACAGGAGCTCAGTGCTATTGCTATGAACAATTGGACATATCAGATTGTTAGTGTCTATCATCAACATGCCAACTGTGATCCCAATGTTGATCAATGGGCGAGAAAACACATTCATGGACTTAATCTGAAATATTTGCAAGACTATGGCTTTTCTTGTGAGAGTGCTCTTCTTATTGACTTTAAACGATGGTTAGCTGCTTTCAATGTTATACGCATCTTTTGTAATAATCCTGGTAAGGAGAGGAAAGTATTTCCCAATCTAGTCATTAATGATATTTTGCTCCCACCTTGGGATAGTAGAGTGAATCAACACTATCATGAAGTCACGAAACGTTTTAAGGATTTGTGTGTTCCTATTTTGTCTGTTCGTTGTAGTAGCTACGTTCATAACCAATGCTTCTTTCCTCCTTACCTCAACACTGCCAAAGTCCTGCATGGTTATCATTGCTCGCTATATGACAGTTACCAGCTGTATCTATTTTATCTGTTTCAAACCATTGATTTGATTGATTTGTAATGCATGCTTGTTACAGTTATTCAATAAATGTGATTATGCGAAGAGTTGTTGTTATCATGCAACGGATGGGTTAGATGAAGGGTGATCATATCTTTTTCAAATGACTGTGGAACATTGATTTCCATGATAAAGATTTAAACAGTTAGATTCGATGACGAATAAGATTTACTAGTTTGCAAGTTAGACTAAGCGTTCTATTATTTGTAAATGAAAGATATAGTTTCAACAGTTTACAGATTACAAAATAAAGTTTCAATAGTGTTTATGTTAAATTTTAAGTTTAAGCTGTTTGTGTGTTAGAAATAAAATAAAGTTTCAACAGTTTGTCGATTAAAAATAAAGTTTCAACAGTGTGTACGTTAGAAATAAAGTTTTATCTGTTTGTAAAATGAGATTGTAGGATTTACTAGTTTGCAAGTTAGACTAAGCGTTCTACTATTTGTAAATGAAAGATATAGTTTCAACAATTTACAGATTACAAAATAAAGTTTCAACAGTGTATACGTTAGAAATAAAGTTTTAGTCGTTTGTGCGTTAGAAATAAAATAAAGTTTCAACTGTTTACAAGTTAAAAATGAAGTTTCAATAGTGTGTATGTTAAGAATAAAGTTCTATCTGTTTATATGTTAGAAATAAAAATGAAGGTTCACCAGTTTACAAGTTAAGAATAAAGTTTTATCTGCTTGTATGTCAGAAATGAAATAAAGTTTCACCAGTTTAAAAGTTAAAAATAAAGTTTCAATAATGTGTACGTTGGAAACAAAGTTTCAACCGTTTGCAAGTTAAAATTAAAGTTTCAATAGTTTACAAGTTAAGAATAAAGTTTCAATAGTGTTTATGTTAGAATAAAGTTCTATCTGTTTATATGTTAGAAATAAAACAAAGTTCAACCGTTTACAAGTTAAAAATAAAGTTTCAATAGTTTGCAAGTTAAAACTAATGTTTTAATAGTGCGTATGTTAAGAATAAAGTTTTATCTGTTTGTATGTTAGAAATAAAATGAAGCTTCACCAGTTTACAAGTTAAGAATAAAGATTTATCAGCTTGTATGTTTGAAATAAATGAAAGTAAGAACTTCATCGTATGAGTATTCAAAGCATGTTTTGTAAATCAAATGTGTGTAGTCCTGACATGATAGAATCGCGTTAGAAATAAAGTTTCAGCCGTTTACAAGTTAAAAATAGAGTTTCAACAGTGTGTACGTTAGAAATAAAGTTTCAGCTGTTTATATGTTAGAAACAAAATAAAGTTTCAACAGTTTACAAGTTGAAAAATAAAGTTTCAACAGTGTGTACGTTAGAAATAAATGAAAGTAAGAACTTCATCGTATAAATATTCAAAGCATGTTTTGTAAATCAAATGTGTGTAGTCCTGACATGATAGAATCAAGCTTGACAAACGCGTGCGTCAAGTTCATTTGATTCTATCATGTCAGGACTACACACATTTGATTTGAAAAACATGCTTTGAATACTTATACGATGAAGTTCTTACTTTCATTTATTTCTAACGTACACACTGTTGAAACTTTATTTTTCAACTTGTTAACTGTTGAAACTTTATTTTGTTTCTAACATATAAACAGCTGAAACTTTATTTCTAACGTACACACTGTTGAAACTCTATTTTTAACTTGTAAACGGCTGACACTTTATTTCTAACGCGATTCTATCATGTCAGGACTACACACATTTGATTTACAAAACATGCTTTGAATACTCATACGATGAAGTTCTTACTTTCATTTATTTCTAACATACAAGCTGATAAAACTTTATTCTTAACTTGTAAACTGGTAAAGCTTCATTTTATTTCTAACATACAAACAGATAAAACTTTATTCTTAACATACGCACTATTGAAACATTAGTTTTAACTTGCAAACTATTGAAACTTTATTTTTAACTTGTTAACGGTTGAAACTTTGTTTTATTTCTAACATACAAACAGATAAAACTTTATTCTTAACTTGTAAGCTGATGAAACTTCATTTTATTTCTAACATATAAACAGATAGAACTCTATTCTTAACATAAACACTATTGAAACTTTATTTCTAACGTACACACTATTGAAACTTCATTTTTAACTTTTAAGCTGGTGAAACTTTATTTCATTTCTAACATACAAGCAGATAAAATTTATTCTTAACTTGTAAACTGGTGAAACTTCATTTTATTCTATAAATCACGTGGTTACAATCTGCAACGAAGAAAAGGTTATTTAAATACTACGCATAAACAATTAAACAATAGGTATTGTTAGTTAAATATCTTTAAGAAATAAGAGCTACCATTATAACCTAATGTTCGGTTAAGCAATGGATTGCTACTAAAAATTTTTATAGATTCAACAATGCTAATCTCAAAGTCCGAGTTTCCACGGTAAATGATTTTAACCCTTTCACAGCGGCTAATGTATTGAAAAATTATTCTTTCACATGCGGATGGCTCGCTGTGCGAGTCATAAGAAGTTTTCCTCTCAGTGCGGCATGGCCTGCTCTACGAGCCATAAAATTCAGCGGGAAAACACGTGTTAAAGTGATAAGATAATGAAGGACGAAATGTTGATAACTTAGGAGAACATTTTTTTACTTGAGGGCGTATCGGTATCTCTTATCGCAAAACATGTCATTGTCATCCAAACGTTGACGCGGAAACCCTTTTATCTCAAACAGTGCATTTGCTAACATTTGGCTAATAAACCTGATTTCTTCAGAACTGATTTTTTTCCAACTGAGATTGTGAACACTAACTATTATGTACCGCAAACGATATTCACTGGATCGTACTGCAGAATTGATCTGCCTAAACAGTGACGACGAAATGGATAATGTTAGTGAAAGCGACTCTGATGATTCAGATCAGTTTTCTGATCTTGATGACTCCGTCCTACCGCAGTTGACTATGTTGCCGCCCGATCCATCACCTGTTAATTTTACGTCATTCGCCAAAGCTGATTCTCCACCTATTCTCAAGGATTCTTTCGTGTCCTCCGCTTCCGGCTCCGCTGCTGTTTCTCGCACGACTTCTGCTCAAATTGCCAGTCCGTGGAAGTTTGTCGAAGAGGCGAACGATAGTCGCTCGGAGCTCCCACCCTTTCTCGGTGCCGCAGGTCTTCGAACAACATACGAAGAAGCAATGCTGTCAAACACAAGTGATGTTGACATTTGCAGAAGTGCTCTCAGTTTTTTTATTACGGATGAGTTAATCGAAACACTTGTGCAATTTACAAATATTCGTGCTTCGATCTATCTTCAAACAGAAGCTCTAAAGCCCCATTCTCGCTTTAGAAATTGGACTAATTGCTCTTTCGCCGAAATGAAGAAATTCATCGGTATTGTACTGCTGATGGGCGTCGTGAGGAAGCCTCAACTCACTGACTACTGGAGTACTGATGATTTAGTTTGTACTCCCTTCCTTCACTCCGAATTTTTCTCTTACACGAGATCGTTTTCTCTTGATTTTACATTTCATTCGATTCGCAAATTATGAAAATCTCGGTGGCGAAGAGAATTGTCTTCGTAAGATTCAGCCATTTGTTAACTTGATTCGTTCGATTTGTAAGGATGTGTATGGGCCATCTCAGAATGTGACTGTGGACGAGTCTTTACTTTTATATAAAGGTCGGCTGTATTTTAAACAATACATACCGGCGAAGAGAAGGCGCTTCGGAATCAAAATTTATTTTTTATGAGAAAGTGACTCTGGTTTTACATTGAACGTTTCATTTCACACTGTAAAAGCAGATCATGATCAGCTTGCCTCCGCTTGTTCCAGTCTCAGTGTTTCGGAGCGAATCGTTGTTCATCGTTGTGATGAACTATTAGATTTAGGATACACTGTTCGGTGTGATAATTGGTTCAACAGTGTCAGGTTGGCCAATTATTTATTATCAAGAAGAACGATTTTAGTCGGCACTATTCGTCCGAACCGTGGTGTCCCGCCCATGCTTCAGGAGGCCGTGGTAAATGTAAGAGAGACAAAGTTTTTGCGTTCGGACGACTTGCTTCTATCTAAATTTTGTGATAGAAAGTCGTCTGGACAGAAAATTGTTTTTATGATTGATACAAAAAACAAAGTTGCTCTTTCCGATTGTCAGCGTGTTATAAAAGGTGGAAAGAGAATAATTTTTAGAAAGAGTACTACCATGTCGGAGTATAACAAATTTATGGGAGGAGTTGATCGTGCTGATCAAATTTTACATACTTATGACGCAACTCGAAAATCATACCGCTGGTTCCATAAAGTGTGCATACATCTTATTCAACGAATGTGCCTCAATGCCCACATTGTTTATTCCATTTACGGGGGCCAGGAAAATTTTCAAAATTTTTTAATGTCATGTGTTCGTCTCTTTCTGTGTGAAACAGGGGTAGGGAGGCAACCTCTTATACCTCGAAATGCGTCGTGTGCTTCAAACTCACATTTTCCATCTAAGTTTCAACCAAGAGGAAATAACATTCAAATCCGACTAAAAGATGCCGTGTGTGTTACTCACTTGGTAGGATTAAAAAACTACCGTATTTTGTGATGCCTGTCCAGGAAAACCGGGACTTTGCATTACTCCATGTTTTGGTAATTACCACTCAAAATAAATTTCTTTTCACTTCGTATTTTTACTTTTATGGGGTTTATTGGAATATTTAATCATGTGAATGACGACATGTCAACCATTCAGACGATACATAGAAGCTCAAGAATAACGCGTGCTCCATCATGACTTGAATGTAGCCCTGTTTGATTAAATTTAGAGTATTAGGCGTATGATTAAATTTAGAGTCTAAGCGTACTTGTAAAATTTGTAATCAATGTGATATAAAGTTCAATTCATTATACGATTTCGATGGTTTTGGAAATACGATAAACATGGACTAAGAGTACTGAGACATAATGAAATTTCTTTATTCATACAAATATAATAACCAAATAATAAACTTCTGAAGCTCAATCCAGATAAATATCTATGTTCAATAATTATTTAATGAATTAAACCCAATGACGAAAATGAAAAATTCAGAAGTTTCTTGTATCTCTGTCCGCCTTGTTTTCTATGTTTAGTTTTAAAATTAAGTACGTATGTTGACTACTTGCTTATTTGCAGTGGATTACATGCAATAATTTAATAAATGAAACATTATAATTCAATTATTATCATAATCAACTTTCGTAGTTCAGATATATTCAGCCACATCAAAATTATTAGTCAACTATAGCTGACCACCCACTCGGAAAATTCAAGAATATATATATATATATATATATATATATTCAAGACATGAATATAGATATATTGAGAAATAACTTGGAGAGGAAATAACATTCATCCGACTAAAAGATGCCGTGTGTGTTATTCACTTGGTAGGATTAAAAAACTACCGTATTTTGTGATGCCTGTCCAGGAAAACCGGGACTTTGCATTAGTCCATGTTTTGGCAATTACCACTCCATATTGCATCCATCCATTAGCTTTCTTCGTTATTGCATGATCAATCTTGAAGATAGTAAAAGTCAAATATGTGGATTATATATTAAAATTATGTATCTAAAGAAGCTTTCAGTTGCACGAATATTCTCATTTGGGGATTGGAGGGTAGACCTTCAATGTTTGTATTTTAAAAAGAAAAACTCCGATTTTCTATAACTGAGCAGGAAAGGTGCTGAAATGCATCGTTCGATCTTAAAATATCGGAGTTATTCTATCTAAATGACAAACAGTGAACTAGCGGAGGCCTACACTCCAATGCCCTGAATAAAAATATTGCAATTACAATTTGAATTTATCAGCGGCGTAGGGTGCCGTTTTGAAAAAGGAATTCGAGGAAAATCTGAATATAGGGTGATCCACATACATTATACTTCAATCTGTTCATATGCAAGCGCTTACATGCAAGACAAGTAATTACTACTGTACACGGATATGTGCAAAACTTCGCCTTAAATCAAACTATGCTCCGCATACATTTTGCATTGATGCAGGGGTTTTCAAAAATTAATTGAACCTCAATTAATTGATGTCAATTAATTGATTGCGCTGAATTTCATTTATCAATTAATTTATTGTATTCAACTCAATATCAATTAATTGATTGTTTTCATTTCCAATTATCAATCAATTGATTGCTGCATGTCCCAATATCAATTGATTGATTGATTCATAATCAATTAATTGGTTCAATTATTTTATAAAGTTTCACTCCATTGTAATATATAGCATTACAATTCACCTAAGATTTTCGCTTCTTCCTGCGCATCCACTATACAAAATTCATTCTGCTGACTCAATCTGACACCTCTCAACTCTCTGATCTACTGCATATTCTGCAACATGATTGCCCTTACTTGTCAAGCTTCGAAAGTCATTATCCATGAACAACTAGATAATATAGGGGGAGAGTCAAAGCTGAGAGTTCATAAAACGATGATAATTATTGAAATCTGAATTAATAAAATCAGTGAACATCAAAACTATGGGGATGCAAAATGATCATACAATATTAATACCGGCATTTTAACTGATTGAATCGAGTTCCAATATGAATACAATTATTCTAGGCTAACTCTATTTTATGAAATATAGGCCTACATGTTTTTCCATTGACTAATTAATAATTATCGATCAGTTAATTGATATATTCTATTATCAATTAATAGATTGGGTACATTTCAATATCAATTAATTGATTGTCTGTAATTTCAATTACCAATTAATTGATTGGCCAGGAGTCCAATGTCAATTAATTGATTAGTCAAACTTTCAATTAAAATTAATTGATTGGTAAAAATATCAATTACAATTAATTGATTGGACTGAGCAATTTAATTGCAATCAATTTTTGATGACCCCTGCATTGATGTAGGCCCACTATATGCATGCACAGTTTCACATATCAAAAACACTACACATCAACAAATTGAAAAAATTAAATGATAGCTTGCTTGTGAAGAATTCCATAATTATAATCCAAACATTGAACACATACAAACGTAGATCACGACAATGCTTCTTTACTCTACAAAATTCATCAAAATCATAGGAATTTTGTTTTGATGAAAGTTCGAAAAACATATTTTTTCAATTACTTCCGAATAACATTTCATATCAATTTCTTGTAGATGTATTCAAGTACTCCAAACGATCTGAGATTTCACACCAAAAGTTGTAAAGTGTATCTGAATCAACTGAAAGTTGCCCTATTTCAACAACACCATTCAAATTCCTTGGTTGAACAGTGGATATGATAAAGCATCCTCAGCGGTTCTGCATTTGTCTCTGTATAACTGCGTATGATTCCATGATTACACGAATGATGGCAAAAACAGCTGCTTCCCAATTGCCCCGCATTGTCTATCCCGCCAATGTTATTCAGTCCGCCAGGTTGAATAGTAGCCTTATAAGGATAAATGCTTGTAGCAT
The DNA here is from genome assembly GCA_907163375.1 of Prostheceraeus crozeri. NCBI lineage: Eukaryota > Metazoa > Platyhelminthes > Polycladida > Euryleptidae > Prostheceraeus > Prostheceraeus crozeri. The sequence continues at coordinate 421,035 of CAJQUW010005934.1, read as the reverse complement.
TGAAGCTGATAGTATAAGCGTCGACACGGTGTCTTAATTAAGGAGTCTTGCGATAACGCACCTAATATAAGTGCTATTGTTGCTAAATCTTAGAGGAGACGTCCAAGAAACAAGAAGTGGAATCAAAATTAACGCTGATTGATATCGTTGCTTTTTACAATAGCTACTTTGGAATCAAACCGAATCACTAAGCCGTAAAACAGTTTGCTAATCATCATTAAAAATCGATGGAATCAATTCACAACTTAACACAGAAAATAAATAGATATTCAGGGAATGCTGTGAATACTATACCCGCCACGCCACTGGAATTTATTCTTATTATAAAAATGTCTATGCAATGAATCCTCTTAGCGAACATTTTAATTTGAGCCTATACAGCCCTACGTATATTCTCACTTTACAATATGGCGACTTTTTTTGAGCACTCTGTACATTTTATTTCTGTGCATATTGGTATAATATATTTTCGGCCATCCTCGCAGTTGACTTCTTCCTTCATTATATTTTAGAAGCGAAGGCGATAATGTTGTTGTCATCGACCACGTTTATCCTTCATTCATACATTCTAACGTTTTGATCACTCATTTGTTACTTTGATATTACAATCGGCAAACATCAGAAAACAGGTAAATTCATTAGCGGGAACCTGGTGTACGACGTGGCTTATCGGTGTCTGAGCCGCCGATCAGGCGATATGTGATTAGGACCGAAGGAGATAAGGAGATAAGAACGCCTCTGTCGTCAGCCCCTCAATACTGCCGCATAGGACAGAATTTTAAGAAATATCATCGCCGCAACACAGAGAAAGTTTTCGTGGCTCGCTCTGCGAGACATGCCGCAGTGAAGGGGTTAAAGCAATCATTATAGTTACGAAAACAATGGTTACATTGTTCTATGTGTTGTGCAATGGCACTATTGCCACTTAAGTGTTCAAGTTTACGTTGATGCAGACGTCTTTTGGTTTTGCCAATATATTGGCAATCAGGATCAACCTGACATTGAAAGCAATAGACAAGACGCGATTGCATGTCTGGACCTAACTTACTTTTAAGGGAGAAATATCTTCCAGTTTTGAACGAGGTCATAACAACCTTGCATTCCAAGTTAAGTTTACGAAATATTTTTACTAACTTATTACTAAATTTCTGTGATGCATAACCCACGAAGGGGATTTTGATTATTTTATTGAAGTCATTATCAATTGTAACGCGTGAAAAATTGTTTAATTTACGACCTATAAATTTGTTAATTGTTGATTGAATTAATTGCAATGGATAGCCATTTCTACTTAAGATATTGGTAATTTTATTACATTCATTATGGAATAGATTCCAATTGGTGGATACATTGTAAGCACGATGAAGCATGCCTAATACTAGTGTGTTTTTCCAATTGCGAGGACATAAAGCATTGAAATTCAGTAAAAGACCTGTAAAGGTAGGTTTACGATAAATCTCAGTAAGTATATTGTCCTCATCAATTTTCAGAAGGACATCTAGAAACGGTAATTCTTTATTGCCCACTTCTGATGTAAAGTGCAAGTTACTGTGTTGAATGTTTAGAAAATTATGGAATACATCTATGTGTTGTTCATTGTTAAATACAGCTATGATATCATCCACATAACGACGATACACAACAGGAGAGAAAGGTAAGTCCTGCCATTTATGTTCTAGATTAGCTAAGAAGACGTTAGCAAGGGTTGGACCCAACGGGCTACCCATACTTACACCATCCACCTGTTGGTATACAGTATCATTCATAAGAAAGCAACCAGACGTGGCAAATTTTAATAAGTCTTTAAATACTTTTTCTTCGTACTTCGGTTTATTGGCATTACTAGGTGAGTACACTAATTTAGTTGCAATGTTGATTGCTTCAGTTACGGGTACGTTGGTAAATAAGTTTTCGACGTCAAAGCTCACAAGGGTGCTATGACGGTTTATTTTATGTTTAACATTATCTAATACACTAATGAAATCATTAGTTGATTTCAACATAAGGTCATCATTGATATGTGGTTTAATTAAATTGTCTAAGTATTTAGCTAATTTATAATTAGCAGCACCAATAGTACTAACTATCGGTCGAACAGGGTAATTGTTCTTATGTACTTTTACGGTACCATAGATACGTGCAATGTTACTACCAGAAGGCAGTATGTCCTTATAAACGCTGTCATCAACTTTATTTTTTACATATTTATTGAGATAGCGAGATAATTTATTTTCCTCGATACAAACAGGATGTTTTTTAATATCATTAGGTACAGGAATTATTTTAAATTTAGAAGAATCACTCAATATCGCATTAAGTTTATGATTATAGTCATCAGTATCTACAAGCACGATACCTTGACCTTTATCAAAAGAACAAATCTTTAAGTTACGAATCTTAGATAGTCTATTTAAAGTCATGTGTAACATACGGTTACGTTTACTTTCCAAAGTGTCATTGCAGTTATCTTCGAATTCCTTCAGTGAGTGTATTATATCTAATTTTATTTCTTTGGTCCAGTTAGGATCATTGCTCATTGCTGAATTTCAATGCTTTATGTCCTCGCAATTGGAAAAACACACTAGTATTAGGCATGCTTCATCGTGCTTACAATGTATCCACCAATTGGAATCTATTCCATAATGAATGTAATAAAATTACCAATATCTTAAGTAGAAATGGCTATCCATTGCAATTAATTCAATCAACAATTAACAAATTTATAGGTCGTAAATTAAACAATTTTTCACGCGTTACAATTGATAATGACTTCAATAAAATAATCAAAATCCCCTTCGTGGGTTATGCATCACAGAAATTTAGTAATAAGTTAGTAAAAATATTTCGTAAACTTAACTTGGAATGCAAGGTTGTTATGACCTCGTTCAAAACTGGAAGATATTTCTCCCTTAAAAGTAAGTTAGGTCCAGACATGCAATCGCGTCTTGTCTATTGCTTTCAATGTCAGGTTGATCCTGATTGCCAATATATTGGCAAAACCAAAAGACGTCTGCATCAACGTAAACTTGAACACTTAAGTGGCAATAGTGCCATTGCACAACACATAGAACAATGTAACCATTGTTTTCGTAACTATAATGATTGCTTTAAAATCATTTACCGTGGAAACTCGGACTTTGAGATTAGCATTGTTGAATCTATAAAAATTTTTAGTAGCAATCCATTGCTTAACCGAACATTAGGTTATAATGGTAGCTCTTATTTCTTAAAGATATTTAACTAACAATACCTATTGTTTAATTGTTTATGCGTAGTATTTAAATAACCTTTTCTTCGTTGCAGATTGTAACCACGTGATTTATAGAATACATTGACTGAGTATATCTCCACCGTCGAAACTTCATTTTATTTCTAACATATAAACAGATAGAACTTTATTCTTAACATACACACTATTGAAACTTTATTCTTAACTTGTAAACTATTGAAACTTTAATTTTAACTTGTAAACGGTTGAAACTTTGTTTCCAACGTACACATTATTGAAACTTTATTTTTAACTTTTAAACTGGTGAAACTTTATTTCATTTCTGACATACAAGCAGATGAAACTTTATTCTTAACTTGTAAACTGGTGAACCTTCATTTTTATTTCTAACATATAAACAGATAGAACTTTATTCTTAACATACACACTATTGAAACTTTATTTTTAACTTGTAAACGGTAACGGTTGAAACTTTGTTTCCAACGTGTTTTGCTGTAATTCTCATATATTTCGTTGTGTGAGTTGAATTTCCTTCTTAATTAAATCTTTGTGTTGGCTTGGCTGTTGATTCCTTCCCTTTGATGAGTAACTTGTTAGGGCATTGTTGCATCAGTAACTCGCTGACCAGTTTCGGTTCATGGGAATTTATGCGTGGGACCGTTGTGATTGGACAATACGCCTTCCCCACGCACAAGTCATTGTCGGCCTATCCTGTGACTTGATTTGAATGGTCATCACACAAAATGTTTGTGCACAGTGACTTCGGTGCCTTCGCTCAACAAATTTGAATCGGACACTACGGACACTACGGACGCTAGTATTTGTAACGGTCTTCAGAGACAATATTGAGCTACCGCCAAGGCGGATGTACACAATATAAGTGCCGATACAAATCGTTGATTGCTTTGAGTTATACCGCAATAAGCAGAACATCATTCAAATTTGTTTGGGAATCTGTTGCTGACCTGGTTCTGCTATTCGGTACGATGGATCCAAAGGAGGCGAAATCTAGGAGACGCACCGCGAAGGCGTGTTTCACAAGAAGCGGCAAAGCTCTTTCCTACTTCATGAACGAATCAAGACCACTGAACGAAATTTCCGGAGCGCTGGGGAAGTATCGGAAAGACTTTGATCAACTCGTGAGTCGACAGGAGGAATACACAAGTCTATTGGAAGATGACGAATTCGAGCAAGAGGAGCAGATGATGGAGGAAATCCAAGAACGATTCCTGGAGCTGTCGACCAAGGCCACTGACGTCATCAATCAAGCAAGTACTTCAAGTAAAGTGGAGGAAACGGGAGAATGTTTCGCAACGGGGCAAGCAACGAATAATTCCTCACAACCCAAGGAGATCGTCTGCAGGGATCCGAAGTCTGGAGCCACCAAAGCCGAGGACGATACGTTAAACAAGGTGAGCGGGTTATTGATGCAACAAACCCCTCAGTTAAGTAAAGTAAAGGTGTCGAAACCTACTCTTCCTTCCTTTTCTGGTGACGTTAGAGAGTATTTCGAATTCAAGTCTGATTTCAAGCACCTAGTAGATAGCTCTTACTGTAAGCGTGATGCTGTGACTATGCTTAGATCTGCTCTTATTGGGAAACCTTTAGACATGATACGGGGCTTAGGTCAGGACTATGACTCTGCTTGGGATACGTTAGACAGCGCATACGGCGACCCCAGGTTTATCGCGGATGCCATAACGAACGACATCATGAAATTTAAGCCACTAAATGAAAACGATGATTCTCGGTTTTGTGACTTAGTGCAACTGATAAGAAGATGCTACAATCTACTGACGTCTGTAGGGAGACAGCAGGACATGGACAACAACTATGTAATTGCTTTACTTGAGCAGAAGCTGACTAGCGAGGACAAGAGACTATGGTCACGTCATTTAGAAATCGACGAGAAAGACGCAACCTTGTCTACCTTATTGAGTTGGATGACAACTGAAATGAGGAGTCGATTGCGAACAGTTTCGGCTGTTAGAAGTGTCACTCGATCAGCGAGAAGTCAAATTAATCAAATTACCGTGAATAAAAACACAGAGAAACCGCCAAAATGCTGGGTGTGTAAATCAGATGCACACTATGTTGATCAATGCTCAGAAATTTTATCGAAGACTGTTAACGATCGCTATAACCTCTTGAAGAGTAACAATTGCTGCTTCAGCTGTCTGAAAAAGGCGGGCAGAAATCATCGAGCTCAGACATGCAACAGACGTCAACTTTGTAAAGAAATGATTAACGGGACACCCTGCAACCGTTACCATCACAAATTGCTTCATTACGAGCCCACGTCAAATGCTATTGTTATGGCTTCATTCACAAACGGGGAGAACTTACTTCCTATGGCGACTATCAAAGTATCGGGGAAGGCCCCTCAAAGTGAAGAGCTCAATCTCATGCTTGATTCAGGTGCCCAAGTTTCCCTAATCCGACAAAAGTTTGCTAATGAGCTGAGATTAACGGGCCCGGATGTCAGAATCCTAATTGTGAAAGTCGGTGCAGAGGAGGAAGAATTAACCTCAAAATTGTACGAGATGACGATTCATTCACCAAAAGACGGAAAAACATATACTATCAAGGCTGTAGGCATTGCTATTGACTTGTTAATTGGTATCGATCACGCTGTCTTGCATACTGGTGAAACTGTTATGAAAGGCGATCTGGTAGGAAGAAACAGTCCACTAGGATGGGTCTTTTTCGGTGGATCACATTCCAATCTGTCGAGTATTTCTGTGCTACATGTTTCCATAATAAAACCGATTGATTTAACTGATTTCTGGTCAACCGAGACCATGGGAGTTTCTGCTGTAAACAAATGTCAGTGCTGTAAAAATGACGATGGAAACCAAAACCTGATCGAATTGTCCTGTACAAGAGATGGGAATCAATGGTTAATGTCATACCCCTGGATTAAGGATCCAAGTTCCTTACCCGACAACAAAGTCCAAGCCGAAAAATTATTAATTGCAAGAGAACGACAACTCCTGAAAAATCCTCGTCTGGCATCTGCGTACGATAAACAAATCGACGAAATGGTCAAATTTAACTTCGCAAGAAAACTGTCTGAAGATGAAATGTCGAGCTATCAGGGTCCTGTATTCTACCTTCCTCATCACGGTATTGTCAAAACCAGCAAATCTACGCCAATACGGGTAGTATTCAATTCCTCAATCAACTTCCAAGGACACTCACTGAATGATTATTGGGCGAAAGGACCTGATTTATTTAACAACTTGCTGGGTGTGCTTCTTCGATTTAGAGAAGAATCGATTGCTATCGTGGGTGACATTTCAAAAATGTACCACCGAATTAAGATTTCAGAACGCGATCAACATGTGCACAGGTTCCTGTGGAGGAATTTGGAGGTCACGAGAGCACCGAGTGTCTATATTATGAAAGTTCTAACCTTTGGAGATAAACCGGCACCTTCCATGGCACTCACTGCATTGAAGAAAACGGCAAAATTGATGAAACATGAAATGCCCGAGGCATCCAATACGATATTGAGTAATTCATATATGGACGATATATGTGACTCTGTTCCAAGCATTGATGATGCAAAGAAGCTGACAAATGAAATTGATAAGGTTCTTGATAGTTCAGGGTTTAAAATCAAGACATGGACTTTGACTGGGAATGACGACCAAACTTCTGATTGCAAAGAAGAGAAAGTTTTAGGTGTCATGTGGAATCCGTCATCCGATGAGTTACGAATAAATGTTGGTATTCAGTCAGATATGAAATGTTTCACGAAAAGAAACATATTGAGCGAAATTGCCAAAATATTCGATCCGCTTGGTTTGACGGCAGCGACAGTAATTCGAGCAAAAATCGCAGTTCAGAAATTATGGAAGAAAGGCATTGGCTGGGACGAACCACTGAATGATGAAGATATGAAACAATGGAAAGGAATTCTTGAAGAGCTTCAACTATTGCAGAAGATTACATTCCCAAGATGTATTTCCCTGAAGAAAAATTCAAACGAACTGCCGACGTTGTGTATATTCTCAGATGCGTCTGAAGAAGCGTTCGGAGCCTGCGCCTATATTCGCCAAAAGTCGTCCGATGACCAATACATTTCTAACCTAATTTGCGCGAAATCACGTGTTGCCCCTATAAAGTCTTTGACCATTCCGAAATTAGAACTGCAAGCTGCTGTTATCGCGGCAAGACTAAATCGCACAATAAAGGAGGAGATCAGGATAAGTTTTGATCGAACCTATTTTTTCACTGACAGCATGATTGTGATGGGTTGGATTAGAAATGTTTCTAATAAAACTATCCCCTTCGTGACCTGCAGAGTAATTGAGATCACAAGTCAGACATCTCATTCACAATGGAATCACATACCTGGTACTGTGAATGTAGCCGATCAGATTTCTAGAGGAATTAAACCAACTGATCTGAATCTGTCTTGGCAAAATGGACCGGACTTCTTACGTTTCCCCGAGAGTCAATGGCCATGCACGGAAATTCGCGCACCCGATAATAGTATATCGGAAGCAAGAGTCAATGTCTGCTCAATAGCCGTGGGAGAATCAGTCCCCAAATATGAAAACTTCTCCACTTGGAAGAAAGTGAAAAGAATCATGGCTTTCATTTTACGCTTCATTAACAATGCACTCGCCCCCAGGGCAGAGAGGATCACTGGACATCTGACCACCGACGAACTTCAATCGGCTGAGGTAAAGCTAATTAAGGAGATACAAAGGCCTTTGCGCAAGCAGATAGAGGCGGGTCAAATGAAAAACCTATCGCCATTCATCGATGATAATGGACTAGTCCGTGTCGGCGGACGCTTAAATAGAGCTGAATTTCTCATTTACGGTATGAAACACCCAATTCTCATCAGCGGTGATCATCATGTTTCGAAACTCATATTACGGGAGACTCATGAAACTGGTCACACCGGACTTGCATCTACGGTTGCAAAGTCTCGAGCTAAATTCTGGATTACAAAAGCCCATCAAGTTGCGAAAAATATCGTCAATAAATGTGTAATATGTCGTCGATTGAGTCACATAACTCAACAACAGCTCATGGCGCCGTTACCTGAAGAACGACTGAAGCCTCATTCACCTCCATTTCACTGTACAGCCTTGGACTACTTCGGACCATTCACGGTTAAGATTAGCAGGAATAGGTCTGATAAGCATTATGGCGTTATATTTACCTGTTTGAACACCAGAGCGGCTCACCTCGAACTAGCTAGAAACGCTTCTGCTGATGAATTAATAATGGTGTTAAGAAGATTTTTCGCGATCCGAGGATTTCCATCGACCATTATCAGTGACAATGCACTCAAATGGTCGGAGCGGAGAAACAGCTAAAGGAGATGATTCGAAATTGGAACAAAGAAACTATTAGTAACTTCTGTGCGAATCGTGGGACAAAATGGAAATTTTCTACTCCTTTGGCTCCCCATCAAAATGGATGCGCTGAATCGATGGTCAAAACGAGCAAGCGATGTCTGAAAATCGTAATTGGAGATCAGAAACTAACGCCCTTTGAGTTATATACATATATGGTTGAATGCGCAAACATAATCAATCAGAGACCGATTGGAAGAATCCCCACTGATCCGAACGACGGAAGTTATCTATGTCCAAACGATATCCTTCTGGGCAGAGCAACATCATTCGTGCCACCAGGACCGTTCCGAGACACATGCCTTTTAAAGGACCGAGTTAATTTTGTACAAACATTAATTGACAATTTCTGGAAACGTTGGGCCCGAGACGTGTTACCTCAATTATTTCCTCGAAAGAAATGGAACTCTGAAAAACGCGATGTAGAAGTCGGCGACATCGTTGTAATAAGTGACAGCAATTTGGTCAGAGGAAAATGGACAACCGGAAAAATCGAGGAAACGTTCAAGGGCAAAGACGGCAAGGTTCGCAATGTTTCAGTTAGAGTCGGGAAAAATAGTTTAGTTAGACCTATCACTAAGTTATCGGTTATCTTGAGTGAGTCTGAGTGACTTTCATTTTTCTTTATGCTGTGTTTCCCTTTCTTTCGTGTGGCGGGAGGATGTTTTGCTGTAATTCTCATATATTTCGTTGTGTGAGTTGAATTTCCTTCTTAATTAAATCTTTGTGTTGGCTTGGCTGTTGATTCCTTCCCTTTGATGAGTAACTTGTTAGGGCATTGTTGCATCAGTAACTCGCTGACCAGTTTCGGTTCATGGGAATTTATGCGTGGGACCGTTGTGATTGGACAATACGCCTTCCCCACGCACAAGTCATTGTCGGCCTATCCTGTGACTTGATTTGAATGGTCATCACACAAAATGTTTGTGCACAGTGACTTCGGTGCCTTCGCTCAACAAATTTGAATCGGACACTACGGACACTACGGACGCTAGTATTTGTAACGGTCTTCAGAGACAATATTGAGCTACCGCCAAGGCGGATGTACACAATATAAGTGCCGATACAAATCGTTGATTGCTTTGAGTTATACCGCAATAAGCAGAACACAACGTACACATTATTGAAACTTTATTTTTAACTTTTAAACTGGTGAAACTTTATTTCATTTCTGACATACAAGCAGATAAAACTTTATTCTTAACTTGTAAACTGGTGAACCTTCATTTTTATTTCTAACATATAAACAGATAGAACTTTATTCTTAACATACACACTATTGAAACTTCATTTTTAACTTGTAAACGGTAACAGTTGAAACTTTGTTTCCAACGTACACATTATTGAAACTTTATTTTTAACTTTTAAACTGGTGAAACTTTATTTTATTTCTAAAGCACAAACGACTAAAACTTTATTTCTAACGTATACACTGTTGAAACTTTATTTTGTAATCTGTAAACTGTTTAAACTATATCTTTCATTTACAAATAGTAGAACGCTTAGTCTCACTTGCAAACTAGTAAATCCTACAATCTCATTTTACAAACAGATAAAACTTTATTTCTAACGTACACACTGTTGAAACTTTATTTTTAATAGACAAACTGTTGAAACTATATTCTATTTCTAACACACAAACAGCTTAAACTTAAAATTTAACATAAACACTATTGAAACTTTATTTTGTAGTCTGTAAACTGTTGAAACTATATCTTTCATTTACAAATAATAGAACGCTTAGTCTAACTTGCAAACTAGTAAATCTTATTCGTCATCGAATCTAACTGTTTAAATCTTTATCATGGATATCAATGTTCCACAGTCATTTGAAAAAGATATGATCACCCTTCATCTAACCCATCCGTTGCATGATAACAACAACTCTTCGCATAATCACATTTATTGAATAACTGTAACAAGCATGCATTACAAATCAATGGTTTGAAACAGATAAAATAGATACAGCTGGTAACTGTCATATAGCGAGCAATGATAACCATACAGGACTTTGGCAGTGTTGAGGTAAGGAGGAAAGAAGCATTGGTTATGAACGTAGCTACTACAACGAAAAGACAAAATAGGAACACACAAATCCTTAAAACGTTTCGTGACTTCATGATAGTGTTGATTCACTCTACTATCCCAAGGTGGGAGCAAAATATCATTAATGACTAGATTGGGAAATACTTTCCTCTCCTTACCAGGATTATTACAAAAGATGCGTATAACATTGAAAGCAGCTAACCATCGTTTAAAGTCAATAAGAAGAGCACTCTCACAAGAAAAGCCATAGTCTTGCAAATATTTCAGATTAAGTCCATGAATGTGTTTTCTCGCCCATTGATCAACATTGGGATCACAGTTGGCATGTTGATGATAGACACTAACAATCTGATATGTCCAATTGTTCATAGCAATAGCACTGAGCTCCTGTACAGGTTCACCCTCACAATCCATAAAGATGATGATAGAAGCATAAAACGGAAATTTACACATCTAAGGAAGCGTTCTATAACATATTACAAAATGAAGAATTACATCGATGCTTTTCACGACAAAATACACAAATGATATGATGGCAACGAAGAAGTAAAATGTATCTAATAAGACCACGTCTACGACACTCAAAGCACATAAGCGAATTGTCATAGGGTAGAGTTAGGAAAGGACTAGTAATTCTCCCTCTTTGATTTGCGTTTTGAGGCAGCATTCTTCTCCGACTTGCGCTTCGTACCACTGCTGTTAAGGATTTGATCAATTATGTCGTCCACGTTGGGTGGTTTTGGAATATATAGGATGGATTCCATATGCATGGAGAGCGAGGCTATTTTATTATCCTTGTGTCGACCATAATATAGCCCATTCACTTTGAAAAGGATATCCCAAGTACCTTCTCCGAGCTCATCACATCTGATGGGTATTGATTGATCTCCCTCCTTCTTATAGTAAGTACACCAATGTGATACCGGTAGGCAAATGTGATTACCATCCCAAATCTTTCTATAGGGAGCATCCTTGTCATCTCTCGCCTTCCACTCTTGAGTAAGAGGAGTAGGAATGTCCATATTTAACGTCACGTACTCCTCAATAATGTCAAGTTGGTGACGAATGTACGGACTCACGGGGATCAGTATGTAGTCCCCATACTGATTGCGCAATTTCTTGACATCCGTGGAAGGGAGCATTCCCGTTTGGAGTACTACGCTATGATCGTCATAACGCAAGACTTGTTTAAATTTACGCTGTAGCGGTGTAGGATTATGTACCTTGGTTGTTTCTTCCACTGGCCTCAGTTGTAGATGATCTGATTGTAGCGAACCTTGTAACGTCTGACCGCCATTTTGTCCTACTAGTGCAGCAGATGGAGTAGATGCCTGAAAATGAAAAAGATTATATTAAGTTTACGTTCAAGGGAGGAGAGGGAGGGAAGTAGCGACTTACCATTTTAGTTGGATAATAGAATAGGGAACTAGAGAGAGAGAGAGAGAAAATGTGCGTCCGTCACTTGTACGATTCAACGATGGAATGATTCTCACTGTGGAAGGCTCGCTATTTATAAAGGAATGCTTGATTCTCATTGGATGATGATCCTCATTGGAGAATAGCATCAGGTTGATTCCCACTCTCACCGATGCTTCATTCGCCCGCTAGCGCTCATCGTCTCCTTTCACCGTCTCGACTAAAGCTCTATTGTATTCTAGCAAAAAGTCGTCATGAAATTTCAACGACGGAGTAAAAGTTTGAGATGATACAGTCCTGGCAAACTAACTCATGAAGTAGCTTTGCTGTGATACATTTCTATCTGTAAACATATGGTAATGTTAAAGTGAATCTAAAACTTTTCAGCTTATTAATTGTTCATCGTTGCATCAACGCTTTAACTCGTGAACAGTTATAATTTTATTTTTAATTTACACTTAGTCTAACTTGTAAACTAGTAAATCTTGCGATCTTATTTTACAAACAGTTATACCTTTATTTCTAACATACACACTATTGAAACTTTATTTTGATATACAAACAGCTAAAACTTTATTTCTAACGTACACGCTATTGAAACTTTATTTTTTAACTTGTAAACTCTTGAAACTTTATTTTGATATACAAACAGCTAAAACTTCATTTCTAACGTACACACTATTGAAACTTTATTTTTAACTTGTAAACTGGTCAAACTTTATTTTTTATCTTGTAAACTGTTGAAACTTTATTTTGTTTCTAACATACAAACAGATAAAGCTTTATTTCTAACATATACACTATTGAAACTTTGTTTCTAACTTGTACACTGGTGAAACTTTATTTTTTATCTTGTAAACTGTTGAAACTTTATTTTGTTTCTAACATACAAACAGATAAAGCTTTATTTCTAACATATACACTATTGAAACTTTGTTTCTAACTTGTACACTGGTGAAACTTTATTTTTAACTTGTAAACTGGTCAAACTTTATTTTTTATCTTGTAAACTGTTGAAACTTTATTTTGTTTCTAACATACAAACAGATAAAGCTTTATTTCTAACATATACACTATTGAAACTTTGTTTCTAACTTGTACACTGGTGAAACTTTATTTTTAACTTGTAAACTGGTCAAACTTTATTTTTTATCTTGTAAACTGTTGAAACTTTATTTTGTTTCTAACATACAAACAGATAAAACTTTATTTCTAACGTACACACTGTTGAAACTTTGTTTCTAACTTGTACACTGGTGAAACTTTATTTTTAACTTGTTAACTGATGAAACTTTCTTTTTAACATACAAACAGCTAAAACTTTATTTCTAGCGTACACACTGATGAAACTTTATTTTTAATCTGTAAACGGTTGAAACCATATCTTTCATTTACAAATAGTAGAACGCTTAGTCTAACTTGTAAATCTCATAACACTTCATATGGGTGATGATGGTAGATGAAATAGTACAGTCACATTTAAAATTAACCCTTTAGGGCACAGATCTCCATTTTACTGAGGAATCTTATTTTCTTCTCATGGATAGTTGTTATAGGGTCCCATTAAGACATATCTCAAGTATTTTGAAAAATATATATCGGGAATATTATTTTTGGGGGTGGTACATTTTTGTACCACTATACCCTAGTGAAATTTTCGCTCTCGGCAGATAGTTTTTTTGCAATTGTTGTTGCGCTCTTTAATGCAAGTACCTACGTAGGCATGGTTAAAATTGTATTTTGATATTGTGCAATATACCAAACCCCCCATGTTATTGCGTAATTCAGAGCACTACACTTGTTGGAGAAATGCCTGTTTTTCACATACAACTAAAAAAATGATCAATCGATGATTGATGATGATAAGCAATATACATTATCATTCGTGTGTTGTGTCCAAATTTAGGCCTATCAAGCAATAGGGGAATGAAACTATTCATGATAACATGAGTAGCAGTTCCTCTGACTATTCAGACATAGAGCAACGTCACAGATCCTGCAGAATACATTACTTCGGCAGTCGTTTTCGTTTGAAGAACAGAACGTACATCGTGCTCTATTGCTTTTGACAATTGGAAGGTGAGGAATACCATTGGATGATGGTTGGAGCAACTTTCTTTTCTTCGACTTTGCCGATTCGAACCTCGGTTTGGATCTTGATGAGAATTGTCCTACAAGACCATGAACAATCTTCAAGCGAAAGTCCTTTGATGACATGGAAGGGAAGCTACAGGAATTGCTACAGGAAGCGTCTTTCATCTGCTTGTACACTATGTAGGCATTTGAAATTGCGGTGTCAATTTGATCGAAGAATAGTCTGAGGTAGTATTTGTACCGGCTTCGGTGGTCGATTTCATAGCATTTTTTCCTTTGATCAGAGATGTACACACGATGTACACAGAGATGTGCATGTTGAAATGATCTAAAACCGCCTGAATCTTGTAGGCACGGTCATTAGGGGTGGCGTCCCAATTGTTAGAGAAGTGCAGATTCTTTCTAATTGCTTCGAATCTTGCCAGGGTCATTATATTATTCACAAATGGAACACCAACTGCTTTTTCAGTGGACCAATAATCCTTCATTTCAGGAAGAACATGCAGGCCCATTAGAACACAAATACCCACGAAGGCCTTCATTTCTTCTTCAACAGAAAAAACATTCCCATTTTGTTTCGCGTATTCGTGTGACTGGGGAATTAGTATGTCACCAATAAGTTGATTCAAACCAGAAACTTTGAGAAATACTTCATATGGGCAGTTCAGCTCAAGGATGTCAGACCGAATAATATCATATTCAATTGTTTTTGAGAACGATGGATTGTGTTGAAGACTAGCTTTAGTATTTCATGAGTTACAGAAGAGGGTTTCTCTAGGTCCTGTCATGGTTGAAGTAGTAGGTCGTTCATCAGATTCAGGTGCTTGTGAAGTCGATATGACGGTTTCGTCCAATCCGGCGTCATAGTCCGCTTCAAAGAAAGACATATCCTCTTCATCAACATGGGCAGGCTCACCTGAAATAAGAAGTCAAATTTGAAGCAGCAGCTACTTGTAATCATTTTCTGATTCTGTAAATTATTTAGAAGATTCAATGTATTACTTAAGTCACAGAAAGCAAACATCTACGGCTACGGTATAAACTATAATTGAGGCATAAGCACCACAGAAACGGACATAGCCTAGTGGAACAACTTCGGAATAACGATGCTGATAGTGTGTGGTCGAGTCCCTGAAGAGAAAATTTTCCCTGAAGAGAAATAGACGCAAAAGTGTATCTAGGCTTTTTGGATGTATGTCAAGTACCTAGAAATACATTTTTCAGAACATGTACTAGCATTCGTGAATATTTCATTATTTTGCATAATTTTTCTCTAAGGCTTAGTGGTATATATTTGCACCACCTACGTGTTCTATTTCAATTTTGCACAAACAAACAAATTATCAGCTCATGTCTTGACCAATTATGCTTTTTCAGGTTATCATCTTACCAACATTGTGGTAGAAAAGTTACTAGAACATGAAAGAGACAGATGACATGAACACTTACCCGATGCAATTCCCAAAAAGTCGATAATGAAAAAAATGTCCAATTTCATCGTCTGTATCCACTAGAAAATAATTGATTTTGTAAAACAAACTCGTCACAGCTTTTTTTCAATGCATTTTCTACCAAATTGTTAGATATGGTAAATGACAGCGGAAAACAAGAGCCGAAACACGATCACAAAAGAATACATTGTTGGTGGTATAAAAATGTACCACTAAACCCTAAAGGGTTAAGATAGCTTACACTTCTGATACAGGGATAGCAATCGACTGCGATCCATGTGTAAAGAGCTTGTTAGACTACGGATGGGCTTAAGTGGATGATTTAACCATGTATACTTTTTCATTTGGAAATAGTAGCACGCTTAGTTTAACTTGTAAATCTTATAACATTTCATATGGGCGATGATGGTAGATGAAATAGTGTTAAATAAAATTTAGATAGCTTACACTTCTGATATAGGGATAGCAATCGACTGCGATCCATGTGTAAAGAGCTTGTTAGACTACGGAAGAGAGAAGTGTGTTATGTTGCGTGTTGCGCGTGAGTGTCCTCCCATTTCATTCCATTCATCAATTCGTCTCATTGATAGAGACAGGTAGAACTCATGGTTCTCATAACGTATGCAATGGAAAGTTTATAAGGCAACCTTCGACAGTTGGCTAAATGTCGCCCTGGCGCGAATGCATACTACGTTGAGACAGAGGCAATCACTTGCAAACATGACGCAGAGAGGTTTAACAAGATTGACCATTGCCGAATGTCCCTTGCGGTATACATAGCTACGGGTTTCACCGCCGCCCTTTACAGGAACGCCCGTCGAAAGGAAGTATTACACCGAACTTCATTTGCAACGTTCAAGTTGACTGATAGCAGATTCAACTTAATGATAGTATTCGCCAGTCTGAAGACTGCCCAGGACAAACCGCGTGGAGGTTCTATCATGTCTTGCCCCATGGTGGCCCTTATCAGAGCCGTTTGTGGCGTTCTCGGGGTGTGGGATAGGGACTCAGGCTTGTCGTTTCGACTGCGGCTCCGGCAACAGGGCGGGTGGTCGCTTCTCTTGGATGTCTGTAAAGAAAGAAGTTGTTAGTTATCATCTTGACCTCTAAGTTACTTGTTTTAACTTACAGATCTTCTCCGGACGTGGTTCGAACAGGAATCCTGTGATTGCCTCCTTATGGTCGAATGTAAAATGAAGGCATTCGATACCTTTTTTAGCCCTGCTATAGCACATTTCGTCTCTGCCACGTTCACAGAGGAGCGGTCTTGCGGGCACACCTCCTTTCTTATCTAGGGGAATGTGGAGGCGACTTGATCGTCGAGTACTGCTACTCTTCACTTGTTGGTGCAGCTCCTGATTAGTCGCCACCACCTTCCCCAACTGCTTTCGCAGCCCTTCTACCTCCTCCCTCATCTTTCTCAACTCCTTCTCCTGACTCTCTCTCTCGATCAGGAGCTGTTCTTCTCTGCTCTTACTAGCGAGGTGCGAGAACCTCTCGCGATCGAGCTCTCCTTCTTTCTCAAGAAGACTAGCTTGAGTCTTCTTGAGCTCCTGAGTGACTCGCGAGAGGTTTTCGGAACTCGCTTTATAGAAGAAACAGTCGCTCTTCCACACTGCCAACTCATTCTTCAGCTTGTCATAGTCATCGACCAGTGGTGGGCGCATAATGAAGTTGCGACATTGAGCCGCAATCCCACCACTGCTCGATGACTTAGCCGGCTGCACCTCGCTATCGAGGGCGACTTCCCTCACCGCCTCTACCTTGCTATCGAGGTCGACACTCTCGACTAGGTGAGCCTTCGCCGAGCCTTTTTCCTCCTCCTCCTCTTCCTCACTGTCGCTGCTACTAGTAGCCGACTCATCGCTAGAGGAGGATTTACTCGACTTCGGAGAAGACTCAATCGGGGTGGGTGAGAGAGCCTTTGCTGGCACACTAGATGAGGGAGGCTCTGCTGACGCGATAGACTCGACAGCGCACTGAGTCTCCAGAGCTTTTAAGTCTGAGCTGAAGAGACTTTGCTTCGTCTCCTCAGTCAGCTCTGGTTGACTGCAACTGCTATGCTTCGCATGCCACTCCGGTAACGTCTCGACAAGGCGAGATGTATTATGGCTGCTGCAAAAGTATCGAATGCCCCCCTACCATTCGCTTATTCACACAGGAGTGTTTCTTAAAGGCATCACTGTGAAAGATTTTTCTGCAAACGCAGAGCTTGAAAGCCGTCTTGGCATTATTGTAGTTAACCATTTTCTGAAGTGAAAAGGGGAAAACAATGATTATAAGTCCGTAAACGTTTGATAGCAAACGATTGATTCCTAGTTTATAAAAACGGAAAACAATGATTTTTACACTTAGTGAGGAATGATAGATTTGAGTGTAGTGAGTGGCACTCGATCCCGTCGACAGCCCGAAGGCCTTGTACTGATCACTAGGGAAGTGAGAGATCTTCCCCGATACCCGCTATTTACAGCTTAAGACATCATTGTCACTGCCCCGAAGTGGTAACAGCAACGCCGAGTCAAAGGTAGTGAACAGTAGCTGGGATCTAACCCCTCAAAGCTGCCTTAGACTCAGTTAAATTTGAAATCTGATAGCAGATTTGAACTCAGCATACTTGAAAACCTTGAGGAAACATCCCAAGTTATTGCTTTGATCAGCTTGATAGCAAGCCGTAGAGAGCTTGATTCACCAGCGTTTTGCAATGGAGATGTTTAGAGGCCACCCATGACAAGATAGCTAAGACTCAACCGATTGGCGTTCAAAGTGCTACGTTGAGAACTGTGTCAAATGCCCAACATGAGACATGAGTTGTCCCAGCGGTTACGGTCTAAACTATGACACACTCCCTTGCCACACTTATCACTACGGCATCGTCCGCCGTCCCGAAGGAACACCCTGTCAGTGGAATATTACAGCAAAACTCTCCGTGTCTTGCTCGCTTTCAGTGAAAAGCCGCTTATACCATGAGACGACTGGCTCAGACATCATTAAAAATGCTTTCATTGACTTCAGCAGGGTCGAAAACCCCAGAAAACCTCCAAAACTAGTGAATTTAAATTTTTCAACTTTTTAGCACTACTTATGAAATTTTATAAGTAGTCTATCACTTAGGGCAGGTCCATAGCGACCGAACCTTTTTTGAATCAAGTCAAACGGACTTGTAGAAGCAAAGTTACAAGCCTTTAAAGTTTTGGAGTCTTTTATGGCCTGGAGACGAAGGCCATCTCCTGGCTAACCTCTAAGTCTGACGCCTTAGCTGATATCAGAAATGAAATTTTCTAAGTCCGAAGCTATCATCGGAGCTCAGAGAGACGACCCACCTTTGGCAATATCTCGTCCTAATGACAAGTCTCTGTCGGTTCGCAGCTTATATAGTGTGTGGCGATCAGCTGATGACGTAATACCCATCATCCAAATCTTTAAATCCTTCTATCTCCGGTTCTAGTGCTCCGATTGAGCTGGAAATACATCATTTCCATGTAGAATTTGACGCTGAATCCGAATCTGGCCTCCGTTTTCCCATCCGATGCTTCGTTTTGGCTCTACAGTAGGCAGCCATCGCAAAAATTCTAAGTGTCGTTTTTTCGAAAAATGCTGAAATTTTTTTCACTCCGATTGACTTGAAACTCTCCGATTGACTTGAAACTTACCATGTTGATAGAGAATTTGATGCTGATTCCAAATCTGAAATCCGTTTTGCTCTCCGATGCTTCGTTTTGACGCTATAGCCCAAAACGTCCAAAATTCTAACTCCGTCGTTTTTTCGCCAATGTCCCAAATCTTAAATGGCGTCTCACATCTAAACGAAGACAGATATGAACAAGCAGATTCTTTCAGTGAATTTTTCTCACTCTTAGCTTTCAAACGAGCTATTGCACGACAAAATCCGTCCACTGGAAGCCAAGATCGAAGCTAGCTCTCCCGAGGGGGGGGGGGACGTCAGCGAAACTTTTTTCTCTCCGATTGCTTTCAAATTCACCATACAGATGCAGAATTTCACGCTGAATCCGAATCTGGCCTCCGTTTTCCCATCCGATGCTTCGTTTTGACGCTAGAGACCAAAACGTCCAACATTTTAACTCTGTCAAAATTTTGAAGAAACATTTTTTCTCGCCGATTGACTTCAAATTCACCATACCGATGCAGAATTTTACGCTGATCACGAATCTAAAGTCCGTTTCACCATTCCACCACGACAACCTAGACGGTCGCCCACGTCAACCTAGGCGGTCGCCCACGCCAACCCACACGAGACCAACTCACCCGAGTCTCACACTCTGTCGTTTTCGAGTGGGGGAGACGTCAGCGAACATTTTGTTCACGTGGACCAACCTGGCCGGCACACCACGACAGACCACAACCTCTGTCGTTCCAGAGGGGGGGGACGTCAGCGAAAATTCTTCGATGGCGGCCATCTTGCGCGGTCCAGAAGTGGAGTTTTACTTACTACTCAGAGGGGCACAAATGATGAAGTGGATGATGAGTGTCATCTACCAAATTGTGAAATAAACGCATTCCTATTACACAGCGACGATAATCCAGAGGGAGAAACAAACCACACTGACATCAGGAGGAACCACACGTTATTCGATTGGTTCTTGATTGGACTTTCTCAGGAAGCTCTTTCTCCCGTACCAAAAGATTCACGAAAAGAGGGGCAGCATGTTCAAGAATACTCCAAATGCAGTTGTTGTAGATGGTTACGAGATCTTCAGTTCCGATAAAGG
The DNA here is from genome assembly GCA_907163375.1 of Prostheceraeus crozeri. Classification (NCBI taxonomy): domain Eukaryota; kingdom Metazoa; phylum Platyhelminthes; order Polycladida; family Euryleptidae; genus Prostheceraeus; species Prostheceraeus crozeri. Next base: position 400,694 of record CAJQUW010005934.1, on the reverse strand, counting down.
GTTTGAGTTTTCGCAAGACGGAAAGTTTCGATGAGGCTTTTCTTGTAATATTGGAAATGTGTGCTGTCCACTTGAAATTTTTGTCCAATGTAACACCGAGGAATTTTAGAGACTGTCTAATTGGTATATCCGAAATACTCAGAGCTGTGAAATCATTATCATTTGGCAAATTTGAGCTTATGCTGACAAACATTTGACAACATTTATCATTTTTTACTATCATCCTGTTATCAGTAATCCACTGTTCCAGTTCTAAATACACCGAAAGTACAGGACAAGTAATGCAGTTTTTAGAAATTATACCAGTCAAGAATATATCGTCAGCGTATTTAGTCTGTAACACATTTGAGTTTTGCGGAGCAGTTAAATCGGATGTGAAATAGTTAAATATCAAGGGGCCAAACGATGACCCTTGAGGGACACCACTCAAGACAGGCAGCATGTCACTGTTTACAAGCTTCCATCTCACTTGTTGACTTCTTGATTTTAGGTAATTGCAACAAACATCTTTATGTACGGATTCAGATCGTCGCAAACCATTTTCTGTACAATACGCTGATGAGAAATCTTATCGAATCCCTTGGTAAGGTCTACTGATAACATATGACAGGCCATGATATCAGAATTTTGAAGATGTCTGGAAACAAAATCTTCTATGTTTATAAGTGCACAAACTGTAGAACTCTTTTTCCGGTAGCCGAATTGATTACTGCCAAACTTTCTGGAAATCTCAGTTCCAAGTCGCTTAATAATCTCCTTCTCTAGCAATCGTTCAAGCACAGGCAACAGCGAAATCGGTCGGACGTTGGAAATCTTGGGTGGATTTGATTTTGGGATGATAATGACATCAGCCACTTTCTACAAGTCGGGAAAGTCTGCAGTAAAAAGGCACTTGTTATATATGATGGTAAGTGGATCACAGATGTAATTGGCAAACTTAGACCAGACGAACGAGGGGATACCGTCCGAACCAGGGCTTGTATTCGGGCGAACTTTCTCAAGTAACGTCTTTATTTCTACAGGATGCAGAAGGAACGGAACGATGAAGGGAAAACGAATAACATCAGCTGGGTCATCGACGAAGTGGGAAGAAAGATTCTGATTTACCATATTTAGGATTTCAGGGATGCTTTTGTTTGGAACACTTTGGGGCAACCAATCATTGTTAGAAGGAAAATTACCATCCACGCATTTCTTTATGTTCCATATTGAACTTTTTTGTAAAAATCTCTCACCCCAGGCTTTCTTGGCAGCAAAAATCAACTTCTGAACCTTTTCGCGATAATGGTAGTACATCGGCCAATTCTTAGATCTGTATGCATCATACCTTTTATTTATAGTAGCCTTCATGACATTAGTCATCCATGGTTTGTCCGTTGGTTTTCTAACAACCATTTAATAAGGTAAACTTTCCACAGCCTTACGTAAATGCAAGTAGAAAAGATTGCATGCCTCGTTAAGATCCAATGTTTCAAACATTTCATGCCAGTTCAAATCGAGGTAGGTAAACGCTCTGATAAGAAAGGACTCACGATAATCATGGACTTTTATACACTGATTATGCTTGATTGGTCGTGCAGGCTCAATAAGCAACACATTATGATCACTTTTGCCGGATGGAGGCAAGATCCGCGGCTTCTTGTAAAAATCAGCACATTCGTCTGGAAGGAGAACCAAATCCAGTACACTATTGAATCGTGTTGGCTCTTGTGTAACATTTTGAATCGAAAATGATGATTGGAGGAAGGAACTGTCAAAATGATTGAAGTCGCCAGCAACATAAACTGAATATCCAGGAAAGCGTAGTAACAAATCATCCATTACAGACATCAAATAATCTTGTATCTCATTACTTAAATGAGAAGGTAGACGTCCACCGTGAGGGAAGTAAAGAGTCACGGGTAACGTTCGAAGATGCTGATGAATGACTTTCAAAATCAAAATTTCAACTTCACGATATGATGACTTAGAAGCGAGTGTTTCCGAACAAAATGTGTTTTTGACATAATAACAAATTCCGCCGCCATGCTTTGTGCTCCCACGATCAGCACGATGCAATTTGTAATTAGAAAGAGGTAAAGAATCGTCACATAAAGAATCTGTCATCTAACCACGTTTCAACGATGCAGACCAAGTCAGGTAAGTGATTATTCACGAATAACTGAAATTCATCCAACTTATTGAAAAGTGATCGGGCATTGAAAAAACATAATGACGGAAGAGGCAATACATCTTCCTGTCAAAAAGAAGGCTTTTCAATAACATGACCATTTCTGATTATAACATTTTCGCCTCTGCTTTTCCGAGTCAGAAATTCCTCATGCAGCTTTTTATCCAATTCCAATTGCACTTTCGTCTTGCCATGTCTAAGTGATATTCGAGAAACATTTGTTTCGTTGTAAATCCGAAGCTTTTCTCTTTTGCTGAAACACTTCATCTTTTCCTCATAGGAGTGAAAACACAACTTAATAGGCCGTTTACCTTTACCCGGTTTACCGATTCTAGTACATGAACTCATAGAATCCTTAGGCAAATCGAGCACTTTCAGCACCGAATCCATATCTCGATCAACATCGTCGTCACTATATTCAACATTTTGAGCTGTAGTCTCCGCTACTCCAAACAAAATCAGATTGCTACGCTTTTCTTGCCTTTCAACAAAATCATTTAGTGTTTGATACATAACAGTAGATATGTCCAAACACAGTCGATAGTTAACTTTTTCTCTGATGTCTTGCAATTCTGATTCCATTTTGACAAAGCGTTTGAATAAGTCGTGCACATCCACAGTTTTGCAATTATCACAAGTAAAGATAGGTTATCAAAACCAACAATAGCTTTGCTGACCTTTGCTGTCAATCCACTGCATTCGCGCTTCAGGTGAAAAGCTTTCTTGCACAACGAACAGGCCATGAAATCTCCATCTATTGTTGTATTACAAGCGAGACACATGAAAGTGCCTGTATTGACAGAAGCGTCACTGTTCTTTCTCGATGCCATCATGGGTGAGATAAATTCAGGGCCAAATACAGTTTTATTGGAAAAAACACGAAAATATTGAGAATCGAGATTGCACACTGAGAAAATAAGATAGATCAGGCTATGAGAATCACGATGATGTAAGTTTTGACCAAAGAACCGTCTTCAAATGCTAATAAAATCAGGAAAACATTGGAATCGCCAGAGACGAAGATGATACGACCGGCTAGATGTAGACAATGTAGACAATTAGGTTTATATGAGCATTTTCTATTTGACATCTGTCGTCAACCGCGAATTCATACATTCATGGTCTGTACCAGCTATATACAAGTGCATGTTGACGAAACAATATTGATAATCAGACCGAACAGTGTGAAAGAATATATTTGATTTGTTTGTCTACACGAATTGATTTCACAATTTTGCATGACACTGATTTTAGGTCACCTGTTGATAATTGGTTGCAAATTTTAAATCACCTTTTTTAAACACATGGATAATTAATCTAGACAGTTTCGATCCCAGGGGGCCCTGCCAGATTTCGTTGAGATGCGATGTCAAATTAATTGCGATATTTGATATTTGGCAGAATTTCGTCAGTATTTCGAATAAAATAAAATGGAGATTAACATTTTAAGTAAAAGTCCATCTTCGATGGCATTTGCAGGAATTCAATTTAGTTTGTTCTGGAGAAAATAGACTTTGAAAATGGATACACTGGCACCACTATCACTCAGCTGGAATGAGTTAAGAAAATGAATCAACTTTTTCTATTTATGAGATGACATTTGATTCAATGAATATTTTCCGTAGCATGTCTGAACTTCTTGATCTTTTACACCTACTGATTCGTTGATGCTTTCATTCATCTTTTGAAGAATTGATTTTGAGATTTGTGCTCCACGATTTGTGTTTATCTTCAATTCGTGTCAATGCTTTCCATGCATGATCATGAAAGTTTAACGGGCCGGAGTGCATCTCTGTCTGCAATTTTAGAGTTTTTCTTAAAATCTACTGAACATGAAAAGATATCCCTCTCTTCAGATTCTTAAATGTGTTTTTTATCACATTGAAGCCGATTCCATTGATGTCCCTTGTCGCTAATTTTTGTCATGCAATCTGAATTATGAATTGTCACAGATTTATAGTTCTAATGCATTTTTTAATGAAATTCCTTTTTCTACAGATGACTGTTATTCACTGGACGTGTCTTCCAATTACGTGAAACTGTCACGCTATCGTCAAGAAAATTTGGTAACTTGGCAACGCCGGTACAGCATCGCATGTGTTGATATTGTTCCATATGACCTAATGGATCAAATAATAGCAAACTTTAGTGTTGAACCTGTGATATTTGTGGATCCAAGCGATGCATTCTCAGCGAAAATAGTTTCTTGGTTTTTCACCAAGCAAATGTCAGTTGTCTTGGTTGATGTTCGAGAAAGTATTGATTGGAGTCAGCTTAAGTTCAGTTTGAGCAGTCGTCGATTCGCACTTCTATTGTGTGATTTGAATTGTACAAAGTCAATTATAGCACAGGTGAGTTTTGTTTGCAGAAAGATGCATTCATTGGTTATTGTAGGCGCAGTAACCTAGGTGACATGTCAGTAGTGTGTTCAAAGAGCATTCAATGAATACCTACCATTCGAAATCACACTATATATGCTAATTTTGTGTCTCAAATTTACCCGGGCATGGCTGCAATTTTAAATAGGGAGTTTTGTCGATGCTGAGAGATGTGAACTAGGCCTCCTGATGATTCCTGATATTGGATGAGATTAAAAGCAATTTTCTACGACCGTGTTGTTGCACATTTCCAATATTTCCGCTTAGCCTTTATCAAGGGATACAGAAAAATGAAATTGTAATTAGAAAAATGTCGTTAGAAATATTTAAACTAACCTTTCTATGGAATACAACCTAGAACCTTAGGAGAGTATAGACATTGAGACATGCCAACACAGAATTTTAACGAAAATATCATGTATTACTTAAGATATCAAGAGGATAAAAAAAGGAAAACTGAGAACTGCACAGAACTAGTGAAATTAAGTAGTATCTCTTTCTTTTCGATCATCTTTCTCTTAGCTATGTTTTGCAAGTTCCGAAGCAGTATTGACCATGTGATGGACTTGTGTGTGATTGGAGAGTTGCGTGTTGAAGATTTTTGTAAACTTCAGATTCAGGGCTTAAATGGCTCAAAGAAAGAGAATCGAAAAGAAGGAGATCAAAGCAAGGCCTATCGAAGTGCTACTTGATCTCATTAGTTCTGTATAACTTTTAGTTTTCCCTTTTTTATCCTTTTGCTATCTTAAGTAATACATGATATTTTTGTTAAATTCTGTGTTAGAATGTCTCAATGTCCATGCTCTCCTAAGGTTTTAGTTTGCATTTCATAGAAAGGTAAGTTTAAATTTTCTCAACGCCATTACACAGCTACAATTTCCTTTTTCTGCATCCCTTGATAAAGGCTAAGCCGAAATATTGGGAATGTACAACAACACGGTCGTAGAAAATTGCTTTTAATTACATCTCCAAATGAAAGAATCCTGACCCATGGCAACGGAAAATTGAATTCAAACCTGGAAGAAGATAAGGGTGGCATTAAAGAAATAAAAGAAAATGATCAACAACGAAAAGTAGAAGAGCTAAAATTCATCAACGAACTAATGACTGACTGGCCTCATGACCTTAATACGCAGCATGTACCACAAAGGTTAGCGATCTATGAACCTAAATCTCCAACATCCCTATGATCTTAATGATTTCTATGTTTATGACATAGAATATCTTGGACTAGGTAGTCTATGCATGTAAATAATGAAAAAAAATTAAACTTGTTTATAATTTGAAATTGTAAAGACTTGATGTCCTCTCACTTCCACTTTTGATATTTCTCCCGATGAAGATTGGTCAATCTCTGTCATCTTGTTGCCAATTGAAACCGGCACAGATAAAATAATTAATTCATTTTTTGATTTTTGCGACGCCTTCATAGTTTAAAACAATTGATAACGCATTGTTCATCCTATCCGTCGCCTGGAGTCGCTTGACAGAAAATTATTTTCTCATTTCACTAAATGAAAGGATATGACAAAAGGGCTATTGACAACAAAATCCGATGATGAAATTACAAATTTTAAAGGCATTGATGACATGATCAAACGAGCTATCTACAAATTCAATCTACGTACAAATCAAAATGACGATAACTACAAAATTCTGCTAGCAGAACATTCCCATTGTTGATATATAAATAATGTCGCATCACTGATAAGATAAATTAAAGTCAAAAGTCCGAGTCGCAAAATTAGGCGGGTTGTTCATAGCCACTCTCACAGATCGGCGCTCACTTTCTTCTTTTCCGGGCATACTGAAGTTATCGCAGGAGGACGTGATATGGGGTTATTGATACCCTAGGTGCACTTGTCATCTACTGCAGCTCCGATTGAGCTCAATCGGTAGATGTTGCACCCATCGTAAAGCGATCATGCTTTGGTAATCCTTTTGATGGTAACTTTAGAGGCTCCTCCATTAAACAATATATTGACGAGCAGATGCGATGTGACATTTGTCACTTATAGTCATTCAGTTAATTAGAAGTCTCTGTAATTTTGAAAAAGCAGCCTTGTTGGTTTTGTTTTTCCCCACAAACTCTACTTTCATAATTCTTTCAGGGATTCAAAGACGCGGCTTATAGAGAAGAAATGTGGAATGTACAACATCAATAGCAACACAGCTTTTTACTAAACTGTTATATGAATTTATGTGTTCCACTAGAGTGGCAAGCTCAGTGTTGACTGCAAAAATCATGGAAAACAAAAGCAACTATCGATTTTGCAGTGTCTGATGCACGAATTCATAATTTACTTGGACGCTCTTTTTAGATGCTTCATAGGTCTTCCCGTTCATCAAAAATCCTTTTGCACAGGATTTTCTGGCATGACATCTCGCTTGAGCACACCATACTTTTATCTCCGGCAGAAAATGCAGATTCGAAAAAAAAATTTCACCAATAATTTGCGTTTTAACTCTCATCAGTTTTAGACAGGTTTTCTGTTAAGCTGCAGAAAACGCTGATGCCCTGTGACAGTACATGCTTAACCATTCGCGTTGATGCTGTCTGATTGAAATTCAATGTGACTTACAGGGCAACTAGATATTTGCAGGTTTAAATTGGGATGCATTCGACCTCTCTGCATGGGCATCTATTCCATTTCATGTCATTTGAATTGATGATCTGGGAAGAGTCAAGACCGTGCGTTGTAAAATCAGTACATGGTCAAGAAGACATTCGTGTAATCATTAAATGCCATTTAGAAGTTTGCAACTTTAAATGGCAGCAGACTGATTTTGTAAAATGACATTCTTTGAAAGATGAATATTGATGTACATGTATGTTGAAAATTGAATATATGGTTGTATGAAAGGTGTTTTTGTTGGCAATTATGCCAGTCACGAAGCACAGAGACAGATTAACAGTTAAGCAATTTTGTGACTCTTTCCTTGAAAAACGTTTCAATTTCAAGTGGAAACAGCTGTCTCTCTTGAAAAGTTCATAATTGTAAGATCATCAGAGCATTAGTCAGCACTCAGCAGTATCATCAGTAGTCATCGCAATCAATAAAAAAAATATTGGTCCAATAATGCATACCTTGCGCCACTCCATTGATGACACATTTCGGATGAATCCTGTCAACAATCAGTCAAGCAGCTGTCAATCCATTGAAATAGCTCCTTTCTTAACTGTTTTTCTCATTCTTAAGCAGACATCGACGTTGCCATACATGAGTACTTTCCAGAAATTCATGACTCCGCTTCAGCGCTTTGCCATTTATTAACATATTTGCGTTGAACTTTAAAATAGCCGATGCTGTTTGATCTTGAAGTTCTATTCACAACTTTTCGTCTGTAAATAGACCGCGTCAGTGGAAGAGGGGAGTTAGTGGTGCCTATGAAATTTCAAATTACAAATAACAATCTATGTCAAACATATTATGTCAAAGCAGAAATAGAAATAAGTATGGTAGAGTAGAAATAGAAATAAGTGAGGTAAATGCTCATAGAAATGACATATTAAAGGAAGATCCATTATATGAATAAGAACTGTTCGTATTGTTCTCTCTCTCCTCTGGATTTTTGATTGGAATTTTCCTACCATCAACGCTTCTCTTAGTCTAATGCTGTTTTGATCTTGTTCGTATGTTATAATATTGGTTTCGATGTTGTTCACATTGCATTGATTTACATGCCTGTATACTGAAGAAACAGCTTGTGTCATGTGTTCTTTTACCCGTACATGTAAGGCCGTATTGCACTTCCAATGTAGTAGTCCTGGCAGATTGGACAAGTTAATTTGTAAAATACATTCATTTTCGGACAGATATTGCTGTTTCTGATTGGACATAATTGTGACATCTGACCGATATCTGCAACTACAAAATATACTGAATGTGTGCATTTCAGCAGCTGTGCTTGCCACTTCGGCGTGCAATGTAGATGTACTTAAATCACAAACTAATTGAAGTGACGGAATTTGTTATTTGTTAACTTTTTCAAAAGGCATGAAAGTGTTTCAATAACAGTGTTTTGAGTTGCCACAAAATGTACATTCAAAACTATCTAACTGATTTCATGGAAGGTTTTACAATGCTGCAAGAAGAATTGTATAATTCAAATTGTTATGGTAATATCAGACGAAGACAAATAAATACATGAATTACTAAATTGGCAAGGAAAGCAATGCCATATTTGAATATTTGAGATTTATAAGATGACGTAATTGAACAGATTGCAGGAAATGAAAGCGCTCTACTATCGCATTTAATCTCCGGTCAAGTGTTGGTCTTATCAATAATTAGAATATGTTGCATTGCGGTTTTTGATTATTGTTGCATATAGCAGGTGTCTTTAGGTTCCTTTGTCGACCTACCTCTACACTACTTCACTTTGTGATGCACTATTTAAAGAATTTGATACCTACTTTGCCCTGCAGGAGGTTGAAAAAGCATTCAATTTATTTCTTCAAATTTGTGAATATATGTGCCTAAGATGATGCACTTAAGCACCGACGACTTGTGTAAGGAAAAACGAACAGCTTTAAAATAAACAGATCTGTTGAATTCTTTGGATCATTCCCTTTAATTTAAATAGGATTTGAGGCAAGTTACGAAGCACCTTATATCCGAAATTTTGAATTTTTGAAAAGTTCTTAATGTGTCATCTTGGACACTAGGTTGGGTAAGATGATACACCCTGAAATTGGATGATACCTTCTTACCATTTTAATCATTAGGTATCATCAGTTATGCGTCGATATCGTCTTCCCATTCTCATGAGATGAGAAATGCGTTTTCATTGTCACTTCATCATTTATAACGTGCAGATATAGACTAAATGCATTATGATCTTCCGATGCTTAATGCTTGCTAGATGCTTATGATCTTTTGATCGCTACTGCCTGTAGCCTAGCTACATGTTGTTATAGCTATCGTCTAACCCTTTCTCAGTATTTTGATAAAATGCTCAAAGGTGTGATGCGTCAAAATCTTCTTATCACTAGAATCATTAGAATATCTCATCACCATAATGTCTGGTGAGAAAGTAGCATCTGATAAAATGGTTCTATCTATTTAGCCAGGTTTGGAAGGCCCAGGTTGAGCGTGGCTAAGTCACGGGTTGGATACCTGCTTTCAATATTAAAAGGTCACTAGTGCTCGGGTCAGTAGTCGACAGTTACCTCCTCGTGGTCCTCCTTGGTAACGCCAACAACTGCAGGTCACTGGTGAGTGGAGGCCGCCAGTTAAATATAACAGTAGTAAGTAAATCTACACCACTGGACCGCGCAAGATGGCCGCCGTCGCCGACGTCCCCCCCTCCTGTCAGACGAGTCGGCCGTGGTCCGCCACCGTGTTGCTTCGAGTCTGACGTCCCCCCCCTCTGGCCCGACGACGTAGCGAGAGGGGGTTTGTGATGCGCTCTCCAGGTTGGCGTGGTGTGCCGGCCAGGTTGGGAGGGTGGAATGTCGGTGTCGGAGCTCACCTGAAAAAATCCTAAGTGTCAGAGTGACTTTGTATGGACAAAATTTTGAAAATTTTTCCAAAGTGTCGCATTTCGACCTGGGACCTTTACCAAAACATTTTTCATCAAATTTCACTGACCGCCCCCCCCCCCCCGACAGCGATCTTCTAATTTTGGTTCTAGTGGATGGATTTTGTCTTATAGATACTCGTTTGAAAGAGGAGAAAAAACTGCTCGGCGACATTCTTGTTGCGAGTCAATCGGACCAGCCGTTCAAAAGTTAGAGCTGTTACAAGATTTTGTGTCAGACCTCAGATTTCACGAAAAAATCCTAAGTGTCAGAGTGACTTTGTATGGACTAAATTTTGAAAATTTTCCAAAGTGTCGCATTTCAATCTGGGACCCTTACCAAAACAGTTTCCATCAAATTTCACCGACCGACCGACCTCCCCCCCCCGGCACCGATCTTCCAATTTCGGTTCTAGTGATCGTAGAAAGTCGTGCAATAGCTCGTTTGAAAGCTAAGAGTGAGACAAATTCAGTGAAAGAAACGTCTTGTTCATATCTGTCTTCGTTTAGATGTGAGACGCCATTTAAGATTTGGGAGATTGGCGAAAAACGACAGAGTTAGAATTTCCCAAGAAACAGCTCCAGCGGGCGAACGAAGGCTCGGATTGGTAAACGGAGGCCAGATTTGGAATCAGCTTGATGTTATTGTCCAATGAGGATCATCCAATGAGAATCAAGCATTTCTATATAAATAGCGAGCCTTCCACAGTGATAATCATTCCATCGTTGAATCAGACGAGTGACGGACGCACATTTTCTCTCTCTCTCTATTCTATTATCCAACTAAAATGGTAAGTCGCTACTTTCCTTCCTCTCCTCCCTTGAACGTAAACTTAATATAATCTTTTTCATTTTCAGGCATCTACTCCATCTGCTGCACTAGTAGGACAAAATGGCGGTCGAACGTTACAAGGTTCGCTACGATCAGATCATCTACAACTGAGGCCAGTGGAAGAAACAACCAAGGTACATAATCCTACACCGCTACAGCGTAAATTTAAACAAGTCTTGCGTTATGACGATCATAGCGTAGTACTCCAAACGGGAATGCTCCCTTCCACGGATGTCAAGATAATGCGCAATCAGTATGGGGACTACATACTGATCCCCGTGAGTCCGTACATTCGTCACCAACTTGACATTATTGAGGAGTACGTGACGTTAAATATGGACATTCCTACTCCTCTTGCTCAAGAGTGGAAGGCGAGAGATGACAAGGATGCTCCCTATAGAAAGATTTGGGATGGTAATCAAATTTGCCTACCGGTATCACATTGGTGCACTTACTATAAGAAGGAGGGAGATCATTCAACATCCATCACATGCGAAGAGCTCGGAGAAGGTACTTGGGATATCCTTTTCAAAGTGAATGGGCTATATTATGGTCGGCACAAGGATACTAAAATAGCCTCGCTCTCCATGCATATGGAATCCATCCTATATATTCCAAAACCACCCAACGTGGACGACATAATTGATCAAATCCTTAACAGCAGTGGTACGAAGCGCAAGTCGGAGAAGAATGCTGCCTCAAAACGCAAATCAAAGAGGGAGAATTACTAGTCCTTTCCTAACTCTACCCTATGACAATTCGCTTATGTGCTTTGAGTGTCGTAGACGTGGTCTTATTAGATACATTTTACTTCTTCGTTGCCATCATATCATTTGTGTATTTTGTCGTGAAAAGCATCGATGTAATTCTTCATTTTGTAATATGTTATAGAACGCTTCCTTAGATGTGTAAATTTCCGTTTTAGGCTTCTATCATCATTTTTATGGATTGTGAGGGTGAACCTGTACAGGAGCTCAGTGCTATTGCTATGAACAATTGGACATATCAGATTGTTAGTGTCTATCATCAACATGCCAACTGCGATCCCAATGTTGATCAATGGGCGAGAAAACACATTCATGGACTTAATCTGAAATATTTGCAAGACTATGGCTTTTCTTGTGAGAGTGCTCTTCTTATTGACTTTAAACGATGGTTAGCTGCTTTCAATGTTATATGCATCTTTTGTAATAATCCTGGTAAGGAGAGGAAAGTATTTCCCAATCTAGTCATTAATGATATTTTGCTCCCGCCTTGGGATAGTAGAGTGAATCAACACTACCATGAAGTCACGAAACGTTTTAAGGATTTGTGTGTTCCTATTTTGTCTGTTCGTTGTAGTAGCTACGTTCATAACCAATGCTTCTTTCCTCCTTACCGCAACACTGCCAAAGTCCTGTATGGTTATCATTGCTCGCTGTATGATAGTTACCAGCTGTATCTATTTTATCTGTTTCAAACCATTGATTTATAATGCATGCTTGTTACAGTTATTCAATAAATGTTACTATGCGAAGAGTTGTTTTCATGCAATGGATGGGTTAGATAAAGGACGATCATGTCTTTCTCAAACGACTGCGGAACATTACATTTTCATAGGCAAAATTTAAAAAGAGCTGTTCAAGATTATGTGATAAATTTTCATAAAGATGAGACCGACGTCGAAGCAGTGGTCGATGATGCTAGCACTCTATTTCTAGAGTTAATGAATACATTCTCTGATAGCATTGTCATGGCGCGATTAGTTGCGAAAATTAAGTTTAGTCATTTTGGAAAGGAAGAGGTGGAAAGTCGCTCTTTCCATTTTGCTTCTTATTCAATGGAAGTGGTAGATCAACCCGAAGAATTTTTTAAAAGACATATGATAAAAATTGCTGAACGTCTTAACGCATTTAACCATCATGGTAGCAGTCTAGTGATTGACGCGATTTCAGATATTCATATTCAACTTTCTATAAAGAAAAATTGAAAATGCAGTGGTACTTGATTGTAGCACAACTGGTTTTCGAGCTATGCCTGCTCACTCTCGAAGTATATTCCTTCTGTACATGCGTCTATTATTTAGAAAAGGCTAGCAAATTCATATCTTCAAAAAGACTTGCTATAGACATCAGTAACGGTGAAACTATGTGTTGTGATGTATGTAAGCGAAAGGATGGAAATGAAAAGCGCATCTTCAAGAGATGTAGGCACGCTTTTTGTCAACGCTGTTTCATACGTAATTGCATTCAACTTTGCAAATGTAACCACTGTGATATTGCTCATTTCGAGTGTCACTTATGCCGCAATAGTTAGTACCTATGCATATGTGGTAAAGACAGGTTTTAGCAAAGACTAACACGGAAAATGGCGAAACGTAAAATGGCGAAACGTAAAAGTCAAAAGTCTTCAAAGTTTTCTTCAGCCATTCAAGCTCTCCGACGAATGAAAGCAAATCAGCGATACAATGCTATACGACATGCTAACGATAAATTCATTCGTGAAATTATTTCTCATGTGAGAAAGTTGAGGACGAAGAAATTAGCACCAAAACAACGAAAGTTACTTAAGCGATATGCTACAAAATTGCGTTTCATCTCCAATCCTAAAGTCGCCCTTCAAAGAAAGAGGGAAAACTCTAACACAAAAGGGCGGTTTCCTTCCAGCGTTACTACCGATGCTAGCTCCTATCGTGGGCAACGTATTGGGTAATATCTTTGGCTCTAGACGTTAATTATGCAAATGTTGAATCTCAAAGTATTATAATGGATTTCAGACTTCAATGTGATAAAGTTCTGACTGTATCAGGTCCATCTCATGCAGGTAAAACTGTTTTCACGCTGAATTTATTGGATAAAAGAAGGGAGTTGTTTAAGGAACCTATCAATCGAGTGATTTGGTGTTATGGTATTTATCAACCGTCGCTGTTTCAGGAATTGCAAAGTCGCAACTTTATTCGACATGAAGGAATTATTCCAGTGGATAAACTTCAGTCTAATGATGTTGTTGTATTGGATGATTTATTAAAAGAAAGTAAGAATTCAAAAGATGTTACAGATATGTTCACTCGCGCAGCACATCATAAAAGGTGCTTTATCATCTATATCACACAAAATTTGTTTCCTGATGGAAAAGAAGCTCGTACACGAAACCTGAATACACACTATTATGCTATTTTCAAGAATCCGCGAGATAAAAGTCAATTTGAAATTTTAGCGCGACAAGTTGCACCAAGAGGATCAAAAGCCTTAATTGAAATTTTTCAAGCAGCTACTGAAAAACCACACGGTTACTTATTCATTGACTTTACGCAAGAGTGTCCGGAAGAATTTAGATTTCGAAGTGATATTTTGAAAACTCCCATGATTATCTACAATCGATGAGTTCTTATTCTCGCATGATTGTTATTCCTCAGGATGAATATGTACAATTGACTGCCATGCAGCAAGTAAAGCAACCTCTTGCAAATCAAATGTATAGGAAAGAAATAGATTATCAGCAAAATGTTCACATCAAAGATCCACATCGTGCTGTATTATTACAATCGGAAACTGTTGAGCAATTGAAAAACTTGAAGAATAAGATGCGTGACTCTGTATCGACTGCTACACCTTTAGCATCTCGCGCACATGCCATATCTCTTTTCAATAGTATTGAACCCCATCTCAATGTAAATGATAGAGGAGAAATCATTACAGATGAAAATAAAATGATTGATGCTTCACGTTATGAAGACTTGATTCAGTATGCGACACGTAGAAAGCGCCGTCAGGGTTATGTTCCACCTGGTTGGTCATACTTTCTTAAACTATTGAAAAAGCATAATGTGCCAAAATTTGCTTTGAATAATGAGACATTGAAAGAACTTGATTCAATAGTGGCTACTGCTCCAATGCTTCAGACGATGAAAATGCCAACAAATTGGTTTAAGACGTCACCTGCTACATCCCCTTCCACACTCACTAAGCAAACAAGAGGAAGAACTCGACGTAGATCTACGCCACCACTAAAACTAGTAAAAGGAAAACGTAAAACAGCTCCTCCCAAGAAATACATGTTCTCAGACTATCAATATGAAGCAGATGTGTTGCTTGCCATGTAATGAGCCGCCAGAGGTGAATGTCGTTGTCACTTGCATTTGCTGCGCCAGCTCTCATAATGAAACCCCTAAGCAATGTGAACACGATCGCAAAACCGTTAAAGGTAAATGCTGCAGTTGTTGTAAATGTAGAAAGGCAAGAAAACAAAAAGATGAGAAGGAGGAAAAAGAGTCAGTCGTCATCGGCTGAACGTTTGAAGTCAATCTATTATGATGTAAAATATCCGGCAGGATTTGCATCTATCAAGAAATTATCAAAAGCGAGTGGTCTTCCACAATCACAAGTGAAACGATGGTTAAAGGGTCAGGCTACCTATACACTCCACAAACAAGCGAAAAATAAGTACCGCACCCGCCATTATTTTGTTCATGACATCGATGAACAGTGGCAAGCAGATTTGTGTGATGTTGCCTCCATTTCAAAACATAACTCGGGCAATAATTTTATTTTAACCATCATTGATATTTTCTCGCGTTATGCGTGGGCTCAACCTTTAAAAACTAAAGAAGGGAAAGGAGTAGCAAAAGCATTCCAAACAATTTTTCGAGAAGGTCGCATTCCAAAAAGAATTCAGAGTGATCAAGGAAAAGAGTTTGAAAATCAGCATGTGAGAAGATTTTTTGAGAGGCATGACATTGAGTTGTTTAGTGTAAAGAGTGCTTATAAAGCTGCACTCGTTGAACGTTTTAATCGCACATTAAAAAATCGCTTGTGGCGACATTTTACTGCCAACTTGACACAAAATTGAACAAAGGTTCTACAAGATACACTCCATGCCTACAATCACTCTATCCATCGTTCTATTGGACTCAGACCAGTGGATGTAAATGCTGACAATGTAGATAAAGTGCACGAATCATTCCAACGTAAACGCACTCATGTGAAAAGTGATGTAAAAATTGGTGATAGAGTTCGTATCTCAAAAGTGAAGAGTGTTTTTGCTAAAGGGTACCTTCCGAATTGGACAGAGGAGGTATTTACAGTATCAAGGATTAATCAAAAAGACTCTCCGACCACCTACAAGTTGAAAGATTACGATAATGAAGAAATTGAGGGTAGCTTTTACCGCGATGAGATTGAGGTAGTCACTGAAAGTGAAACATATTTGGTAGAGAAAATCATTCGATGTAAAAAACGACAAGGTGAAGAATGGTGTCTTGTTAAATGGACTGGTTATCCTTCAAGTATGAACTCTTGGATGCGTCGTGCCGACATCTTTCATCTAAGTGATCGACAGTGATTCATGCAAAGTTGTAACTAACAATGTTTAGGGTTTGAGCTATGAATCCAACTGCCTCATTTTATTCACGACCCTCCTATGTAAGTAGTGGAGGACAAATTTACAGCGGCGCTCGCCGCCAACGCGGAGGTAGCATAATTGGTGCACTGAAATCTGTTGTAGCACCTCTCATATCCAATGTCGGAAGATCTTTAAAACGAAATGTTTTAAGTAATGCCGTTGGCTTTGCTGGTGATGTTGCTAGTGATCTTTCTAGAGGTAGAAGTTTTAAGAGCAGTTTGTTGAATCGTGGGAAGGAACGCGGTTTAAAACATTGAAGCAGACCTTTGCTGGTGTTACTCAAGGAAAGAAATCGCCTAAACGAATGAATAAAGGAGGACGGAAACATCGCGGAGCTGGTAAGGTGCGATCTTCAGTCAAAAAGCATTCACGCAAACGTCGCAGAGGCTCTAATCATTCATCAGGCGCTAAACGACGACGCTGCCATAACTTCTAATCATGGAGTGTAAAACTTCCGGTTTTTGTTTGTTTGATCAACAAGCCATACAGACAGATATTCTTAGTTCAAGTATTGTAGATTATCATCCTCGAACAGCTGAGAATGCTGGCCTCATTGAATTTGCTATTCCTGGTGGTAGTGATGACTACATAGATTTGAGTTATGCGATGGTTGATTTGAGGTTTAGAATTCAGCAAGCAGATGGAACTGCTATTGACGATGCACATAAAGTTGGACTGAACAATTTACCATTGACTACATTACTTCGCGATGTTTCTCTAACGATTGGAGAGCAGCAGGTGGAAGGTGGTCAAAGCGATTATCCCTATAAATCATATTTCAATCATGTATCACAGTTTCATCCAGCACTACAAAAAAGTCATATGGAAGCCATGGGATGGTACAGAGATGAAGCAGGAAAATTTGATGCTGATACAAACAGTGGCTTTGTAAAGCGATCTGCTATGATTAAAGATAGTAAAGTATGTCAGCTATATGGTCCGCTGAATTTAGACTTCTTTAGACAGTCAAAGTTTTTACTCTGTAATACCAGCATGCGACTCAAGCTGACATTGAATAAGCCTGAATTTGCCCTGAATGCATTTGCTAAAGTTGACAATTTTAGAATTCATGTGGAAGATATTGCACTTTACATTCGTCGAGTAGTACCGAATCCAAGTGCCATTAGAGGACATGCTGAAGGTCTTAACCGCCAAAATGCCATTTACCCCGTTCAGCATGCAAAGCTTCTCACCTTTACAATTCCGAAAGATCAAAAGAGTTTCATGAAAGATGGCCTCTTTCCATCGGAAGCACCGAAGCTCCTCATGGTGGCAATGGTTGAAAATGATGCATTTAATGGTAATATGAAGAAGAATCCTTTCAATTTTAAACACAATCAGTTAAGTGAAATTGCTTTACGTGTAAATGGTGTGAGTCATCCTGGTCCACCCTACAAACCAGATTTTGCTGCGGATCAATTTATGCGCAGTTCTGTTGATTTTATGGATGTCTTTGACTTTTACAATACGGATGACACCAACGGACTCACTATGAAAGAGTTTAAGAGTGGATATTCTATTTATGCATTTGATTTGACTGCTGACAGCGATATTAGTGCACCCTATCGTCAAGCGAACGTGCCTCATAATATTCGTTTGGATTTGACGTTCAAAAGAACACTACCTGAGACGATCAATGTATTAATTTATGCAGTCTTCGATTCAAACATTGAAATTACAAAGTATCGTGACGTGATTCTTCAGTATAATCGTTAATGAGTTGGTTGACTGCTGACGATATTAAGACTAAAGTGCAGCGTAATGCAGACGAAGCGACGTTGAAAGCTTTCTATAATGTCTATTCACTCGATACCTTACCACCTGCAGTAAATCACTATCCCATCTTTATTGTGCTAAACACTCATTCGCAGAATTTAGGCGGTGAGCATTGGAAAGCGATCTTTATTGGAGAAGACCGACGTGGTGAGCTATTTGACTCTCTACCTCCAAATATACCAACACAGCAGTGGTTGAGAAAATATACGCGTCAATATCAGCGAAATGAACGCATACTACAACATCCACTTTCATCAACGTGTGGTGCTTTTGTACTGTACTTCATCTTAAAACGTTTACATGTATCTCGATTTGTATCTGTTATTCAAAACTTTTCATGTAATCCATCCTCTAATGAAAAAATGATTTGTAAGTTCTATCATGATTTGAAATAAAAACATCATGTTGGAAAAAATGTTTTTTATTTTACTTTATTTTACAATCCGCTGGGTACGTACATACTCGATGAGATAGTCTAGGATCGCATTTGCTTGTACATGAGATTTTAGTCCAGTAATGATCACTTTACTATTATGAAAGATTCCCACATGCACAGGTAACCAACAACTAATGAGAGCTGCAGGAAAAAGTTCGGGTTCATAACACAAATTGTAACTGCTGGTACGAATCTTCAAAAATGATACACTTTCACTCAATTGAGTAGAGATCGCCATATTGTCCACACTCAGATTCGACATCACACACCTCTCCCTCTTCCATATCCGACGTAGTAGTCTCTGTAGCTCTAAGCGCATTGACTGCGCCGATGAATGAGAAAGGGCGCCGAGAATCTGTACAGTCCCATTTGGGAAGAGTTGAAGATTCCGTGAATTGTTCATCTTCACCACTAACATTTGAGGTCGGCCCGGATAATACTTGCTGTTTGGAAGGTGTTGTTGTAATGTTGTGAGATCGATTTTGGTGTAGAGTCTGAAGCGACGGAGAATGTTGACGATGGTGTAGCGATGGCGCTTCATGATGAAAAAATGAGTAAATTGAGCGATGTACCTTCTTTTTATACTTTTCCCAACTACCTTGATGAAATGTGAAGTTAGTATGGAGTTGGGAATGATAGAGTTGAATTCGCCGTTTGTTGACGCGCAACCAGATGTGATTTCCAATACGTGAATGTCTTTTCATATAGAAGTATTTCAAATCCTTCATGATATGATGTAGAGATTGAAAATGACGATAAGATAAAGCAAACTCTCTTCTCACATTTCCAGTCGAATCTTTGAAATAGACGTTTCGATCATGATCCGTTTCAATACGTTGTAGGGAATCTAATTTCCAACTCATGGTGCGTGGTAGTCATGTCTGATTAAGATTTGCATAGTAGGGCGATGAACTCACGACGAATAAATGTCATGATGGAGCGATGTATGTATCTTCTATACTTCTCCCAATTGTATTTGCGAAATGAGAAACAGTTTGCGGAATGAGAATGGCAGATTTGAATTTCATTTCTGTGATGTTGAAGCCAAACTTGATCACCCAAGGAGATGAATCTTAATGTTTCAAAATATTCCAAATCCCTCATGATATCATTGAGGTTGACAAATTGTCGCCATGTTAATGTAATACCTCTTGATGTATGACCATGAGAATTTTTGAAATGTACGTTTCCATTACGATCAACTCTGATATATTGTAGAGAGTCCAAAATCCAAGTCTTCATGATGTTATGCAAAGCCGCAGATCAGCAACATCAAAATGTCGTTTTATCATATTTTGCTTAGCAATGCGGCCGCAAATAGATTTGCTAGTAATCGCGCCGCACTCTTTTCTACTCCCATTGATCATACACAACAGCTAAATGGAAAGTGGGAAGTGGGTGTCACTCAACTTGTTTATAGCAACTGTGTCTATACTTTTGATCATGAGGTGATGACTATTAATATGAGACGCACAGCTGCTTACCAATGTGAAAAGGGCTGCCGAGTATACATTCCACAGTGGCCAAAGAAAGATCTCTTATCATGTAAAAAGTTTATATATGATTTCCTGAATAAAGCGTGTAAACATATTGTCCAATTTACTCCGCACAATAATGATCATAATTATGTACATCATGTAGTTGAGAAAGATTGGATTGTTGGTTTAAGTCCAAGTTTAAGAAATGATTTAGGTTATCTCGCTAGCGCCTTAACAAGCTATGATAGTTATAACGTTAATTACCACCCAAGTGGTCATAAACAGTTAATATATCGAGAGGAAGCTTATTATGTAGATCTTATTCCAAAACATGAGAAGACGTTGGTGAAGAAGATTGTGATTAAGCCAAGAAAGACAAACATGACTCCTGAAACATTATTGAAGAAATTTAATTATCTCCTTCGAGTTGATGGTAAACAAGTGGCAACATTGACTTATATCAAATCATCTAATCATATTGCAATAAGTAAATTAAATGATGATGATCTAGTATTAGTTTGTTCAAAAGATTTTCATCAGTTCTTACGACATCGTTCTGCAGCTGTTCATGGAAAATTTGATATGCAACATTTGCCATGTGAAAGGTCAAATCAATTTGATACAGAATGGACTGTATCTTTATACAGAAAGTGTGTAGAGCCTTTAGGTGGTATCTTACATGAAACAAGAGTGTTGATGCCTCGCATTATTACTTCAGTTAAATTGGTTGTAGATTATTTAAATGAAGTGATTAATGAGCAACATATTTCATTTTCTGAAAAAGAAGGTACTTTGTCTCTCACTATAAGTGGAAAAGGCATTGAACTAATTATGGACAAAACTCTAATGGACATTTTGGGTTTTGATCAAAATATCTTTAAAAGTGGCACTGTAACCAAAGCTAGCGCAGACATGTCGCTATCGCGTCGTATTAGCTATTTTCAGATATATTCCAATATTGGTGAAGATGTACGTGTGGGAGATGTTGAAGCTCCATTGCTAGCATTGATACCATACCAGCCAAAAAGCTGCAGTATTTTATCTGAGCATACTTTCAAGAAAGTGCATTATACAAAGCTGAAATCAAACTACATCCCACAAATTGATATTGCAATTTATGACGATGCTGGTGCGTTGATTCCTTTTCATAAAGATGCTGTGACAAGCATCACACTCCATTTCCGAATGAAGAGTTAATGCAAAAGTATGCTAATATATTTTTCCAATGTGAATGATATGGAAAGTGAAAATAAGGACTTGTTTCTAATCTACTTGCCCAGTAATGCTTCTATGAATAAATTTCCCAAAAATAAACCATCAGACTATCGAGTAGAATTAAATCGCCTACTACATTTAGAAGGTGAATGGGAGGTTGGCATTTCTAGTATTTGCTATGATAGCAATATTCAGAATGTGAATGATGTGGAAGAAATGATATTGACTCCTCGCACCCATAATGGAATAATGATGAATAATGCATTCCAGTTCCCATACAATTTAACATCACATGGAAAGTGGAACTATGAATGGATTCAGATAAAATCAGATTCTTATGAACCATTTGGGAATGAGAAATTATTAAGGCGTTCAATAGTGGTAATACTTCCATCATGAAGAATAAAAATCAGAAAGCTTATGAGTTTACTATCTATCATTGGAGTGGGAGACAGTTCCTTCGCTTTCATTCTTTTACTAAAGGTCTTACACTGAGGTTGGATAATGAATTCTATCCACATCTCGGTTTTGGCCATGGACTACATCTAACGTCAATTGCTACTGCAAATGTTAAAAAAGTTTATTCAAATCGAATCAACAAATTTCATTATAGATTTAAAATATTTGATGAAGATGTTGTAGAATGTGAAGAACGCATCATTTTGAAAAAGCGTGGTGTTCAACCTTTATCACTTATTGAGTTAGTAAAACGATGGGATGAGACTGTGGGTAAGAAGTATGGAGAGAAAATTATGGCGGACAAAAATAAGTTGGTCATTCAGAAATATAATGACAAACTTACAGTTTATTTCTCTCCAACCTTGCGTCATTTTGTAAGACATTATACACCTATTATTGGAAGTGGTGTGGTGTATGCTTCTCATGAATATCACACTAAAGCTGATTCATTTAATTATGAATGGTGGGTGGACATCTATGGTGATCGCATCAAGAAAATTTACCAATCTTATGAAGAATCTAAAGTTGCTATCAATATAATGCCGCGTCTATATCATACAGTTGAAAGCTTCATTCATGTAGTAAATCCTTATATACAACAGAAGTTGAAGCATGTGATGAAAAGTAAATATGATGTAAAGACACACCACATTTCGTTTTCAATTGAAAATCAACGCGTTGTTCTGAAACTGGGTGATGACATTCAATGTCAATTGAGTACAAATTTGAAAAAACTCTTTGGTTTTTCAATGCTACAAACTGTGTTTACTGCTGCGCATACGATTGGTATAGAAACACCAATGACATTTGATAAACATGAACAGCACCTTTACATTCAAAGTGATTTGATTCTACCTATTTCTGTTGGTGAGAAAAAAGAATACATTTTACGTGATTTCATTCATGATAAAGACGCTTCATATGGAATAGTCGAGAAGATGTTTGAATCTATTTTCTATCATCCCGTCATCAAACAAACTATACCCTCTATTGCTATCAAAATTACCAATGGTTTACAAGAGTGTATCCATGTGAAAGATACTAAATCCCTCGTAACTTTAGTGTTTCTGAAAACAAAGTGAAGTCATTGTGATATGTTTATTGAAATAAAAATATGTGTATGAAAAAAAATCTTTTCACAGATATAGGGGGAATGGGGTGACTGTAGGCATATATTCACAAGGAAGAAACGATCTCATGCGATACATAAAACAATCATGTACAGCTGCCGCCAAAAGTCTCTTGACCGGCAAGAAATTAAGTCAAAACACAATATATGACGATATATTTATCTTGCATCTTAAAAAGTCAAACTAATGGACACCCACTAAACAAAAACGTGTTAAAAGTTAAGAAAAATCAGTATTTTGAGTGTTCACCACCGTTTTCAAGCACAGTGGCAACCCGACGTGGCATGCTGTCTACCAAATCTTGGCATCGTGTAGGCGTGATTTCCATGCACCAAACTCTCCTGATAGTTTCCTTCAAATCATTCAAGCTGGTTGACTTGTGTTCGGAAATCTTGTTCTTCATGAAGTTCCATAAGTCTTCAATTGGGTTTAAATCTGTGCTGTTGCCAAGCCATGGCCCAAGAACTTCAATGCCTTCGCTGGATAACCATTCACTGACACATCTCTCTTTATGGCATGGAGCACCATCATGCATAAAGATGTTTGTCTGTCGAACTTGCATCATTGTTCGGAGACAATCTTTCAACAGTTCGAGGTAGTTTCTGGCTCTCATTGTGGTCCTAGGAGGCAAGAAATACAGATTTCCTCGCCCACTGCTGGAAAAACTCTCCCAAATTATAACTTGCGGAGAGTGCTTGACCGTTCGGACAATGTAGCGTTTGTTATAACGGCTATTAGGTGGTCTACGAATTTTATTTGATCCACGATTTGAGAACTGTTGGACAATCGTTTCGTCACTGAAAAGCACTTTTGCCCACATTTCAGGAGTCCAGTCTTTCACTCGATTGCAGAAAGCAAGTCGATCGCGGATATTCTTTGGAGATAATGCCGGTTTTTTTGCTGGTCGATAGGCCTTTAAATTGAATTCTGTGCTTAGTCTCCTTTGAATTGTTCGTGTTGACGGTGCGGATGTGTTTGCAGGCAAACCGGCGCGAATTTCAGCAGCAGAAATAGTTGGATTCGCCACACATGCACGTCGTATGCTTCTGTCAGTAGCAGGTGATGTCACTCGCGGGCGGCCAGTTCGAGTGCGAGATTGAAATTCACCAGTCTCTTGAAATCTTTTTATTGTGTAATTCACACTTTGTTTGGAAATACCCATTTGTCTGGCCACATCAACCTGACTCATGCCAGATTGAAAGAGAGCGACTATTTGTGCGCGTTTTGTCTCGGCAAGCTCCATTCCTCAGTTGGGTTGTTGCGTAATCGCTGGCAGTGCAAGAAGTGAACGTATTGACAGCCATTGAAACATAACGGACGCCCGTGAGACGTGTTCATATTCAACAAGGCTGCGCTAGAATGCATGAGATGATCAGGCCATAGAAAGCCGACTTCTAGAGAGATTAATTGATATAACATGAAAGATTATTTATGGTTAATTCAAATAATGAAATTATGATATGTTATATTAAAATTTATGTATTTTTACTTCGGTCAAGAGACTTTTGGCGGCAGCTGTATATCTACAAAAGGCAACATCAAAATACTGAGTTAAAGTTGATTATGTCAATACATCTCCTGAATGTGGTAGCGTGAGTTTTATTCTTTTGGGTGGAAGTATGTTTGTGTCAGGATGTCCATGTGGAAGAGATGTGTTATGTCCTATCCAACACCTCTTATCCTCCCATGCTGAAAGCGCTCGTTTCTTGAACGTGTGCGTTTTCACAGTATGAACTTGAGATTTTAAGATTGTCATATTGACAAACGTTATAGTTTTATTTTCATAGGTCTTCTTATAGGACCGACGTTTCATTTTGTGAACAATGGATTTTGATATACCTTTAGCACGCTTAATACTATCTGCACATTCTTTTAATTTCATGGAATACATTTTAGGACGGAGGAGAATCATTTCATCTATTTCCTTTCCTGCTGTTTCATCCTTAAAACAACCAAGTTTGGCTTTATTCTGTATGGAAGAGAGTGGATGAGTGGGATTGTAATTAGATGTGTCGAAATATTTTTCGAATGACTTAGCTACTTCATTAAAATTTAAATCTTTTTGAGTGGTAATTCCTAAAAAGAAACTGTCTGTATCACCACCCAGCAAGCGAACCTCTTTTACAAGAGGGCATGGTTTTAATATTTTGTAGAAGAGTTGATACATTTTAAGCTTCGAATAATCTAAAACGGCTTGCCCAATATAGATGGGCTTGCACAACTCAACTTCTGATTTTATCATTTTAACACCTACAAGATCCTCATCGATAATGTCTCTATCAATGAAAAGAGGTGATGAGGTCAATTTGTGATATTTTTGATCATAAATGACTAGTTTGTAGTTCATACGTTTTCTAACATCCTCCATGGTCTTTCCGAAAAGACTGTTATTCTTATATTTATAAAAATCCTTTTCAAAATTATTTTGGGCTAGTAAACGTTTTTGACTGTTACTATCTATGTAAGGTTTGAGGAAGGCTTTCTGTCTAAATTTGATGATGCCGTGAACTGACTTTAGAAGCATGCCCATTTCTAAATAGAATTTTAGTATGCAGAAGTGCACGAGATAATGTTTCTTATCATATTGGGTGAGTAAAAGTTTGCGACATGGTTTATACCTTGGCTGTCCACACTCTCTTAAGTTGTCATGAAATTGTGACATGAATGGTGAAAACATATCTTCAGTCACTTCACCAGATTCAGGTGCGAGTGGGAAATCAGCAGTTTTATTTTTGATACTATTTGGATAAATCAAATCCACTTCAAAATAATATCCCCAATCACCTTCATCTGGAATTGCTAGTATGTTAGAAGGGTTGGAGAGATGCTGAATTTCACTATCATCTAACCAGCTAAACTCGGAGTGAGGGAGTGGTTTAGACAGTGAACTGCCATATAAATTATTTTGATCATAGTACTTTAGGTGGATATGATCATCACCTACTGTTTCAGATTTTATATGATGTTTATTTACAAATGTTAGACCACCGCGTATTCCGCGCTCAAATATGTTATACATCTCGGGGTCTTGTAAGAGATGGATGGTCTCACCAGTCATTTTAAAGGCTGATTTAAAGGACATGGCTGGCAGACTGACAAAGTGGACGGGATCTAACTTATCTTCTTCTAATGCCACTCGTCGAAATTCCTGAAAGACATCAGCCAGCAAAATGACATCTAATTCTAAGTAAGCGATCATATAATCGCCAAACGTTTTACGATCAAATTTTAACCATGCCTCTTGAGCATGTTCATAATCTTCTACTGGACAATCTTCACCCGTCAAATCGTTTTGGAATTTGTCAATGGAAGGAAGGGTTGTTTCATTTAGTTTAGACATTGAGCTAAAATACGCATAAGGAAAGACTCCTTTGCGAGTGATCATGTCATCCGTTAAGTTTGGATAGTGTTTCTTCAAAGTTTGACTATGGGGAAGAAACTTGAGATTTCGAACGAGAGAAGCTAGTGACACTGACATGAATTGAAATGAATCTAAAAATTTTATTTCGAAGAAGACTGTCTTATTTTCTTTAGTTTTATCTACTGGTACTTTTGCTGTCATTGCCATGAATTTTTCTCTCGTTTGTGCTATAACATTGAACTGCCACGATTTCATCTGGCTCAACCCTCCTTTTATGAGCATATGACTGTCATAGCCCTTAAAGTTGTGAAAAATGACGGGTAGTACACGACGTCTCAACCTATGTGAAAAGTTACATTTGGAGCAGAGCGCGTTTCTAAATTTACCAGTGATGTGATCATGATCACGCACTTTCTTAATTTTATCGTCATCAAACGTTTTATGACATTTAGGGCACGATGTGCAACTTTCAAATTTTTGTTTGTCTTCATCTGACATATGTAGTGACTTACGCTGCAATTGGGAATCATATGATTGTTGAAATTTGGCAGCTTTATCAAGATATTCTAGAAATTTTGAAATGCAATCTTCACCTTGCTAAGTATGCATTTTGTTTTGCCTATTCCTAAAGTGGTCGTGCCATACTTCATAGCAGGATATGGCTGCTGGCTTGTGGATGATACCATCAATGTAGCATTCGATGTCTGCATAAATGACACGCAGGGGACTTAATTCGTCACCAATATCCCTATGTGAAAATATTTTATCTTTGGGCATGCGTTCCATTTGTAATTTACCCCGCTTGCACCATTCATAATGAGTTTCAAATTTATCTTTACTCCAAAAGGAGCGGATGCAGCGGTCGCATACAAAATGTTCACCTCTTTTAGAGTGTCCCAAGTGTGTATACAAACGAGAGATTTTGGGAATACCACAGTAGTGCCATTCCTCGCTATCATCTTGTTTTACTAAGAAGAGGTTGACTACACGTTCATAACAAGTTGAACGTGAATTATAGCGGGCACCCTTCAACCCCTTCTCCCACACGTGAACGACAATTTTAATCTTATTATGTTTCTCGAACGTTTCTATATCTTTGATTTTCATGTTGTCACTATCACAACCTTCAAAGTCTAGTTCATCCTCCCACTGTCTATAGCTATAGGTGCGATCTCGATGCGCGTTGATATCATTATAGTGGAGAATGGATAGGACTGCATATTTGAAACACTGTGATTTACAATCGACATTGATGACAGCTTTCTTATTATACAACGTTTTTGGTAGTTTAAATGTGCCTCGAGCTGCATGACTTTCTAATAGGGAAATTTTGAACATGGCTGAGTCCACGCCATCAAAAATGAGAGCGCTGTCGCGGTGATTGAACTTATCTACATTTGATTTTAAACATTGAATATGGAAATTTAGCCAAGACTCGCAGTCTACAACTTCGGTTGCGGAAGAGGAAGGAACATGAAACTGTATTCTCTCTGTCACTTGACCCGTTTGAAAATCTATTTTAATATATTTTAGTTTGAGGTAGATGAGCGCCTTCATTCTAAAATTGTCTAAATTGTTGAAGAGCGCTTCGATAATGTTAGAATTTTGAAGGATCCACTCAGGAAAATCTACTATTTGAGTATTGGACTCCATGCAGTAGTCGCGTACTAAATGACTATGGGAAACGTTAATGAGGCAGATTGTAGAGGTACCGTTGGTGTAGTGATCATTTGCATGCGTGTGTTGAAGTCTGTGTGAAGATCGCTAAAAGGGGCTATCGAAAGAAAGAGGGCACAAATCGCAAGGAAAGGAGATGTCATCGTCAGAATCAACTTCACCTCCGGAGATTGATGCCGCTTTGCGTTGACACACACGTTGTCTGATGTGTCGAAGGAGACTGTGCTTCCTTGTAAACATATGTCCGCAGTCGGCACATTCCCACTCGTTGCCTTGTCGCGAGAGTCCTGAGCTGGAACTAGCATCACCTGAAAGAGAAATCATTCTATCATCTCTGTTTAAGTCTCAGTGTATTGTTACAACGTACCTTGACTCAACAACTCTAAACTTTCCTCGAGAAATGAGGGCGTTGATGATGAAGTAGATGCCTGAAATTGAGGAAGATGCTATTAGCCACACGTTTGAGGGAGATGAGAGAGGAAATCTTCAACTTACCATTTCAAGGAAATTATGTTTAAGGTTGATTCTTCAACAAGATAGAGACTTCACTAGAGAACAGTTTACTTACACGTCTCAAAGACGGAGTGAAATGACACGAATGTCACTTTACATATATACTTTCATATTCATCATTCATTGGCTGTTCATTCTGATTGGTTGCTTGTTTATACTTAAGAATTAGAAAACATTTCAAAGTTATTATTCACAGTCAACATCACAAGCCCTCCGGCAACACCGAACACAAAATTGGAGTTCTCTTCTCCATACTCATCACCAAAGGCGCTCGTTGCACCAAACACTCCAACGAAAGGGAAGGTGGAGAAAATATACCGACTCGACAATATTAGAAAGTTGTCATTACCAGCGGATGACGAAGAGGAGAGTGTATGTGAGAAGGAGTGTCCCGACTTAACAGGCGTGAGGTGGAAGTATCTGCAGTACGATACTGATGATGTGATGGAGATCACCAGCACCAAATTCCTCCATCAATTATGGGAATGGTACACCCCTAACTCCCAGCCCCGAACTATGGCGGAGTGGGAATACATCGACAAAGTGAGGCTCGCGGTAGAAGAACGATTGAAGCAAGTGAACTGTTTTTGTGATCTATGTGAAGCCAGACTCTGGGACGATATTGACGATGAAGACCTTTTGGAATACATGCCATAATAAATTTTTATTTCGTATTATCTTTGCTTTCATACTGACTTACTTGAATGGGGCTTCAGTGGATGATTTAACCATGTATACTTTTTCATTTGGAAATAGTAGCACGCTTAGTCTAACTTGTAAATCTTAAAACATTTCATATGGACGATGATGGTAGATGAAATAGTGTCAAATAAATTAAGATAGCTTACACTTCTGATACAGGGATAGCAATCGACTGCGATCCATGTGTAAAGAGCTTGTTAGACTACGGATGGGCTTAAGTGGATGATGTAACCATGTATACTGTTTCATTTGGAAATAGTAGCACGCTTAGTTTAACTTGTAAATCTTATAACATTTCATATGGGCGATGATGGTAGATGAAATAGTGTTAAATAAAATTTAGATAGCTTACACTTCTGATATAGGGATAGCAATCGACTGCGATCCATGTGTAAAGAGCTTGTTAGACTACGGAAGAAAGAAGTGTGTTATGTTGCGTGTGGCGCGTGAGTGTCCTCCCATTTCATTCCATTCATCAATTCGTCTCATTGATAGAGACAGGTAGAACTCATGGTTCTCATAACGTATGCAATGGAAAGTTTTAGGCAACTTTCGACAGTTGGCTAAATGTCGCCCTGGCGCGAATGCATACTACGTTGAGACAGAGGCAATCACTTGCAAACATGACGCAGAGAGGTTTAACAAGATTGACCATTGCCGAATGTCCCTTGCGGTATACATAGCTACGGGTTTCACCGCCGCCCTTTACAGGAACGCCCGTCGAAAGGAAGTATTACACCGAACTTCATTTTCAACGTTCAAGTTGACTGATAGCAGATTCAACTTAATGATAGTATTCGCCAGTCTGAAGACTGCCCAGGGCAAACCGCGAGGAGGTTCTATCAAATCTTGCCCCAATCAGGGCCGGTGGTTCGTTCTCGGGGGTCGCCATCAGTCATCTTACAGCCTACCGATTCTGCTGAGAGAGTCTTTGACTCTCTCCATGGTAGCAGTGTCGACTTCCACGCTAGTTGGCATGTGAGTGAAGGGTGGAATGTAGCGCCATTCCATTGGATTGGCAACACTTGCTGTCATCGGATTGCCAATCCGAGCAAGATTGTTGTGGACTCTGTCTTGCTCCTCTAGTCTAACAAATTCATTAAATAAATTTCACGGTCTTAACTGCGGTCCGCGAGGAGAGCTGACTTGAGTGTTCGGCGTCTGCATGATTGAAATGAAATGAAATGAGAGGTAGTGGTTTATATACCCCTCTAACGCGACGCAACGTTCAAGTTGACTGATAGCAGATTCAACTTAATGATAGTATTCGCCAGTCTGAAGACTGCCCAGGGCAAACCGCGTGGAGGTTCTATCATGTCTTGCCCCATGGTGGCCCTTATCAGAGCCGTTAGTTCGTTCTCGGGAGTGAATTGATGGGGTGGTGAAGGCAGAGAAAAGATCTGCAATGAAAATGATATGTATTAGAATAGGATATACTATCTTATTTGCTTTTCACTTACCAAGTTAGCCATCCTTGGGTAGTCTCGCGGGCTTCCTCACTGAAAATTTATGTAAATGCCCGCGCATTCTGAGTGTGGCGTGGAGGCATTTCTTAGTGGGATGGCCATTGTAACAAATGATGGACTCATCTAAATTTTGGTTCACAAGAACTTGACCGTCCAAATGATTATCCCGAATAGGGATGTGATATTCAAACAACCTATCCTCATTCAAACGATTCCACTCATCCCTCATGCGTTCCAACTTCTCAAACGCCTTTCTCTCATCACCCCGCCGAGCCACATTCCTCTCCAACTCAACATTCCTCGCTCTCAACACACTCATCTCCTTCATCATCTCCTCAAACTTCGCTTCTGCTCGCTTCTCTCATTCTTCTCTCCGCAGCACTCGCCCTCTTCTCACACTCATCATTCTTCTCTTTCAACTCTCGCGTCTTTTTCTTCAAATCAGTCACACCACCCCTCATTCGGATATTCTCATCCACTAACTCCTTCGACTTCAGTTCCTTCTTTTTCAACTCATCCAACTCATTCACGACTTCAGCTTTCACCTTCTTCAAACTTTCATACTTATTTATTAACAAATCATGTGCCATCTGCTGCGAAACATGCTTCTTTTCTTCATCCTTCATCCACCTCGCCGACTGCACGCGAATCCCACCACCCTTCACTTTTGGGGAAGATGAGCTCTGCGGGGGGTCCTCAACAACGATGTTGGACACCTCCGAGGAAGAAGAGCTGAACTTCCTCACACGCTTCCTCACACGCTCCCTATCTAAATCCACATCATCCTCATCATCACTCTCAAGCACTCTCTTCCACTGAATCTCAGCCTAGAAGAAAGCAATAGCTTTGTCCACCTCGTCAGTCTCCACAACACTCTCCACCTTGGCGTCTCGCTCTATCGCCAACATTCGCTCCTTCTCTTCAACAATCAACTTGGTGAATCTCTGGTCATTCATCAAACCTCCACTACAGTCACCATGCACTCGGTAAAAACGCGCCTCATCCTCAACTCCCTTCAACACTCTACACTTCACACACGCAACCCTATTCAGGATAATCATGTGGTCAGTGCCCGCCTTCTTCACATGTGCCTTGGCGTCCGCACTGCGATTTATTCGCCCACATACACACATTTTGATGTGGAATTTGCGATTCTTATCGTTTGCCATGGTTGAGATTTCTCGTTGACTGTAAGATAATGAAATTTGTATAAGTTTGGAATCATGTAGTAGTCATATTCCTAAAGCATTACACTTAGTCAGGAATGATAGATTTGAGTGTAGTGAGTGGCACTCGATCCCGTCGACAGCCCGAAGGCCTTGTACTGATCACTAGGGAAGTGAGAGATCTTCCCCGATACCCGCTATTTACAGCTGAAGACATCATTGTCACTGCCCCGAAGTGGTAACAGCAACGCCGAGTCAAAGGTAGTGATTAGTAGCTGGGATCTAACCCCTCAAAGCTGCCTTAGACTTAGTTAAATTTCAAATCTGATAGCAGATTTGAACTCAGCATACTTGAAAACCTTAGACTACATGTTAAAACTTTGAAAAAACTGAAAATTAAGAATTTTTAAAAAATTCCGCATTTTACTACTCACACTAGTTTTAAAAAATTTTATCAGTAGTAAAGACACTATCAAACTCTATCACACAAACTTTGAAGTAAGAAGATAGCTTGCCTACTTCAAAAGAAAGAGTCCTTTGAAACACCCGATATCGGGAGCTCAGAGCGACGACCGTCGCTCACCTCGTCTTTCGATGAAGTGATCAGACTTACGTTGCCGGGGGTTTATATATGCTCGGAAGAAAACTTAAAATGGCTCTATCTCCGAAAGTATTCATCGTAGCGACATGCGGTTTGTTGCAAACGATTCGTCTCATCATTCTCTATCATATGACACCTGAACCATTCTCATGTGACCACGGGAAGTTGGTGGGTCAGCACATGGCCATGTAACATGCCACAAGTGAAAAAATTCCTAAGTGTGGGAGCTCCAGTGTGGTGAAAATTTTGAAAAATTTAAAACTTCCGAATTTCAATCTGCGACCCTTACCAAAACTTTTTTCATCACTTTTCACTGAGCCCCCCTCCCCCTACCGTTCGCAGAAATTTGATGAAACAAACTTTGGTGAAGGTCCCAGGTCGAAATTCCACACTTTGGAAAATTTTCAAAATTTTGTCCATACAAAGCCACTGTGACACTTAGGATTTTTTCGTGAAATCTGAGGTCTGACACAAAATCTTGTAACAGCTCTAACTTTTGAACGGCTGGTTCGATTGACTCGCAACAGAAATGTCGCCGAGCAGTTTTTTCTCCTCTTTCAAACGAGTATCTATAAGACAAAATCCATCCACTAGAACCAAAATTAGAAGATCGCTGTCGGGGGGGGGGGGGTCGGTGAAATTTGATGAAACAAACTTTGGTAAAGGTCCCAGGTCGAAATGCGACACTTGGAAAATTTTCAAAATTTTGTCCATACAAAGTCACTCTGACACCTAGGATTTTTTCAGGTGAGCTCCGACGTGAAATCTTGCAACAACTCTAACTTTTGAACGGCTGGTCAGATTGACTCGCAACAAAAATGTCACCGAGCAGTTTTTTCTCCTCTTTCAAACGAGTATTTATAAGACAAAATCCATCCACTAGAACCAAAATTAGAAGATCGCTGTCGGGGGGGGGGGCGGTCAGTGAAATTTGATGAAAAATGTTTTGGTAAAGGTCCCAGGTCGAAATGCGACACTTGGAAAATTTTCAAAATTTTGTCCATACAAAGTCACTCTGACACTTAGGATTTTTTCAGGTGAGCTCCGACACCGACATTCCACCCTCCCAACCTGGCCGGCACACCACGCCAACCTGGAGAGCGCATCACAAACCACCTCTCGCTACGTCGTCGGGCCAGAGGGGGGGACGTCAGACTCGAAGCAACACGGTGGCGTACCACGACCAACTCGTCTGACAGGAGGGGGGACGTCAGACTCGAAGCAACACGGCGGCGGACCACGGCCGACTCGTCTGACAGGAGGGGGGGGGACGTCGGCGACGGCGGCCATCGTGCGCGGTCCAGTTGTGTAGATTTACTTACTACTTATAACTCTCCTTAGCCATCAAGTCGGTCAGCGGCACACCTGTCGTTCGAACCGCACCCCAGAATCCATCGTTCTCGAGTGGATTAGGTTCTGAGTTGAGATCCAGCTGCATTGTAGGTTATTCCATCAAATGATGAGAAAGGGCTAGGTCCACAGCCAGTTGGTGTCATCAAGGGCATGTGACCGTAAAAAACTGAGCTCCATTACTCAAATATGTGATGACAAAAAGAAGAATGGCCCCCAGTTCCCGTCAGTTTTTGAATAGATAGGGGTTGCGAGGAATCCCCGGTGGCGATCTTAGCGAAAGACATAAAAATGTATGAGTCTGCACCGCGAATTTTTGCTCATTGTATTGGATAAGCAGAGAGGTGGTGGAAATGCTTGGAAGGAGAAAGGCTGATGTCTGCTGCGTGCAGGAGAGCAGATTTAAAGGGAATGGCTGCAGCTGTTTTTGAAGACGTCTGCGAAAAGTACAGGTTGTGGTGGTCCGGTGAAATAACTAGTCGAGGTGGAGTTGGTATTTTCGCCAAGGAGGAGATGGTGACAAATGCCATAGAAGTTGAAAGACCAAGTGACGATTTCATAAAACTGAAGATGTTGATAGATGGTGAGGTGTTTCATATGCTTTCCGTCTATGCACCCCAATCAGGAAGATCTGTTGCAGAAAAAGATGAATTTTGGTTAAGCTTGGATAACGAAGTATCTAAAGCATATCTCGGAGACGTTGTTAGTTGCGGGAGAATGGGCACGTAAGAAGAGATCGAAGAGGCTTTGAAGATGTGATGGGTGGCGTCTTCTCCGTACCTGCGAGGCCTTCGGCGCATCCTCAAAAATAATTTTCCAACAACTATAAAAATGAAAAGTGTCATCATTCATTTAAATTCTACACCTTCTCGTGATAGCTGTGCACAGCTTTCCGTCTCAAAATCAGACTCTCAACCTCAGAGCGAACAGTTTTGCAGCACGTGCTCGAATCACAGCTGTCTTCTTCGAACAATTAGACACACAAGCTAGTCGTGTGTTCAGACGGAGCACTGATGCTCAGACAGCGGAAGAGAGCTGTGTGCGTGTGAGGCAGTAAGCGCACGCGCCCGCGACAATATTGGCTTTCCCGATAGACATAAAGCTTTGCCTTCTCCAATTTTTGCAATGAAATTCTACGCAATTCTTGATCAAGGCGCGGTACCTAAATATAGTAAGGGATGCGCAACCCAATTGTTCCTGGATTCGTCTGATGTAAGAGAGTCCACTACGTCGACCACAGACCTAGATCTGTGACGTCGACAGTAGCAGATGGCTGACGTTCAGACAAGACTGCGATCAGATGATGAGCGTTCCCCAATGAGTGCAGAGTTACTGCATCTGACTCGAACACCCAGATTCGGTAGAATTTCATAATTTGTTTTTACGTGATTGATGTGACGCTATGTTTAGAACTGTAGATGAGCTCATAACCACGCCTCTCGTCCGAAGGGAATATACTGAAAATATGAGTCGTCAAGCAAGGTAGGGCAATACCTGATATAAAATGAAAGTACTCACTGAGAAAGAAATACGAAATACTACACAAGACATTTTAATGCATCAAAATTTCAAACAAGTGAGCAGCAAGTGGGTGAGAAGCAGGAAACTGTTGGCCTTGCCTCCTTTTTCTCGAGATAATGTGGTCTCAGCTCCTTGAGTAAGCTCCTTGGCTAGGCGACATGAGCAATCACTTCTCATGTGCACATTCACTTGGCCTTAAGAAATATTCGGGATATTGTTATCAAAAATTCAGCTTTTATGAACATTAATGTTGTAACATAAAAGTGTTTGGTATAGAAATAGTATTCCAATGCCGAGTGAAGGCCTATGGTCTGGGAGCACGCGACGCCACTGGTCCTTATGGTTTCGGATGTAAAATCCAGATGGAGAAAGGATTCTGAATTTTTGTGAGTGACAAGAGCTTGTAACAATGAACACCAAATTTCACAAGGATAAGCAAAAGCTGATAACATACAAAAGCGGAGACTGTTCAATACAAATCGATTATATGCTCGCAAGGAAAACCTAGTCTTAACGAAGGATGGAAAGTGATTCCTGATGAAGCATGTCTGTCACAGCAGCGCCTCCTAGCTATGGACATGTGCATTGGAGGGGAAGAAAAGGTAATGAAGAAACCATTTGCCAGAAAACTGAAAGTGTGGAAATTAAAGGATGAAGGAACGAGAGAAGAATTTGAGAGAGTTTGTCAGCTAAAGAATGACACTCAGGACAGCGACTGGGACCACATCCAAGCTAATATCCTAGCGGCTGCGAAAGAAGTTTTGGGAGGAACAAGACAGGTAAAGTGAGAGACCTGGTGGAATTGTGAAGTACAGAGAATAATTAGATTTAAGAAGCAGGCTTTCAAGAAATGGAAGAAGTCGAAGAATGAAGGCGACAGAAAACAATAAAAGGAAGAGTCTAAGTTAGCGAAAAAGGCCGTTGCAAAAGCCAGAGAAAAATCGTGGGAATCTTGGAGTAAAGGTGCGACCAGGGTGGGGACTCAAAGCAAATTGCTCAAGATCGCACGGCAAATGAAGTCAGAGAGATACGATGGTGTCCAATGAAGCTATGTGAAAGGGGCGACAGGCGAGATTATGGTTCAAGAGCACGACATAAAGAAGAGGTGGAAAGAATTCTTTGAGATTTTGTTGAACGTGTGCAACGACTTCTTCACGAAACAAGTCACGAAAACGGAAGGACCGATCGAAAAAGTCACAAAAGAAGAAATCAGAGAAGCTTTGGCGGCTATCATGAAGAACAAAAAGGTCTCCGGACCATCGGGATTGACCAATGAATTGCTAAAAGGAGACGGTGAAGTCATTCTGGCAAAGCTGGAGCCGAAGTTTCATGAAGCAATCGGGAGTGGACTGATTCCACCTCAGAGGCATAAGAGTCTTGCGGTCCCAATTTTCAAGGGTAAAGGTGATAGCCTTAACTGTGGTAACTGCAGAGGTATTCGACTGCTCGAGCATATAATGAAGTGATTCGATAAAGTATTGGAGAAAAAGATGAAGAAGATCATCGACATCGATCACCGCCGGTTTGGCTACATGAAAGGCAAATCAACAACGGACGCCGTTTTCATCCTCAGACAGTTGCAGGAAAAGTTCGATGAAAAGAAGAAAGGCCTCTACCACGCATTTGTCAACCTGGAAAAAGCTTTTGACAGGGTACCGAGGACGCTAATTGAGTGGGCACTAAGGAGATAAGGAGCTCCTGAACGACTTGTAGCAGCAGTAATGTCCCTGTATCACTGCACAACTACTAGGAACAAGACGACTGGTATAACAGAAGAACTAGAAATCGGAGTTGGTGTACACCAAGGCTCAGCACTCAGTCCTTTGTTGTTCATTACAATAATGGAGGAAGTGACAAAGGAATGCAGAAACAACGATCCGTGGGAGTTACTGTATGCCGATGACCTAGTGCTGACGGCAACGTCAAAGCAAGAAGCCAAAAGAAAACTGGCGGAGTGGAACATTCAGCCGGAAGAGCGACGATTGAAGATCAACGGGACTAAGTCCTTGTTACTGGGAAGAGTCTGAAGGAGCACACAAAGTCTACTTTTTCTGTGTTTCGTGCAGAATGCGGTGCCATAAGAAGTGCTCCGGACTACGCACCCTCAATGGAGTTCAAAGTTTCCGTTGTCAAAAGTTCGTGAATGAGAACGCTCCAGACGACGACGACTCCCTGGAGATTAACGCCATGACAGTGCAAGAAGTCCAAGAGTTTTGCTACCTTGGGGAAGCCAAGGTCCTTGACAGGGAAGCCAGGGC
Organism: Prostheceraeus crozeri; assembly: GCA_907163375.1. NCBI lineage: Eukaryota > Metazoa > Platyhelminthes > Polycladida > Euryleptidae > Prostheceraeus > Prostheceraeus crozeri. The sequence goes on along the minus strand of CAJQUW010005934.1, from coordinate 363,303 downwards.
AGTCAGAGCTCACATTACAGCCGCGTGGAAGAAGTGGAAGGAACTAGCTAGCCTGTTGACAAACAAAGGCATTCCGTTGCGGTACAGGACACACGTACATAGGCTGTGTATAAGATAGGTCTTAATTTACGGTTCAGAAGCATGGCCTTCACTCAAAAATTGACGGAGCAGCTAAGAAGTGTTGACAGGCGAATTCTGCGATACATGGCACATGTAAAGTTGAAGGATAAGGTGCCAAGTGAAGAAGTGGCAAGACTAAGTGGCCTACCCGAACTACCTATCCGCCTACGCCAGAAACGCTTGCGGTGGTTCGGACATGCAAGGAGAGCAACCGACAGCATCATCTGTGAGGCATATCATCTATGGGTTGACAGTCGCCGTCCACCAGGAGGAACGAAGAAAACGTGCTATGCCTGTGTCAAAGAGGATCTAGAATACTTGAAGATCAAGGAGGACACTGCTCTGGATCGCAATGCTTGGAAAACAGTCAGCGGAGCAACGTCCAACCCTGGTGGAATCGGGAAGAATCGACGAAAAATGAAAAAGTAAAAGTAAAGTAAGTGATAGAGCAAGCCTAGAATTGAAAAAGTGTAAACCGGCCTCTTAGTTACAGCTCCATATAAGCCCTTCTGTGAAAATAAGCTGATGTACGAAACATATTTTCGCTAATTTGAGAGGCTCTGCAATATGATGAGGAGGCATAAATGCTGTTTTTGTCTACGTGGTCCTAAACTGTCGGGATTTGCGTTGGCTTAATTCTGGTAGGCAGATAGAGAGTTTACAAGTTACAATCATTTCTATTAATTGGTGTGGTGTGCATTTATCGTAAACTAGCAAACATGCCTGTAGAACTTGGTAAGCAGCAAGTAATAACCGCAGATGTATGTAGGTACAAGTTGTATAATCTTGGACGCGAACATACCTTTGATAAATTCTTATATTTGTTAACTTTGATTCGTCAACTTTTGTTTCGTCTGGTAATTCTGATAATAGCAGTTCCTTTGACCCTCGCCCCACTTGGGTGTTTTTCCGAACGGGGGGTTCGCCTCCCCCTTGCTGATCTCCCAAACTATTGCACCAATTTTCCAAAACCACACATCAATCGAATAGGCATTGAAAGGTGTTCAGAAAAACAGCATCAACTCTTTTTTTCTAAGGTCATCCCTGGTCTAAGGTGACGCTCATAGGTCAAAAAGCACTTTTCCATTAGATCACTATTTGAGATGGAAAATGACAACAAAAACTACTAAACCATTTACTAATCGGAAGATCTGATTACGTTGGTTAACTAAACGATGATTTAAATCGCTCTGAGATTACATCATTGTATTAGATCAAACTTTTAGTTAAGCTCAAACATCACTAAAATCGCACATTTTGGTATGTAGTTTCTGTAGGTGAAGAAACAACCCAATTAAGTGACTTTTATCGAGACACCAAGGCTAAAAGCAATAGTATGCTGAAAAATTTCAGTATTTGCTGATCCGACGCAGAACTAATATGCACAAAAATAATAGTGAATAATATAATCATATTTGAAATTTGAAATTTGTATTTGTATTTGTGATTATCGTTGTATTAATAGGAAGAATCCTTCATGTAATCTCAACTTATTTCATCAAGAATTGATGCCACAATGTACATTAGAAGTGAATATATATCGAAATCAGCCAAAATATTCCAATCATTGAAAATTTTGTAATATCTCTTACGCCAAAAGTATTCTGCAAAATTTATTATCCTTGAGTCAAAAGGTGCATAATACGCAGAAAGCAAGCTACTATAAATCTGGTGGTCACAACTTGCTTTGGTTTGAAAAGTATTCAAAAAATTCGCCAGGGGAGTGAAAACGCCCCCCCCCTCATTGGGACGGGGCTAAGCATGTGAATATGCAACTATGATAATATGCAATCTCATCTACCATTCTTAATCGAGACATGCGCTGTTTACTCACCTTACATCAGAGAAGTCGAATATATTGTGAATGTAATTAGCGAGAGATTCATCTGTCGTCATCAGTCAACAGTGCGTGACGTCTACGTCACTGAGGCGCTATTCATGGTGGATATCGTTAGCGGCAAGTTTCACGCAGTTTGTCAAAATTTCCGAGTATCATCTTAGACCCCGTATCATCCTAGGCAGCTCTCCCTTACCGGCACAAGATCATTGAAATTGTATGTAAGACGAGTTGGCTGAGTTGCCGTTGCATTAATTTCGAATTCAATTGTTTGGAAATACTTTTTTCTGCTTGTAAATTGAGGATTCTTTAATTTAGGAGCGTTCTTTAAACCTGAGATGCAAAAATCTGATGGTGCTGTTAAATATACAATTGTTTGCATGACGCATGTGCTATATTGAACTTTGTACACAACATTCTTGCGCAAAAATTTCTTGGGATCGACAAGCATAATTTGTAGTCTTGTTATCCTTTTAATTTTCTTAGATCGTTAGAGCAGAATTTTTGTTATACGAGTTGTTCTGATGTGTAAACATTCTGTATAAATATTTGCTTGATTTTATGATCAAATTCGTCAGAAATGTGATCAGTTTTGAAATATGAAAGATAATTTTTCCGAAATGTTTTTTCTTTCTTGATTATTGAGCGGTCTAAATTATCAATTCCAATTTTCAATTATCAAAGATTAAAAGGATGAAACCAACGATCAACAACCGATTCAGATGCAAACAATATAAAAACTTTTTATCTTACATTGCCACTTTATTGTGCACTTCCATGTCTCAGTGTGTGACATCATTTACGGTACATTTTGGCTGGGCGGTTGAGTCTATTCTAGGTCTTGGATTCTAAGATATCTTTTCTGTGTTTTAGCATTGAGAAATCTTTGACAATACGCAGATAAGATATCTTAGATTTGCCGTCGTAATTTTGAATTTACCAGGAATGTGGTTTAGTCATTCCTACTGCTTGTCTTGAAAATGACTATGAATGAAAAATAAATAAATATAGTCGAAATAAATTTATTGACGAATCTTTAATTTTGATAACAACTTGCAATTTGGCTTTCCTAAAAAGCCTTTGAATGTACTAGTTAAGTTACAATGTCTGACCCTTGCTGCGAAATTGTGTACGAATTCTATCAGACATCGAATATTTGATGATTCATAGGTTTCGATTTACTGTTGTAATCAAACAGACTTTATAAGACTTTATAAGTTTATGGTTCATGCAGATCAGAAGTAATTTCGATTCAAATATTTTCCAGGCTTCCAAATATTGGTTAACTAATTTCCTAAATCGGTGGATGATTGTTTCTCCATTTGTGTCAATGAATGATATTGGAAATATCTCTAATGAGCATCGTTTGACAATGATTCAACCTGCCAACATTTCAGAAAGGGATGAATTGGATTTGAAGGTAATTCATGAAATTTTGTCTCCTTTCTGCAGGTTCGTTTTCGCTATTCACGCCGGCAAGAGCGTCAAATGATGTGACACTGCTACATCCGTGCGGCCACTTCTTGTTTGCTGTGTGAAGAAAGTAAAAAAATTGAGCCAAAGCTGCTGAAAATTAATGCTCTTATTATTGAGCTTGTTGCTCTATTTTTTGACAATCGGTCTTCTCAAGAGATGCAGTTTGATGCTTGCAATTCTAGATCTACATGGATAAAAATTCAAAATTATGTTAACAAGTTGCAAAGATGTAGATGCTAACTTAGAGTAAATCAGCATCATGTAAGGAAATAGATACTGCAAAGCAACAAATTTTCGCATGCGGACAATTTCTTACCATGGATTTCACATGTGGTGTACGACTATAAACTCGCGGAAATAAGTTACCGAGATTTTTTTGTTTTACAGTCTATTACAAGATGCAGTTGAAAAAATTAAGCAGGCGCTAGGCCGGACTGGAATACTGGCTAGACCGTATCCGGCATAAAGGTCAGAGTTTCCCGACCCCTGTACAACAGACTATTGGTGTGACAAGTAGCTACGAAGATTGTGATGATTGTTGTATCGACGAGCAAATCGTGAGCGTCTTCAGTCAGAACATGTAGCGTAATCAAATTCGGAAATCTTTTAGTTAAATAAATTGTCGTTTTAATTATCTTTATAATCTACAGTTTCATCTTGTGTTCAATTAGCATGGATGAAGGGAAAATATTGTAGAGTTAGTCAAAAATCAAAAAAAAAATTCTTATGTGCAAAATTCTGCTAGACTAGTCCGCAGTTTTCCACTGTTGAGAATTAGAGGAAAGAGGATGCATGTTGGCAGGTACACTTCATTGATCTTATCGACTACCATTGCAGTTAAATGTGTACTGTGGCTGCACCTCATTCGGTCGTTTCCCAAGAAGTCGCTCCTTTGTCTTGATTACATAATATAAACGGTCAAATTTCAACGACTGCCCTTCCCATTCAGTTTCTATAAACGTGCCACTCAATCGCTTCGATGATAGAATGATTGATGAAAGCTCATTTGACGAAGTTTGACAGCAATAGTACGTCTAAAGGTGTTAAATAACAAAACATTTTGATATTTTGATGAAGTTACAGGATCAAATATCATTGATAGCGATGAGCTGTCAGTGTTGGATATTATCCAATTAATGTTTGCAATGTATGCAATATATATATAAGACTTCAAATGAAGTTGAAGAAAAATCATAATAATCTAAACTTCTTAACGCCACCTACGAAATACACCATGAATTTCGAATACATCGAGAGTCGAAAAGGTGCTCGCTTAATTTACTTTGAAGGCTATCTTTTCAAGAAAAGCAAAGTCAACCAAAATGGCGATATTGTATGTGTTTGTCGACGATCGTCATGTAAAGTCCGTGGAAAAATATCGTCCGATAAGTTCATGAAAAACTCGATGTTTGATCATGAACATGCCTGTGAAGTGGAAGAAGTTGAGGTGATGAAAAGCCGCAACGCAGCCATTAAAAGTGCCGTTGAGCAGCCAACAACGTCGATGAAGAGACTATACTCCGTGGCTTTTTCAGGCGAGCCAGACAACGATGCAATCATACCCCCATTCAAATCATTGAAGTCATCGATGTACAGGAATCGTGCAGAACGCCTTCCGAAGCAACCCAGAACATTGGAAGGAATGAATCTTTCAGGAGAGTGGAGACTTACGAAATCAGACACTGATTTCTTGCAAATCGACGATGGTGATCAGAACAGGATTTTGGTGTTTTTCACTATTCCTTTTCTGCGCATCATGACTACAGCAACAGACATTTACATGGATGGGACATTTCATGTTGCGGCAAACTTGTTTTACCAAGTTTATATAATCTACGCCTATGTCTTCAAAAGCATGATCCCGATTTGTTACGCGTTGCTACCCGACAAGTCTGAGGAAACCTACAAGAGACTGTTTAAGATGATTATACAGAAGGCATCACAGTATAATCTTGAAATACGACCGTCTGTAATTCAAGCTGACTTTGAAAAGGCAGTATTAAACGCTATTGAGCACTGCTTTCCGCAATCGTCTATTCGTGGATGTTATTTTCATTACACGCAATCTATTTGGCGTGGCCGTGGAGTACAGCACTACGGACTTGCAACGAGCTATCGAGAAGACAGTAATGTAATAGAGGTGGTTCGCCGAGCCCTGGAATTGCCGTTCCTTCCCACAGATAGAATCGACGAGGTATGGGAACAGGTTATTGCTGAGTGTCCCGAAAGTTGTCAAGAGCTCGTCGACTATGTAACCAGCACTTACGTGGATGATATCGAGGTCATGTTCTCTCGGGAGATCTGGTGTCATTTTGATAATGACAGCGGGATACGGACGAACAACGCTCTTGAAAGCCGAAATGGAAAATTACGAAATGTAAGTCGAAATGTATGTAATTTATTACTTGCATTCAGTAGGAACATATCATTGCGACCGTTTCACAAAATGTTTCAAGTAGATGAGAGATATCTTACCTTAATAACATTTTATGAAGGATTTGTAGTAAATTCGCTGAGATTCAGCTTTGTATTCTGCACTGTCAAGCTATGTATTGTTTATACACAACAGCTTTCTCAAGTGATGTTTGATACCCGACTGTAATGTTTTATCATTGATAGTCATATTGATTATCATGTTATATATGAATATCAAGTTACATATCATATCATAAAATTATTTTGACTTTTGATTATTTGCAGATTTTCCATCGACACCCAAATATCTACCGATTTATTGAATGCCTGAAGGAGGTTCAGGCAGACGAGGAGGCGAATGTGCGCATGCTTCGCTCTGTCATTTCGCCCTCAAGACAGAGAAGGAGGTACACAAAGGCAACATCGCGGTTGCAGCGCCTGAAGGCCAATTTCCTGGCTGGAGAGCTCAGCGCTTGGGACTACTGTGAATACTGCAGTACAGTATCGTGTTCACAAAAGAAGTAAATTTACAATTCTTTTATTCAATAAATGTGTACGATGCTAATTTCGTGTTTTGAATTTTTTATCTGGAATACTGGAATGACTTTAATGGTTTAAGTATGATGAAAGCAACAATAGTTTCTTACAAAAAAGGAGTATACTATCAAAAGAATCTCATCATCTCGGTACACCTTCATGCTGAGCAATAAGTGATAAGCGCGTAGAAAGAACATAGGAGAGATGATGCGATAACACTCAGCACAGTATGACACCAATTAGGAAAAGGGGACTGAATGGAACTTCTGAAACTTGGGGTGACGGAGTGGGAAGAGACTCGGTAAGAAGAGACGGACTAGGAAGGGACTGAGTGGGAAGCGATCCAGTGAGATGTCACCGTGTACTGTACATACAATTCGATTGACAAACATTAAATCTAGGTTCAGCATGAATGTATTTGATATTTTTAGCAGTATGAGATTATACAACATGCAAATTAATCGAATTTTGAATGAAATCAATCGGAATGATCAACAAAAATCGCTCATACTTGTGCACATGTTATCGGATTCGTGCGGATTGACAGGATGTGTTCTGAAGGATTTGAATATTAGTACACTGCCCTGCAGTTTGTGATGTAATGTCACTACTGTTCCTAATGCATTGTTCATGATTTTCTATACTTGAAACTACAATTCACCCGTTTTCAAACTTATTTCTTTGATCAACAGGACAAGGTTGCCTCCGCGATCGTTGCCAGCATTATTGGAAATAAAGTAAGTTTTATGCTGTTCATATATCATAATGTGTCTCAAAAAAGTGCCGGAAACTAGACGTTTGTTTCCATTCGATTCAGGTGATTTTTTGTATACAAATGTAAAGAATATAGAGAACTTTTACAAAAAGCGAGTATAAGCTCGAAGTTAATGATTAGCTATGATTGATGCCAAAATTGTCTCATTGTAAAAAAACAGTAATAAAACATTCGGTGTTCAATCACACTATGTGCTAGGGACTCCAATTTGTCGAGGACTAGTTTACACCGGATTTGTAGAGAAGTAGACTCACTGAAGTTTTAGCCGCACCGACTTTTGCTAGATCAGGGATTGAGCTGCAATAACCAAATCTTTCGATGCGAATCATATTCCAAGATTTGGTACCGAGCAACTTGAATTTGTTTCTCTTTACGATGCCACGTTTATGACGGATGGTACCCTAAATTAATATAGACGGAAAATACTGTCAATGGTGGAACTGACGAATATGAGAACTAAAATGTCCGAAGAATATTTGAACACAAAGCTTGTAAATACAGGGTGCGAGAAAAGTCTTTGCGGATTTTTGATAACTATATATTTAGTTATTGTATGGTGAATTGTTTTACTTTATTTTCATTTTTCTTTGAACAAACCCATCTAGAAATAAAAACTAAACATTCCATGTACTCATTGACATTTTTATTCTTCAAATAGCTCACCGTCATGCTCAATGCACTTCAGAAAACGTTTCTGAAAATTCCTCAACGAATCACGGTAGTAAGAGAGAGCAATGTTGTTCATTTGTCGCTCAATCTCTTCCCGCAAGTCCTGAATGTTCCTGTAAATAAAACCTGGAGGATAAACCAATTGCCGCAGGTGACTCCAGAACCAAAAGTCGCAGGGTGTCAAGTCCGGCGATCTTGCTGGCCATTCAATAGGTCCTCTCCTGCCGATCCAGCGATTGGACAAATGAGTTTCTAGAATTTGACGCGCTGAAAGAGAGTAATGGGGAGGCGCTCCGTCTTGCTGGAACAGAAGGGTTCTTCCAGTGCCACGAGAGAAATAAGGAACGACTTGGTTCAACAGAAGATCAGAATATCTCTTTCCATTCATGGTTTCTGAACTGATATCGTAGAGAAGAAGTCCGGAATAGCCTATACAGGCCCACACGGTGAGGCTAGGAGTCTTGCCTGGGTTGGTCATTCTAATATTCGGGTTCGTCGTAGTCCAGAAGTGCACATTGTGCTTGTTGATGTTGCCTGTCAACGACATGACACAGTCGTCCGAAAATGTTAGCTTTCGGAGGAAAGCAGGATCTTCTCTCGATTTTCTCCTCATTTCTTCACAAAATGGTAAGCGGCGGTCTTCGTCCCCATCATAAAGAAATTGATAATATAGCGGCTTGTATGGATCATAATGCTCGGCTTTTAGAACTTTTCGGACAGTGAAATCAGAGATCCCGACATCCCTCGATATCACTCTTGTCGAAGTTGAAGGATTTTCAGTGACAGCTTCAATTACCTTTTGCCTGTTTTCATCTCCAGATGCTGTTATGGGTCTGCCACTTCTGGGTCGGTCGTGGGACAGGCTGCCGGTTTCAAGAAGTTTGTTCTTCCAATACAAGATTGTTCTCGACGATGGGGGTTCCTTGTTAAATTTCTCTCTGAATAGACGAGCACTTTCTTCACAATTGAAAGAAATGGCCCACGATGTGCAATAAACTTTTTCTATTGTCGAGAATTCCATTACAATATCAAATTACTCACATCCATCAGTGTATCGAGTTTATAAACACAGTGTATAAAATGTATTGATTAAAATTAAAAATCTCGTAGTAAGATTCAAATGTGAAATCTATGCTGGTCAGCAAAAATAAGTGGCATAGCTTTTCAAGGCATAACATTTATTAAGGTTAATCATCCATGGTTTAGTCCGTCATTTAATGATCGATCCTCGAAGTTAGATTTAAATTTGAAATCTATGGAGGTCAGCAAAAACGAGTGGCATAGCTATTTGAAGCACAACTTTGTTGATTTGATTAAAATGAGATCAAATCTCGTAGCTAGATTCAAATGTGAAATCCATGGAGCTCAGGAAAAACAAGTGGCATAGCTTTTTAAAGCATCGAAAATAGCACAATGAAATGCCGAGTTTACAAAACGTATGGAAAGTAATCAATTTAAATTTTGTTGATTGAATAGCATAAAGCTCACTATGTGTTAAATCTGAAGACTTGGCATGCATAATAGTCGAGTGACAGAGTTATCTACAAACGCATTGCCACATATTGGTCACTGAAGAAATGATATTTGATCATTGAATAGCAAAATATAAAGTTGACAAAAATCCGCAAGGACTTTTCTCGCACCCTGTATAATGTAAGAAGCTTTAGTTTGAACACAAGAAGGTGTAGTCTATCAAAATCAACATACACCATAACAGCCAACTTTAACTGCATGTGTTTACAATAACAACAGGGACACCGCGACTAATAAAAATCCAATGATGTCACTAATAATAGAGTGGAATATTTTCACCTCACCAAAGAAATATGGTGCCGCATTAATAATGCTAGCAAGTGCTACAGCATCAGCTAGGGGTAGCGCTAGGTTAGTTGCTACTTTTAGTGGCAGAAAATGCATGGTATGAATAGTCAGGGATTACTACCAATCAACCTTGTTCAAGTCCATATCTAGTGCAGCGAAAATGATTGACATCTCGTGCAGATATCTGAGCCGAAGAAGTGAAGCAAAATTATGTAATTGTTGTGCTGGAACGGAAAAAACTTCATTTGTTCAAACTTTGAAAGAAGTCAGTCAAAGCAACTTCATCAGTCAATGAAAATTTCTGCTTGCCAAGTGAAGCCAATTTAGTCGAAGCAAGAACAAATTCGTCACTCATAAACATTTTCATACATACATCTCTTCCATAACATGAGTTCAAAAAATAATGCAATTCCAAATATTTGCAACTTGTTGACAGTTTTTGCAATTCCCGAGATACAACTTGGGCTCTTCACTGTTGTAGCTAAGATGGCGGGGAGAGGATGGGGTGAATGTTCATGCTGCAGTAGATCGAAAGCTTCACTTAGATTAATTGTCGAGTGTCGTGCACCGCCTCTGCTGTCGTGTCTTGGGCTCTTACGCGTATCATGAATTTAACGATAATAACCATCATTGTCCATTACTCGTAAGTCGGCATAACTTTGGAATTTTGAATTTTTGAGTACCATTCTCTTATAGAAAATCGTCAAAATATGATCAGTTTGGTGTCGAATGCTCAAGTGATAATCTAAAACTTGAAAATTTCGGCTGTCATTAGAAAGATTGGGAGTCAAACACTCCCAATCAGCATAAGAATGATAATAAACTATATTACGAAATGACAGACGCATGACGTTTGTAATGAAAAGACAAGAAAAGTGAATGTAGGTTAAAGGGAGAGGAAGTCTCCGTGATACGTTCCTATCGGTAAGGCACTCCGTGCATATGATCGAATACCGATTCTAAACACAAAAGCATGCAGTTTATGCTCAGCATATTTCCTATCTTTGCATGCTGAAATTGGGGCTAATTTGATCATTTATTAGTACTAAGACTAAATTGAAGTTTCTTTCATCCAATTTGAATTTGTAAAGGTACAGTACTCCTTCAATACAAGTCGTGTCCAATCTCTCAATATATGGAAAGTCGTCATTTACCTAATTAAATTATAAACGGAGAATTCATGTAAAAATCTTGATTGTTATGGCAAAGTGCTTATATCATTAGAAAGTTTATTCACAGAAGATTATCATCGAAGAAATAGCTATGTAAATTTTATGGAGCATGACTTCAAAATTGAAAACTAGCATTTGAGCTATCAAGGTTATGTGCTTGCCAGTGATTTTCCTAGCAATTACCCTAGAAAATGACTTGGTGCTAGCCTACCACTTGGATAGTTACTAGCTTTATTAATGTGGTACCAAGCGCTATGGTAGTGCTATCTTAATTAATGCGGAAAAAACTAGGTTTAGACTAGCACTATATCAAAGGGCAGTTACCATGTCTATTAATAATTGGAGTCTAAATGTAAAATAAACCAACTTATTTTTGCACTACACACACCATCTTCTTTGTGTTGGTCAGGTAAGTTGCCTCTTCGTTTACACGTCAAGTTACCTGTGACGGCTCACTGGCAGACTACAACAGCTTATACCTATACCTCAATCATTTCAACCTTATGCAACGTAGGTGCATTTTCAGATATCTGTGATTTTCAGGACTGGTAGTAGCGGCACTGGTAGCATAAATTGCAAGACTATCCAAGAAAATAAGACTCGTTTGCACGGGTTCAGTCACAGAATTAGATTGTTTAATCGTATCACTTTGCTAGAAGTGCAAACTGATTCAAACAGATGGCAAATGCAGGAACTTAATAAGTGGGCAAAAAGAAATTTTTAATACCTTACAGAGATAGGAAAAATAGTCGTGCGTCGCTTGCGGATTGCTCTGAATTCCTTCATAATGCTCCGATCGCCACGACACTTTCAGATTCGAAGAATTCAGATCATTGCGCAAAAGTTTTCTCGATAATGTTGGGTCCTCCGATCATTTTAAAAAAAGTTAGCAGGCGCATGAATAAACGTTCACAAACTTCTCTGTAGAACTTCACATCGTCTGTGTCTCTTTGTTGTGACCCGGTTGATAACGGTCACTGAAACTTTGCACAATTTGGCGTATTTAATGTTGAACTGGCTGCTTATTGTTCGATTGCTATGGTATTTAGTCAGAAGATTGTGCCATTTCAATAACTTTACATATTCCAATGTTTCCCTTCTAGTCAAACGGAAGAAGAGGCGACCTGTCTAATTCTGTGGGTTCAGTAGATGACCAGACACTAGACATACACTGCTGCAGACAGACACTTCAAATTGCGCGTGCGCTATCGTCTCGATCCAGTGGATTCCATGACATCGGACAACTACACTACTTTGCCCTGTTGGTCCAATCACAGAGATAAATTGCCGTGTTTGCGTATTTCGGTGTAGAGATGACATTATTCAGTGCTGATGGTCACGGCCAGAGCTAGTCTCGAGGTGCAAGAAGATCAATTTTCTATTGAACGTTATGTAAATTCAACCCTGAATTCTGACGAACTGCAACATTGACACCACGTTAACCCGACACAGTCAGCAAATATAGATCGTGAAGAGTCAAGCGGTGTAAACAACATTTCCATTTGACAAATTTATCATGAAGGGAAATTGAGTCAAAGATCTGTACTTTTCACTTGACAGGCCGTCTGCAATTTGACGATTGGAGGTTGTGTGGTCGGTGATGCGAGCCACTTCTACAATGCACGCGATTGGCCAATCACACATGTTAAAGAGAGATGAATATCCATATCAACTTGTATCGTTTGCTACCATTGCATACAATGGATGAGATAGGATTATGTTCACTCTAGAATAATCCACAAACAGATGAATCTATCTCTGCGTGTCCACTAAACTATAGATATATGAAATTGTATAAGAAAAGGTGCCGGTTTTTGTTCGGAGATTCTGCTTTGAAGCACTACATATTGTCAAATATTATAGATTTTCGAATCTTTAATGACATTCTAGACAAACCGACGCTGTGGCCCGGTGGTAGAGTGTCCGCTCAGCGTGCGGGAGACCTTGGTTCGAACCTTGGTCGGGTCAAACCTAAAGCTTCCAAAATAGGTACACTTTGCATTCTTGCTAAGCACTCAGCACAAGAAAATGAGAGTGGGATAAATAACAACTCGACCACATGGTAGAAGGGCTCCGTGCCTAATCTGCTTCCGAGTATAAACAATGTTCATTTATTCTAGAACCAACCAGAAAAGTTTTTTGTTCAATTCATTGTTCCTCTGTAAAGCCGAAATGCAATGGATGCTGTCCCTGAATCGTGCTGAGGCCTTCTGCGAGTTGCCAAATCGATGTGACCACAGAAAATCGACATTTTGTAGCAATAAAAGAATAGAACGGACATGGACATTGAAGTAAGATGCGTCCTGGACATACGTTGTCATGACAACGGCTCCTTAATAATGACGGTTTCCAGTGGTTAACAATAGACATGCCAGTCTCATACAACGAAGGTGCTTTTAGATATCTATGGTTAATTGGACCGCTTACTTTATCAAGAGGGTTAAGTAATTAATTGATCGATTTCATGGAGTCCACTGGATCGAGACGGTAGTGCACGCCCATTTGGACGCGCAGTACGTATCAGCGTTCGTACACTTAGTGAACCCGTGTATATGCGCCTTTAGACTTGTAGTACACTTCATAACTTGAGTGTCAATCGTCTCTTCTGAAACATTTCTTCAGCGCTCCAAAGCAAATCAAATTATCACTTTCTTATGATGATTTCAATCCAGCCTGTCGGTTTTCGATGCACCGCACGCCTTCGTTAAGGTACTTAATATTATGCATGGCTGAAAAATGTATAGGGATGAGCCATGTTTCCCTTTTGCATCCCTTATCTACCCCCCTACGAATGTCCATGTATTGAAAATATATGCCAAATATCAGGACAAAATTGAAATGAGTAATAAAACAATTACTTGTACTCTGCTATGTAGTGAGACCATTGACGAATAGGCATCATCTCAGCTCATGCACGAAAGAATAATTGCAGCAATTTCTCTGTCAAGATATCGATGAGACACATGTTGCAATTGTTTACAATCTTTCATCCAAATCATAAAGGGATGATTTGTAGCGAACAAAGCTCATGAATTCCAAATTTACAATTTTGTCGGAATTCAATGCCTAAAATATTTGGCTTTTTCGATTGTAGAACAGATTTCAGTCAATCCTGTTTGCATTCTGTTCTCTTTGTTTACCACTCAAGTAATCAAGTTACTAAGTCGACAAAATACATAGATCCATTCATGTTGATGCACACGCACATCCTTTTCTATGATCTTGATGTTTCTGATCTATGATTTTGAGAACACTTCCTCCTCTTGGCAAATGCGCGTTGTCATGAGAGCGGTATACGAAAAACCAAATTGATATAATGAGCACATACCACAATAAAATCAACGAATCTGTCCAGCGAAAATTATCAAGCAAAATTCAACAGTGACTTGAGCAAAACGAAAAGTTGGATTTCTATGGCCCCAATCGTGGTACTAACCGTAGAAGTGACTTATTCAATCTTTTTCTAGATGTGACACAGCTCTTAGCCATGTTTGGGCTATGTTGACCATCGAAAGATATGGCATGTAGCGTTTCAATCGCAGATCAGACTCAATGGGGCAAGGAAACGGACAGCACTGTAGGGAGCACAAGAAGTCGCACTAGAAAAACCACAGGGGAGGGATCTCGATTGCTCAAAGTTATACGTGATCAGTAGGAAATGTGAGAAGAGCGAGCAATAAAAAGGCGGACCAAGGGAGAAAGGCAGCAAGACAGAGAAAGGAAGGAGAAGGTGAGAGAAAAAGGACAGAGTAGTAGGGAAAGAGAGAGAAAGAAGAAAAAGAGGAGGAGCTGATTGAAAAACATTTGCATTCAAGTTCATACATTGTTCTCTTTATTCTTCTTCCCGACGGATTCTTATTGACCAGACAGGAGAGACGCATTCCTGTGACCTCTGTAAAATATGCTTTCCCCTCGAGTTCCAAAGTGATCTATCTAAATGTACGCTTGTAACTGTTAAGATATTTGCACTGACAGAACTCATGGACATTTGGCGACGCGAATCAAAGAACATACTGTCACTTTTGGAAACATGTGGTCTGTGACTTGTCATTCACCGTAGTTAAATGCTTTTTGGCATGATGTGACATAGTAGGTCACAAAAATGTTTATTGCATGTCAGATGCATGATCGAAATCTTTTATCAACTCTGGAGGCTTCTTTCATCAAGAGACAAGAGCCGACTCGCAGAAAGACTTTGCGTTGCAGCTATCACTACCTTGGTGAATATAGAACATGCTCACCTGTCATCAGTCCTTCATGTTCTTGCTGACCATTCACTTTAGTATCTGGGTCCATCTTGAAAGGACCAGACTAAAGATCTCGGTGTAATTTTTCAGTCTTCTGTTGTGAATTTTTTTTTATTAAATGAGATTTCGAAACAACTCGTGGCTCTGTTCCTTTACAAATGTCTAACCGAAAGTTTGCTTTTCAAAAAAAACGAAGATTATATCATCCAATTCAATAATATCAGGGCGTTTTCTATAATCTGAATATAGACAAAGAAATGGCGTGAGATGAAGCATTAAAGACATGTGAAAAATGAGAAAAAATCTTTATTCAGAGCGAAGGAAATATAAATGCGTTGCTCGTGTTGGTAATAACAGAATAATTGTCATGGCGCCTGGTCATGAAGAGAGTTATGAAATATTTCCGGAATAATTCTCAGCATTCATTTCTTCAATGAATTGAAAGACGGATACTTCAATCACCGGTGTGAAAGTGCTGAACTTGAAATGTTCTAAAATTATCTTAAATGATAATCGTTTCTCTAAGACTGCTGAATATGTTAACAAGGAAGGAAATCATGATTTTAAATCATCTATAATTCCAGTCTTATTTCCATCTTATATTCATTTTTTGAATTGTTAAGACATTGATTGATTACTTATTGATCCTCGCGGTATACCGATACACATAGAGACAATAAGTTTTTTTTACTTAAATCTGGATTTAGGCAATGATAAACTATAAAGTGTCTCACAGAACGGTTGCAAACTTAAAAAACTTTCTCACATTCTCGGTATTAGCGGAATTAGAAATTTATGAATTTTTCCAATGAAATGTGAACAGAGTTTCAAATATGCCTAGTGCTGAATTTTTTTGTATGAGCCCCTAATACAGTGCCTCGTATAGATATGGATGTAGGCCTATTTATGGTTGATATACATGTATATAAACCCCACATATGTTCTTTGTAGCAGCAAGCAAAAGCAATAAGGTAGAAAGTATCCAAAATCAATATATTTCACTGTCTAAAATGTTAAAGAGACATTTGAAGATAATTCATTTCTAAATGGACCATTGGGGTAAGGTCCAGCCTAACCTAAGAGCACTGATTGTGCCGCAAATGTACTAGTAGGAAGGTCTCAAACCTCATAATTCAGTATCAATTCTCTACTAGCTCTTGTACGTGAATATTTTTTGAAAAAACACAACAAAACATATGTGATGATCTGGTTCAGCTTATTGCACGTCATGCTTTGGCTACTTTTGTCTGACTTCGCATGTATCTTCTATTTTACTACGTAATAGATTGACTTATAAAGGCACTCACGCACTCCCGTTTCACGTCCGTTGAGTCCTTGCGACGGGGTCAGGCGAATGCTTCCAAATTGCGCATCTCCATTTAACTCGATCGTTGGCCAGCTACAGGGTGAGTTTCAGGATCTCCGACACTGTTTGCAACCACGTTTTCCGGGGTCTGCCGATCGATCTCTGTCCATCTACTTCCACTCTTGACGACCGCTTGACTAGATTAGATTAGATTAGATCACGATTTATTATCAGAGATGCAGCATTTATACATAGAGTTTCAAGGCTACAGAACAAAGATAAGGATAAAATACGATAAAAATTACAGACTGTCAGTCATAAAAAAATGCTTTACATGCTTTTTTGAAATTTCGCATGGAGTCGGTAGATGAAATTTCCCTGGGCAGTCGATTCCATGCTACTGCGGAACATGAGGAAAATCTCCTCCTTGCAACTGACTTCAGTCGTGATCTTGAAACAATCAAACAGTTCTTTGTTACAGAGCGAAGGTGAGAGCGACATGGAAGTTCACTCGTTCTAGTGATCAATTCACACAGGTAAGGTGGAGCTGAGCCATTGATGAACTTAAAGGCAAGAGTCACAAGACGAAGGTCAGTTCGCGATTTCACTGGTAACCACTGGAGTCTTCGTATGGCGGAACTAATGTGGGCTGACCGAGGTAGATTGAAAACAAGCCTGACCGAAGCATGAATGACACTTTGAAGTCTCTTGACCTGCTCATCCGTAATGCCAGCGAGTACAGATATAAATTACTCAAGTCTGGAGAATACCAGGGCATTTACCAAAGAAGATGCGAGCAAAACAGTAATTGAGCGACGTATTGATCGTAATTGTCTAAGAGCTCCAAAACACACCGAAATGACTTTGGATACGTGAGAGGAGAAAGACAACGTGGAATCGATAATAACTCCTAGGCAGCGTAATTTGGAGACAGGTTGAAAACGATGGTCACCAATGACAACAGGATTTTTGCTCTCATCTTTTTGACTCAGCTCGAGTCACTTCATTTTTCAACGTGACCGAACCAGCGGAGCCGAGAACGACGCAAAATGCAGCTAGTGTCCTCCAGGTTCAATTTCCGTTAATGGTCTTCATTCCGCACATTCTTCTTATCATTGCATTGTCAACAGAGGTCTGTCGTATTTCATTGAATATCGAAAGAGAATGACAGCTATTAAGTCAATACAAGACACCAACACCCTTGATTCCCCGACCGCACTCGGCGAGTGCGGTCGGGGAATCAAGGGTGTTGGTGTCTTGTATTGACTTAATAGCTGTCATTCTCTTTTGATATTCAATGAAATACGACAGACCTCTGTTGTCAATCTACACTGTGACGTAGTCGTATGACATGCTGATATGCTGTCTCGCTACAATATGAACGCTGTTAGCGTTCTGTCAATAATAATAGGACAATATGCTGTCGATACCACTTAGAGATGACTTCTGCCTTCACTCGCATTCCTTTTGAACCGTCAGCGTGGCCTGGTGAAGAAGGTGCGAGCTCGTCTCCACCGCGGACTTCGGTTCGATTCCTAGGTCAGGCGAGTGCGGTCGGGGAATCAAGGGTGTTGGTGTCTTGTATTGACTTAATAGCTGTCATTCTCTTTCGATATTCAATGAAATACGACAGACCTCTGTTGTCAATCTACACTGTGACGTAGTCGTATGACATGCTGATATGCTGTCTCGCTACAATATGAACGCTGTTAGCGTTCTGTCAATAATAATAGGACAATATGCTGTCGATACCACTTAGAGATGACTTCTGCCTTCACTCGCATTCCTTTTGAACCGTCAGCGTGGCCTGGTGAAGAAGGTGCGAGCTCGTCTCCACCGCGGACTTCGGTTCGATTCCTAGGTCAGGCGAGTGCGGTCGGGGAATCAAGGGTGTTGGTGTCTTGTATTGACTTAATAGCTGTCATTCTCTTTCGATATTCATTGCATTGTCGTTCCTCTCAAGCTTCTCCTTGTGTCCGGTCTTCATCGCCCATACTTCACTTCCGTAGGTCATCGCATTTCTCACACAAGCCGAGTAAACCTTGCCTTGAACTTCAAGGGGGTAGCAAGTGAGGTTAAAAAAGATGAAAGCATGTGGAACTTCCTTCACTCACACTGCACCCTCGATGTCATAGCCAAGTCGCTACCTCCTACTGCAAAACTATCCCATATCTTGAATATGCTATTGCGCGTCTTGCTGCTCAATGTTTCTCACACACGTACAAAGTATATATTTTCGTCAGGCGCGTTCACACTAGCACGATAACTATAACGATAAATTGGAATAAAAATCTCTCTGCATGTGTAGCACAGCTGCTGTTCACATTAGCCCGATTTTCTCAACGATAAAATCGTATCGTCGGGATCGCTTCCAGAGCGACTTTCTTGAACGATAAAAAAGTCGTCTGACTTAATTTTGTTTCAAATGCCAATCCTGATGTCAGAATCATTGTCTTGACATTGCCTGTCGAAGTTACGGCACAGTGGAGAAACGTATTTTCTGAAAGGCGATCTTTTCGTTTTGCTACCGGACAATCAGTCATTGCCGTGACGACTCATGCGCAGCAGTTAGTCCGCCAGCCAGAACGAGTTTCTGCAGAAAACGAGGCCGAAGGTGAATCTTTCACAGAATGATGTACACCCTATGCCTACTACGAATCTGCACGTCTGCCTAGTTCTAGTGAGTTTCTCTTCTTGTCAGACAGAATCAAAGAAAAACACATGCAAATCCAATGGGAAGCAGATTGCAGTTTTGGTTTAAATAAAATTTTCTTTTTTTTCTCTGATTAAATGAAAAGTACTCAGGCCAGAGTCATGATTTTGGCATGGAATGTCTTCAGGTCATTTCCTATGATGTGCATATGCTATTATCATGCTTCTGATCGGCAATGCATGTGAGAATGTGGATAAAGTTACTCAAAATGTTTGTGTTTGTCGACATTAAGAGGCTCGCCAAATCTATGTGTGTCTAGCTTTATATACAGGGGTGCATTAAGATAAAAGGAAATAACCTGAAAACATTCCATGCCAAAAATTGTGGAAATTCAGTGGCTTCTTTCCAAGACCGACAATCGAGTCATAGGAATCTGACAATATAACACTGATTCCGAGTGGTTCAAGCGAGCGCGTTCAGTGTTAACAATGCAAGTGTGAATGTCGGAGATCAAAGCAGTTTCTTTCATTCTGAAAAATCTGTTGACACTTATCATTTATGGATTATTATTTTTCATAATTGAAGCATCAAAATTTTGACAAGAAAAAAGAACACATCCTTCGCAGTATATAAAAACGATGACGTCCTTGTGCTTTGCACTGTTTGACGTTCTACGTAATGCAACGCGAAATTCAGCAGTGACATTCAAACACGGCAGAGCTGATCATTAAGAAAGGACCACCTAAAGTTCGCTGAAATTCAATCGATTCTTATGTCTCCCAATCTTGTCACATATCAACGTACCATGCATCATTTGAGAGCTTGCATTCTCAGCTTTAAAATGAGTTATGATATATTTGCATCCGATATTGTATCTGCTGAGAAGTACTCAAAATATGAAAATCACTCAATTTGCAAACTGCAATTTTTCAATAAGAAAACATGTGAATATGATAATTATTCAGGTGCGGGGAGAAGCAGCATTTTCTTAGCTCTCTCTTGATACACTGGTCATCAAAATAGGTGAACCGATAAAAAATTAGTGATGTCGTGACGTTATCACAAAATCATGACTCTTTTGACTGAAAATGTTCTATTCCTACATTTCATCAAAAAGGTTTTGCTTCTTTAGATTCCTTCAGACAGCAACCTCCTAATTTGGTCCCTTGAAATTCACTATGCTGAGGTTCGACTGTACATTTTTTTGTTCTGTCAATATTACTTATGCATAATTTCATAAACAGATAAATAAAAGTGTTCTTGTTGACAATTAATTGAAAACCACCACATTGCTATGCTCTGTAATATTTAGATTTGATTTGGCATTGTTTCTTTGAACAATCGATTATTCAAAAATTGCATTATCATCAATTTGCATATATTTCGGGAGAAATATAAACCACTCTTCACACTTACTAATGCGTTTCAGTGTACAAATATTCTAAGACAAATTCTATTTAGATTGTTCACTGACGTAAATTGTGTCTATTTTGCCCAGGCTATATTGACCTCCGAAAACCCAGGTTGAACCTGTTTTGATGTTCCCATGGATGGTCTTATGACTCAATCGTTCCCAAAATTGCCATACAACACAATTGACTTGCTATCAATTTCTAACTAATCGGTCATCATATTGCTATACATAGCAATTCAAAATTTGAATTCTGCTTTTATTTTTTAAAGACTTTTTTCCTTATGAGTATCAGTTGGAAATTGATGGTAGATGACTTTGATGAACTAAAACGTTTTGATCAGTTGTCACTTAAAAAACGTCTTCACACAATGTTGGGAATATGTTTAATTATATTGGGACGTCCAATCCGTGATAAATACAACTCAAATAAAGATTTTTGATATGTAAATAGCCTGTCAGAGTATCAGCTAAATTTGCCGAAAGATACAATAGCTGCTCAAATGAATGAATGGATCAAATATAGGCTTACTGTTGTGAGGCATGACAAGCTGTCCATTTTATATTTGGGATGTAGCCCTTATACAAAACTGCTGTTATTTATATAGCAGATACATAGATGCACTCGGGGATGAATGACTATGTCAATTATGGGGGTAGCCTACTCCCTGGGTAAAATAGGGCTAATTAGCGACTCAATTTAGGAATCGCTGGTATGCTCTGCATGATGAGATGGCACTCACAAATATACGAGATATTTCAATATCTGTATTACTCAAAATTTGAAAGAGTGATGAATGCATGCAACTGATCACAACACCAATTAATATTAATTGATCTTGGGTATAAATTAGCAAAGAATGCCACTGTGAATATTGTGACGAAAATGCAGACTTCTCTCTCTTTCCTCATCAAGACTCGGCAGAAGTGATACTTAACGTACATTAACTTTCAAGGCAGCGACGACCAATGGAGTCGCTTGCAGGAGCCATTGATCGGCGCAGACTCTCCTTCCCTTCGCTGACGGGAGGGCGAAGCGATGCCCGGTGACAGGGAGCCGGCGAGTGGCTGGGCGCCAATCATACGCTCCAGGTGGATGATCGATCCCACACATTTGGAGAGACATCAAAACTCCCTGCTGACGGACCAAACTCTCTCTCTCACTCTCTCCCGCCTACAGTACGCACGATCTCTTGTTGGGAATCAACGACGCTGCTGCGACCCTTCGGCTCACGACCACAGTCATTGCCAAGTTGACGACTGCACGTACACTCACATTCTCTGCGAACGCCAAATCGGCTCTCTTAAGGGCCACCACCTGCCTTGCACCTAATAAATACATTCACTCACAGGGATTTGGCCTTTTTTCTGTTCGTATTTTGGGGAGGTCGTAACAGAAAATTGGGGGCTCAGCCGGGATTGTTCCAAATTTCATCAAAGTTGTCTTATGCTACTTACGTTGGCATACTTTTCCCATAAGCTACTTACGTTAGCGTTTTCGTCAGTTAACTACCGCTTAAGTTATCAGTCTTCAATATTTACATAGACATTTATACTCGCGTCTAGCATAGATTCATTAATCTATTCTGTTCAAAATGGCAGACAGTGAAGTTTTGACGTCTATTCCTTCTTACGATGAAATTTTGAATTTCAAAAGACTGAACTACTTGAGTTAGCTAGACACCTCAGCATTTCGTGCAGTCATAATTTAACAAAAGCGGATATCCGCTCTAACATTTTCGCGGCCCTTGGACGCGATCCTTCTGATCATGGTTCTGTTAACGGCGATATTGAATCTGAGGATGAGGACACTTCCGAAATTAAAGCTCTGAAATTAAAATTGAAAATTGAGCAGGAAATTTCTAAACGAGAGAGATTACGTTATCTACAGGAATCAAAGCCGGTTTCTCCTTCTACTGACAGTTTTGACATTAACAAAGTGGTGAGGCTTGTGCCTCCGTTTAAAGAATCAGATGTGGACAGTTATTTCCTCCATTTTGAGAGGGTTGCTCAAATCATGAAATGGCCGAAAAACATATGGCCAATGTTGCTCCAGAGCGTTTTGGTAGGAAAAGCTCAGGAGGCTTACGTGACCCTGTCGCTAGAAGAGAGTTCGGATTATGAAATTGTCAAAAGTCGCATTTTGAGAGCATTTGAAAAGGTCCCTGAAGCGTATCGCTATCGATTTCGCAGCCTAAAGAAATCCGAGTCTATGACCTACTCTGATCTTGCCCATTCTAAAGAAGTCGCATTTGACCGTTGGTGCAGATCCATGATGGTAGATAATTTTGAGCAATTAAGAGAATTAATCCTCATCGAGGAATTCAAACAGTGTCTCCCTGAAGACATGAAGACATTTATCGAGGACAAAGATCCTGAAGATTACAAAGCTTGGATTATGTTATCCGAGGAATATGCAATTTCTCGTAAGCGCTCTAATGAAGAGAGGAAAAGCACATTTAATCACTCGGATCAAGGCGCCTCCAAAATGAAACAGTCTCATAACAGACCAGTTCGAAACCCTTTTAACGGCTCCACCAGACCGGTGACTTGTCACTACTGCAAGAAAACCGGTCACACAATTTCTGAGTGTTTCAAACTCAAAAGAAAGAAAGAGGAAGAGAAAAATTCCGTAAATACAGTCGACTCCAAAGATGTCTTAGCCTCACCGAAAGGAGATTTTCTCCCGTTCACATTCGAGGGCACAGTCTCGTTGGACAATAAAAATGAGGTCCCTGCCACCATTTTGCGTGACACGGGAGCGATTCGATCTTTCATCTTATCAAATGTGTTGCCATTGTCAGAAAATTCCGCTACCGGAGACATCATTGACACAGAAGGATTTTGGGGAACCGGAACAGTGAAGTTACACAAAATCAACATTAACTGCGAGCTCGTTTCCGGACCCGTAGTTGTCGGAGTGACCGATCACATACCAGCTCGGGGAATTACTCTCCTGTTGGGAAATGATCTGGCTGGTTCGAAGATAAGAAAAGGTGTATCAGTTGATATCAACGATTCGCCCATATCTGAGGAGAAAAGGGAAAATGTTGCTTGTGGTGTGATAACACGCTCACAGGCGCTTAAAAGGACTGAAGATGCAGATAATGATACTCCAAATTCTGAAGTCTCCGAGTCTATCAATACAAATGAATTGATGGCGGCTCAAGAACGGGATAATGAAATCAAAAAGTTATTTGAGATTGCTGTTTCTGAGCGAGAAATCAAAACAGTACCCCGTGGCTATTATTTCCAGGAATCTGGCTTGTTAATGAGAAAATGGCGGGACCCTAGAGTCCCTGCAAATGAAGAGTGGTCCATATTTCACCAAATCATAGTCCCGAAGAAGTTTAGGGGCGAGATTCTGAGACTAGGCCATGAAGTTCCCATGGCAGGTCATCTAGGCATAAGGAAGACTTTTGATAAAGTGACTCGACATTTCTACTGGCCTGGGATAAGATCAGACATTTCTGCCTTTTGCAGACGATGTCATATTTGCCAAGTATCCGGAAAGCCAAACCAAGTAATTCCTAAATCGCCACTTCGACCGCTTCCAATAGTCGAAAGTGCATTTTCGAGGATAATTATTGATTGTGTTGGCCCTCTCCCAAAAACTCGAGCAGGAAATCAGTATTTGCTAACTATTATGTGCGCATCTACACGCTTTCCGGAGGCCATCCCGTTAAAAAGAATTACGGCCGTCCAAATTGCAGACAGCCTGCTGAAGTTCTTCACGTTTGTTGGACTCCCTAAGGAAATACAATCAGACCAGGGCTCAAATTTCATGTCGGGCTTGTTTCAGCAAGTCGCAAACCTGATCGGTGCCAAACAAGTGCGATCATCAGCCTACCACCCTCAGTCGCAAGGAGTATTGGAAAGATTCCACTCTACGTTGAAGACCATGTTGCGGTCCTTCTGTATTGAACACGAAAAAGACTGGGATAAAGGTGTCCATTTTGCGATATTTGCAGCCAGAGAAGCCACTCAAGAGTCATTAGGCTTCAGTCCTTTCGAACTAGTGATCGGCCACGCAGTCCGAGGCCCGTTCGGTTTGCTGAAAGAAGGTCTCTTAAACGAAAATCTACAACAGAAAGATTTGCTGTCATATGTCTCAGATTTCCGTGAAAAGTTAGTGAATGCTACCGAACTGGCACATAAGAACCTTAGAACAGCACAAATATCCATGAAAGAACTGTACGATCAGAAATCAAAAGTTCGAAGTTTTAGCGTTGGGGACAAAGTCCTCGTACTCTTGCCGATTGTGAGCAATCCGATGAAAGCTCGCTGTCAGGGCCCATATGTCATTTCGAGTAAGATAGATGAGTTAAATTACATCGTGAGCACACCAGATCGAAAGAAAGATACACAATTATGTCATGCTAACATGATAAAGGAATATTATGCAAGATCAATTGAGTCCGATTCGGCTCTTAGTGTGCAAGATATTGATTTTGAAATTAAAAATGACAATCAAAACGCGAGATTAGAGAATTCTGATATAATGAAAGATATGAAATCACTAACAAATCATCTGCCATCAGACGAAGGAAATTCACTCGAAAACTTGATAGTAGAATTCAAGAGCATCTTCGGCGATGTACCGTCTCGTACGGATGTTATTGAGCACGACGTCTGTCTAACGAGTGATATCACTCCGATCAAATCACATCCGTATCGAGTAGGCCCAGACAAAAAGAAAATTATTCAGGAAGAGGTCGATTATATGTTAAAACATAAAATTATCGAACCTAGCAATAGTCAGTGGGCATCTCCTTGTGTAGTTGTCAAGAAAGCCGATAATTCATATCGATTTTTTTCACAGATTATAGAAAATTAAATGCAGTGACTAAAAGCGATTCTTTCCCCTTGGCCAGAATCGATGATTGTATAGATCGCATTGGGAAAGCCAGATATATTTCAAAATGCGATGTTTTGAAAGGTTATTGGGGCATCCCTCTGACCGAAAGAGCTAGGGAGATATCAGCATTTGTCACGCCAAATGGACTGTATCAGTACCGAGTAATGCCCTATGGCATGAAGAATTCTCAAGCTACATTTCGAAGACTAATGACAAGTTTACTGAGAGGTATGAAGAATGTCACAGCCTATGTTGATGACATTGTTGTACATAATGATAGCTGGGGGGGGGGAGCATCAAAAATCTCTGCGCGAACTGTTTGTCAGGATGCAAGAAGCAAACTTGACCGTTAATTTGAGCAAAAGTGTGTTCTGTAGAGCCGACGTCACATACTTAGGACATGTAGTGGGGCATGGAAAAGTTAAGCCAGTAGATGGACATGTTGAAAAAATGAAAAACTTTCCTCCACCAACTGACAAAAAAGGTGTAATGAGATTCCTCGGCATGTTAGGTTACTATAGGCGATTTTTGCCAAACTTCTCGACGGTTGCATTTCCTCTGACCGATTTACCAAAAAAGAGCTCAAAGTTTATTTGGACTACTCCTTGTCAGAAAGCATTCGAGTCATTAAAAACTATGATGTGTGATACACCGATTCTAAATGCTCCAGACTGGAACAAACCATTCGAACTCATGACTGACGCGAGCGACGTAGGCATAGGTTCAGTGTTGACACAGAATATTGAAGGTGAAAGATTTCCAGTTGCATATTTCTCGCAAAAGTTAAATAAGCACCAAAAGAATTACTCTACAATAGAGAAAGAGGCCTTCGCCTTACTCAGTGCAGTTAAACATTTTGAGATTCACACAGATCATGATCTGTTGATTTTTCTCAACAAAATGAGGTTCAAAAATCGTAGACTACTCGCTTGGTGTTTAGCTCTTCAGGAGTTTAACCTTATTGTCTGTCATATAAAGGGAAAAGACAACATTTGGGCTGATGCCTTATCCCGCACCGGTTCCCAGTTTTCTGAGAGATCTACCCATGATCCGTTTCAGAGACCAAACAAATCCTGAGTGAATTAAAAAGTGGTGATGAACATTTTTGTGGTGATTGGAGAACATTTCTTCGCGTTTCAAGTCATCGCAATGCTCCGATTATCAACGCTCTTTTATGCCGGGGGATGTGACGAAAATGCAGACTTCTCTCTCTTTCCTCATCAAGACTCGGCAGAAGTGATACTTAACGTACATTAACTTTCAAGGCAGCGACGACCAATGGAGTCGCTTGCAGGAGCCATTGATCGGCGCAGACTCTCCTTCCCTTCGCTGACGGGAGGGCGAAGCGATGCCCGGTGACAGGGAGCCGGCGAGTGGCTGGGCGCCAATCATACGCTCCAGGTGGATGATCGATCCCACACATTTGGAGAGACATCAAAACTCCCTGCTGACGGACCAAACTCTCTCTCTCACTCTCTCCCGCCTACAGTACGCACGATCTCTTGTTGGGAATCAACGACGCTGCTGCGACCCTTCGGCTCACGACCACAGTCATTGCCAAGTTGACGACTGCACGTACACTCACATTCTCTGCGAACGCCAAATCGGCTCTCTTAAGGGCCACCACCTGCCTTGCACCTAATAAATACATTCACTCACAGGGATTTGGCCTTTTTTCTGTTCGTACCTTGGGGAGGTCGTAACAATATTTATGCCAGTTAGTGGTTATTTTGACTTGCACATAATTCAGAAGGAAATTTTTAAGTCTACTCCTGTAAACATCAACGTGCGATTTATCAGTGGATGGAATGCCTTCTCAAGTTATCGAAAAACTTATTTTGCTAGACATACATTCACATAAAAATATTAAAGCTGCAAAATATATTTATCATATTGTAAATATATTTAATGTGTGCTTTTTATGTGTTTTCTTTTTTACTTGATTGATGGGAATTGCAGGATGCATTATGTTTTCCTTTAATTCAGGAAGTCTTTTAGGAAGTCTCAGGGGAAGTATTCAGGAAGTCAATGCAATTTGCCGAAAGCATTGTAATACGTTAGGCCAACTGCATTGATGATGGCCCTAAAAAGCTTCCTGAATGAAAGGAAAACATATTGTAATGCTAGAATGCTTAGTATTAGCAAGTTACGGCACTACCTATGCGATCCTGCTTTTCAAGCATTATGACAATGCTCTTTATTAGCAGCATCGAGAAAAGAGCACCTCAGAGCATAAACACCATTCATATTTTTAAAATGTATGTTGACGATTGCATCGCACTCCCAGATGCTTTTGTGTTTTAATCAATCCTGAATGCACAGAGCACTATTATTATAATTTGGGATAGAATTGCCAAAACAAAATAAGCAATTGAGTCTTTTTGACTTTGCCATAACAACAAATGCAAGTGAGTTGGAATTCTACAAATAAGCCTGCCAAGAGGAATGTCTTCATTAACTTTAATTAAAACATTTCGCAATAACAAATCTGGTCCCAGCTAAGAAGAATGTAAATTTCAATTTAAAAATTTCATCAGCAGCAAAGCTAGCCACCGTCAGACATGAGAGAAAATGAATAACAGGGCGTTGTTCACACTTAACTTCGAATCAAAAGCCCATACAACAATTTAATAAAATCCTTCGACTGTATGATTATCCGAAAGGCCTCATCAAGCTATCAAAGAAAGAACCGAAAAGAAAACGAAAAAGATATCGTTTATCGAAGCAAAAGCAACTGTCACGTTAATGAGCCCTTCATCTCCGATCGGCTCATTTCCTTTTGTAAATAATGGATTAGTCTAATAGCTGCGTCTCTTTTTTCGTCTTCTTCTTCGCAGCAGCAAAACCAGGAGACGTTCTTCATCCATTGAAAATGACTATAGAAGGATTCCTTTGCAGCAAGCACAACTGATAAATTGTGTAGTTGAACGATTTTATCGTCACGATAAATCGTTGCAATGTGAACAGCAGAGCCCAAAGATAAATTGTTGATTGAGAAAATGAAATTATCGTCACGATTTTATCGCTATCGTGCTAGTGTGAACGCGCCTTTAACTAGTTTTTTATTACAGTCGGCCCGGCCCCGATCGGTTCCAACCTTGTTATGCGCACCGTGTCTTGCTATAAAGAGCAGCCTTACCTTTAGAAGTACGACCAGACCCGGCCTTCATAAATCTATGGAATTGTTGCTTAATATTAGTCTCAGCGAAGATCCAGGACTCAAATAAATCAAACTTTTGAAGGAAAGCTCGAACTTCCTGGATGTTGAAGTTGCAAACACCACGCCTGAGTGGAAAGCAATCACTGATAGCACCTTGCCTTCAAATATGTCCAGCCAGCGAGAATGGATGGGTTCACCTTATTCACAGGCTCTATCATTAATGTTTTCTTCCTCAAAATCAACGTTCGATAGCACGTTTGACCTTCTTCTTCAATGCAGTACAACCGTTGCGAGGCTATCCACGTCGGCACGAAGCTGACTGATGACCAACTTCGACATTTCTCAATGAAAAACGGCATGTCTCACGCAATCGAGATATCTACTATTGTTTAGCGACATATTGCACAATACTATATCAACTATATCGTCTGGCGTGCGGTTGTGTCGCTCTTGATACTTCAAGTCATCTGAATTTGGAGCTTCCATTATCTGTGGATTTACGCATCAATTATTAAAAAAATTATATCGGTGTATTCGTCTTGCTACGATAAGTGCATCTGTGTTTCTGGTTTCTCCCGTGAACTTACGACTCTCGAGTAACAGCCAATTTTTTGCTTCTTTATCTGATCGTGTCAGACTGCGCATGCCCAGTGGAATTGTGATTTACTCTCCACCGTCAACTACGTTATCGGTCTGAATATTCGTGTTGGATATCTAGGTATTTGTGACGTCATATTGATAGTGTCATTCTCTTGTTTGATAATCATGCCACCAAAGACACGTACGGGTTCGCAATCTAACATCTGAACATCGAATACATCCAACAGTTTAACATTGGAGAATATACAAGAACTGATAGTTGGTTCTGAAAAGCGCATGCTCTCCAAATTCAACGATATGCTAGCAGAGAAATTCTCTGTTATTGAACAGAGACTTGGTTATGTGCAGGTCGAACAAATACGATTATCACAGGAAATTGAGTGTATAAAAGATGCTGTAACACGACAACAAATGATAATTGAAAGAAATGAGTTCGAAAAACGCTCAAAGAATCTTATCTTCGTTGGTGTACCAGAAAATGATATAGCATGTGAGTCTGATGAAGAATTTTGGAGACGGATCAAGAAAAAATCAATTATTTATGCTGTATTGCCGATGATAATTTTGACCCCGAAAATAATCCAGATTCTACTTATGTATGTTCTTGATTAGGACGACATGATAGATCCAAAACTCGACCAATCAAGGTTTCTTTTACGAATGCACATACTCGAAGAGTCGAAACCAAGTTCTATTTAATCGGAAACGTATTTGGGAAAATGATAATGTTAAAAAATTGTTTCGTAAAATCTATATCAATCCGGATCAAACATACTTGGGCAGATTGAAGGGAGAACGATTGAGAGAGAAAATGATTGAATTGAAAAGGAGCTCACCATCTCCTGAAAATGTCTACATACGATCAGGAAAATTATACATGGATAATAAGGTCGTCGATCAATCTAATATAAAGAATCAGTTATTTTGACAAATTGGTTTTGATGACACAATGGTTTATTCTGATATTTTCAGCTCCTACTTGCATTTCGTTGTTTCTAATTACCCAAACTCCTTTTGTCTCCTTTCTCCTACTTACGCTAACATTGAAAAATGCAACTCTAAATCCTACCCTTCCCGGTGAAAAAAAAACTGTCGGTGAACTGTCGGTCCATTGTCGGGAAGCCGACTCGGCATAATGACGGCAAAGGTCCTAATTCCCCGACTATCTGCCGACGAATCGGGGAGCCGACAATTCCCCGACTGTTTCGCTGACACACTACCGACAATTCCCCGACAGCCACCGACAATTCCCCGACAGCCTCCGACAATTCCCCGACAGCTGCCACCGACAATTCCCCGACAGCCGCCGACATCTAATTATATGTTCACATTCTTTTGATGAAATTACAGTTATAGCCTACTTCCCTGTGGGAACGCATCTTGCTAATATCAACAGATTATCTGGCGAGGTAGCGATTTTGTGGATAATTTTTTTAAAGGTTCATTTTCGTGTAAAAACTATCTCCGCTTGTGAAAATGGTCATAATTTATCCAAAAACATGTGTAAAATTAAAAAACGACAGGTGGCGAAAAAGTTGCTATAATTGATTGGTAGATATTTGGTTACTAATGCGAGCTGATTTTTCGCCAACCGGCGAAATCGCAGATATTGTAGCAACTAATTAGTGGTAAGTAGTAATGTTCGTATATTACCTTCACATGAACATATATTGTATACTCAGTCTGATCTGATAAAAAGGGATCTTTTTTTAATTCACGAAGGCTTAAACTAAAAAAAGTATTTATCTTCCATAAATGTCGCAGTAAATACTATGCTATTATTCAAATATTTATCATTGTTGTAAATTATTGAATGTCAAGAGATGTTATGAAAATTGATATATGCGGATTCTCTTTATTCTTATCATTATCAAAGAATGATAGTCTGCACTTATTTCTTAGATAGATTAGCCATATGTGGGGGATAGTGAGGAGGTGAGGGAGAGAATAGAGCCTCAGCTGTAGAGGCGGATTACTAAAGAAAATAAGAGAGAAAGTCAAAAGTAAAAGGTGACATATAGAGCGCGAATTGTCGCCGGCGAACTTCGCCAGCGAATATCCCGCAAATATGACTGAACTTTAGCATGATATTCTGCAGCTGACATTCGCCAGTTTTTCGCAAGATTCGTTCCCACAGGGTTGACGTTGTAGCAAAATATTGAAGAAATTTGCTGTTATTAGTGATGAATATTGTTGATCAAAGTCATCCTGCTACGAAATGCTCCAAGGATTAACAGCAGAAAAACTCATGCTGCTAAAACCAAAACATTCGGAGGCAGTGACAAGAATAGCCCTACAATATTTATACATTATAAAAATGCTGCTGATCGGTGTCATCCTGCTACGAAATGTTCCAAGGATTAACAGCAGAAAAACTCAATGCTGCTAAAACCAAAACATTCGGAGGCAGTGACAAATAATCGCACAAGAAATTACTTTAGCGACTCACCTCAAAAGTAAATGTCGGCCTACAGAACAGTGGTATGCTTCTCTGCCATCGGTTGTGCTGGCTTGGTAGTGTCCGGTCTCCATTGATGATATCTTTTTGAGAGACAACGACTTTGGTCTAAAATGCGCAGTAAGATGCTTGATGCAAAAAATATTGAATATTATTGACGCATAAAAAGAAGTTATAGAATTTAACATAATTAAAATAAATAGGAACATACATGTACATCTAACATAAAAAATAGGAAAACGACACGAGCTTTTATTCACTTCAAGTAAATATGCTGCTTAAAATCAATAGCATTATATTAATTACCCGACCTGCTGTCACATTTATTTCCCGGCAAAAAATAATGAAACGACAAGAATCACAATATGTATTACATGAGCACTAGAAAAGTTCCGATGAAAAATGTGTCATGAAACAAATGACGAGATTAGGATGATTACGAAGGAGATAAAGTGTTCAGTCCGGAAATTTTCAAACGCAAGTATGCAGCTGACGATCAGTATAAAAAGGAAGTACAAGTATGACAAATAAATCCATGTGAGAACATGATTGCGAGCGTGGACCAATAGCGCATTTTTGGAAATCTTTAAAGACAATTACAAACAGCTGACAATCATGAAAAATAAATATAGCAAATGCCTGTCCACTTGCAAACATGATTAGGAGGGTGGTTCAAGTCAAGTCAAGTCTAATTTGGAAATCTTTTAAGATAATTATAAACAGCCAACAATCACGTAGAGATGATGCCTCTGGTTGGACATTCTAAATGAAAATGAAAATAGAATTGCCGATATGATGCTAATTTATTAGATCATTAACCAATTAATTTCAACTATACTGAGCGTAGCCATTTTCAGGGTATAAAAAATGAGAATGCATTGATGAAATTTTAAGCATTTATAAATATACCTTTATGCGTTACATATCATCACATCATTAAGTTACACATGCATAAATTACATCAGATAATAATTCAAAAGTATGGGAATGCCAAATTAGCAGCAATTTGGCATTCCCTTACTTTTGAACTATTATCTGATGTATATGTAACTTAATGATGTGATTTATTCAGCCGTTATTGAACAATTTCGAGTAATTTTAACTACAGAACGCATCTTCACGGTATAAAATGATAACTTAAAAGAGCATGCCTTGATGGAATTTTAGGTATTTATAGATATGTGAATGAAGAATATGCATAAAGGTAAATTTCTAAATACTTTCAATTTTAAAATGCTTCAATTAATTTGCATTTATTGTTACTAAACAAATATAATTACATTTGTAAATGAATTTATGTTTTCCTCACGAAGCTATCTTCAGGGAACATAAATGTTAGGTCATATTTAATGAATCATAAGTTAGACAAATAGTCATGCAACCAGAAGTTAATTAATTAATTGTCATTAATTTTTTTTCATAAAATGATGTAATAACTAACTTGGCATTCCCTTACTTTTGAAATGTTTACATTGAGTGTACGCATTTTTTTTACAATTGCATCAGTTATGACTTTCCTATTTTCATTTGTATTTCGATAACAGCATCAGTGTAAAAAAGAAGCAACGAACCAATGGAAGCATGAGTAGTAAGTAAAACTCCACTTCTGGACCGCGCAAGATGGCCGCCGTCGCTGACGTCCCCCCCCTCTGGAACGGCAGAGTGTCGTGGTCGGCCGCCGTGGTGCTTTGAGTCTGACGTCCCCCCCTTCTGGAACGACAGAGTGTCGTGGTGTGCCGCCCACGTGCGTCCGTCAGGTTCGCTGACGTCCCCCCCCCTCTGGCCGACCGTCGTATAGCGCGCGGTGATGTGGTGTCTAGGTTGGCGTGGTGTGCCGGCCAGGTTGGGAGGGTGGACTGTCGTAGCTCACCTAAAAAAATCCTAAGTGTCAGGAGTGGCTTTGTATGGGTAAAATTTTGAAAATTTTCCAAAGTGTGGAATTTCGACCTGGGACCGTCACCAAAACATTTTTCATCAAATTTCACTGACCCCCCCCCCGACAGCAATCTTCTAACTTTGGTTCTAGTGAACGGATTTTGTCTTACAACTACTCGTTTGAAAGAGGAGAAAAAACTGCTCGACGCCATTTTTGCCGCGAGTCAATCGGACCAGCCGTTCAAAAGTTAGAGCTGTTACAAGATTTTAGGTCGGAGCTCGCTCACCTGAAAAAATCCTAAGTGTCACAGTGGCTTTGTATGGGTAAAATTTTGAAAATTTTCCAAAGTGTGGAATTTCGACCTGGGACCTTCACCAAAACATTTTTCATCAAATTTCACTGACCTCCCCCCCCGGGAGAGCTCGCTTCGATCTTGGCTTCTAGTGGACGGATTTTGTCGTTCAATAGCTCGTTTGAAAGCTAAGAGTAAGACCAATTCAGTGAAAGAAACGGCTTGTTCATATCTGTCTTCGTTTAGATGTGAGACGCCATTTAAGATTTTGGGAGATTGACGAAAGACGACAGAGTTAGAATTTCCCAAGAAACAGCTCCAGCGGGCGAATGCAGGCTCGGATTGGTAAACGGAGGCCAGATTTGGAATCAGCTTGATGTTATTGTCCAATGAGGATCATCATCCAATGAGAATCAAGCATTTCTATATAAATAGCGAGCCTTCCACAGTGAGAATCATTCCATCGTTGAATCGCACGAGTGACGGACGCACATTTTCTCTCTCTCTCTCTAGTTCCCTATTCTATTATCCAACTAAAATGGTAAGTCGCTACTTTCCTCCCTCCCTTGAACGTAAACTTAATACAATCTTTTCCATTTTCAGGCATCTACTCCATCTGCTGCACTAGTAGGACAAAATGGTGGTCAAACGTTACAAGGTTCGCTACGATCAGATCATCTACAACTGAGGCCAGTGGAAGAAACAACCAAGGTACATAATCCTACACCGCTACAGCGTAAATTAAAACAAGTCTTGCGTTATGACGATCATGGCGTAGTACTCCAAACGGGAATGCTCCCTTCCACGGATGTCAAGATAATGCGCAATCAGTATGGGGACTACATACTGATCCCCGTGAGTCCGTACATTCGCCACCAACTTGATATTATTGAGGAGTACGTGACATTAAATATGGACATTCCTACTCCTCTTGCTCAAGAGTGGAAGGCGAGAGATGACAAGGATACTCCCTATAGAAAGATTTGGGATGGTAATCAAATTTGCCTACCGGTATCACATTGGTGCACTTACTATAAGAAGGAGGGAGATCATTCAACACCCATCACATGCGACGAGCTCGAAGAAGGTACTTGGGATATCCTTTTCAAAGTGAATGGGCTATATTATGGTCGACACAAGGATAATAAAATAGCCTCTCTCTCCATGCATATGGAATCCATCCTATATATTCCAAAACCACCCAACGTGGACGACATAATTGATCAAATCCTTAACAGCAGTGGTACGAAGCGCAAGTCGGAGAAGAATGCTGCCTCAAAACGCAAATCAAAGAAGGAGAATTACTAGTCCTTTCCTAACTCTACCCTATGACAATTCGCTTATGTGCTTTGAGTGTCGTAGACGTGGTCTTATTAGATACATTTTACTTCTTCGTTGCCATCATATCATTTGTGTATTTTGTCGTGAAAAGCATCGATGAAATTCTTCATTTTGTAATATGTTATAGAACGTTTCCTTAGATGTGTAAATTTCCGTTTTAGGCTTCTATCATCATTTTTATGGATTGTGAGGGTGAACCTGTACAGGAGCTCAGTGCTATTGCTATGAACAATTGGACATATCAGATTGTCAGTGTCTATCATCAACATGCCAACTGTGATCCCAATGTTGATCAATGGGCGAGAAAACACATTCATGGACTTAATCTGAAATATTTGCAAGACTATGGCTTTTCTTGTGAGAGTGCTCTTCTTATTGACTTTAAACGATGGTTAGCTGCTTTCAATGTTACACGCATCTTTTGTAATAATCCTGGTAAGGAGAGGAAAGTATTTCCCAATCTAATCATTGATGATATTTTGCTCCCACCTTGGGATAGTAGAGTGAATCAACATTATCATGAAGTCACGAAACGTTTTAAGGATTTGTGTGTTCCTATTTTGTCTGTTCGTTGTAGTAGCTACGTTCATAACCAATGCTTCTTTCCTCCTTACCTCAGCACTGCCAAAGTCCTGTATGGTTATCATTGCTCGCTGTATGATAGTTACCAGCTGTATCTATTTTATCTCTTTCAAACCATTGATTTATAATGCATGCTTGTTACTATTATTCAATAAATGTTACTATGAGAAGAGTAGTTGTTTTCATGCAATGGATGGGTTAGATAAAGGGCGATCATGTCTTTCTCAAACGACTGCGGAACATTACATTTTCATAGGCAAAGTTTAAAAGGAGCTGTTCAAGATTATGTGATAATTTTTCATAAAAATGAGACCAACATCGAAGCAGTGGTCGATGATGCTAGCACTCTATTTCTAGAGTTAATGAATACATTCTCTGATAGCATTGTCATGGCGCGATTAGTTGCGAAAATTAAGTTTAGTCATTTTGGAAAGGAGGAGGTGGAAAGTCGGTCTTTCCATTTTGCTTCTTATTCAATGGAAGTGGTAGATCACCCCGAAGAATTTTTTAAAAGACATATGATAAAAATTGCTGAACGTCTTAATGCATTTAACCATCATGGTAGCAGTCTAGTGATTGAAGCGATTTCAGATATTCACATTCAACTTTCCATAAAGAAAAATTGAAAATGCAGTGGTACTTGATTGTAGCACAACTGGTTTTCGAGCTATGTCTGCTCACTCTCGAAGTATATTCCTTCTGTACATGCGTCTATTATTTAGAAAAGGCTAGCAAATTCATATCTTCAAAAAGACTTGCTATAGACATCAGTAACGGTGAAACTATGTGTTGTGATGTATGTAAGCGAAAGGATGGAAATGAAAAGCGCATCTTCAAGAGATGTAAGCACGCTTTTTGTCAACGCTGTTTCATACGTAATTGCATTCAACTTTGCAAATGTAACCACTGTGACATTGCTCATTTCGAGTGTCACTTATGTCGCAATAGTTAGTACCTATGCAAATGTGGTAAAGACAGGTTTTAGCAAAGACTAACACGGAAAATGGCGAAACGTAAAATGGCGAAACGTAAAAAGTCTTCAAAGTTTTCTTCAGCCATTCAAGCTCTCCGACGAATGAAAGCAAATCAGCGATACAATGCTATACGACATGCTAACGATAAATTCATTCGTGAAATTTTTTCTCATGTCAGAAAGTTGAGGACGAAGAAATTAGCGCCAAAACAACGAAAGTTACTTAAGCGATATGCCACAAAATTGCGTTTCATCTCCAATCCTAAAGTCACCCTTCAAAGAAAGAGGAAAACTCTAACACAAAAGGGCGGTTTCCTTTCAGCAATACTTCCAATGATAGCTCCTATCGTGGGCAACCTATTGGGTAATATCTTTGGCTCTAAGCGTTAATTATGCAAATGTTGAGTCTCAAAGTAATAAAATGGATTTCAGACTTCAATGTGATAAAGTTCTGACTGTATCAGGTCCATCTCATGCAGGTAAAACTGTTTTCACGCTGAATTTATTGGATAAAAGAAGGGAGTTGTTTAAGGAACCTATCAATCGAGTGATTTGGTGTTATGGTATTTATCAACCGTCGTTGTTTCAGGAATTGCAAAGTCGCAACTTTATTCGACATGAAGGAATTATTGCAGTGGATAAACTTCAGTCTAATGATGTTGTTGTATTGGATGATTTATTAAAAGAAAGTAAGAATTCAAAAGATGTTACAGATATGTTCACTCGCGCAGCACATCATAAAAGGTGCTTTATCATCTATATCACACAAAATTTGTTTCCTGATGGAAAAGAAGCTCGTACACGAAACCTGAATACACACTATTATGCTATTTTCAAGAATCCGCGAGATAAAAGTCAATTTGAAATTTTAGCGCGACAAGTTGCACCCAGAGGATCAAAAGCCTTAATTGAAATTTTTCAAGCAGCTACTGAAAAACCATACGGTTACTTATTCATTGACTTTACGCAAGAGTGTCCGGAAGAATTTAGATTTGGAAGTGATATTTTGAAAACTCCCATGATTATCTACAAACTATAAGTTCTTATTCTCGCATGATTGTTATTCCTCAGGATGAATATGTACAATTGACTGCCATGCAGCAAGTAAAGCAACCTCTTGCAAATCAAATGTATAGGAAAGAAATAGATTATCAGCAAAATGTCCACATCAAAGATCCACATCGTGCTGTATTATTACAATCGGAAACTGTTGAGCAATTGAAAAACTTGAAGAATAAGATGCGCGACTCTGTATCGACTGCTACACCTTTAGCATCTCGCGCACATGCCATATCTCTTTTCAACAGTATTGAACCCCATCTCAATGTAAATGATAGAGGAGAAATCATTACAGATGAAAATAAAGTGATTGATGCTTCACGTTATGAAGACTTGATTCAGTATGCGACACGTAGAAAGCGCCGTCAGGGCTATGTTCCACCTGGTTGGTCATACTTTCTTAAACTATTGAAAAAGCATAATGTACCAAAATTTGCTTTGAATAATGAGACATTGAAAGAACTTGATTCAACAGTGGCTACTGCTCCAATGCTTCAGACGATGAAAATGCCAACAAATTGGTTTAAGACGTCACCTGCTACATCCCCTTCCACACTCACTAAGCAAACAAGAGGAAGAACTCGACGTAGATCTACATCGCCACTAAAACTAGTAAAAGGAAAACGTAAAACAGCTCCTCCCAGGAAATACATGTTCTCAGACTATTAATATGAAGCAGGTGTGTTGCTTGCCATGTAATGAGCCGCCAGAGGTGAATGTCGTTGTCACTTGCACTTGCTGCGCCAGCTCTCACAATGAAACCCCTAAGCAATGTGAACACGATCGCAAAACCGCTAAAGCTAAATGCTGCAGTTGTTGTAAATGTAGAAAGGCAAGAAAGCAAAAAGATGAGGAGGAAAAAGAGTCAGTCGTCATCGACTGAGCGTTTGAAGTCAATATATTATGATGTAAAACATCCGGCAGGATTTGCATCTATCAAGAAATTATCAAAAGCGAGTGGTCTTCCACAATCACAAGTGAAACGATGGTTAAAGGGTCAGGCTACCTATACACTCCACAAACTAGCGAAAAAGAAGTACCGCACCCGCCATTATATTGTTCATGACATCGATGAACAGTGGCAAGCAGATTTGTGTGATGTTGCCTCCATTTCAAAACATAACTCGGGCAATAACTTTATTTTAACCGTCATTGATATTTTCTCGCGTTATGCGTGGGCTCAACCTTTAAAAACTAAAGAAGGGAAAGGAGTAGCAAAAGCATTCCAAACAATTTTTCGAGAAGGTCGCATTCCAAAAAGAATTCAGAGTGATCAAGGAAAAGAGTTTGAAAATCAGCATGTGACAAGATTATTTGAGAGGCATGACATTGAGTTGTTTAGTGTAAAGAGTGCTTATAAAGCTGCACTCGTTGAACGTTTTAATCGCACATTAAAAAATCGCTTGTGGCGACATTTTACTGCCAACTTGACACAAAATTGAACAAAGGTTCTACAAGATACACTCCATGCCTACAATCACTCTATCCATCGTTCTATTGGACTCAGACCAGTGGATGTAAATGCTGACAATGTAGATAAAGTGCGCGTATCATTCCAACGTAAACGCACTCATGTGAAAAGTGATGTGAAAATTGGTGATAAAGTTCGTATCTCAAAAGTGAAAAGTGTTTTTGCTAAAGGGTACCTTCCGAATTGGACAGAGGAGGTATTTACAGTATCAAGGATTAATCAAAAAGACTCTCCGACCACCTACAAGTTGAAAGATTACGATAATGAAGAAATTGAGGGTAGCTTTTACCGCGATGAGATTGAGGTAGTCACTGAAAGTGAAACATATTTGGTAGAGAAAATTATTCGATGTAAAAAACGGCAAGGTGAAGAATGTTGTCTTGTTAAATGGACTGGTTATCCTTCAAGTATGAACTCTTGGATGCGTCGTGCCGACATCTTTCATCTAAGTGATCGACAGTGATTCATGCAAAGTTGTAACTAACAATGTTTAGGGTTTGAGCTATGAATCCAACTGCCTCATTTTATTCACGACCCTCCTATGTAAGTGGTGGAGGACAAATTTACATCGGCGCTCGCCGCCAACGTGGAGGTAGCATACTTGGTGCACTGAAATTTGTTGTAGCACCTCTCATATCCAATGTCGGAAGATCTTTAAAACGAAATGTTTTAAGTAATGCCGTTGGCTTTGCTGGTGATGTTGCTAGTGATCTTTCTAGAGGTAGAAGTTTTAAGAGCAGTTTGTTGAATCGTGGGAAGGAACGCGGTTTAAAAACATTGAAGCAGACCTTTGCTGGTGTTACTCAATGAAAGAAATCACCTAAACGAA
This sequence comes from Prostheceraeus crozeri, assembly GCA_907163375.1. NCBI lineage: Eukaryota > Metazoa > Platyhelminthes > Polycladida > Euryleptidae > Prostheceraeus > Prostheceraeus crozeri. The sequence goes on along the minus strand of CAJQUW010005934.1, from coordinate 323,365 downwards.
TGAATAAAGGAAGGAGGAAACATCGCGGAGCTGGTAAGGTGCGATCTTCAGTCAAAAGGCATTCACGCAAACGTCGCAGAGGCTCTAATCATTCATCAGGCGCTAAACGACGACGCTGCCATAACTTCTAATCATGGAGTGTAAAACTTCCGGTTTTTGTTTGTTTGATCAACAAGCCATACAGACAGATATTCTTAGTTCAAGTATTGTAGATTATCATCCTCGAACAGCTGAGAATGCTGGCCCCATTGAATTTGTTATTCCTGGTGGTAGTGATGACTACATAGATTTGAGTTATGCGATGGTTGATTTGAGGTTTAGAATTCAGCAAGCAGATGGAACTGCTATTGACGATACACATAAAGTTGGGCTGAACAATTTACCATTGACTACATTACTTCGTGATGTTTCTCTAACGATTGGAGAGCAGCAGGTGGAAGGTGGTCAAAGCGATTATCCCTATAAATCATATTTCAATCATGTATCACAGTTTCATCCAGCAGCACAAAAAAGTCATATGGAAGCCATGGGATGGTACAGAGATGAAGCAGGAAAATTTGATGTTGAAACAAACAGTGGCTTTGTAAAGCGATCTGCTATGATTAAAGATAGTAAAGTATGTCAGCTATATGGTCCGCTGAATTTAGACTTCTTTAGACAGTCAAAGTTTTTACTCTGTAATACCAGCATGCGACTCAAGCTGACATTGAATAAGCCTGAATTTGCGCTGAATGCATTTGCTAAAGTTGACAATTTTAGAATTCATGTGGAAGATATTGCACTTTACATTCGTCGAGTAGCACCGAATCCAAGTGTCATTAGAGGGCATGCTGAAGGTCTTAACCGTCAAAATGCCATTTATTCCGTTCAGCATACAAAGCTTCTCACCTTTACAATTCCTAAAGATCAAAAGAGTTTCATGAAAGATGGCCTCTTTCCATCGGAAGCACCGAAGCTCCTCATGGTGGCAATGGTTGAAAATGATGTATTTAATGGTAATATAAAGAAGAATCCTTTCAATTTTACACACAATCAGTTAAGTGAAATTGCTTTACGTGTAAATGGTGTGAGTCATCCTGGTCCACCCTACAAACCAGATTTTGCTGCGGATCAATTTATGCGCAGTTATGTTGATTTTATGGATGTCTTTGGCTTTTACAATACGGATGACACCAACGGACTCACTATGAAAGAGTTTAAGAGTGGATATACTATTTATGCATTTGATTTGACTGCTGACAGCGATATTAGTGCCCCCTATCGTCAAGCGAACGTGCCTCATAATATTCGTTTGGATTTGACGTTCAAAAGAACACTACCTGAGACGATCAATGTATTAATTTATGCAGTCTTCGATTCAAACATTGAAATTACAAAGTATCGTGACGTGATTCTTCAGTATAATCGTTAATGAGTTGGTTGACTGCTGACGATATTAAGACTAAAGTGCAGCGTAATGCAGACGAAGCGACGTTGAAAGCTTTCTATAATGTCTATTCACTCGATACCTTACCACCTGCAGTAAATCACTATCCCATCTTTATTGTGCTAAACACTCATTCGCAGAATTTAGGCGGTGAGCATTGGAAAGCGATCTTTATTGGAGAAGACCGACGTGGTGAACTATTTGACTCTCTTGCTCAACCTCCAAATATACCAACACAACAGTGGTTGAGAAAACATACGCGTCAATATCAGCGAAATGAACGCATACTACAACATCCACTTTCATCAACGTGTGGTGCTTTTGTACTGTACTTCATCTTAAAACGTTTACATGTATCTCGATTTGTATCTGTTATTCAAAACTTTTCATGTAATCCATCCTCTAATGAAAAAATGATTTGTAAGTTCTATCATGATTTGAAATAAAAACATCATGTTGGAAAATTGTTTTTTATTTTACAATCCGCTGGGTACGTACATACTCGATGAGATAGTCTAGGATCACATTTGCTTGTACATGAGATTTTAGTCCAGTAATGATCACTTTACTATTATGAAAGATTGCCACATGCACAGGTAACCAACAACTAATGAGAGCTGCAGGAAAAAGTTCGGGTTCATAACACAAATTGTAACTGCTGGTACGAATCTTCAAAAATGATACACTTTCACTCAATTGAGTAGAGATCACCATATTGTCCACAGTCAGATTCGACATCACACACCTCTCCCTCTTCCATATCCGACGTAGTAGTCTCTGTAGCTCTAAGCGCATTGACTGCGCCGATGAATGAGAAAGGGCGCCGAGAATCTGTACAGTCCCATTTGGGAAGAGTTGAAGATTCCGTGAATTGTTCATCTTCACCACTAACATTTGAGGACGGCCCGGGTAATACTTGCTGTTTGGAAGGTATTGGTGTAATGTTGTGAGATCGATTTTGGTGTAGAGTCTGAAGCGACGGAGAATGTTGACGATGGTGTAGCGATGGCGCTTCATGATGAAAGAATGAGTAAATTGAGCGATGCACCTTCCTTTTATACTTCTCCCAACTACCTTGATGAAATGTGAAGTTAGTATGAAGTTGGGAATGATAGAGTTGAATTCGCCGATTGTTGACGCGCAGCCAGATGCGATTTCCAATACGTGAATGTCTTTTCATATAGAAGTATTTCAAGTCCTTCATGATATGATGTAGAGATTGAAAATGACGATAAGATAAAGCAAACTCTCTTCTCACATTTCCAGTTGAATCTTTGAAATAGACGTTTCGATCATGATCCGTTTCAATACGTTGTAGGGAATCTAATTTCCAACTCATGGTGTGTGGTAGTCATGTCTGATTAAGATTTGCATAGTAGGGCGATGAACTCACGACGAATAAATGTCATGATGGAGCGATGTATGTATCTTCTATACTTCTCCCAATTGTATTTGCGAAATGAGAAACAGTTTGCGGAATGAGAATGGCAGATTTGAATTTCATTGTTGCGACGTTGAAGCCAAACTTGATCACCCAAGGAGATGAATCTTAATGTTTCAAAATATTCCAAATCCCTCATGATATCATTGAGGTTGACAAATTGTCGCCATGTTAATGTAATACCTCTTGATGTATGACCATGAGAATTTTTGAAAGGTACGTTTCCATTACGATCAACTCTGATATATTGTAGAGAGTCCAAAATCCAAGTCTTCATGATGTTATGCAAAGCCGCAGATCAGCAATATAAAAATGTCGTTTTATCATATTTTGCTTAGCAATGCGGCCGCAAATAGATTTGCTAGTAATCGAGCCGCACTCTTTTCTACTCCCATTGATCATACACAACAGCTAAATGGAAATTGGGAAGTGGGTGTCACTCAACTTGTTTATAGCAACTGTGTCTATACTTTTGATCATGAGGTGATGACTATTAATATGAGACGCACAGCTGCTTACCAATGTGAAAAGGGCTGCCGAGTATACATTCCACAGTGGCCAAAGAAAGATCTCTTATCATGTAAAAAGTTTATATATGATTTCTTGAATAAAGCGTGTAAACATATTGTCCAATTTACTCCGCACAATGATGATCATAATTATGTACATCATGTAGTTGAGAAAGATTGGATTGTTGGTTTAAGTCCAAGTTTAAGAAATGATTTAGGTTACCTCGCTAGCGCCTTAACAAGCTATGATAATTTTAACGTTAATTACCACATAAGTGGTCATAAACAGTTAATATATCGAGAGGAAGCTTATTATGTAGATCTTATTCCAAGAAATGAGAAGACGTTGGTGAAGAAGATTGTGATTAAGCCAAGAAAGACAAACATGACTCCTGAAACATTATTGAAGAAATTTAATTATCTCCTTCGAGTTGATGGTAAACAAGTGGCAACATTGACTTATATCAAATCATCTAATCATATTGCAATAAGTAAATTAAATGATGATAATCTAGTATTAGTTTGTTCAAAAGATTTTCATCAGTTCTTACGACATCGTTCTGCAGCTGTTCATGGAAAATCTGATATGCAACATTTACCATGTGAAAGTCCAAATCAATTTGATACAGAATGGGCCGTATCTTTATACAGAAAGTGTGTAGAGCCTTTTGGTGGTTTCTTACATGAAACAAGAGTGTTGATGCCTCGCATTAGTACTTCGGTTAAATTGGTTGTAGATTATTTAAATGAAGTGATTAAGGAGCAACATATTTCATTTTCTGAAAAAGAAGGTGTTTTGTCTCTCACTATAAGTGGAAAAGGTATTGAACTAATTATGGATAAAACTCTAATGGACATTTTGGGTTTTGATCAAAATATCTTTAAAAGTGGCACTGTAACCAAAGCTAGTGCAGACATGTCGCTATCGCGTCGTATTAATTATTTTCAGATATATTCCAGTATTGGTGAAGATGTACGTGTGGGAGATGTTGAAGCTCCATTGCTAGCAATGATACCATACCAGCCAAAAAGCTGCAGTATTTTATCTGAGCATACTTTCAAGAAAGCGCATTATACAAAGCTGAAATCAAACTACATCCCACAAATTGATATTGCAATTTATGACGATGCTGGTGCGTTGATTCCTTTTCATAAAGATGCTGTGACAAGTATCACACTCCATTTCCGAATGAAGAGTTAATGCAAAAGTATGCTAATATATTTTCCAATGTGAATAATATGGAAAGTGAAAATAAGGACTCGTTTCTAATCTACTTGCCCAGTAATGCTTCTATGAATAAATTTCCCAAAAATAAACCATCAGACTATCGAGTAGAATTAAATCGTCCACTACATTTAGAAGGTGAATGGGAGGTTGGTGTTTCTAGTATTTGCTATGATAGCAATATTCAGAATGCGAATGATTTGGAAGAAATGATATTGACTCCTCGCACCCATGATGGAATAATGATGAATAATGCATTCCAGTTCCCATACAATTTAACATCAGATGGAAAGTGGAACTATGAATGGATTCAGATAAAATCAGATTATTATGGTCCATTTGGGAATGAGAAATTATTAAGGCGTTCAATAGTGGTAATACTTCCTTCATGAAGAATAAGGATCAGAAAGTTTATGAGTTTACTATCTATCATTGGAGTGGGAGACAGTTCCTTCGCTTTCATTCTTTTACTAAAGGTCTTACACTGAGGTTGGATAATGAATTCTATCCACATCTCGGTTTTGGTCATGGACTACATCTAACGTCAATTGCTACTGCAAATGTTAAAAAAGTTTATTCAAATCGAATCAACAAATTTCATTATAGATTTAAAATATTTGATGAAGATGTTGTAGAATGTGAAGAACGCATCATTTTGAAAAAGCGTGGTGTTCAACCTTTATCACTTATTGAGTTAGTAAAACGATGGGATGAGACTGTGGGTAAGAAGTATGGAGAGAAAATTATGGCGGACAAAAATAAGTTGGTTATTCAGAAATATAATGACAAACTTACAGTTTATTTCTCTCCAACCTTGCGCCATTTTGTAAGACATTATACACCTATTATTGGAAGCGGTGTGGTGTATGCTTCTCATGAATATCACACTAAAGCTGATTCAGTTAATGATGAATGGTGGGTGGACATCTATGGTGATCGCATCAAGAAAATTTACCAGTCTTATGAAGAATCTAAATTTGCTATCAATATAATGCCGCGTCTATATCATACAGTTGAAAGCTTCATTCATGTAGTAAATCCTTATATACAACAGAAGTTGAAGCATGTGATGAAAAGTAAATATGATGTAAAGACACACCACATTTCGTTTTCAATTGAAAATCAACGCGTTGTTCTGAAACTGGGCGATGACATTCAATGTCAATTGAGTAAAATTTTGAAAAAACTCTTTGGTTTTTCAATGCTACAAACTGTGTTTACTGCTGCGCATACCATTGGTATAGAAACACCAATGACACTTGATAAACATGAACAGCACCTTTACATTCAAAGTGATTTGATTCTACCTATTTCAGTTGGTGAGAAAAAAGAATACATTTTACGCGATTTCATTCATGATAAAGACGCTTCATATGGAATAGTCGAGAAGATGTTTGAATCTATTTTCTATCATCCCGTCATCAAACAAACTATACCCTCTATTGCTATCAAAATTACCAATGGTTTACAAGAGTGCATCCATGTGAAAGATACTAAATCCCTCGTAACTTTAGTGTTTCGGAAAACAAAGTGAAGTCATTGTGATATGTTTATTGAAATAAAAATATGTGTATGAAAAAAATCTTTTCACAGATATAGGGGGAATGGGGTGACTGTAGGCATATATTCACAAGAAAGAAACGATCTCATGCGATACATAAAACAACCATGTATATCTACAAAAAGCAACATCAAAATACTGAGTTAAAGTTGATTATGTCAATACATCTCCTGAATGTGGTAGCGTGAGTTTTATTCTTTTGGGTGGAGGTATGTTTGTGTCAGGATGTCCATGTGGAAGAGATGTGTTATGTCCTATCCAACACCTCTTATCCTCCCATGCTGAAAGTGCTCGTTTCTTGAACGTGTACGTTTTCACAGTATGAACTTGAGATTTGAAGATTGTCATATTGACAGACGTTATAGTTTTGTTTTTATAGGCCTTCTTATAGGACCGATGTTTCATTTTATGAACAATGGATTTTGATATACCTTTAGCACGCTTAATACTATCTGCACATTCTTTTAATTTCATGGAATACATTTTAGGACGGAGGAGAATCATTTCATCTATTTCCTTTCCTGCTGTTTCATCCTTAAAACAACCAAGTTTGGCTTTATTCTGTATGGAAGAGAGTGGATGAGTGGGATTGTAGTTAGATGTGTCGAAATATTTTTCTAATGACTTGCCTACTTCATTAAAATTTAAATCTTTTTGAGTGGTAATTCCTAAAAAGACACTATCTGTATCACCACCCAGCAAGCGAACCTCTTTTACGAGAGGGCATGGTTTTAATATTTTGTAGAAGAGTTGATACATTTCAAGCTTGGAATAATCTAAAACGGCTTGCCCAATATAGATGGGTTTGCACAACTCAACTTCTGATTTAATCATTTTAACATCTACAAGATCCTCATCGATGATGTCTCTATCAATAAAAAGAGGTGATGAGGTCAATTTGTGATATTTTTGTTCATCAACGACTAGTTTGTAATTCATACGTTTTCTAACATCCTCCATGGTCTTTCCGAAATTTCTTATATTTATAAAAATCCTTTTCAAAATTATTTTGGGCGAGTGCAAGTTTTTGACTTACTATCTATGTAGGGTTTGAGGAAGGCTTTCTGTCTAAATTTGATAATGCGGTGAACTGACTTTAGAAGCATGCCCATTTCTAAATAGAATTTTAATATGCAGAAGTGTACGAGATAATTTTTCTTATCATATTGGGTGAGTAAAAGTTTGCGGCATGGTCTGTACCTTGGCTGTCCACACTCTATTAAGTTATTATGAAATTGTGACATGAATGGTGAAAACATATCTTCAGTCACTTCACCAGATTCAGGTGCGAGTTGGAAATCAGCAGTTTTATTTTTAATGCTATTTGGATAAATCAAATCCACTTCAAAATAATATCCCCAATCACCTTCATCTGGAATCTTCAGTATGTTTGAAGGGTTGGAGTAATACTCAAGCTCATCTTGATTTAACCAACTAAACTCGGAATGAGGTAGTGGTTTAGACAGTGAACTGCCATATAAATTATTTTGGTCATAGTACTTTAGGTGGATATGATCATCACCTACTGTTTCAGATTTTATATGATGTTTATTTACAAATGTGAGACCACCGCGTATTCCGCGCTCAAATATATTATACATCTCGGGGTCTTGTAAGAGATGAATGGTCTCACCAGTCATTTTAAAGGCTGATTTAAAGGACATGGCTGGTAGACTGACAAAGTGGACAGGATCTAACTTATCTTCTTCTAATGCCACTCGTCGAAATTCCTGAAAGACATCAGCCAGCAAAATGACATCTAATTCTAAGTAAGCGATCATATAATCGCCAAACGTTTTACAATCAAATTTTAACCATGCCTCTTGAGCATGTTCATAGTCTTCTACTGGACAATCTTCACCCGTCAAATCGTTTTTGAATTTGTCAATGGAAGGAAGGGTTGTTTCATTTAGTTTAGACATTGAGCTAAAATACGCATAGGGAAAGACTCCTTTGCGAGTGATCATGTCATCCGTTAAGTTTGGATAGTGTTTCTTCAAAGTTTGACTATGGGGAAGAAACTTGAGATTTCGAACGAGAGAAGCTAGTGACGCTGAAATGAATTGAAATGAATCTAAAAATTTTATTTCGAAGAAGACTGTCTTATTTTCTTTAGTTTTATCTACTGGTACTTTTGCTGTCATTGCCATGAATTTTTCTCTCGTTTGCGCTATAACATTGAACTGCCACGATTTCATCTGGCTCAACCCTCCTTTTATGAGCATATGACTGTCATAGCCCTTAAAGTTATGAAAAATGACGGGTAGTACACGACGTCTCAACCTAAGTGAAAAGTTACATTTGGAGCAGAGTGCGTTTCTAAATTTACCAGTGATGTGATCATGATCACGCACTTTCTTAATTTTATCGTCATCAAACGTTTTATGACATTTAGGGCACGATGTGCAACTTTCAAATTTCTGTTTGTCTTCATCTGACATATGTAGTGACTTACGCTGCAATTGTGAATCATATGATTGTTGAAATTTAGCAGCTTTATCGAGAAATTCTAGAAATTTTGAAATACAATCTTCACCTTGCCAAGTATGCATTTTGTTTTGTCTATTCCTAAAGTGGTCATGCCATACTTCATAGCAGGATATGGCTGCTGGTTTGTGGATGATATCATCAATGTAGCATTCTATGTCTGCGTAAATGATACGCAGGGGACTTAATTCGTCACCATTATCCCTATGTGAAAATATTTTATCTTTGGGCATGCGTTCCATTTGTAATTTACCTCGCTTGCACCATTCATAGTGAGTTTCAAATTTATCTTTACTCCAAAAGGAGCGGATGCAGCGGTCGCATATAAAATGTTCACCTCTTTTAGAGTGCCCCAAGTGAGTGTACAAGCGAGAGATTTTGGGAATACCACAGTAGTGCCATTCCTCGCTATCATCTTGTTTTACTAATAAGAAGTTGACTACACGTTCATAACAAGTTGAACGTGAATTATAGCGGGCACCCTTCAACCCCTTCTCCCACACGTGAACGACAATTTTAATCTTATTATGTTTTTCGAACGTTTCTACATCTTTGATTTTCATGTTGTTACTATCACAACCTTCAAAATCTAGTTCATCCTCCCACTGTGTATCGCTATAGGTATGATTTCGATTCGCGTTGATATCATTATAGTGAAGGATGGATAGGACTGCATATTTGAAACACTGTGATTTACAATCGACATTGATGACAGCTTTCTTATTATACAACGTTTTTGGTAGTTTAAATGTGCCTCGAGCTGCATGACTTTCTAATAGGGAAACTTTGAATATGGCTGAGTCCACACCATCAAAAATGAGAGCGCTGTCGCGTTGATTGAATTTATCTACATTTGATTTTAAACATTGAATGTGAAAATTTAGCCAAGACTCGCAGTCTACAACTTCAGTTGCGGAAGAGGAAGGAACATGAAACTGTATTCTCTCCGTCACTTGACCCGTTTGAAAATCTATCTTAATATATTTTAGTTTGAGGTAGATGAGCGCCTTCATTCTAAAATTGTCTAAATTGTTGAAGAGCGCTTCGATAATGCTAGAATTTTGAAGGAGCCACTCAGGAAAATCTACTATTTGAGTATTGGACTCCATGCAGTAGTCGCGTACTAAATTATTGTGTGAAACATTAATGAGGGAGATGATAGAGGTACCGTTGGTGTAGTGATCATTTGCATGCGTGTGTTGAAGTCTGTGCGAAGATCGCTGAAAGTGACTATCAAGAGAAAGAGGGCACAAATCGCAAGGAAAGGAGATGTCATCGTCAGAATCAACTTCACCTCCGGAGATTGACGCCGCTTTGCGTTGACATACACGTTGTCTGATATGTCGAAGGAGACTGTGCTTCCTTGTAAACATATGTCCGCAGTCGGCACATTCCCACTCGTTGCCTTGTCGCGAGAGTCCTGAGCTGGAACTCACATCACCTGAAAGAGAAATCATTCTATAATCTCCGTTCAAGTCTCAGTGTATTGTTACAACCTACCTTGACTCAACAAGTCTAAACTCTCCTCGAGAAGGGAGGGCGTTGGTGATGAAGTTGATGCCTGAAATTGAGGAAGATGCTATTAGCCACACGTTTGAGGGAGATGAGTGAAGAAATTTTCAACTTACCATTTCAACGAAATCGAGTTTAAGGTTGATACTTCAACAAGATAGAGACTTCACGAGAGAGCAGTTCACTTATACGCCAGAGAACACTTCACTTATATATCACAAAGACAGAGTGAAATGACACGAATGTCACTTTACATATATACTTTCGTATTCATCATTCATTGGCTGTTCATTCTGATTGGTTGCTTGTTGATACTTAAGAATTAGAAAACATTTCAAAGTTATTATTCACAGTCAACATGACAAGCCCTCCGACAACACCAAACACAAAATTCTCTTCTCCATCCTCAACACCAAAGGCGCTCGTTGCACCAAACGCACCAACGAAGGGGAAGGTAGAGAAGGTGTACCGACTGGACAATATTAGAAAGTTGTCATTACCATGATGAGAGTGTATGTGAGGAGTGTCCCGACTTAACAGGCGTGAGGTGGAAGTATCTCCAGTACGATACTGACGATGTGATGGAGATCACCAGCACGAAATTCCTCCACCAATTATGGGAGTGGTACACCCCTAACTCCCAGCTACGAACTATGGCGGAGTGGGAGTATATTGACAAAGTGAGGCTCGCAGTGGAAGAACGATTAAAGCAACTGAACTGTTTTTGTTATCTATGTAAAGCCAGACTCTGGGACGATATTGACGATGAAGACCTTTTGAAATACATGCCATAATAAATTTTTATTTCGTATTATCTTTGCTTTCATACTGACTTACTTGAATGGGGCTTCAGTGGATGATTTAACCATGTATACATTTTCATTTGGAAATAGTAGCACGCTTAGTCTAACTTGTAAATCTTAAAACATTTCATATGGACGATGATGGTAGATGAAATAGTGTCAAATAAATTAAGATAGCTTACACTTCTGATACAGGGATAGCAATCGACTGCGATCCATGTGTAAAGAGCTTGTTAGACTACGGATGGGCTTAAGTGGATGATTTAACCATGTATACTTTTTCATTTGGAAATAGTAGCACGCTTAGTCTAACTTGTAAATCTTAAAACATTTCATATGGACGATGATGGTAGATGAAATAGTGTCAAATAAATTAAGATAGCTTACACTTCTGATACAGGGATAGCAATCGACTGCGATCCATGTGTAAAGAGCTTGTTAGACTACGGATGGGCTTAAGTGGATGATTTAACCATGTATACTTTTTCATTTGGAAATAGTAGCACGCTTAGTCTAACTTGTAAATCTTAAAACATTTCATATGGACGATGATGGTAGATGAAATAGTGTCAAATAAAATTAAGATAGCTTACATGATTCTGGGATAGCAATCGACTGCGATCCATGTGTAAAGAGCTTGTTAGACTACGGAAGAGAGAAGTGTGTTATGTTGCGTGTTGCGCGTGAGTGTCCTCCCATTTCATTCCATTCATCAATTCGTCTCATTGATAGAGACAGGTAGAACTCATGGTTCTCATAACGTATGCAATGGAAAGTTTTAGGCAACCTTCGACAGTTGGCTAAATGTCGCCCTGGCGCGAATGCATACTACGTTGAGACAGAGGCAATCACTTGCAAACATGACGCAGAGAGGTTTAACAAGATTGACCATTGCCGAATGTCCCTTGCGGTATACATAGCTACGGGTTTCACCGCCGCCCTTTACAGGAACGCCCGTCGAAAGGAAGTATTACGTCGAACTTCATTTGCAACGTTCAAGTTGACTGATAGCAGATTCAACTTAATGATAGTATTCGCCAGTCTGAAGACTGCCCAGGGCAAACCGCGTGGAGGTTCTATCATGTCTTGCCCCATGGTGGCCCTTAAGACAGCCGATGGTTCGTTCTCTGGGTGTGAATTTAAGTTGACTATTGGCTGGAATAGTCAATGGGTATGACGGTTAGGTTGTCATAGACCCTATACCGCCGAGGTCGTGCTGGTGCATCTGGCACCTTTCGGATGCGAGTGGTATTCGGAGTCCACACCTCATCCGTCCAAACGATCTTCTTAATCTTCCCCTTATCATCCTCTTCATCCCACTCGTCGAGGATGACAAACTCGGGAATGGCGTTGTCTTCATCTATGAAGACGGGAATGCTGTTGGCAGATGTTCCTTCCATCGTGACTTGAAATTGAATGAGAAGCGCTACAATCTTCTGGCTTATATAGGGTTTTCAACAATGAATTGCTCAACAGCGAATCAGAATGCTTCAGGGATAGCAATCGACTGCATAACGTTCAAGTTGACTGATAGCAGATTCAACTTAATGATAGTATTCGCCATTCCGAAGACTGCCCAGGGCAAACCGCGAGGAGGTTCTATCAAATCTTGCCCCATGGTGGCCCTTAAGAGAGCCGGTGGTTCGTTCTCGGGAGTAACGTCATCTTACACCCTACCAATTCTGCTGAGAGAGTCTTTGACTCTCTCTTTGGTAGCACTGTCGACTTCCACACTAACTGGTACATGGCTAAAAAGTGGAATGTAGCGCCATTCCGTTGGATTGACAGCAGTTGCTGTCATCGGATTGCCAATCCGAGCAAGATTATTGTGGACTCTGTCTTGCTCCTCTAGCCTGACAAACTCCTCAAATAAATTTCGCGGCCCTAACTGCGGTCCGCGAGGAGAGCTGACTTGTCTGTTCGGCGTCTGCATGATTGAAATGAAATGAAATGAGAGGCAGTGGTTTATATACCCCTCTAACGCGACGCAACGTTCAAGTTGACTGATAGCAGATTCAACTTAATGATAGTATTTGCCAGTCCGAAGACTGCCCAGGGCAAACCGCGTGGAGGTTCTATCATGTCTTGCCCCTAGGTGGCCCTTAAGAGAGCCGATGGTTCGTTCTCGGGAGTGTCGTGATGGGGTGTTGAAGGCGGGCAAAGATCTGCAATGAAAATGATATGTATTAGAATAGGATATACTATCTTTTTTACTTTTCACTTACCAAGTTATCCATCCTTTGGCAGTCTCGCGCGCTTCCGAATCGAGAATTTATACAGATGGCCGCGCATTCTCAGGCTGGCGTGTAGGCATTTTTTCCTTGGATGGCCGTTATAACATATTATTGACTCGTCTAAATTCTGGTTTACGAGTACTTCGCCGTCCAAATGATTATCCCGAATAGGGATGTGAAACTCAAACAACCTATCCTCATTCACACGATTCCACTCATCCCTCATGCGCTCCAACTTCTCATACGCCTGCCTCTCATCACCCCGCCGAGCCACATTCCTCTCCAACTCAACATTCCTCGCTCTCAACACACTCATCTCCTTCATCATCTCCTCAAACTTCGCTTCTGCTCGCTTCTCTCATTCTTCTCTCCGCAGCACTCGCCCTCTTCTCACACTCATCATTCTTCTCTTCCAACTCTCGCGTCTTTTTCTTCAAATCAGTCACACTACGCCTCATTCTAATATTTTCATCCGCTACCTCCTTCGACTTCAGTTCCTTCTTTTTCAACTCATCCAACTCCTTCACAACTTCATCCTTCACTTTCTTCAAACTCTCATACTTATTCACCAACAAATCATGCGCCATCTGCTGCGAAACATGCTTCTTCTCTTCATCCTTCAACCACCTCGCCGACTGCACACGAATCCCACCACTCTTCACTTTTGGGGAAGATGAGCTCTGCGGGGGGTCGGTGATGACAATGTTTGACACCTCCGAAGACGAAGAGCTCAACTTCCTCACACGCTTCCTCACACGCTCCCTATCTAAATCCACATCATCCTCATCATCACTCTCAAGCACTCTCTTTCGCCCAACTCAGCCTCCAACAACGCAACTGCTCTCGCCAACTCATCATTCTCAACAACATTCTCAACAACATTCTCAACAACATTCTCAACCTTACCCTCTCGCTCGATCGCCAACATTCGCTCCCTCTCTTTAATAATCAACTGCGTGAATCGCACGCCATTCACCAAACCTCCACTACAGTCAGCATGCACTCTATAGAAACGCGCCTCATCCTCAACACCCTTCAGCACTCTACACTTCACACACGCAACCCTATTCAGGATAATCATGTGGTCGGTGCCCGCCTTCTTGACTTGAGCCTTGGCGTCCGCACTGCGATTGATTCGCCCACATGTGCACATTTTAATATGGAATTTGCGGTTCCTGTCATTAGCCATGCATGATTTTATTGTTAACTGTAAGGTAATGAAATTTGTATAAGTTTGGAATCATGTAGTACAGTCATATTCCTAAAGTATTACACTTAGTCAGGAATGATAGATTTGAGTGTAGTGAGTGGCACTCGATCCCGTCGACAGCCCGAAGGCCTTGTACTGATCACTAGGGAAGTGAGAGATCTTCCCCGATACCCGCTATTTACAGCTGAAGACATCATTGTCACTGCCCCGAAGTGGTAACAGCAACGCCGAGTCAAAGGTAGTGATTAGTAGCTGGGATCTAACCCCTCAAAGCTGCCTTAGACTTAGTTAAATTTCAAATCTGATAGCAGATTTGAACTCAGCATACTTGAAAACCTTAGACTACATGTTAAAACTTTGAAAAAACTGAAAATTAAGAATTTTTAAAAAATTCCGCATTTTACTACTCACACTAGTTTTAAAAAATTTTATCAGTAGTAAAGACACTATCAAACTCTATCACACAAACTTTGAAGTAAGAAGATAGCTTGCCTACTTCAAAAGATAGAGTCCATTGAAACACCCGATATCGGGAGCTCAGAGCGACGACCGTCGCTCACCTCGTCTTTCGATGAAGTGATCAGACTTACGTTGTCGGGGGTTTATATATGCTCGGAAGAAAATTTAAAATGGCTCTATCTCCGAAAGTATTCATCGTAGCGACATGCGGTTTGTTGCAAACGATTCGTCTCATCATTTTCTATCATATGACACCTAAACCATTCTCATATGACCACGGGAAGTTGGTGGGTCAGCACATGTCCATGTAACATGCCACAAGTGAAAAAATTCCTAATTGTGAGAGCTCCAGTGTGGTGAAAATTTTGAAAAATTTAAAACTTCCGAATTTCGACCTGGGACCTTTACCAAAACATTTTTCATCAAATTTCACGGACCCCCCCTTCCCCCTCGTTCAGAGAAATTTGATGAAAAATGTTTTGGTGAAGGTCTCAGGTCGAAATTCCACACTTTGGAAAATTTTCAAAATTTTACCCATACAAAGCCACTCTGACACTTAGGATTTTTTTAGGTGAGCTACGACAGTCCACCCTCCCAACCTGGCCGGCACACCACGCCAACCTAGACACCACATCACCGCGCGCTATACATCGGTCGGCCAGAGGGGGGGGACGTCAGCGAACCTGACGGACGCACGTGGGCGGCACACCACGACACTCTGTCGTTCTAGAGGGGGGGGACGTCAGACTCAAAGCACCACGGCGGCCTACCACGACACTCTGCCGTTCCAGAGGGGGGGACGTCAGCGACGGCGGCCATCTTGCGCGGTCCAGAAGTGGAGTTTTACTTACTACTAGCATGATTACATTATAGTTTCATTGAGAATGTCAATAGGGTCCTGTTTCCACAAAACGGACCATGCACTTTTTTACATGCAGGATTTTTACAGTTTTTATCATCGTTGTGTTGTCACTAAACCAGTTTTAGATAAATGAAGATTGCGACTACACAATTCAAAAGTCTTTGTCATTCAGTAACTCGTCCGAAACGTTTAGCCTTGGTTCATCAGGCCAAGAGAGCCGATAGTGTAGGCCTAATCACTGCAGTATTTTCACTTTCACGTAGAAGTTTTATAACCTATTTCGAACACAAATACTTACTATCGCTTTAATGGTTGATTATTGCTTGACATCATTGATTATTTATCACTCATTCTTGAGAAGAAAAAAATGACTTAAATTAGAAGAAAAAATATTATTAATATACTTATTCATAAAAAGGATTAACTTTTCTTTATTTTTTATATCCATGACCTTTATTAAACCACATCTTTATTTAGGCAGAGGAAGGTTAGTTGATACGCAAGGTTAGTTGATACGCCTACCATTTCTCGGAACTGATGATTTGTCCAGACTTAACAATTTCCACGAATAATACATGTCTGTTACTGGTAATAACTATGTTCTTTAAAATTGCTGAGATGAGTAACTCAAAGAAAAAAATTCAAAAATATGATTTTTGAATTTTTGAGTAAAATTTTGGGAATTGCACATTTTTCACCTAGCAGTGTGCTAAATGATTTTGGCGATCGAATTTTTGCATTAACTGATACTTCATAACATGCACTGCAAATAATCATTAATGAGAATTTGCACCATAATTCAACATTTCAGAAATCCGAGGGTTATTGGGAACAAACGCTTGCAGGTTAGTTGATACAGTGATGGAGAGGTTAGTTGAGACGCGTATCAACTCTCCAGTCATAAAGCAGATGAAATAATTGTGGTATTATGGTGAATGACGCACAATTTTCCTTCGTAAGTTCTTTAGCTTATGAATATCATATCTTCGCAATTCGCACCTCTCCACAATTCTCAAAAAAGGAAAAAAGTAAGTTCCTGCTTATTCGTGTTTATCTCAGTTAACAACATTGTCATACGAGAAAAACTAACTACGGTACATTATATATATTGATAATATGTGCTTTATTTAAAATCTTTTTCTACATATGGAATGAATCACTGCAACCTTAGCATCATAATATTTGAATTTCACTTGCGCTTCAATTCTAGTTAGTATAAAGAGATTGGATCATAGCTTTTTATCATTTCGAATCAACAGCTTGAAGAGAAAGGTTTATCTTTCTCTGTCTTGCTTTGAGTTATAGTTTGTCGGACAATTTAGCTAAAACGTCGGCCCATGAATGGGTATTTGTTACGTCGCGTCGGAAAGTGTCTTTAAGAATTATTCTCATGAGCTTGCCTCTGGTACTCTACGTTTGTGCACTTGAAATAGTGGTTCCTGACAATTTATTGTGATTCTTTGGATAAAATACGCTTTTTATGGCTAGCTAGGCTCTTCTTTATCATTTTTCTTCGCGTTTTTTATTACATTCTTATTTGATTACTTCCTTACGGAAAGTAATAGTATAAAACTGTCTCCTGGTATTGCAATACTCCGTTGGACCCACAAAAATTGCAAGCATTAACATGGTTGACTGTTGGATATCTGTGGCAATTTCAACCTTCACATTTCTTCGCTACACTTTGTGCATAGTCGGATTTCATTGTTGCGTGCTGTCTTTCATTTTGGCTGCTTGGATGATGCAGTTTGATGAAACTTCTGTTTTTTCAAAATTTTGAAAATTTTCTGACACCTGTGTATGACCGTGCTTCAATTAAAAAGAGTTCATTTATAAATTCAAATCCTGTGAACTTGAGAGATCACATCTGTGCTGCCTGATATAGATATTGAATGTAGTTGGAAGTCATCCAGTTTTCATGATGTTCTATGTTTCAAATGTTCATAGCTTGCGAATTCTCTTTTCATTATTTTTTGCCACCTATGTATACAACTATGTATGCATATACGAGTATGTTAATAGCAAAATATACATCCAGCAACAGCGATTAATCTTTTCAATCATTCGCACTCATGTAATGAAAGAGCAGCGTGTATTATTTTACTGAAGAAGTTGTGGTGTCTCTGATATGCATATCGTACCGAGTCACACAGTAGTTACTCTATTCTTATAAAAATATCCACTTTTTGATGCTCGATTGATGTTTGAATTGATATTATTTGACATATTTTGCATTAGAAATTATCATATTACATACCGTAGTCCTGTTATCCTATTTCCTACTTTTTCCTACTAAGCTTCAAGCTATGATATTACTTTTTCGCCAGTTGTTATAAGCAGTTTTGTAATGTTATGTAATGTAATGTTGATGCCTTTATAAATTTTGTGTTTATATATCAGCTAATCACAATTATCATAATGTTTTTTTTATACTTTCAGAAAGATGCCGCAATTTTACAAGAGAAAAACGTGTAGAGCAACAAGAACTACACCTGATGTATTGCTAAGAGCAGCAGAAGAAGTCTCGAAGGGGCAATCTATCCGGCAATCGGCAGAAGCATATAGCATCGATAAAATGACTCTACTTCGATTTATCAGGAAACGCAATGCTATCGACCAGTCGCAACAGCAATTTACAGGATATGAAGCGGTTGCCAAGGCGCATTACATCATACCGTTAGAGATGGAAAAAGATTTAGCCGATCACGTGAAAAGTCTAGCTGACATGTTTTTCGGACTGTCTTTAGAAAAGTGTCGAGAATTGGCTTTTGAATTCGCTTCTAAGAACAATCTCCATGTTCCAGATTCCTGGCTGGAAAACAGGAAAGCGGGGAAGGCCTGGTGGTTGGGCTTCAAGAAGAGGCATGATTTATCTATACGTTTGCCGGAGGCAACGTCTGTAGGTAGGGCGACAGCATTTAATCCACACACTGTGGGCGAGTTCTATGACAACCTCGCTCAAGTGATGGATGAAAATCAGTTTAGACCAGAGGATATATATAACATCGATGAGACGGGCTGCACAACCGTTCAAAAGCCGCGCAGCATTGTCACTCAAAGAGGAAGGAAGCAAGTAGGTGCAGCGACATCCGGTGAACGGGGTGAATTGGTAACAATAGTTTATGCGATCAATGCTGCAGGGAACACAGTTCCACCAATGTTCATTTTCCCACGAGTCCACTATCGGGATCACTTTGTTCGAGGAGGACCTGCAGGATGCATTGGTCACGCCAACAGGTCAGGATGGATAAACGAAGATCTGTTTTTAGCATACCTAGACCATCTGATAAGGCACACTCGCTGTTCAAAAGATAGAAAAATACTGCTGATTTTAGATAATCACGAGTCCCATATTTCTTTGGCGGTCATCAGGAAAGCTTTGGACAATGGGATTGTGATGCTCACAATTCCACCACACACATCCCATCGCCTTCAACCTCTGGACAAATCAGTCTTTGGTCCATTCAAAAGTTCCTATAATCGCGCAATGGATCATTGGATGCGGTCAAATGCAGGGAAAACCATGTCCATTTACAACATTCCAGAGTTAGTGACGAAAGCTCACGCATTAGCATTCAGTCCTCGCAATGTGGTTTCTGGATTTCAATCAACCGGAATTTTCCCTTATGACCGGGATATATTCACCGATGCCGATTTTGCTCCGTCTTCGCTGACGGATAGATCAAGTCCTCGTCAGAGTCAGCTAAGTGAGCACAAGTCAGACATGAGTCAACTAAGCGACTCAGACAGACTTGACAATCCTAATACATCCATTGAGTATGTCGCCCCCATCAATGTTCTTCCCTTGCCGAAAGCGCCTGAAAGAAAGAGGCCTGCAAGAAAAAGAGGAAGAACCATGATTCTGACTTCTGAAGATGTCTTAAATCAGTTGAGCATTCCTGAGAAGAAAAAGAAGCAGAAAAGGACAGATGGTCGAGATGAAGTAAGATCCGAAAATGAGCACGAGCAAGAGACGGATGGAGATCATGTCGAACCAATTGGAGGTGACGAAGGGATTAAAGAAGGAGACTTCGTCATCGTGGGATTGTCGGGAAGACAGAGGAGTCAAAATTTCATCGCAAGTGTCGATGAAGCAAATGACGAGTTCTTTGAAGGAGTTTACTTGAAGAAGACTTACTTTCAGAGCGACCTGTATTTTCCCAATGATCGGGACAAAGCTTATTTCAAAGCATGTGATGTCATCTGTAAGCTTCCGCCTCCAACCGCTGTAGGTGGATCGGCGAGTCGTACGCACTACCTTAAGTTTGACTTTGACTTAACAATTTTTGGATTATAGGCCTATTAAAAGATCTTCCTTCGTTTGTTTTTAAAGTTTCTCCATTCATATATGTATAAAAAGTTTCTCTTATTCATGTTTTTTATCACAATAGATTGTTATGAACATGCATGAATCATTCATATTGCTTTTATTTTCAGTGTAGATAGGGCTATGTAGCCTATATCCGATTGTAGTTAATAATTTTTTGTAGCAAATTTAATTGAACGAAATCAACAAAAGTGGGCCGGCTAATACAAAAAAATCGTATGAAGCATGAAGTAGAATGACTCATTTTAGCTTCATAGAAGCTATGTGGATTGAAAGCATATCTAAAAAACTAAATTACGATTGTGACATTTTTACCGTCTATAAAGTCAACAAAGCTATCATTATAGGCATTGCTAAAACATGCCAGTAGGCCTGCCAGTATTGATTTCAATATTGTTGTATAGGAACTTACTTCAGCATAAAAATGCTATGTATGTAGGATCGGATATTTGTTTACACATTGAAAGCAGCATACAAAATCCCAAGGATTTCAGTGAGTGTATCAACTAACCTCACACGGTGTATCAACTAACCCACCCTACAAGGTTAGTTGATACATTCCGTTCATTTTGATTAAATTGATATAGCCATAAATTTTTCGACAAATAGTGGCAAATTAATGACTACATACATGAACAGTACCCATTTATGTTATATCCAAAACTAAAACCTACAGAAAAATGCAGAAATTTTCTGCTGGACGAAAATTAACGAAAAGTGTATCAACTAGCCTGCCTCTCCCCTACTGAGTTAAAAGCTAATTAAGCCGATTAAGCAATCAAGCAGATTTTTAGAGTCATATAATCACACATTTTCAATAAAAGTTGACGCATCTTGATGAACAATACGTCAAATAAAAGCCTAGGATTTGGCTGTTCATCTCATGCGGGTTTCATCTCTTCATCTACACGATTTCATGTTTAAAAATTATGATTTATGAAATGGGTTTTACTTCTGTAGAGGCACCTTAGGTAATGAGTAGACGTGTAATAATATATTGTCATCAATTCATCATGAAAAATGCAAATTATCATATCATTGTAATAACATCAGGATAAGCTTAACGATGTAAAATGTGGAATGCCTTTATTTCTGAACAAATATTGCCAGTGATAGACCTATGTGTACAATAATAAAGTTACTAAATCCTGTACAAATTATAACTAACAACCGATGGAGAGAAATATTTATAGATCAGCTTACCTATTAACAACATGATTGTTCGAGCCATAGCAATGACTTACATTTTGCATAAATTAGTCAATTCCGTTTCTTAGATTGTGTCATTCGTTTCCACGAGATAATAAAATCGTTTGCCATGTATCCTGATTCCATCGATGTAGAAGTCAAATGACAAATCATGAAATATACGAATGAAACTTTGAAAGTGTGGAGAAAATTTATTGTTAAATGATTCTGAAGAAAAATGAGATAACACTATGAACTCGGAAGTCGTAATATATGTGTAATTTGTTGGGAGATTTATTGAAGGAAGCCAATCTAAGAGATCCTCGAAATCGGTGATATCATCCTTGGGAATTCGAATTATCAAGTTTCCATTCTTGTGTTCTCTCCTTCCATGCGAGCCGTTGCCGTTGATGCGTTTTCCACAAAAAGTTTGGTTTGGTTGATGAAGATGCCGAGGTATAGTAAGATGGAAAGTTGTTGAAAACACTGGGAACTGTATAAGATTTGAGTTGCAATAGTTTCAATTCTTTTCTGGGACGCTTAGATGATCTTGAATTGAATTGTTGACTTGTCTTGATCAAATCATTTTCGAGGAAGTGCAGAGAACAAATTCGCGAAGACAGTTGGAAGGAAGACGCTTCTTTGGCCAAAATTATCGACATCCTCTCGTTTAATTGCTCTTTGTCTTATCCATTTGTCGCGAAGAGTCTGGTCATGAGAAAATGCAAAAAACGAAATATGCACATTCGTTGAGTTATCTGATGTGCTTTTGTGCACTTGCTGTTTATTATCGTAGGACATAGACTGATCTGCAGGGCGCGCTGCTTTCCCAGTTAGGCGCACGCATACGGTAATATGTTTTGAGACAAGCTAACCAACTTGAGAGAGAGAGAGAGAATACTATATTCACGGCAAATTCATGCATGTGACTAAATACATTAACATCATAACATCATTCATAAATAACATAGAAAATTAAAGGAAAATGAAAACTTGATGCTATAGCAACGCATCGATCAATCAGATGACTCTTGCCTCACATATTTGCATGCAGATTCGGCAGATCACTGTGAGGACGAAGGACAAAGGCAGTATTATGACTGCGTTGCGTGTGCACACACTGTTGTGCTGTCCTGTATGAAACTTCCCGTGAACAGCAGCTCAATGAATTGCCAATGAATTGCGCTTTGCGCTATCGAACAATGAAATCTGTCAGTCCTGAGACTGTATAGAGTGTGGACAATTCGTAAAAATTTAGGACTTGCATATCCCGGTGCTCTAGATATCTCACAATGGCTAGAAATAGAAGGTTGGAAGAACCTCTTTCAAAAGGAATTGCCCTAATTCACGTTCGTTCGGAGATAGCGAAAATAGACAGATAAATGGCTACTTAAAACAGCGCAACGTGTTCTCAGCAGGGTTTTCAACTTTCAAAGGAATTTTTTTCTTTAGTTTGCTTTCTCGTAGCTTTTGAGTGCTAGCAACATTTTCTGCGCTGCAGCAAAGAATGTGTAACAGATTAATGCACCGATTAAAATCGGGCTGTTTTAATGTAGGATTGTATACACACATCTAATACATTAACATGCGTTTTTCTTCTTGTCAGGATGTTCTGTGAATTTCTATGTAATTCTATCTACATTTTGAATCACTCAAAAAGAAAATACAAGTAACGGAGACAGAACTGTTGACCCATAGCTGCCGCTATATGCAGACATGTATTGATATCTTAACTTACCACATGCTGCCGGAAATCTGGTCCTGATATCTGGTATGAGGAATTCTGTAATCCTTTTTGCAAGATGTTGCCATTTTGTCTTTCATCTGTGCCACTTGCAAAGAAACGGAATGTGCTGACTATATGCTCCTCGAGCGCAGCAGGAGTCCTCTGTTGTAAATCACAGCAGTGTTTAAGTTATATAGATCACACGAATTGGAGTGGACGAGATTTGCTAACATTGGTCCAATCAGAGCTACTGTCGGCATATAGGGAGAACATGCCGACACTTTCCGATTTTCTAATCATCATGTCGGTGCAGCCGTCACTTAGCCGATGGGTACCGACAACACCTGTGTCGGCATTCACTCGGTGCGTCGACACGGTTGACAGCCGACACTGCCCGACTATTTGACGAAGGATCCCCGACGATTTTTTTTCACCGGGTTCGTCGCTATATTCATCTACAAATCAACGGAGTGCCGATAAGAATAATTTGGATAACCCGAGCTCAAATTTCAGCTTTTGGATGACAAATGCACGCTCGCTTATCGGTAAAATGAGTGTTTTGAAAGCATGCGCCATGGAATACCGACCCGACATCATATGTATAACCGAGTCTTGGGCAAATGAGAAGACTCCTGATTCCTGACTCTCACTACATAACTACAAATTATTCCGATGTGATCGCCAATTGTGTTCCGGTGGTGGAGTAATTGTGTATGCAAAATCCTCATTGATATCATGTAAGTTGTCGACGTTCTGTGACGAAATGTGTGAGGTCATCTCTATAAAGATTATATCCGAAAACTCCTCAAGCGATGGTATCATTTGCTGTGTCTATCGACCTCCTCAGCATGAGCTGAGAGGCTCTACTTTACTTGATTATCTTAACGATATCAGTAACAATGATGGCTCCATTATAATTTGTGGCGATTTCAATTGTCCAAAAGTTAATTGGTTACATTTAAACATAACATCTTCCTCTGATCCATTATTCGATTGGGCGATGAACAATTTTATGGTCCAACACGTTTCCTCTCCAACTCGACCAGCATCTTCGTCTATACTTGATTTGATTTTCTCCCATGTGTCAACCCCATTGTCGATGTAGTACTGCATGAATGTTTTCACACATCCGATCATACAATTATAACATTCAAAGCGGAAACCTACGTTTCCAGACAGGCATCTAATGAGAATACATATCCGATCTTCCAAAAAGCAAACTGGTCAAAATATCGGAAACATCTGACCCAGGCTACATGGAATTATTCTTCAAACGTTGACGTTAATACAGTTTGGTCTCAATACTTATCGAATATTCATGCTGCAAGTGCTATCTCTATACCAGAAGGTCACCGCAAATCTTGGCAACCTACCAACTCAAGTAAAGTGAGAACTGCTCTTCGATATTGTCGACGCTTTCATAGTGCTTGGAAGACTAACCCGTCTTTTAGTAACCTTCTATTGTTACAGCGATCGCACAATATCCTTCAGAACTCTATCGCTGACGCACAACTTGCGCACGAAAAACAAATTATTTCTGCTATGAAGAATAAACCCAAAATTTTCTGGAGTGTAGTGAGCAGCAAATTGAAAGTCAGGAGCTCGTTGTCTAGCATGAAGTTGCATAATGGAAATATTACGAGTGATTCCAATGAGATAGCAGAAATATTCAACAGTGGGTTTTGCTCAAACTTCTCGGCAGATCCTCAACAGCCTGATCAGTATTTTAGTGATAGTACGCTGAATTCTGCAGGGAATTTATCCATGGATGATATTGAATTTGATCTTTCTGAAATTGTTGCAGTTATTGCCAAACTACCGTCTTCATCAACTTTGGATTCTGACGGATTATCATATTTGCATGTAAAGAATGGTGGAATCTTCCTTGCCTCCAAACTTTGTGATTTTTTTCGACTTTCAATGTCACAGGGACGCATTCCTGACTCTTGGAAGAAAGTCACCATTACACCTGTCCATAAGAGTGGTTCAAAAGAAAATTTCGATAATTATAGACCGATTGGCGTTACATCTTGTGTAAGTCGAATAATGGAGAGGATAATTTCAACAGATATTGTCAACTTCCTTACAAAGCAGAATATGATTAATTTTTCTCAACATGGCTTTCTACCAGGTGCTTCGGTCGAGACAGCTGGAGTGTTATTCTATAATTATCTTCTCAAGAATCTTGACCTCTCGAAAGGTGTTGATGTCATTTCCTTGGACTTTTCGAAGGCGTTTGAGAAAGTTCCTCATACATTGTTACTTCGAAAACTCAAGCATTATTGTCTGAATGATAGTATTGTCAGGTGGATTTCAGACTTCCTAAAAGACCGCAAACAGCAAGTTCGGGTTCGTAGCTCCCTTTCATCATACAAAGATATTCGTAGTGGTATTATACAAGGATCTGTGTTGGGTCCCATCTTGTTTGTCTTGTTTGTCAATGATCTTGATGAAGTTATCTTGAGCTCAGAAATGATTAAATATGCAGACGATGTCAAATTATATGTGGCTTACGATCGTCATTGTGATACTTTAACACAACATTGGACATCTTTACAAGATGACGTTAATCGTGTTTTTGAATGGTCGCTACGGAATAGACTTCCATTGAACAGCAGCAAGTGTAAATCTATTTCTTTTGGTGAAAGTGCTTCCCATCTCTACTATTTACACGATAATCCTATTATTGATACTTCCGTGATTCGTGATCTTGGACTCACCTTGCATTCTCCTTTCAGTTGGAGTTACCACATTGGTGAAATTATAACCAAAGCTAATCGTACACTTGGTATGATCAAACGTGTATTCTTACTGAAAGATCGTGGTACTTCAATTTTACTGTATAAAAGTTATGTGAGGTCTATCTTGGAATTTTCATCGATATTATGGTCCCCTCATCAAAAATACTTATCTGAGGAAATCGAAGAAGTTCAAAGGCGGTTTTCGCGTTTCTTTGTTGACTTAAGAAATCTTACCTATCGTGATCGCCTACATCGACTCCAATTGTATTCTCTTAGATCCCGTCGTATTCGCTACAAGCTCATATTTTTATATAAAATATTGAACAACATGGTTAATGTCTCTTTCGAACAACTTTTTTCTTATTCGCCGAGGAGATGTACCCGAGGTAACAATTATAAGATTCACCCAAAGTTGTGCCGTACAAAAGTGTATTTCCATTTCTTTTCCAACGACGTTGTTTCACACTGGAATCAATTAACAGATGTGGAGATTGAAGTTCCAAGCATTACTTCTTTTAAACGAAGTATTGATACATATTTCCGCCGAAATGATGTATGGTAACTTTTTCGTTCCATCCATGCCTGCCCTTAAAGGGCCATTGTATTTGTCACCCATAAACGGATTAAAAAAGAATGTTGTGTATCTTATGTAAATTTGCCAAATACAAATTATTATTATTATAACTTCGGATAAAGTCAGCTCTAAGATTCGCATGTACAATTGTGGAGCCTCACATGTGCGTCTGTGGAGTGGCAGTTTCTGAAGATGGTCACCGCGGACATTCCTGTCATAAAAGTGCAGATCGACGTGCTCGTCATGCTATGCTCAACGATGCATCTCAGCAATAGACATTCCTACCATCTTAGTACCAAAGGCCGAACAAGATCTGATGGTATGCGTGTTGATGGCATGTCATAAGCGCCTTGGTTACATGGTTGAATATTGACCTGGGATGCCACTGTTGCGGATCCATCAGCACCCAGCCATATTAACGCCAGTGTTAATCCCTGAGGGCGGTAAGGAATCCCTGATACCTTACCCTGTTAATCCCTGATAAACGGTAAAGGAAGAAGTGGAGGAAAATGAATGCAAAAATGTGAAATGCTTCTGTGACATGGACATCAATTTTCGCCCTTGGCTATTGAGACTTTTGGTGCTCCTAGACCTAACACTTAAGGCCTCTAATAAGAAAGGGGAGCCAGAATTGCCGCGGCAACTTCGAACAATAAGTCGTTCTCCCACCAACAGATTCAGTCTGCAATTCTTGTGGGTAGCACCGCTGCTTTTTGAGAAAGTTTTTTTTGAAAAAATCAGTTTGTTAAATTATCTTCTTGTAATCTGTGCTGTGAATTTTTCTAAATCTCGAAATAACTGGATTGAAGAAAGGGACTCTGTACTGTAGTCCCTATAATATTAGCAGCCAAATTGAAGAAGAGCATCCTAGCATGACCTCTTATAATCGTTTAGATCTGATCCTGTGATTGAACCTACCATTTCATTATCTGAATGGGCAAATTGTTATTTCACAAAGACTACATAATTCTGACGGACTGACTGACTCCTCAATTCATTTCACACCAAGAGGTGAGATATTTTGAAAAATAGGAAATGTGATCATGTTTTTTGGTTAGAGACTCCCACAACTTTTTAGATCGATGAATATATAACACAATTTATTTGCGCGAGATCTTTCGGCCAAGCGACTGATTTATTCACAGAAGTAAACATAGCACGATTGACACAGACACACATGATGTTAAATAATCAATACTCAGACAATCAATTAACAATGCGGATGATCGGGAATGAATAGCACGGTAACGAACAAATAAATGTAAATCTGGTTCCTCTGAACATTGGTAACATTCAACACATGCGCGAAAACGGATGAGAATTAGAAAGAGGACAGGCACACAAAAGCATGTATAAACGACAATAACAAGTAATGAAGTGTATAAGAGAGCGAGCAAGTAAGTAAGTTTAAAATAAACGCAGATGCAACTATCTATTCAAGTGAAAAAAACAAAAAAAATAAGTAAAAAAATAAAATAAAATTTTTGACTTTTTTTGTTTTTTTATTTATTGTTTGCGATCTTGATTCGGGATACACTGCAAATCTTTTATTTTTACGCACTCACTTTTAGCAGGCCTAAGCTTACAGAAATTTGTGGAGAGCCAAAAAAGGCTCAGTTATTCCGATCAGTGAAATGCATTCGCAACGAGTCCCTCATTACTGCCTTCTCATCTGAGCAACGCGCTTGGTATGTTATTGAGCCTGGTGTAAGTGATGATATTATTCCGTGTAGAAGATTTGTCCACAGACATATGCTAGCAATAGTAAGACCTTAATAAGTTTGATTGGATTTCTTGTAGACCTGTCTTGATTGATCACTTTGAAAGGTTAAATAGCCTCGCTCAGCATCCAGGGAGTTGCTATTGGTATTGGATTGTGGCATTCCTGCATTCGGTTTCCTGCCAGGATGTTGCCGCTGGACCGGTCCGAAAATCTCGGGCCGGTTTCCATCTCTGCTGCAACATAGGGCCTATACAACAATAGATGATATCAACTGGAGCGGTAGTCATGTATTGGCCTATATATACATGCATATCAACAGTAGCTATTTATAACTACATACTTTATGGAAAAGCTTGGTCAGTCCAGTACCGGTCGCCGGTCCGGTCTCGAAAATTCCGGACCGGTTACAACTCTGATCTAATCGCTTGCTTTTTTAAATACCTCAAATCAGCTTGTCCCGTGAAATTAATAAAAAGCTACCTATGGAAAGGTGATTCCCAGAGTAATTATGTTCTCAAATGATTTTTGAATGATTATCATCGGGAATGCAGAAGGAACTGACACTCACATAGTCAGCAATGCCATCGACATATAGACTGTTATCCATGTTATTCTTACTGGCCGGTGACTATTCTTCAAGAATGATTATGCTCTTTAGATTTTAATGGATTCAATGATCATCCATCTGCTTTCTTTGTAACGGAGATGATGAAGTTTTGTTCATGCTGTCGTGGACTGCCAGTGTCAATCATCAGAGCTGTTGCTGCAAACTTAGAATCTCAACACAAGAAAGTTGAAGCTGTCGGTGACTTCAAGCGCTATTGATATTACAGCGTCGTTGAATTGCACAAAATTATGATATTGGTAGGTGATAGGTCAATTAATCCAACTAGATCAACACAAGATCAATTATTGAAATCATCATTTCAGCACTTGTTGACTTTGTTGGTAATAAATAAACAGCCGTTACCTCTTCCTGAGTGGGCATTCGTCATGATATAGACAGCTACAATTCAATTAATGACGCTAAACTAACAAAATCACATTGAAATATAATCAAGGAGACATTTTGAAAAGCTAAACATCGTATGTATGACTTTATGAACAAGGTTGTTTTCAGTTAATGACATCAGAGACTTCATTAAGATGACAGGAGACGTCAAAATTGAGCAAAGTTAAGGATATATACATAGACACGCCGAGAGATATAATTCTAAAATACATTCTAGATGACAAACCATTTCTCACAGTGGAAAAGTTTTAATTTAGTTGATTAAAAAGCCAAATAAGATGGTGAATTTGGTAAAAAGGCAATTATTTTCTAGCATGACAAATCAAAGCGAGAACGAAATACTTGCATTTTAGGATTTTCGTTTAAAATGTAGAACAATTGTAAACTTGCAATAGGGTAAGTGGCATTATTGGCTAAATGCATGGCCTAGCGATCTGTTTTGGTATAGAGGTTGAGCACTGAATACGTCGTTGTTCGTTGACAAACTGCATATAGCTCCGATGCTGCTTCAATCTTGAAAATTTACAAAATCTGGTTTTGAGCTGCTACTACTGAATCTTTAGTAATTGAATAAAATGTAGTACTTCTCGTCAAGTTGCTTACGCCATTCACATAATTACTGAAATTCAAAGAAGTGACTGATTCCTATTGGACTGCATCAGACTTTCGAATAATATTTTGTCAATATATTCATGTTCTGTAGGTGGATACTGAGAACTTTTAATGCCTGAATAGCGATGTGGTGATTCTCGTCTACACTTTCAACGTCCTAAATTTATGTCTTTCAGGATGTTGATGCAGAGAACTCAAAGTGCTCTTTTGATATCATTAACAAGCGCTTTTTATTAGATGGTTTTGAAACCATTGGTGATTGGAAACCAATCGACGGTAAAACCGTAAACCTGGTAAAATCTCCATTCGATATGGAAGTCCAACAGTTCTTTAATCGGTCATTCAGCATTCTTACAATGGAGGTAAGCTTGAATATATGAGGTAAAGTTTACTCAAGAATTAAAATCGTTGTGATGAATCTGAAATTCATGGACTACCGATATCTCGGTAGCAGTAGTTTGACTTTACGCCTGATGCTGCGTTTGTCTTGAAAGTGAAACCACAGGCTTGGTTACGCGGGTTGAGATCTGAGGTCGTATTGTCACTCGTCGATAGCTCAGTTGATAGAGCGTTGTCCTAGAAATCCAGGTGCCGGTGGCTGAAGTCCATCAAGACGCCCAGTAAATTTCCGTCTATGAAATGTGAATATCGCACACAATGAATATATGATTGAAATACTTATATTGCATATGAATCATGGCGACGTAGTCGCATGACATGCTGATATGCTGTCTCACTACAATATGAACGCTGTTAGCGCTCTGTCAATAATAATAGGACAATATGCTGTCGATATCACTTAGAGATGACTTCTGCCTTCACTCGCATTCTTTTTGAACCGTCATCGTGGCCTTGTGAAGAAGGTGCGAGCTCGTCTCCACCGCGGACTTCGGTTCGATTCTTAGGTCGGGCGAGTGCGGTCGTGGAATGAAGGGTGTTGACTGTTGGTGTCTTGTATTGACTTAATAGCTGTCATTCTCTTTGGATATACATACGAATCAGCATCTAATAACATGAAGCAATTGAAAACATAAGGTAGTATGTAAATAAACATTAATTTTCAGTAAGCAGAATTTTGTGTGAAGAAAGGAGAAAAAAACAAACCAAAGCTGCTAGGAATGACTTATTGCTCTATTTTTCGCAAACCAACATTCTCAAGAGATGCACTTTCAGTATCTATAACTTTGGAACGCCAGATTGTTTCTTCCTTTCTTTAGACAGAAGGTTGGCGCTTGCTGAGTTGTGCGATGCAGATTCAGAAAATTAGTGTTTCGAATCAATATAAATAACTGACAATCCCGGTACATGTTTTCAAAACTCCGATAATACCAGAAAGGAATGAAAATAATATTATACAATTTCACTGATGCATTATTCGCTACTCAACGACCTCAGAAAAAGAGAGTTATCGCTGATCACCTGATAGAAGCACTAAACAATGCTTGCAAAGTCCGATGGGAAGAAAATGGAAGGAATCTCATCTTTACTCACTTTAGTCGCAAAAACTGGAATCTCATACTCAAACTCAATAATGGACAAAATCGAACGACCACAAAGCCGAGCGCTTGGCCCAACTCCATTGCTCAACATCTCGTAAATTTGGGGATGCCATTCCCTCAAAGCGAAAATAAAAGAACAAACGAGCAACCGTGGCTGTTTTACCAGGATAATGAGACCACCAACTTGGAAGCTACTGATATAACCACAGAAGAACTGTTGACAGCATTGAACGAAATAAAAAGTGGAAAAGCTGCAGGATATGAAAATATATTCCCACAGTTCCTGAAAACTCTGGGCCCAGCGACAATCAAGTGTCTCCGACCATTCTTGACTCGTTGCATCACTGAGCAAAATATTCCAGAACAATGGAGAATAGCGAAAGTTATTGCCATTCATAAAACAGGAAAATGCCCCTCTTTTGCAGCATACTACCGGCCAATACCCTCCTGTCCCAATAATTATTTGAAAGAATTATCCGCAGACGAATCCGCCTTAACGTTGAAGCTGCTGCGGAAATAGCACAAGCTGGCTTCTGGAAGAACAGATTCACTCAAGACCGGGTTATTGCTTTCACCACTCGCATCGAAAACGGCTTAAGCGGCTTCCAAAAGCAACTCAAAACTAGTGCCGTCTTTTTAGATCGAACGCCGACATGCTACACTGTTTGATGCAAAGGCATTATTGCAAAGTTATAGAATATAGTTCCAAAGTGGGTAGTAATCAGTATCTCATTGTTTTTACAAAAACATAGATATTGGGTGATAAATTTAGTAATTGGAGAAAGCAAGAGGACGGTCTACATCAGGGCTCACTGGCTCAGTATTGGCTCCAGTTCTTTTCAACCTATACACGAGTGACCTTCCACGCACTGTGAGCAGGAAATTTATCTATGCGGACGATATATGTATCACTTTCAAAGGAAAGAGTTTTACAGATATGAGCAAATTTGTCAATAAAAATTTGAATTTGATTGCAAACTGCTGCAAGACCTGGCGTTTACAATCAAGTATCCCCAAGACACTGTCAAGCGCATTGCACCTACATCACGCAAAGAGTACTTCAGAACTTGACATTTTCCTCAACACGACCCTAAACCAGTATATCTTGGTGTAACACTGAACAGAACTCGAACCTTCAAAGAGAAATTACGCCAGACAGCAGCCAAGGTCAGAAGTTCATGCTTTACGAAGTTCAGCTCTCACCCTCTGCTGTTCAGCATCCGAGTACTGCTCACCGGTGTGGAAAAATTCAGCCCTCTGCAGCAGGATCGACACT
Organism: Prostheceraeus crozeri; assembly: GCA_907163375.1. NCBI lineage: Eukaryota > Metazoa > Platyhelminthes > Polycladida > Euryleptidae > Prostheceraeus > Prostheceraeus crozeri. The sequence goes on along the minus strand of CAJQUW010005934.1, from coordinate 290,958 downwards.
CAGCTGAATCAGACTATGCGCTTAATTTTCGTAACAAGATCCCAGAGTACTCAGATAGATTAATAATAATAATAATAATAATGAAGTGTTTATTGAAGAATAATGAAAATCATGAATACATTATACACTTTCTGACACATGCACATACATAGCATAAAGTAACCATAAAAGGAAGATACACTGGCACATCTATCATACTCATGTCAAGTTAACAAGCTAATTGCAAATATAAAATATTCAAATAAGCAAGAGTAGAAATTACAAGAAATCAAATTGGCTACCCGTGTAGCAACATTCACCCTCCATAACTCCGAAGGGAACAAGCAGCAGCAGACCTAACACAGAAAATTCGTGAGAGCCCGGCACTCATATTGTACGAAGATCTTGAAAACCCACCACCCCTAGGCTTGATATCACGTCATCCTATATGGGGAGACGAATCATACACAGACTTCGACCTGTCACAGGCTTGGTAGGAGATATGGAAGAGGTGCGATGTAGAGAACAAATCTTAAATCGATGACCCAGTGGCAAAGGTTTCGGGCTTCGACCTTCCAAGCGCTTCGATCAATGGGCAACCTTGAACCAATTCAGGACTGACGCCAGCACCTGTAATAGTTCCCTACAGCGCTGGATTGCTCGGAAGTCCCCTCTGTATGCCTGTGGAGAGGTGCAGACGGTGCGACACATTGTGGAGGATTGCCCATTCTCTGCGTTCAGAGGTGGACTGAAAGATCTACAATCGGCTTCTGACGATGCGATCATGTGGCTAAATGTGAAATTCTAGCCCCTGCTTGGAGTTTGTGACTTGAGGTGCATTTGTTGCATACGAAATATATACATCAAGAATGACTGACAATAATGTTCTTTGAATTCCAGTTTTCATTCTTCGTGCAAAAGCCAACAGCGGAAACAAATTGGAAATGGTCGGGTCTAAATTTTCACATTCTGGACGCAATTGCTAATGACATGAATTTCACGTAAGTTTTTTTCAATAAAATTTATCTGAGAACTGCGAAATCAAAATCTCGCAATGTACTTAAAAGTTGAAATAATTGAAATCAAATCGAAATGAAATAGTTCATTTAAATCGTTTAAGCATATCTTGAATGAACTCATTCCCAATGTTTTAGCAATACAACTGCTTAATTATAGCATTCCGTTAGGGGATGAAATTGTCCCTGAGCGAATTCTATTAAGCTAACCTTAACTTAAAACTTTTGATCGAGCAATCACTTCTAACAGACTCAAAATCAAAGACTTCAGAAGTTAAAATAATATCTTCTGATGCCTGATGTTGACGGTCCAAACATAAACAAAGCAGAATGGAGGAAGATGCATAAGCAAATGATAGATGCATGCGATAGCGGTCTCATCGATGCAAATACGCATGTCTTCCACGCATTTCATGAGTTTTCAAAAGGACTGCAGGAGTTGGGTTTAAACTTTGCCACATTGAGCAATGAAATATTTTTCATGGATCAGCGGCAAGGCTTGTGGATCTGGATAATTAATTTGCAGGCTGAGTTCGGTAACACAAAAAGGAGATAGACACAGATTTCAGGCCACTATTCGCAAGATACTCTGAATATCCGCGTTCTCCGCGACATCTACAGGGTGACTTTCTATTCTCCGCCGCCGCGTGTGGAAAACGAGTATATTCTGAGGATATCCGCGTTCTCCGCGACATTTGCTGGGTGACTTTCCATTCTCCTGTATTTTGGAGGCCAGTTTCTTCGTGTCAATGTCAGCTGAGGTGAGAGCTAAACGAAGACAAGCCTCAAAAGATGTTTGCTTCAGAAGCCTTCTCTCTCTCTCTCTGGATTTGATCGACTTCATTGTGGAAAATGTTAGCTGACAAAGGTAAGTACTTCCAAACATAGGAGAGAAAGCGTAATCCACAGCGGCGCAGATTTGGGCATTGATCTTCACAGTACCTTTGGTTAAGGAAAACTGATTTCTTTGTATCACATAATTCAAGCTGTAAAGCATCTGCTTCTGATACAATTATCATCTACGGAGCGTTGAATGCATTGAAACTTTTCTCAAAGTGGAATCGCTTGTCGAAGTCTTCAATCAGAATATCAAGTGTTTCAACAAAGCAATAGAAATCATCAATATGAAATACAAATTTATAGGTCAAACTTGAAATATGTGTGTAGTATGGGTCATTCCACGATGACTCTCCCAATTTTCGGAACTTTTTGTGACACGTCTCAGATTTTGCTGATTTTCGGACATATGTTTACTATGCATTAGAAAACATCAAATCTGAAATATTATCTTCCTATTTTGAATATAGCCGGATATAGAGCTATTTTTAGAAATTTCATTTTTTTCATAATTTGAAAATTCTCAAAATTTGAATTTTCACGCAGCTGGAACTTTCTTCTGTATATACGTTACGCAATCAAAATTTGCATGCAGCATCAGCTCGGTATCACGGAATTCTTGTATGAATTTCAATGGTTAACTGGCATGTAGAACACCAAAGATGGTGAAAAAATAGGGTCAGCGAAAAAACACGAAAAATTCAAACTTATCTCACAACTTTCTATATTCCTGTTACCCGTGATAACAATAATACTTGTGTTGCTGCATATCATCACATCTGTGATCTTAAGCGGTAACCAGAATACAGAGGCTGCACCAGGCAATAAAAAAACGCGATTTCTCAAAAATGCCGAAAATGGTTGTTTTCAAAAATTGGCCAATTTTTATTTTGCACGATTTTTCAATATATTATGTCAACATTATAAAAGTAGTATCGATAAGTAGCATTTATAGTACAATAGTGCTTGAAAACGTTAAGTTGGTGTGCGGTAGGAAATTATTCCCTTTGCTGCATATTATAAATGAAACTTTGATATCCTGCAATACAGCCAAACATGACTTTCGAAGTTCGAGTTCTGTTGGACTAGATATACTTTATCAATCGACATTGTACTTTTGAATAGCAAAGTTTCTGCGAAATGCTCAGGATCATTTTATCTTACTGTTTTCTCAAGTAATCAATCACTTTTAGCAATTTCAGCTATTCGAATGGTGAGACATCATTCGCAATAAACCAGAGAAGAGGCCTAATGCATTTGTAACAATCACTATTTCAAAGTTGATGTTGATAAATATTGTGTAGAAAAGAAATGCAAGACAATTCGATTGTGGTGGAAAATGATTTGGTTACAAGAGGTATGTAGAATCTCTTTCGATAACAGATGAATGACTTATGAGTTAGCTACCATGATCATCAATTAGTATCGGAAGATCCTTCATACAGGAAATGCATTTTTGATTACACCAACCAATGGGGAACCTCAAATTGAAAACAATTGGGCTATTGATATTTTGGTATCATGATATTGTGAAACATTGATCATGAGAGGCCGCTCCATTCTGCTCTGAAGTTTTTCAATAGCATTCTAAATTGATCACTTAATAATCACATTAAAGCGGTTATATGTAACCCAAACACATGGTTCTAATGGACAAGAATAGAATTTTCTTGTATGCCTCTTTATTACCAAATATACGAAAAAGCATTATTTTTTTGCTTAAATTTTGGGAGGTTGGGTAGAATCCGTTTAGCTTTTTTCTTTTTATGAAACCTATAATCCTGGGTTATTTTTGTATAGCGTGCAGTTTTAAGTAAGGCTTAAAATTGACCTGGTTTAATGTTTCTGTGAACAGGAATAATTTTCTTACATTCGTATGAGTGATTTATGAATCAGAGTGATCAACAACGGCAATTGTTCATATCAAGCGTAATCAATGATTGACATGGGATATTGATTATGATTCTTGAAATATTTGTCCACGCCTGCTTCTACTCATTGGGAATTCTTCACTTTGAATTCAATTTGCGAAAGTGAATACTTGAAATAATTAGTTACTAAATTGCAAATGTAAAATTACATGAAATTCAGTCAGTCGCCGTCCTGTAATATCTATGTATCTTACTTAAACCAAAGTGTTTAAATATATCAAGTGTGGAAACTCCCCATTACTCTAATGTATTTTTAGTGGCGACAAATCCGCCATCTTTTTTCGCCAAGATAATTTTCAGATATTTATATTCATCAATTTCAAGAAGTCGCTGTGGCTAAAATATTTGGTGACAACTTCATTACTCTAGTGCTTCCTACATAAAATTTACTGCTTTACTCATTTTTCACATCAATTTTGATGTTGAAGGTGTCATTTCTGAATAATATGGCTTTATAGATGAAACAGTGGAGAAATTGTGTCATTTGGCTCTCAGATATTGTTTGTCTACATAGTGAAGATGCATCTAATACAAATATTTCCTGGAATGAGAAGAAAGGAATATTTGCTTGCTATTTTAGCAACATTTTTGTGCTTTAGATGGTTCTTTAACGTTTCATATGCCAGTGAAGATCAACTCCGCGTGGTTGACTCACGTGACTTTTGCGCTTGTCCTAAAACAGCCCGTCATGCTCTTATTTTACTGATATCTGTGTTCATGCATCGAGTGCACCAGTAGCAGGAGATTCCACCATCTTCATGATAATTGAGCGAGATGTTCCCACGCAAATCACTCTACGTTTTCAATGTTGTGACGTCATGCGTAGTCGCTGTCTGATTGCTTTATTAACTAAGGAAGCAGACAGACAGTCACTTCTGTGAGACTGTTCACAAGGCGCACGATCTTCTAAATTTTGCTGTTCAGTGAATCATTATGATCTGTGCGTGAAATGGCGTCTGGTAAGTTGATGTTAATGATAGTTAATTGAATCAACTCAAGGTTTTGCAACACGAGTATAGTCACTACATCTGATGCAGTTGATATCACCAATCCACAGTTATACATTTCATTTAGTAAAAGTAAATATAATTTTTAAGTGGCAACTCAGTGATGGTTAACTACGTAGTCCACACAACCTCGTTCATGATGATGTTCAAGGTTGACAAACACTCTGTCTAATGGTCGATCTTGTAAAAAAAAGTTTGACGCAATCAACTGGATCATTAAGTCTGTCAAATTTTTGGCATATAATGAAACTATGTGTAAAGACGATAATTGTATAAGGTGCAATAATTTCCGCCATGCCCATTATGACTGGGCAGCAAGATCAATTTCGCACTATTGATCCGATTCAACCAAGTTTGCCGCATCATGAATGTTATACGAAAAGCTTCTTCCAAGTTACTATGTTTGATAACGAGCACCCTTTAATAACAAATTTAGTAGGCCTATTAGAGAAAGAGTAGTGGCAGCTGAGAGAGTCTTCTTGTGAGAGTACTTTCAAAAAAAGAAAATTGGCGGTTCTTTAATTCAATTAGCTAAAATGAAATTAATGTTTAGTTGCCAACAAGGCTTGATTTGATCCGATATCAAAGGCGTGAGGTTATTCGCACGCAATGTTGCGTGTAAATAACCAGACAACTGAGGCCAAGTTATTCCCACGTAAAAGTGGGTGCCAGCAGCCATAACTATACAGTGAGGTTTTCAGACGCAACAATTCGTCGAAATGTTAACTATCGTTGCTGAACGGTTACATTTTTGCATGATCACTTCAAAGATTCCGCATAATTTATTATTTTAGGCATTCATCGTTAGAATTAAGCAATTGCTTCTTAGAAGTGGTTGTCTACTGAACACGTTACCAAAGTTTCATAGTATCAAATTTATTGGAAATTTTACAGATTTTTGGCATATACATGTAATGATATGCTGATTCTGTCTTCTTGACAATTCGTAGTCGCTGCTCGTCCGCGATTTCCACATGATCATCATTATTCTTCAGTAATTGTACAGTTTTTAATTTGATGTGAAATCAACATGTTTGAGAACAGTGGTAGGCATATCAGAAGGTACAAATTGATGCACTTGTTTAATCTGTAGGAGTAGGCATATTCAAAATGTTAAAGCGGGCATTGATTCCTTTGCTTAGTTATTCGGATGAAGCTTTTTTGACATGCGGCAAACTAGGGCGAATCAGACATTGTTGGTAAGAAATCTATTTATTTGCTCAATGATAGCCACTATCACATTATGACTTATGTCAGTGGTGTACTTATGGGTTATCTCCCCCACGTTTTCTAATTTGTCTAAAATCTGCTAAAATGAATCAATCGTCACAAAACTTTAAACACACGTAAGTGTGTGTATTCTCTAGCCAGATACCAAGTTTTAGGCAATTCGAAGAGGTCCTTTTTAAATTAGGAGCGATAACTTAAAGTGCAGCGATGCCGATAGCTTGATCTGACTTGTCAATGACATCGTCTGAACAGTAAACACTTGAGGTTAACAAAGTCATCTCACGACAACTCGTCAAGCGATGATGACCAGGCCAAATCCTTTATATTAATATGCTTGGCTTAATAAAGGTGTGGCAAGGTAGTGGTCGTGGGAAGATTTCAAATTGCAGTGGATGAGACGAAGAGGGAGAGAGAACAATGCACACACGAGTAGCAATGATACGTCGAACAGACGAAGTCACATCAAGCAAGATGTTGACATCGCTACACTTCACGTTATTGTATCTAATACAAAAAGTACTTGTCCGATCTACATAAAATTTTGCATGTTGGTAGAAAACATGCTTGAGTACGTGTACCCGAAGTTTAGTGACGATTGATTATCAGTAGATTTTAGACAAATTAGAAAACCTGAGGGGGGGAGACAACCCATAAGTATCGTCAGTGGTAGGCAACCAATTTGTGGTAGTGATGACTTACAGATCTAGTTGATTACATCACAGTTGGTTGTACTGTATCGGCCGTTAGATGAATCGAATACCTACAAACTTGTATTGTGATGAGTCTGACACATTTGTTGCAATATGTTTTATTTAAGCCTTTAACAGAAGCTTAGTAATCAAATTTTGATCAATTTAGAAAAGCTGTTTCTTCAACCGAAATTTATATTTATCATGATTTGAAAATGTCCAACTACGCTGCGTTTATTTTATGATGTTAGCTCATAAAAACAATGATTTTTTATGGGTGTGCGCTGCACTCACTTGCTCGCACCGAAAATTTTCGAAGTCATGCTGAAGCAATTATTAGTAGGCCTATAGGTGAAACATTATTTGTTAAAATTAATAATTATAAAAAAAATTATAATAAAAATTCTGAGAGATTTTGCTGCCAAAAATAATTTGTCATGAGCTTGAATGCCCAGTAAATTTCCGTCATGAAAAAATGCTATTCATATGTCTATTACTTTCTTGGAGTATTGAAATTGAAATATTGAAATATAATTGAAATATTGCTTTAGGAAGTTACTTTTGATCATCCCTATGTATGTGCATTTTTGTCAACATCGTGAAGCAGTATGAGGCAATCAGTATTCAGTACTCTATACTGCACTTTGAAATGCTTAATACCGATGTCAGATGAACATGTACGGTGGAATTAATTGATAATTATTCACAACGTCTAGACAAAAACTTGAATGAACAGCACTCGAAATTTTATTGGCACAAGTGATCTAACCAAAAGTGAAACGTTTTGTGGTTTATTCTATAGGCCTATAGCTTTATAATACAAATTTCGGTTGAAGGCCTTTTCTGAATTGATGCAGCCTATGATGTTCCAACCGATGAAATCAAATCTGCGTCACAAATGCTTTCATCTGCATCTGAATGTTTCGTGTTGCTTTCCCTTTTCTGTTGTGAATATAATTTTACTTTTCAGTGATTTGCCGAAAGCCGAGGAACTATTGTATTAATTGCTCAATATACTCGAATGCAATTAATACAAAGTATCTGCAGCTTAAGGCTGGAGCGTCATTCATCATTTTTCATTATTTTCATCACTAACAAAAACAGTCATTTACGTGATACATCATTAATTTAGTGACAACATTTCAGAATTTGACTATTTCTTTATAAATTGTTATCTCAACACGGATCATCAAATACTGCTATTGATCATATAAGGAAATACAAGGGAATACTCTGATGTGAGAAGAAAATGAGAAGTTAGGATGTCAATAAAATAATTATTAAATTTCACATAGGATGCTTTCATAATCAGATGAAAAAATTAGGACTAAAAAAATACATAATGTAGGTAAGGTCCATCATATTTCCAACATACATTCATGAATGGAAATCTAAAACTGATCAATGAATGTATGTACAACTGGTCATCAATAAGAAAATGAAATATTTCTAGATTCGATACAAAGATTTTCAGATGTTCAGTGGTCAAAAGTTTGTAGACACGTTCATACACAGTACATGAATGCAATCATAAGTACCCCCACCCCCCTCCTTTAATCGTATAGAGTGGTTTGTAGTCGTCTATACCTTATTAATCAATTAATTTCTATGCCAAATCAAATCTAGCATTTTAACCATAGAAATGGGTCTTCATCTCATGTTTTTGTCTTCTAGATGTCTACGGATAACTATGTAATTTTTCACTACTTCATAGTTTTGACATAGCTATTCAGTCCCTTCCATTCAATATTTCAATACTATTCTGTTGTCAATCGCGATATCAAATAAAACTGCTTATAAGAGCTGGCGAAAAAGTAATATCATAGCTGTCGCCACAAATCAACCATTGATTCCATACTTCCCTTATATTACTTTGACTTAAACAAGCCTGCATTTGCACATGAAAAGTTTGAACTATTTTATTCAGGTGTGATTTAACAATAGCTGTTTGCTAAATATACATCTATAACGATCTCGAATATGATGAGTGAAACGCAGATGAGAGATTCTCAGTGTCATTTAAAAATACAGAAGGTAGCCTACATGTACAATGAGATCCATTACTGATTATCCTTACCAATCAGTAGAAGGGCAACAGTGATACCTGGGAGAAGATTGCTGCTGCTTCTTCTCCCAACCAAAAAAACCCCAAGAAATGAAGATCGAAATTCTGTCAACAATACTTAAGGTAATCTATTAGGGTCTACTAGACTAATATTAATGGTTCGTGGGTTTCGCTCAGAAAACATTCTGCAATACTGAGTCAGTCATGTTTGGCTGTATTGCAATATATCAAAGTTTCATTTATAATATGCAGCAAAGGGAATAATTTCCTACCGCACACCAACTTAACGTTTTCAAGCACTATTGTACTATAAATGCTACTTATCGATACTACTTTTATAATGTTGACATAATATATTGAAAAATCGTGCAAAATAAAAATTGGCCAATTTTTGAAAACAACCATTTTCGGCATTTTTGAGAAATCGCGTTTTTTTATTGCCTGGTGCAGCCTCTGTATTCTGGTTACCGCTTAAGATCACAGATGTGATGATATGCAGCAACACAAGTATTATTGTTATCACGGGTAACAGGAATATAGAAAGTTGTGAGATAAGTTTGAATTTTTCGTGTTTTTTCGCTGACCCTATTTTTTCACCATCTTTGGTGTTCTACATGCCAGTTAACCATTGAAATTCATACAAGAATTCCGTGATACCGAGCTGATGCTGCATGCAAATTTTGATTGCGTAACGCATATACAGAAGAAAGTTCCAGCTGCGTGAAAATTCAAATTTTGAGAATTTTCAAATTATGAAAAAATGAAATTTCTAAAAATAGCTCTATATCCGGCTATATTCAAAATAGGAAGATAATATTTCAGATTTGATGTTTTCTAATGCATAGTAAACATATGTCCGAAAATCAGCAAAATCTGAGACTACGTGCCACATGTCATTGGGTGAGTCATCGTGGAATTACCCATAGTTAAGAAAAAGACAAAATAAATTTTTCAACATGATTCTACAGATGTCTAAAGTGAAATGATTTTTGAAATTTTCTACGACGTGGGCCGCATTGGAAGAAGCCGCGGGCTATACTTTGGACAACCCTGTCCTAGATAGTTAAAAATAAATTGATGAAATATGTTATGTATTTCATGATATCATTTGGGTCATAGCTTCATAAAATAACATATTTTACTACATCAACATGTATGTACGATACTTCAAGGGCATCAAAATCTTGTGTCAATAAAGAGAAGACGGCAAAACACGTATTGTAGCTGCAGTGAATTTCTACGAATCAGCATATTCTGAGAAAATAACTTTTCTGTTCATGCAAACAGAAATAGAAAATCTTGGAATAGGCCAATTGTTTATTTCGATTGAAAATATAAAAAGTTTACAAATCATGCAAATGATGCCAAGTTCCGATATCCATTTCATTGACCACCGTATTTCGTTCATCAAAATCATCATGGAGCAAATCATTTATTCAATTATTATTGATTCTCATTGAATCATTTATATAATTTGCATGATTTGTAAACTTTTTATACATGCAATGCATTTTTGCATACTTTGTTTTTGTTCACACAGATTTACCTTTAGAATGATGCATTTCCTGTTTCAGTGAGTTAGAGGGATTCGTGTGTTATTGTGAATGTTGAATCCTTTCCTTGTTGCAGCATGTGTTCCTTTTCTTGATTTCTTAATTAATTTTTTTCTTGATTTCTTTTTTAATTCGGTCATTTTTTAATTTCATTCGGTTATATCAAAGTAAGTATGGGTTATATATTCGGTGTCATAGCTGCTTGCCGCTTGGTGATTGCGATTGAGGTCGGTCCACTGTTCGAAGCATAAAGCTACTTTTAGGCTCCTTTTTGGAGAGTCATCAAGCATCTCTCACTCTTCGTAATGTTTCTGGTTGCGCAATAAAATCATTGTTGTATATAATCATTGGTTGGATGATGTCTTTGATTGAATTAGGAGTTTAACCCATTAACGACCATGTTCCCGCTGCGGGAACATTCTTTTAAGACATGATTATGAGCATTAAAGAACACAATAGGAAGGAGTTGGGCGCTAAAAATATACAACAATGATCCAAAAAACATATGTCTGACAGTTTCATGGTGATATAGTTAACAAGTTGCGTCATGGAGAAGGAGAAATCCATTTTTTTGGAAAATCATTTCAAAATTATCAATATTGCTGATCAAATGCCTTCATAATTGAAATTTGGACCAACAAATCACATCAGACCGATGAGTCGTGAGCTCCTGGCATTCTCCACCCATTGGTGACATATCTTTTGAAAAATTGATTATCTACTTCGATTCCCAGTTGTTTGAAAAATGTTCCCACAACGGGAACATGGTCGTCAGGGGGCTTGTGCACTAGAGTTGGTCGGCTCTTTTGATTGATGCTCTGCAAGTAATTTTATCTTACACGTGCGGCTACTTGAGTGAAATTTCCGCGAAGATTGACTGTAAATTTGATGTTTCTGTGAGTTACATGCTGCAGAAAGTGGTTGTAAGTGTACACGTGCATGCATGTTTATTTTGAGTGTGATAAATCAAAGCTATTTCCGCCGAAGAAACGGCGAAACAGCGTAAATCAAACACACAAATCTCTCTGACCCTTGACTGTGCCTTGAGCTTGCATCAATAATTGGGTCGTAGGGCAATCGCCAAATTCTCAGGCAGACTATGACATTGTTAACAACCTCATTGTACTGAGGATATCGGACAATTTTGATACATTGAGAGATAGGAGTTTCCACAGCATAGTCAAGCTGCTGAACATAGATATTTTCTGTATTCCAGTCTTCTCACGAGTTCACAGTCTTTCTCTACCATAGTGTGCGGTGACAGTTGCTATTTTGAATCAGTGTGCTCTACAAAGTCATTTTCTCGTCTGCTTGAGAATAGTTCAGCGAATCTCATTATGATGAAGAAATTGAAGTTGGATGAAGTTGTTGCAATGCTAGAAGATGACGAGTCGTTTGTGAGTACAGACATTGCAATGCAGCCACCTAGAGATGGAGATTGCTCAGAGGAAGACAGTGCAGATAAGGACGATTTTGACATCAATCGATTGAGCGGCAATCATCTATTGGCCGAGGCTGGCGTTCGAATAAATTACGGTGATCGAATATCTGATACCATGGATGATGATTCACAAAGTGAGTCCTTGGGCGATGCCTTGCAGACTAACTCCATCCAAGACGACAGCAGTCATAGAGGACGTTTGAGTGATGAAAAGCCTCCACTACTGACTGATTTGAGATGGACTAATCGTGACATCAAATCAAGGAATTCACAGAGCACACCTGAAGTGAACCACTTAGAGGAAATTGGGACACCTCTCTCTCTCTGCTCGAATTGTTCTTTGATGACATGTTGATCTCAGACATTGTTGACTTTACAACGTTATACGCACAAAGAGAGAAAAGTGACACAGAGTTTGGCATCACAAAGGAAAAATTTCGCTTAGTTTTGGCAATGCTTTTGATGAGTGGATACCACAGATTGCCAGATCGTCGATTGTATTGGAGTCTGTCTCCGGATCTCTTTGTTGCTGCCATGTCGGACACTATGCCACGTAATGAGTTCGAAGGAATTCTACGAAATTTGAATTTATGTGAATTATTATTTATTATTATGTGTGTTACTCGAATTTAGACAAAAGTGACAAATTTTCAAAGCTGCGTCCTCTCATCACAAACCTTCATTCCGGTTGCTTTCCTATCTCGGAACAAGGGGCATTAGTGCAACTGGTGTAATCAATAAAAAAAAATTGAGCAAGTGTGATATCATGGGTAACAAAGATCTTGAGAAAAAAGAACGAGGTCATGTAGAACAGGTGACTGCAGAACAGGATTCGACAACTATAACAGTTGTAGGTTGGAATGACAACCGAGCTGTCTACTTTGACTCCAACTGTCTTTCATCCAAACCAACAAGAAATGTACAAAGATGGAGCAAGATTGAGCGAAAGTATATTCAAGTGTCGCAGCCGAACCAATTCCATTGCTACAACCAGTTCATGGGATACGTCGATAGAATGGACCAAAATGTTGCAAAGTATAGAATCGGAATTCGCATGAAGAAATGGTGGTGGACTCCATTCGCATGGATGCTGGATGTGGCCTTGCAAAACTCTTGGATTCTTCATCGCATCAATAAGTCATGTGACAGTGCACAACTAAGTTTGCTGGACTTCTGACGTGAAGTCGTGATCTCCATCCTTCTGAAATATAAAACCAGTCGAAAGCGATCATATTCCTCTGCTGCAATTTGCAATGTTCCTTCAGAGGTTCGATTTGATGATGTGAAGCATCATCAAACTCCCGCACAAAAGCAGGGTAGATGCAAAGTCTGCAAAACGAACTCTAGAAGATGTTGCGCAAAGGGCCGAGTAAATTTGCATGATGAGTGTTTTGAAGTGTTCCATCGATACTGACTTAAGTTATGTATGCTATGTCGTCTTGTATTTCGCTAGTGGGCGCGCTTGAGATCACCTAAACGCATAAAGCAGCTTGCAGACTTGGTATAACATTTGAATTTCAAACTGATAATACAGGTTTCTATGATTGATTCTGAGTTTTCATTCTAGCAGATCTCATGGATTTGACACTTTTTATCATAGTTGAAGTATAGTCAATCAAACATGTCATCATATCATGAGCAGATATTTCAAAGTTGCATGTTATGAAAAATATCGCAATTTTCATAGACAGACTCTCTGCCGCCCATGTTCCCGCCACGGGAACATTTACAAAAAAATCAATATATTTTTCTGTAGTGATGTGATATCTTTTTCAATGTCATTCCGTTTGCTTTTGGATCAAGGCAATGTAATGCAAGCAGGTTTGAGATCATTTTACGTAGTTGGTCGTTAATGGGTTAAGTTTGTCTGTAAAAGATAGCAGTAACCAGATTTCGACATAACTGCGTATTTGTCTCAATCATTTTGTAGATTTTACCTTAATGTTGAATATAAAAGAAAAGCTTCTTCTCTTCGGTTGTTGTAGTTTTGACTGCTGGAGATTTTGCGTGCCTGTCAATGTATCCAGGTTGGCACTCATTGCATATGAGGATGTCTCGAGTAAAGGAGGTATCTTTCTGGTAATGTCGTGGTGAGCACAGTGCTCTTGCTCAGTTGGAAAGAGCTCTGACAAGACTGCGCTTATACATTTTTGATGAAAAAGATTTATAATCTCTGTATAGACAGATAAAGGAAGCTTTGCGGTAAATGGTTGTCGTCATAATACCATCTGCTTCCCGATGAAGCTCAACATCTAAGGAATGTTAAGCATGTTATTTTGTGAATGCGATGTCTTGGTGCTATCAATCAAGTTCAGGATAAGGGACTCACTATCTTCTTTCATTTTTAGAATTAAAGTGTTATCGATTTACCGTCCACAATACTAGTGATTTCAATAACCCACGAGTTTTTCAATAGCACCCATGATAATTTCGCTGAACGATCCACGTACAGGAGACCCCATTGCTAACTATCTCGCTAAGGTAGGTGACGTTGTTGAATGAGAAGGTGACATTTGAAGATAAAGTGGTGAAAGGTCTTCAGATTTCTTCACCCACTGTTCGTTCAACTCTCAATTGCTGGAACCATTTCAAGTAAATATTGATCTACTTTGAAATTAAATGATAGCAGGATTGCACCATAGAAAGTTCAGAACGAAATAGGGATGCCTTTCTCGCGTACTTTTGCAAATCCATAAAATCGTGAATAATACAAGCATGCGGAACAGGGTCTGGTGGAAGCTCTTTAATGAGCTTGATCAGTACGTCATTCACATTCTATTGAGATGCGTGATCATTCCAGTCGCTGATTTCACCCAATTTTAGGAATTTAGACTCATCGTTAACAAAAGTCTCCATCCGCTGTACATGCGGATGCTTCGTCATAATTGCTGTGTCGTTACGTCTATCAGTGTGCATTAATAGTTATTCTGGTCACTGTTGAACTATCAGCGTTCTCAAGTTTGATTGATACTGGACAATCATGAGCATGATTTGGTAGCGACGCTTCAACATGGGTGCGATCCTTACTCAAAGCTTTTTTTTTACCGAAACGATAGCAGCAAACCAGAAACGATAGTTTCGGTAAAAATCATTATGATCTCCCGTCGTCTGGTCAATTACACTTACTCAAAGCGACTAACCCATGTCGCTACAGACTTGCATAGAATCAACTTTTGATAGCCGTAAGCCTCTAGACGAATGGCGAGGGCTTGATCCTCTTCTTCAGTAAGTTCATTGTCGCTTATGTTCAAAACATTGCTAGTGTCTTGTCCCCGAAATTCATGACCAGCAAATACAGATTGATGCATAGAACATGAAACACCCTTGAAAACTAAGTTACAATAACTCACTGAATATTGCATGCGATTCTCTGAAATTTGGACTACATATCAGATTTACTTGGTTTTTTAGTTGTGAATATTAGCTGTGATCAACACCAAAAATACATCCAAAATATGGGACTCCGTAAACAAGTTACTTAATCGAAAGCCAAACTATCCAAGTTTTGATCCTAATGATCTTGCAGATGTCTTCTCATCTGTCTATAAATCACAACCAGTCGATGAAAATTTCTCTGTTTGTGAAGATGCTCTCCCTTCCACAGTTATTGAAATAACGCTATTGGACGTCATCTCAACTATTCGATCTATGAAAAATGGGTCGCCGGTGCCTGACAATATCTCTGTTTGGATTTTCAAAGACTATTGCGAAATTCTCTCACCTATTGTCCATCACCTGTGTGTTTTAAGTGTCACTAAGGGAATTGTTCCAGATGTATTCAAACGGACGACTTTCATTCCGATTGCCAAATGCTCCAATCCATCAGAACTGGATTTTCGTCCTATCTCATTACTGTCGTGTGTAGGGTTGTTGTATATCCCGAATAATCTTATCCCGGGAAATAAATTAGTAAGGTTTATAAGCCGAATACATTGATGATAGATTATCAACAATATTTTAGAATAACTTGAGGACAATATAATATGCAAATACATACAGTGGTGATAAAAAAATGGGACAGCTACATTTTCATCAATTTCAATCGCTTCTCCTGCCTTTTATGTTTAATGTACAATAAGAAGGCATGCATCATTTAAAAGCTAACGAACGAAGTTTGCTGTTTAGCAACCAATAGAAATCGCACTATAGTTTTTTGTCTAAATTGGCTGGCAAAATGTTTTAAAATATAATAAAATTTACATATAAATATGGAATTAATGTAAAATGATTGTTTAAATACATTCAGAGTGGTTTAAAAAATAATTTTATTAGTTTTTAGATCTTTTCTGAATGTATTTAAGAAGCCGTTTTACATTATTTTCTTATTTATTTAAATATGATTTTATTCTTTTTTGCCAGCCAATTTAGACAAGAATTTTGTAATGCGTTTTCTATTGGTCGTTAAGACAATAGAAAATCGAAGTCTTCCAATCACAGTTTGTTTATTGTTGAAACCGAAATTACACATAATACAAAAGAGCGACATATCTACCCTATTAATATCTTTGCTGTAAATAAATCACAAATATTATGTATTTCCCGGGATCCCGAAATATTTTCCCGGGAAATCGATTTCTCGAAATTAGCTGATTTCCCGGGAAATCCCGGTTTCGGGAAATCCCGGGAAACAACCCTAGTCGTGTGTCACTAAGGTGCTAGAAAAGCTTGTTTTAAAGAAGTGGTTTATGCAGATCGTGCCTCAATTACACCATTCTCAATTCGCGTTCATCCCTAGATCAGGACAGGGAACGATTTCTGCACTGACATTTGTTGTGAGCCGCATTCTCTCCTTCCTTGATTCCCACGGAGCTGTGCGTGTATTATCGGTAGACTACAGCAAAGCTTTCGACAAGATTCCACATTCTACCATCTTCAAAGCACTTGAAAGACTCAAACTTCCAAAGGAAATTACTCGAATGGATTCGTTCCTATCTTCAACACCGGAGTCAGAACATCAAAGTTGGCGACTTATATTCAAAGAGTTACACCTCCTTGTGTGGTGTTCCTCAAGGAGGAGATCTTTCCGCAATGCTTTTTGCGATCTCTATTGACAGCTTGAGAACGACTTTTACAAACAGCACCCTAGTCAAATTTGCTGACGACTTGTGCCTGCTCCATTTTGTGAGAAATGCTCATGAGGATCATTTGAATGATGAACTGGATAGCATTGTGTCTTGGTCCACTGCTAACGGCTTACAGTTTAATCCCAGCAAAACCGAAGTGATGAACATCATTACTAAGCACTCAATATCCTTTCCAACGCTGGTGGATTGCCATGCAAATTGCGTAATCGAAGAAGTACCAAGCATCAAGTTACTTGGGATTATAATTGACAACAATCTCCAATGGTCTGAACACATTGATTACGTGCTAACTAAAGTGAGGAGCGGATCTACATGCTGTATTGCTTAAGACAAGTCAATGCTCCAGCGAACATACCGTGGACTGTCTATTGCTTGATGCTTCGCTCCGTCGCCAGTTATGCCTACCCTGCATGGTGTAATGTATCTAAATGTAGATTTGAAAAATTGTTGACCCTAGAACGTGGTGGATTTTCAAACTGTTTTCCATTGGAGGCAGAGAAACATTCTCGGACTTTTGCAATGGATTAGCCAGTCGGCTTGCTGTTAAGGCTCTTGATCCGTTGCACCCATTACATGTCATGTATGACTACAATTCATCGAGATTCCGTTCGACAAGGTCAGAGCCACAGGAAAGTAAAAACGAAAACGCGACTCTTCCAAGACTCATTTGTGAGATTTGCATGATTCTTAGTGACCTTTGTTCCTATTGTATGACCATGCCATTATGTTTTGATCATCTTTCAATTGTCTTGCCACTTCTGAATTTCTATTTGAAATGCTGAATAAAGCAACGATTATTATTATTATTATAGTTGTGTGAAATTGTGTAGATGTTTCCCGTTTTCATTTTGTAGATCAAATAATGCGGATAAATTAACCATTTTTTCATTTTAAATGCATTGAATGAGTCATATGTCCGAATGAAGTAGAATATTTCAAGAAGTAGAACACTAATATTCATAAAATATAGGGCACTGATTTTATTGAATGGAGAACCCTTAATTCCAGCAATACATTTTATGTACATTGGTGGTGTCATTATGTTTCCGGTTCTCTCGTATTGAAGGTTCTGGTCGTCCATGCAGGACATCCAAACGTAGAAACTGGTAAATCATGAGACTTGTGAAAGTTGAACCTATTCTGTCTTCAACTGAAATGGCTGCGACTATTGACTCATCAATATCCAAGTCAGTAATTCGACGAAGATTGATTAAATCAGGATTTTAAAAGTAAACGGCCATCTCAAATTGAATTGTCCGATCGACATATTGAGGCTCGATGAAGATGGGAAATGAGTCATTGCCATTAGTAACATCAGTGGAATCGCGTTGTTCGGTCAGATGAAACCTCAGTTCGTCTGGAGGATAGTGACGGATGCACATGGCGAAAGCCTTTCTTCCATGCAGCCACGTTTTATTTGTCTCGCATTCATTCTTCATGCTGAATATTCAAAAAGAATGCAGACTGTGCCTATTTCAAAAGTCGGTGAAGCTTGAATTCAGGTCCCCAAAACCAGAGACAAAACTCCACCACAAAGTCACTGCACCGGCCTTCTCGATCAAGAATCTGTCATCATGTATAGGTTATTGGCTGCCGTTCTTAAGTAACTTCAGATGTTCATTTTCCCCATCACAATTAAGTACATCAGAGCAAGATAATAATTATAACTAATTTCGAAAATTTTCACCCCCTCTGGGCAAACGACGTAGAGATGAAACTAATTAAATTATCCATTAAAATTGAAACTTTCCTGTCTACTTGTAAGATACTACCTAGTACGGACGGACAGTGAGATAATACTGCACTGCAATTAACATAAATATATAGTGCATTCGTTGTGAAATGTCGAAAGGAGATAAAATGAAATGATCTGAAGGAACTTAGAAAATTGTAGAGATATAAAGAAGCCAATACATCAGACAGTCTGACAAAATGTCTTTCTCTTGTTTCTCTCTTTCCAAACCTCTTTCCCACAAAAGAGGAATAGATTTCACACGCATCCAACACAAAAAGCAACGTGTTTCGACAATTTGTTGAAATGCTCATCCTGTGATAAATGAAGCATTCCATTTTGCATCAAATAATGTTTTTCCGACTGGTGAGGCCCTCTGTAATGAAAGAAACTGAAATTTGAAAATCCTGTGCCAGTAATTCATATTGTCACAGTTCACTAGATTCTGATCTAGATTTCCAACTTAGATACAACTTGCATGCAGAAGGAACATGACTCAGGTGTTCATATATTTACTCTTCAGCATGTGACTTACCTTGACCTGTGTCTCGTGTAATCACAAGTTGTCATTTCTTTGAAAGCCTTTATATTAATCATCTAGTTTCGATGCTCATTTTCTACGTTATTAAGTTGTTATGCAATATGTCGACGGCAACTCGCAGCTGTGAGACAGTACCTAAATATTCATTGTTCAGAATCTCTGTCCTGGATATAAAGATCGTCAGTCATGCACCGAGAGCTCGTAAACCTGACAAAGCGATGGATTTTTATCAGCTGACGTCTTAAATGAACACGCTCAAAGGAAATTCCATCTACAACTTCATTGAAATAAGTAATTTGTGAATAAAGCTATGATTAATCTCTTAATTTGACTGTATATCTGAACAAAAGTGTTGCATTGCTTGTTTGCGTGAAGAGCTAGCTAGCTCTTCAAACCTGAAGAGAATTAGTTTGCAAATAGGAAAGAACTTTAGAAAGTGAGCAATTTTACACTTAGGTGGAATCGTGATGCATACTAGCAGTAGTACTCTTCAACATGCTATGGTTCATTCAAATCAATTTGAAATGATCAAATTGCAAAAAAATTTGAAAATGACAGTGGCAGATTTAATTAAATAGGGAATGACATGAGCTATAATGTCCACCATTTTCATTGATAGTTGTGAAGGGGAAGTTTAATTCATGCTGAACACATTTTATGTCCTTTTTAAAAGCGTCTTAGGATAACTTATTCACATCGCTGATGTGATCACGCTCGCATACCTTTTTCTTCTATTTGACTATTTATACTTTTTGCAACATTCTCACAAATCTTTCCAGATATACAGTAACCAGACAACCTGATGGAGTGTACGGGAATTCGATGGATCCAAACAACATAACCGGTCCCTGGTCCGGAATGGTTGGAGCTATTCGTCAAAAGCGCTACGATTTCTCAACCGCCACTTTCTCCATTACTGCAGAAAGAATGCAAATTGTAGATTTCTCATCTCCCTTCTACCGAGACTGGCAAGTGGCAGTTTTACCAACTCCTGAACCTGAGAGTCGTGTATGGATGTATATGAAGATGAATCAGCCAATAGTGTGGGTTGTTCTTTTTGTTTCACTCTTTGTGACTGCTGTTACATTCTGGGTGGTGAACTGCCTCTCCTTGATCAACAAGAAGGCTTCAGAATTTAATCCTGTGGTCATGGAAATGCAAAGGTTTGGATATTCGATGATATACTTTTTCTCAGCATTGGTTTCAGAAGGTGAGGAGAACGCATTTTTAAAAAAATAATAATAAGCATTTCTTTGGAGATTAATAATGCATATAAAGAGATAAATACTCGCATGCATGTAAAAAGGCATTAAGTCACAGATATAAAAAACGCGATGCACAAGATGGAAGGAAGGAGTTTTTATATCAATCAGTTTTACAAAATCTAGTAGGCCTACTGGATGACTTTCAGATACTTGATGTCGTCTCATTCGATCGCTGTGGTATTCTTTCACTCAGCATCGTCGGTAATTGCTGAAATTGTCTTTGGCGTATACCGTCTGGTGCGCAGCTTTTCTAACCCATGTTTCTATCAAAAGGCCTTCATAATCATCATCGTGGCACTTAGTTAGAATGTGCTCTATCATGCGGATGACTTCTCATAACGGCTTCAAGAGAGTGCTTTTGTGATGTTGAAATGCTATACGGGAGCGCCATATTCAAGAATGCTTCGTATATAAACAATAAAATTCAATAACACCTGCATCTCCGAAATCTGATCACATCATTCTACTAACAAAATGCATCCTCATCTGTGCTTTCTTGATTATTTTCAATGTATGATTTGACCATTGACGATGAATTCAAGAAGCTTTGTTTGACGAATTGGATGGATTGATTATTTCCCCATCGACTTCTGTCTGATTTCAGTTCAGCTGTTTCTTCAATCATTTATTTCTTTTGTCCAATCAGCAACTTCATTCGCTCTCTGCGCAAGCAATAACTATCGAGGGATTCGTGAATAATGCAGTCGTCAACATACTTCATGCTATCTGTTAGGCCATTTATCATGAGAACAAATGCGAGTGGTCCAAATTAAGTAACTTCAGGCGATCTCTTGACATCTATTGAGAGTAATTATTGTGATATTTCACGCACTGCATGCACTGACATAAAAACAGATGCTCATTTACACAGCCATACAGGAGCGTTCATGTCTAGTAGCTTGCGAAGAAGAATGATATGATTCATTCGATCAAATGCTTTGTGTCAAAGGAAACTGTTCGAAATGCAGGTGGAAGGGAAGAGACCTGGTTCCATGCCGTCCAAGATTAAATGCGCAGACTCCGTCTCGAAGAAGAAGACGCTCAAGACCGAGAGAAGTGGAGGATCACCATCAAGAGAAGACCGTCCAACCCAGCGGAGCCTAGAAGACAGACGTTGACGGGATGAGTGAGTGAGACCTTTGGATAAAAGAGCTCTGCCAATATAATCATGGTCTGAGATGTAATCTAGAGCATCCATCATAGCAAGCATGGGTTGATAATTGAGCCGGTCTTTACACCGCCAAGTTGATTAGGGTCTAATTTGTCATGAACGTAGTGCAAAATACTATTCACCATTGTTGTTTCAGCAACAACTATACTGACGACACAAATAAGACTAATTGGTCAGAAATCGGATTCTAGTGATTTTGGCTTTCCTGTTTTGCTGATGTTTTGCTAATTTCTTAAGATCCATCAACATCAGGGTTGGCTCAACGGTGAGGTGCACGGGACAGTGTCACCCTCATTTCATAGCTCTGATGACTGTTCCCCTTGTTTGATTTAAGTTTGAATCAGTTTCCATGCATGAATGTAATGAATGGTATACATTTATTTTGAATACCATTTTTTCAAAAAAATGCGATAAATTAGTGGCTACAATTACCGTAAGTAGATTAAATGATAAGCATCTGATTAAACAAATATTCAAAATTGTTTATGTAAACATAGAAATTCCAAAGTTTAGTAAATCTTGGATTCCAAGGATAATCAAATTAATGAGAAAATTCAACATTGATTACTTATGCAACCCTCATGATATTGACGAAAATATAAATTACAAATCCAAAGCAAATAGTCGCTTAATTGAATATTTCAGACAACAATGGATTGAGGGTGCAAAAAATAGTCATAAAGGATTGAAATATTTAGAACTATGACGGTTTGAATGTAATCTGAAAACGTATCTGAATTTAACAAATGATAATAAAATAGTTCTTCCAATTTTGAGAATAAGAACTGGCAACCACACACTTTACTGAAATCGGTAGATATAATGACAGAAGATCATACAATGAATGTACATGTCAAAATTGTGACAGTGATGATATCGAAAATTTGGTGCACTTTATCTCGCATTGGTCAAAATACAGGGTGATTCAAAAGTCGCCATACATAGGGAAAACCTCTTTTTATCCAGAAATACATTTATTAGAGCAACAAAACAAGAAAGTAAAGCATGGAGTGAACTAAATCAAGTGCTCTATATGAGTACCCTCCAGTAAATGGCAGCTTCGAATGCGTTCTTCCCAATTGCGTCGCACTTTGGTGAGAATGTCAGGTGAAATGCTACTGCAGGCTTCACGAATCCGGTTCTTCAGGTGTTCCAAATCTCTCAGCTTGACGCGGTACACCATAGCCTTCAAATGGCCCCGCAAATAAAAGTCAAGCGGTGAGAGATCTGGTGACCTCGGCGGCCATTCCACCGGACCTCTGCGGCCGATTCAATGGCCCGGAAATTGTTGGTCCAACCATCGACGAACACAAAGTCCATAATGGGGAGGAGAACCATCCTGTTGGAAATACGTAGGAAAATCTCCGTCTTCCGTCAAAAGGGATGGCATGACATCCTTTGCAAGAAGCTTCAGATATCTTTCAGCAGTCAAGCTGTCTTCGAAGAAAAAGGGTCCAATTATCCTGATATTCCACAATCCGCACCACACCATCAACCTCTGAGCTCTCACTCTCAACCTCCTTCGATGGATCCATCCAGTGCGGATTGACATCACTCCAGTATCGAATGTTTTGCCGGTTAACTTCTCCATTGACATAAAAGTTGGCCTCGTCCGAAAAAAGGATTCCACTGGAGAAGTCAGAGTCCTTGTCCATCTCGGAAATGGCCCACTCGCAAAACTCCATGCGACGGTCCGGGTCGTCCTCGGTAAGGTGCTGCATCATTTGGATCTTAAACGGATGCCACTTGTTCTCCTTCGTAATGCGGACTATGCTGGACTGACTGACTCCGATTTCTGCAGACAACCGACGTGTACTTTTGGTTGGACTGTTGGCGAAAGCGGCCAGAACATTCGTAGCGGTGTCCTCATCAGTTGATGTACGTGGACGACCACTTCTTTTTCTATCTTCCTTTTTTCGGAAGATAGAAGTTTCCTTGAACTTGGCGATGAGTTTTGCGACAGCATCGTGCGTGACCTATGAACCGCCGTTGTGCCGTGGGTTGAATTCTGCAGCAACCTTGCGACAGCTTCCCGTTCCAGATAGGAGAACAATTTCGATACGCTCTTCTTTTGACAAAGGCATTGCAGACAAGACAAGACAAGAGTGACCTGACTTTGCATTCACCTGACCGCATTCTGACTTTGCTTTTAACCATTTCGATTTCTATGAATACTAATCACCTCTCAAGACTCAGAAGAACAATATCGAAATCGATGACTACGAACTACGAAGCCTTAGCTTTGGAACAAAGCATGTGTGAATTCAGCACCATTCATACATGCAACTCTTGATAGCATGCGACTCGGTGCACATGGATGTCAAACAATGTCCTATCAAATCTACCACACTGCAACCAAGATGTGATTAATCGGTCAATGTACAATAATGAATTCTAACGTAATTCACGGAAATACACGTATATCTGTACAAATAATCTCAAGATTACACCACGCAAGAACTTGGCAACATATTTTTGTATTTTCCCTATGTATGGCGATTTTTGAATCACCTTGTACATTGATATAAGAAATAATTTCATTTCCTTCCTTAAAGCTGATAATAGAGCAGATTTCTATGATACGATGAACGAGCTGAATCTAAAACAGATGAAATTGCTCTCAAGATATATCGAGGAAGCAAATTCAATCAGAAACTCGGATTAATGAGATATCTATGCATCCTTTATGCATTGATTTCTATAGATATTTGCTGGGCAGTCGTGATTTTCTTATAACAATAACCATAGAAATCTAAAAGCTAATTGGACGGATTCAATGAATCTAGTACATTGAATGTCATCATTCTCTCAGATTTCCATGTAATCTTACTATAGATATCTATGGCCATGGAAATTGACAACAATAACACCTCTAGAATGGAAATTAAGCTTCATGCAATGCACAATAACGGCACATAAATCGCACGCATTTTCACTTAGATGCACCTGCCAACGTCTGTATCATTGGGTTAGAATCAGTCACATGAGTAAATCAAAGCTTTTAATTGGTTCTTCATGCCCCAACTTAGTTCCCTCGGATGTGCCGCGACCTTGAGTTAATTTCCATTCTAACGAACTTCAGATAAACAGTTCATTTCTATGTCTATGGCACACTTGATCGTGAACAAAGGCTTGCAATGGAATGAAAAACAAACATCTATCTCTATGTTAAACTGCAATTATGAGATTGATTTGTGATATAGATAAAGCTGACAAGCCATTCATCCTACTGTGCTACTCTCACTCCCGGTGCCCTATCCGATGCGGACGTTGGCGATCATGGTTCTCCATCTTTCTCGATTATTCGTTGATCGAATTGCTTCGGCTTCTCCGGTCTGTAGCCAGTTGGAGAGACTACGGATGTAGGTGAGCCTTGGTCTCCCTCTTGCTCGTCGTCCATTTTGCTTTCCTGTTATGGCGATGCTCTCCATTTGTCCTTTTCTCATCACGTGTCCGAAGAACTTGGCTTGCCGTACTCTTACAGAATTCAGATAGTACACTGCGACTTGCACTGCACCGACGCAACACCTCATCGTTTGGGACATGCTGGGTCGAAGATATTCTTAGAATTCGTCGGTAAAACCACATTCCGCCGCATTCAGTCTTCTCTCGTTCTCCGGGGAAATAGTCCAACATTCGCAACCGTACATCAGGATGGGGTAGACGTAGCATTCGAGGATTCTATTCTTGACTTGGCTGTTTATTTTCCGGTCTTTAAATAGTTTGTGCATCTTTTGGAAGGCACTTTTCGCTACTCTACATGATCTAAAACCGTTATTCACAATATCGTCTGAAACTAGGCAAGGAGATTTCTATGCCATGCCGAAACATGGACCAAGAAGATAGTGGCTAACAATCACCAGCGACCAGTGCTATGCTCGCATGCCTTTCAAGATGCATCAAATCGATAATTAGACAAAAGAGAGTGAGGTCTGTTTACTGCAACGGACACATTTGCTCTGAAGCCGTTAATTCACTCTTGCGTTATACCGAGTCATCACTTGTGCGTCCTATTTATCTTGAAGACAAATTTTTTCACCTGTGCATTACAGGTAAGTCTTGCAAACCATTCGATTGCATTACTTGTTGTTTAAATGTCTGTAAATTGATGCTTCTTTGTCACTATGTTTCCGGACCTTCCAATATGACTCTCAAAATAACATAGGGACTTGAGTGTGAAAGTGTGTGTGACTGTCAATTTAATAAAATTGATAATATTAGCAACATGAAACCAATTCGGTATAAATCATTGAATATTATGCGTATAATTGCCTTGGATATGTGTAAATTTTTGAGTAAATGAATGCGAATGTGCATGAAATGAATGTTAATTTTTTACACAATGCATTTCAGCCTTAACATTTTGATTTAGATTATCTGAAGCCCATGTGTTATCATTTCATATTGTAATCACTTCATACCCACAACCCTTCATCAATCTAATAATCATCCATGCATGTTTTGCCACAACGATGGCTGATAAGCGTTCTTGAGAGAGAGGGGGTGAGAGAGGGATAGAGAGGGGGTAGAGAGGGGGTAGAGAGGGATAGAGAAGGAGAGAGAAGGAGAGAGAGGGGGAGCGAGAGGGAGAGAGAGAGAGAAAGAAAGGGGGAGAGAGATGTGGACTTTGAGCAGATCAAATGGAGCTGACCATGACTGCATAACATAGGTACGGTTTGGTTACAAGTTCTACAGCAAGTTTGGGAACAGCAATATGTCCAAACAATCGTGCCATCGTAATGTTTTTCTTCAATGTGCCAACAGATACCGGATTACTCATATTGCATACATGGCGGATCCAAAAGGGGTTTGTTTTAGAAGTGCGAGCAATTCGACGCTCCATCTGCTTGGTCATCAGGCGAGGTCTTCCGCATCTCGGAGGGACTATGACAGTTTTGGTATCCCTGAACTTCTATAAAATGCATTGAGCCAAACGCCGACTTATTTTTTTCAATTTGGCTATTTCTTTTTACGTAGTCCCATTGTTTGGCACTTCAACAACTGAACTTTGTTTTTCAAGCGAAATTCGTGGCATGTTTAAGTTTTGCAAGTCAATGAACTACACTCTGGTTACGATGGTCACCTTTCACTCTCTCTTCGCATTTTATGCAAATTGAGGATATTCGATTAGGACATGTATTCTGACATCACTTGTCGTTCTAGGCGGAAAGACGCATTTCTGCGTCTTCACAGACGTGTGCAAAGACTTTGGAGCGGGTCTGTATAGTTTCGAGTAATAATGATCAATTAGCTGCATTAGAACTATGATTCGGGCGAATCTGTCGGTTAAAATTTCAAATTTGTCAATGGGCTAAAAAAACTTTTGGGACACAAAACGATACTCGCATTGGCAAGTAGCAGTATCAATAACTCATGGCATGCTGCCCCCTTCACTCTGTAAAACTATACGCCGAGCCTGTACAGATTTGTTTTGTCAACAAATTATGCTTCTGAAATAATCTTATATCGATCTCTTAGTTGAGGATTTTCAAATACTTCTCCTTTCTTGCTATGAGACTTATTTTCCTTCGAAAACGGTTAGAATGCGCTCCATAGACCCCCCTTGGCTTTCCCCCGCCTTAAAAGCCCTCTCTGACTGTAGGGACAAGGCTCTGTCTCGAGGAAACCACCCAAAATTTGTTAAATTAAGGGAGCTCTTTCTTAGCGAATCATCTAAAGCTAAGCTGAAATTTTACTCTAATACGGCTTTTTCTTCCGTTAAGGATAAATGGAAATCTATCAATTCCCAATTGAACCGGTCACAAAATACAACTGCCTCATTTGATAATTCATCAGCCTCTTCCCTTAA
This sequence comes from Prostheceraeus crozeri, assembly GCA_907163375.1. Lineage (NCBI taxonomy): Eukaryota > Metazoa > Platyhelminthes > Polycladida > Euryleptidae > Prostheceraeus > Prostheceraeus crozeri. Next base: position 263,608 of record CAJQUW010005934.1, on the reverse strand, counting down.
TGAAAAATTTTCAACCGTCTTCCAATCATCGGATCTTCATCTTTTTAAAGATCACCGCATACATGACGCTACTTGTCCTCCTCCCTCCATCACTGAAAAAGAAGTGTATCACCTTATGACATCTTCTAAATCTAATTCCAGAGGTCCTGATGGTCTCCCCGGATATTTTTATCGCATGTTTGCTGACGTCCTCGTCACCCCTCTTACTTTACTGTATAACTTATGCCTGCGCACTGGTTCCTTTCCTAGCCCTTGGAAATTGGCTAATGTCACCCCTCTACCAAAGAAGGATAGCTCTGAGTTTCGTCCCATCTCGATATTGCCCTTCCCCAGTAAAATCCTTGAAAAACTTATCAAAAAGTACGTTATTTTACCGTCCCTCAATCACGATCTTGATACTCGCCAATTTGGGTTTGTTTCCAATGGTTTCGGGGGTTGCACAAATGCAGTTTTAGCCATTCGCCTTTCTGTTCTTGAACATATTACCTCCAACCCACAAAACTTTGTAAATATCCTGGCCATTGACTATCAAAAGGCATTTGATAGTATTAGTCACCAAACTCTTTTAGAGACCCTGCTTGATCGGTTTGCTTGTGACCCCTTTACGCTTCGCTTTATTGGTAATTTTCTTCGTAACCGGAAGCAACGCGTGTTTGTAGATGGTGTTGCTGCTCCTTGGAAAGAAGTTAGTAGTGGTGTGCCTCAGGGCTCTATCTTAGGTCCCCTTCTTTTTATTCTGCTTGTTGATGATTTCCCTGCTTTACCTCAAACCAAGATTATTGCATATGCTGACGACATTACCCTCATCCATCTAAATAACGTAGATTCATATCATGATTTTCAACCTGTTGTGAATACTTTTTCTGCCTGGTCCCTCCAAAAGAAGTTGTCCATTAATGTAAATAAAACCAAGTACATGTGTATCTCTCGCTCCTCCACTGCTTCTGTTGAAACTGTATATATCAACGATCATGTTATTGAATGCGTTTCAGTTCTGAAAATTTTAGGAGTTTACTTTGAGGCGGATTTATCATGGAACCGCCAGTTTTTAGAATTGTATAAAAGGTGTTGTCGCGGTCTCTCGCTTGTGAAAAGGCTTCGTTGTAATTCGAACTGTGTTTCTTCTATCTGGCTCGCCTACATGTCCTTCGTTTTTTCCCATATAGCTTTCTGTTGGCCGGCCATGTGTGACTTGAACATTTGTAAATACAGGAAACTAGAGAAACTTGATCGTGTGGCCAGGCGATGGGCTGGCGTTGTAAATAAACCTTCCCTTGCTAACATGTTGAATGAAACCTGTCAGCGTTTGATTGTAAAAATTGTCAAAAATAAGTCCACTCATCCCCTCTCCCAATTTTTTGTAATTCGTGAACTGTCCTGCACCATCCGTCACCAAAGAACTCTGCTACCTAAGAAAAGAACCAGCGCCATGTACAACAAATCTTTTGTAAAGTTTTCTTCCTCTTCCTGATTCTGTATGATGCCTGATGTACTGTACCATACCATGTCATATACCGCTTTTGTATTGGCAATAAAGTTCTATTATTATTATTATTATTATTATTATTATTATAGCACCATGTTATCTTCATATTTCGAGCATAAAGCGAAAGCACTCCCTCATTTTTATAATCGTCTATTGGTAAAATTTAAAATAAAATATCGTTACAGTGCCCTGACATGTGTAACTTAAAATATGTTGTATATAAGTTCATTTGCAAACATTGTGGCAAAAACTACATTAGCTCTACGAATCACACTTTAAGTGCAAGATATTCGGAACACAAACGTAGTTTGCATAGTCAGGACAGCAAGAGTGCCCTCTCAGAACATGCGAAGAAAGACCATTATTGGTCGATTTTAACTATTGATGATTTTGACATCATTATTATGCAATGTCTTAATGATCCAGTTTCTACCCGTATTGCTGAAGCTAAGCTTATTAGCATTCATCAACCTTGCATTAATCGCAAACAGGAGCTGACGAGTGGTCATTCGTATTTATAAGCCAATTTCAAACCCCGTACATGGCTTTGTCAAACCTGTGAACAAGTCCTTGCAGGACGAAACGTCAGGGCACTGTAACGATATTTTATTTTAACTTTTGCCAATAGACGATTATAAAAAAGAGGGAGTGCTTTCGCTTTATGCTCGAAATATGAAGATAATTTATCACCTCCCGTGCATCGTCATCAACCATTATAACACCACAGTTTGTCTATACAATGATAGTGAAGCAATTGGTAAAATGGGGATCGATAATTCGGCAAATGACAAAAAATATCATTTAATTATTCAATAATGATGATGAATTTTCAGATAGTGAATGATGCGGGGGATGAATGCATCTAAATCACGTATTTACATGCATGATTTGAATTTTACGACGGCGTCATTTTTTGACCAACCGTTCACATATTTGCACAATTTTGCATCTACTTAATGTTTATTTTAGATTGTCCAAGTGGGCCGCTGCATCTACATAAAGATTCATAAATGAATGCTCTTCTGCATATTTCTTGGGTGACTATGGGCCTATTACATGCAAATTTATTATTTTGACTAAGCACCTGATATGTGGTATCGTATACATCTGAAGACATTTTCTTTTGCTACAGGCGGAAATTATCTTCCAATTACGCATTCTGGTCGTGTTATCATAACAGCATGGTGGCTATTTTGCATTGTATTCATGTCAACGTACACAGGAAATTTAGTTGCAAATCTAGCATACTCAGCCATAATTTTTCCATTTTCGGATCTTGAAGGTTTATCTAATCAACAAAATTACAAATGGGGTATGGTTGGAGGTGTTTCTCAAGAAAGACTTCTGCAGGTACGTTCTTCGATATTTTTATTTCCTTATGTTGATGCCAGGAAAACAAGGAAAAAGACCATGGAGGAAGAAAATGAAGTGAAGCTTTGCGGATATAAAGTCGGGCAAATATTTCTCGACTCCACTCAATTAATATCGATCATTTGAATGATAGGGAAATCTGTGAAAATCTGGTCTGAATACTTGAATTCAGATTCAGAAATTCGATTCTCCATCAATTACAAAACTTAATTGAACATTCAAACCAAGTTCGTTGACAAATGTTGCGGTTCCATACTTCGTTTTTCCTCCTATCTCCATCTAATTTTTATCGACATGAAATGATTGCATATTATCACTCGACATTTATAATGACAAGTTAAGAATAAAATTGGAATTGAGTAAATTTGAGACTCTACTCTGAGTGTAAACCATCCGATGCTTAAAGGCATATTAGTATCATAAGAGAGATTAAAGTTTCTATGTATAATATAACAGGTTTTGCGTTTTTATCAAGTATTCTCAATTTGATAACGGGAATTTGCAATTTGCATTCAGTAGCGACATTTTTCTTTGATTTGCAGCATTTTATTGATAAATGGATGTTTACCACTTCCATATGGATATTTTGCGATTAGTCACGGTATAATCGATGATAGCGGATTTTAAACATTGAACGCCGAATGATGGGAAATGAATGGATGATAATCATTTTATAAGCAATTATTGAAATATTAATATTATAAACATGCGAATTCATTCTAGCCACATCAAATGCACTTAGAAGTCTGCCTTGTATCACATCGACTGTTCTGCCATGCTCAATTCCTTCTGAATAAATTTGAAAGGGAATGGGATTTCAGAATATGGTCGTATTATTTTCATAGCCATTGCTATTTCATATGAAAATTTTCAATTGTTGCAGATAACTGTATTGAACCCTCATAATTTTAGCCGTCCAGTTTCGCTATCATCTTAGTCAAACATATACCATTGCTTTTCCTTTTTATTCCCCTTTTATTTCCTTATGGTTAAAATCGATGATGTTTTAATTTTTGAAGATTAGATTTCACGAATCGATTTCTTCACTGACTTCTGACTAAATCAACGAGACATGGCATTTATTGCATATCATAACATCTATTAACAATCTGTAATATAATTCCCATTTCTGATGAAAATATGCATCACCATTATTATCTACTGTGCGTAATTTAGCTATTGCACAATGAGGAAAAAAGAAGGTAGCAATAATGAATAACTGCGACACAGAGAATAGTCCATCAATGTCATTGCCTGTACATAGCAATAAGACATTGATGGACATACTCAAGAGTCATAATGTCATTGTTATTAGTTTTTCTGTAATTTATCTATGAATTCTATATCTTCGTAATGTCAGAAGTGTGCATCATGTTATTAACAATGACGTAAATAGATGAATACTTTGGAAATAAGCATCAATAACTACCTACAAAAAGGTAAATATAACCTTGTCCATCTTTTTCAATTTCCATGCTCTTTGTCGATGGTCCTGACATCGCTAGAGACTCTGTCATACTTCTCGAAAAGGACGTTCCGGAATCAACTTGGGAGTGTGTCCGATGGAAGAGCAGAGCTTAACGATTTTTTCTGACATCAGAAGGACGATTATACCGAGAAATGGTTGGTTCATCTTTATGTCCGGTGATTAAACAAACTTCGGCGTTGGATAAACCACTCTCTTTTGCCCTTGTGATTGCTGTACATCTAATTGAATGGTTTGAATAAGTGGCAAAAGGGCCTTCATTAAAATTCATTTTTCAAGGTGGGAAATTGAAGTAATGCTGTTGTTATATTATTTTTTTGCAACTCCTTTTTTATTTCCATTTACAAAAGAAAACGGGTAAGGTTCGTAAGACAAACACAAACAAAGTCACACTTTCAGACTGATCTTCTGCACCTTTCTTCTCCATTCCGCTCGATCCTGCGCTGCTGTTTGCCATTCTTCATCATCTCCATCCATTCTCACGTCTTTTACAATATAGTCCTTCCACCTCGTCTTTGGCCTTCCTCTTTGTCTTCTTCCTTCACAATTCATTTCCATTGCTCGTAATGGTAGTCTCTCTGTCGGTATACGCGCCACATGGCCTGCCCACTTCAATCTGCTCCGCACCACTCTTTGTCTCAACGTTCTTTTCAGGTCCAGCTCTTTCCTCAGATCACTCAATCTTCTTCGATCCACCAACTTTGCACCCTCAATTCGTTTTATCCAGTTATTCTCACACACCTCAAGTCTTCTCAACTGTTCTTGTTTGAGCGCCACTGTTTCTAATCCATATGTGCATGCTGGGATCACACATACATCAAGCACTTTGCACTTCACCTTCTTTGGGATCCGTCTGTCTGTCATCACTCCTTCCACTCGTCTCCACGCATTCGCATCTGCTCGAAATCGCCTCCGCACCTCTGATTCCGCCCCTCCGTCATTCTGGATTGCACCTCCCAGGTAGACAAAGTTTTCGACTTTCCTCAGTAGGTGACCATCCATCCTTGCTTCCAGGTTTGTCCCTTCTCCAATCCACATGGTCTCCGTCTTATCAGCATTCACCTTTAGGCCATGCCTTTTAAACTCTTCCTGCCACTGTCTCAAACTGTCCTCCAATACCATTTCGTCCTCTGCCATCACTGCTGCGTCCGCATACATGATCTTCCCTAGTGCGTCTCCACCTATCTTCTTACTTATGAGCTCCATGATTGCATTGAAAAGTGCTGGGCAAAGTACACTTCCTTGTCTCATCCAACCTTGACTTCGAATTCGCTGGAAAAGTCGGCGCTCAGCATTACTTTACCCTTGGTGGTCTCGTACATACCCTCGATCATACACACCTCTGTTTCTTCTACTTCAACCACCGGAGTGTCGAAAATACTAGCTGTCTCGGAACCAGATCGTACGCTTTCCCTATGTCAACAAAGCCCATAGCTATGTTCTGCTTCCTTTCGGTTTTCTTTTCAACAATTTGTCGCAAGACAAACATAGCGTCCGTTGTGCTTCTCCCTTGTCGAAAACCATGTTGTTCCTCTCCGAAGCAGGCTTCCAAACGTTTTTTTATTCTTTTATCTGTGACACGCTCCAGAACTTTGAGGACGTGACTCAACAGAGTAATGCCCCGATACTTAGATGGATCTTCGGCATCTCCTTTGCCTTTCCAGATGGGTACTATATTAAGCCGATTTGCCAATCCTTAGGAATTCGACCTTCTTGAAAACATTTATTCAGGAGTCTTGTCGTCCAGATTATTCCAGTCTCACCAGCGGCTAACAGCATCTCCACTCTCATTTCATCCATACCAGGAGCCTTTCTCAACTTCATTTTTGTTACAGCACATCTTACTTCATCTTCATCTATTTCTTTTATCTCGGGGTTCTTTCTGACCGATGACGGAAGGTCCAGCCACTCATTATCAACCCTACCTTGGTTATATAATGTGCTGAAGTGATGTTCCCAAGTTTTCAAAACCTCCTTTCTTTCTGTCACTACTTTACCACCACTGTCTTTGACCACCGTCCCACCTTTCATGTCGTTGCCATCTCTGTCCCTATCCTTGGCTAATCTATAGATCAGTTTTCTTCCACCATCTTCCTTTAGCTGTTCGTAGAGATTATTGTAAGCCTTCTTCTGGCTTCTGCCACTGCCTTCTTAGTTTTGTTTTTCAGGATTCGATACTCCATCATGTGCCTTGCATCTGGCTGTCCTCCTTCTCTCTTGATACATTCAACTTTCTTCCATGCCTTTCTTTTCGCATCAATTGCTTCGGAGACTTCTTCTGACCACCACTCCTGGTTTTTTCTTCGTCCCTTTCCTTTAGCTCGCCCACATAGCTCCACTGCATTTCCGATGAACGCTTCTCTATATTCGCTCCACTCCCTTTCCAGATTCAACACTTTCCTGTTTAGTTTCTCATACATTTCCTTCACTCTCTTCTCGAACTCTTCACGAACACCATCGGATTGATTTTCGGAACTTGAGGTTATTTCTGGCTCTCTCCTTCAACCGTACCACACAAATAACCGGCTTGTGTTGGGTGGTCACGTGTTCTCCCGCGATTGCTTTGCAATCCTTTATCTTCCACATTTGTTGCCTTCTCACAACTATCAAGTCCACCTGTGATTTATGTTGACCGCTACTGCATGTTATTTGATGAGCATGTCTCTTCTGGAAGAAAGTCGCTGTCACTACCAAACAGTTTCGTTTAAACATTTCGATCAGATCCTGGCCTTCATTGTTTCTTACACCCCACCCAAACTTTCCAACACATTCTTCTTCATCCTGATGTGCGCGCTCTATATGTGCATTCCAATCCCCAGTTAAGCAAAGCATTGTTCCCATGTCCACCATACCTACCATCGACTCAACTTGATCTCTGAATTCTTGTTTCTCCAGAAAGGTTCTAAGAAAGGTTCCAGAAAGGGCGTAAACGGACCCAATGCAGAAAATCTGCCTATGCACGATAACCCACACAACAATTATCCTTCCATTCCATCTCTCAACTCTTACTACTCTCTCGCTGAGCTCCTCACTTAGAATCACACCTACCCCATTCGATTTCCCATCTCCTCCTGCATGTATCATCTTGTAACCACATTCTAATCTTCGTGCTCGGTCTCCTTTCTACTTCGTTTCTTGTACTCCAAGCGCTAACAGCTGCCGTCTCTTGATCATTTCTACCACTTCAGAGGCCTTTCCATTCATAGTGCCAACATTGAGACTACCAATACGTATTCTTAGATATTCAGGTCTTCGCATGCTTCTCACCGTTGCCTGACTGAGCGGCGCGTTGGTTAAAGCCTCGAACGCGGTAGCATTATCGATAATTGTCTGATTTGTCATAACATATTTTTCATTGGAACAGATTCTGGGTGGCGCTGCCCGGGCTGACCCAAAAGGTTTGATATCGAAGTTTCCATCTCCAGCCTTTGCCTAACGAGGCATGCCCTACAAGGCAGCAGGGGGATTTAAATTCAGAGTTACCTTCTCTTACCTTGTGTGATGGCTAGTCTAGGAGCCACAGGTAGCCCTTCATGCAGCTGGAGAACCATATCTACCAGTAGGTATATATCCGTCGTCACCGGACCCTTTCTGGCAGGGCTGTGGAGCCGATGCGTTATCTCATCGGCTCCGGCTCGGCTCCGGCTCCGACTTCAAATTCAGGTTCTATCTATGCTGGTTATCCTGGATCCGTTGAACGGGTTTTTTGGATAACGGTGTGGCCTTTAGAGGCTTGCTACAATCATCAAATTAGTTTTCATTAACAAGCAACGACTTAAGTTAATAATAAAAATGATAATAGCCTGATATAATGACAAATAACATACTTGTCATATATTTTTGCATGAATTGACTATCTCTGAAAGATAAAATAAAGTTATAGCCAGGATTGGTTAAATTAGATAAAGATCTCCCGCAATGGCTAAATATAAATTGGCCTAGCCTGCAACCAGTCTACTACGAGGCTACATTAAATAAGATCACATGAGTGATGATGATATACCTAATTAGCCGTCACAGGGGCCGAATAGTAGCATAAGCATTTTAACAAAGCTTGAATATGAAACTGGATAGCGTATGCCTCTAAATAGCTTATAGGGCCTGTATCTACTCGAACATGGAAAGGGTATCAGCCAAATATACCGTATCAATAAAGATATCAATTGCTTTATTGAATAAAGTGTATATAGGCTAGCTTAGGTTGTTATTGTTATTTGTTATTGCCTTTATTCAATAGTCTGTTGGTCCATGAATAATATGATCGGTGAGTAGCCCACGACTCATCATCTGTAGAAATTGTAATTTAGATAGCCTCATTGCAGTGTAGGCTAGAAATGTACAATTGAAAATTATACTTAAAAAAATTAAAAATATCTAATTTAGGACAAGCTTTGTAATTCTATGCAGCATACTTAATAAGTTAAGGCCTAACTTACATTATATTAATTTCGTATTTTTCATTATGGCGTAAAGTTGCACTAAATAATTCATTAATGATTCATGTATATTATTATATTCAATTTATGTATAACACATTACCACTCTTCCTCTGATGATGGTTAGGCTGATGAAACTGAACTCGGAGTATCACACAGTATGTTGCAGGGTGCTATGCATAATAAAAATTTGACTGCGAGCACCGAGCAGAAATCCCATCTACTTTGCTAGCTTTCGAATGCGCGTGCGGTTTAATGTCACAGACAATAGAAAAGGGAGGTCAAAAGGCGCCTTTATTGAGAGCGTATCAGTCTTTTTTTATTGTTTACATATAAGTCAGCATGATATCACCATAAAGTGTTGACAGACGGAAAAAATAATAATGAAAATTCTTGAAATCCACAGGTCTATAACATTTGGGGAAATATTATTACACGATACGGCTCTTGTGCAGTCCTCCCCCCCCATTTTTTCTCTGGTCAAAAGATGCAGCACCATTGGATGTCCGTTTCAGCATCACCGGTTTGAGTGTATCAAACCATGAGCAGCATTCCATCACCATTCCGTGCTGTTGTAAAAATCTACGTGGGTAATTGCGATGTCATGGTCGCAAACTTCGTCAGCAAGTCAACATTGTAATTTGCCTTCGGGTTTTTCGCATGAAATATACCCTTTGAATTTTGAAGTCAAAGGAAATTCATTGTGAATGAGATACCTTTAAAATAATAGGGCGCTACTAGAAGTGGCTGGGTCGCTTATTGCTATAGCCATTTGAGGACTTGTAGTCAGGTCATTCGTGTGAGTGTGAAGAGTTATCCCTCCAATCAAAATTAATCAAATTGAATAATCGATTGTTTTGAAAAATGTAGGTGGGGGACTGCACAAGAGCCTACAATACAATCTAAGGAAATTGGCATTGTCATAGATGCCAGTAGCCATACAGATGGATGATAGCCTACATAGTAACCGTATTAGATTTAAGACATTGCGCAAGAAATGTAGCTATATTATCTTTGCTGACTGAACTGGAAATGTACATAAATGACTGGCGACTTGTCTCTAGGAATCTACAATCATCTAGTTAGCATGCATATAACAAGTCTTCAAATTAATGGATTTTGGAGAATACGTTGTCAATGTGGAAATTAGTCTTACGAAACATATGCAATAAAAAAATATTACACATGTGTGTAAATATATAATAAATATAATACAAAAGAAGGCGGCAACTGCAAAGAAAGATATCGTGGAGGACAGATCATTGGTATACTTAAAAGACATATCTTTAGATTTCAAATGATTTAATTTTTTTATGATGCCAATTAATAACTTTCAAAATTCTAGATTTATATCAAAGCTCAAACTATCGGAGCCGGAGCCTTTGTGATAAATCGGCTCCGGCTCCGGCTCCGACCAAAACCATCGGCTCCTTAAGGCTCCGGCTCGGCTCCACAGCCCTGCTTTCTGGGGTAAAAAAAATAAATGTTCCTTGTTTATACTCGGAAGCACATTCGGTGAAACACCGCTCTTCCATGTGGCCGAGTTCCATTTATCCCACTCTCATTCTTTTTGTGCAAAGTGTTTAGCAAGAACGCAGAGTGCACCTATTTTAAAAGTCTTAGGTGTGACCCGACCAAGGTTCGAACCAAGGTCTCCCGGACGCAGAGCGAACACTCTACTACAAGGCCACAGCGCCGGTGCTACCTCTCAGCAAACATGACGGATGTAGTTATTGTCATACCCAGGACCCTTATAATGTATATATACATATATATAATTATAATGTATATATTCCGCCAATTTCAACGACTAAGCGTCGTTATCATCAGGGCACATATTATGAAAAGAAACTATTCAACAACATATCAAAATTTGAAAAGGTGAAGATGCAAAAATAGATATTTGTATAGCACTGGGCTGTGTCTTTGAGAAATCATAGTTATGCGAATATACGGCAATAGCATGTGAGTGTTTCTAAAACTAAAAATAAAAAGATATAGAATCGGATTTACCGCCAATCACGGTCATGAAACAAATAAAACCGGGTTGCATGGTACCGACTGCAAAAAACATTGCAAAAAAACGAGCCTTTCCCAGTGAATCGAAACTTACAAATCTTCCAAGTTTCTTTTAAGATTTACTGCCAAGTCTTTGCAACACTTTATAGGAATCTTAGAAGAAACTTGGAAGATAGGTCTGTTATCTTGTAAGATTAGTCTGTTATCATGGAAGATTAGCCTGTTATCTTGGAAGATTAGCCTGTTATCTTAGAAGATTAGTTTGCTATCTTAGAAGATTGGTCTGTTGATTGCCCTGTATCATGGAAAATATCAATGTTTCGTCTACAACAGCAACATGAAGAATTTCAAAAATGACTCAGCAATAAGCAAGCATGCCTTTATGCATGTATCGTAAATTTAGAAATGCTTCTTGCTGCTCTTGTAGACGAAAGATTATTGATGTCTTCCATAATACAAAAAAATCAACTGGCCAAATGTATACATACAGAGATAAAGCTGTGAATGCACCAGTTATGCATTAGTTTGGTTTAACGCATCTGCTTGGCTATAAAATCAAAAGGAATGACAGGTAACACATATGCATGTATTGAAAAAAATGTATTTGACAGGTATGTCAGAATATGTGAAGATCGTCTCTCTGGTTTTTCTTTTCTCCTCAGATCCAAGCCTCGTTGATTTACGGAAGACTTTGCCTCTTCCCAGGTGGTTCCATTGCGAAATCCTTAAGTTATGGCCTCTGAAAAAGATAATCAGGAAATAATTTATAGGTGAAAAAATGTTGTACCATGCGTACCATAGGATAGATGAACAGTGTGAGATTTATAACGAATCGTATCAAAGGAGAGTGACTTTGCTTTGATTGTGAAGAAAATTTTCATTCTTAAATGGTTGAACTAAGTGCTTTTTAACAAACGCAGGAAAGATGATGTCGCATCGTCATTTTCAGATTTGCCAAGGCTACTTGCTGCGAATTTTTTCTTCTATACGCATGCATGGGATTGTTTTTGATGGAATGAAAAACACTGAATTGGAGACAATTTGATCTAACATTAGGAGGCAATGAGAAGACTTTAATTTATTATTGTATCTATATTGTGATATCACGCACTATACATGCATACAAGTGAGATATCTCTCAGTAATTAATTTAGGTTCCCATGGTCTCATAGTACATATGTCCGATGATAATACGAATCATGTTCTAATCAAATCTTGAGCATGGCCACACCAAAATCGTTCTATGATATATAATTGTTTCTATAATCTTGGGTGATACTCAGAGTTAGAATTCATTCTTTCGGTGAATGTTCACTTCATTCAACCAGTGAGTATACATGTGAAATAAAACATACATTAACATAGATGATATCATCCTGGACAGGATATTATGACCGCAGTCTTTTCACTGAAGCAAAATTCCTCTTATTAGATAAAATACGCGCAGGTTTTACGAGGATTCAGTCAGTATTCCGGCTATCTTCCCTTTGTCCTGAGGATGCATGCACGAATTTCGGTGAAATATCCACATTCAACAGGAAATCTCAAAATCCTCTGACGAGATTCTATTCTTCGCCTCCAAGATACAGAGATAGCGACATATTCATTATCACCATTCTCTGATTTCTATTGCGTAAACATTGATGCACAGTGTCTCATCGATTGACAAGAGATCTAGTGCCCTAAATGGAATAAATGGTCCTAATGATTTTTCATCGAAATCTGTGTTTATATGAATTGCACCTTATATACCATGATCGGCATCTTTCAGAGAGACGATTCCGATTGTTCCTCAAATAATATGAATGGGACATACAAATACGAATTATCACACAATAGAAACACGTGAACAAACACATGGGAAATTCCACATGGATGGCACGTTACCGCGTTTAGAAAGATAAATCCCTTACTTTTCATAATTTCCAGTCTGTTATCGTCCTCAAATGGCTGCCTGCCATCATGGCTCTTTCTTTGAGGAGATATTATCTTGGTTATTAACTCATCCTCCCTGAACATTTCCTCCGCAATTCGGAGGGCGAATATGCTGGGCCTACTCGCCCTGATGGACATCAAATCCTTTCCATTAAAAATCTGAAAGATGAAATATTGCATGTGATGCACTTTTAAGTTTTAAATGATGAGCGAAGTCTGCAGTTATGAACAAAGAGGCTATTTTCATTCAGTACGGCCTTTTAACTTACGACGGGCTCCGCTGAAGAACTTGATGTCTCGTCTTGAACTTGAACCAAGTGTCTTGATGCTTCCTTTCGGTTCTGTAAGATAAGATCAATTGTCCGTGATTAATTTAAGTCAACCATCGAGAGAAAGTAATGTATTTAATTATTTCTATCGTACGCAATAAAAGTATATAAAAAACTGGTGTTTTGAGAGACGTGCACATGTGCTTACTGTAACTCAATGTGACTAAATTACACTGCTCACACTAACTACCTACTCTCTTATTTTCTTTTTCCAATGAAGCCATCCGCTCATTCATGTCCTCCAAAAAGGTCTTCATTTCCCTTATTTCAAGATGAATTTGATTGTTAGTATATAGTGCCTGCAAAATACGCCATCAGGAGTGTGCATTTAACATTTATCAAGTTTCAAGTAACATCACAATATAACAGTATAGCAAGAAACAATTAATTGTAACGCATCACTTGTACAAATAATTGAAAATTAATGTATTCACAGTCTCAAACAGACATCCACACTTTAAAGTAATGTGCACGGAATTGTAGTATGTTCCTAGTTACTCTATCGCAAACAAATAAACCTAGATTTTCCACAGTTCAAGAATATGCCGGCATACAAGATTCTCAACTTTTATTTTTAAAGAGTAGGTAGGCATCAGGAGCAGATTTAATTTCGCTGAAAATGAATTGATGTCCCTTCACCATAGTCTAATTATCTTTTTTCTATGACTAAGACATGCCTCTGTATCAGGATTTCTTAGTGGCTCCTGTGCATCTATTTCTGGTTCAAATAGTTGTTCCCCTGAGGAATCGAGGAAGCCGAAGCTCCTAATAGTGTCGTCGTTGTCATCTAGCTTCCCCTCCAATGTTCCTCTCTTCTTTTTCCCCTGTAAAAAGTGCAGAAAGTATTTTAGAATTTTGAAAACTTAATGTAAATGTTACTTGTAACCTAATTAATGCTTTAATTCTAGCATGAGGTTCTAAAGGAACCTATTGTAAATTCCAACTTGGGCCCCCTTCATTACATTTTAATAACCTAATTACTTCCACCTGCATGCATATTCATTATTATTTACTCAAAAATAAAAATAATACATGTACAAACCATGTTGATATTTACAGAAAACCAAGAGATACAATGATATCATGCGCATTTAAATATGTTTATGTATTTCTATTCATGAACATGCAATGTTAACTTTTTTCGCTTGACCACCGCATTTTCTCGAGTAGAACTCGCCATCACATAGAACCATCACCTAAATTTTCATTTAAGTGCTTTTGAGAGTTTTCTACGAGTTAATCGCATGTATCGTTATAAGGTTCTCAAAATATGTCAAGCTCAAATATGAAAATGATAGGCTGCCCTTATCTTTGAAAAGTATTTGTAAATATAAATTTGATGGAACATGCACGGAAAGAAATGCTATCAATTTTCCTATACAATATTACAGAACTTGCCTAGGTCAAAAAAATTTTGACTTTTCTGGTGCCACAGAGTGGAATAGTACCTTACCGAAATATATCAGAAAAGTTAGTAAGAACAAAATATTCTTAAAAAATGCTAGAAATATGCTCACTGGGTAAAATACTCGAAAGGATATCAAATTGCCCACCATTATTTGCAAATTTTACCTTAATTGCCTGATACCCGAATCGATCCAACTGCATATTATGCGATATACTGTACTTTTTACTGTTCTAAACCGATCTTCATGTACTGTACAAATGCATAAATTAGTTTAGACCCTGCATTTAGTGTACATGCATACATGGCTCATACTTTTATTGCGATGTATTCTTCCGACGTTTGTGTGAAATGTGGATTGACATCGGACTTCTCTCAGCGAGACTAGGTTTCTACTGCCTACACTGCTCTAGTACCGTTCACCTCTACAGTCGCTGGTACAATATATCTAATGTATCTTGAATATAATATGCACATATGTTTACGCTTTTTGTACATGAATCTTGTACAGTGATCGTATTGGCGAAAATATATTTCTATTTCTATATTAGTGTAAGGGATGCGACCTGGTCATTATCACTTCACGAGTTGTCACGAAATGACTTTGTTGACTTCAAGTGCTTTGTATTCACGATGAGGTCAGGAGAAGTCGGATCAAACTTCTGACATCGCTACACCTCAAGTTATCGTTCCTAATTCAAAAAGTATTTGTCCGAATTGCATAAAGTTTGGGGAGGCCTACATGGATAGCAAATGTCCTCGCCTACGCGCACTTTAAGTTTATGTGATGATTGATTCATTTTTACAGATTTCAAACAAATTTGAAATCGCGAGGGGGAGATAACCCGAAAGCACCAAATTTTCATTGTCGATCTGTTCATATCTTGTCACCAGCCAAATATGGGCCCTCAATAGGAAGATTGATAATACCCTCAACTTTATCTTACTTTATCCTTAAATTTACGGGGTCCACCTAATTTTCGAACGCATCTATGATGGGAAACGGTTGAAAAATGACAATTCATTCTTCGAGTCATCAAGTTCAAGGGGACGACGTGGCTGTATTTTTGTATGAAGCAAAGTATGCCATTCTACCTATCGCAGTCAGAGTCATAAAATCTAAATAGCATTTGATTTACAATTCCGTTGTAGTTCAGACTTAAGACAGCTCTTAATTTATAGATGTCATAGGGCCTAGATTGGACGCGTGAATTATGACACAGTGAAATGTTCTTACCTTTGATCTGGAATTGGATGATTCAATTTACCACAGATGAAATTCAGCTTTGACTCCACATTTCTATTGCAAGGAATCATGTGAGTGGCAATTGGCAATTTCATCAGTTCCTCGCGTCCTTAAATTCCTTCAGCGACGATGAGAAATTTGATGAAACTCAGGACAACAACAGCCAAAGTCCGTATCAATGTTCCTGAGAAAGCAGTATAAACATTGAATAGCATGAATTGATTTCTGTACACTAATTTAAAAAATCCGCAATGTAGACAACGCAATAGAAACTTCTCAGTCAGCACTGGTGATGTTTCCGACAACCGAATCATGCAAGCTGCTCCTTCATGCGTTGCTCTTAAGCTGTCACTGTTAACGTGTTAACAGCAGTGCGGAGAACTGGTTGATCGATGACGGTAGTGTAGCAACATACGTGACCTGAATAGAATGCGTCATACATATTTTTAATGCGCCTGGACTGCTTCCTGCAACCCATGAACACAATAATAATGGGGTTTTGTCTTTGTCAAACCGAATAGCTTCTGCTCTGAATGTTTGACTTGTTCTATAATGAGACTTGTATAGTACGTAGTAGGCTACTTACATTGCTCCCATTTCCTGATTTGATCATTGACTTCGTATTCTCGATTTTACTAACTACGAAAGTGACCAAGAACATCGTTTTTAAATATGTAGGGTTGAGTATTATCCAATAAAAAAATAACCAACGTCTTAGCCGAAATAGCAAGAAGAAGCAGCACCAATTGACTAAAAACTGATCTCAATTCTATGTATGCAAGCATTCTTATAGTTCGCAACTTGAGTCAGCGTGGGGACAGCGGGGCCGGTTGTTGCCCCTGATGATCACTATAGAAGTTCACAGATCACATTGAAAGTTCTCCATTATTTTTTTGATAAGTATATCATAAACTTCAACTTAATGAAATTATTTTGCTCTTCCCGCAACTGCGGGTGCTGCGGGGTCCTTCCTCTGGCTCTGTGGTATTACCAAATCTTCCAAGTTTCAGTTCTCAGACATATCTTCTAAGATCTTTCAGGCTAATCTTCCAAGACAACAGGCCAATCTTACAAATCTTCCAAGTTTCAGTTCTCAGACATATCTTCTAAGATCTTTCAGGCTAATCTTCCAAGACAACAGACCAATCTTACAAATCTTCCAAGTTTCAGTTCCCAGACATATCTTCTAAGATCTTTCAGGCTAATCTTCCAAGACAACAGACCAATCTTACAAATCTTCCAAGTTTCAGTTCCCAGACATATCTTCTAAGATCTTTCAGGCTAATCTTCCAAGACAACAGACCTATCGTACAAATCTTCCAAGATAACAATCCAATCTTACAAATCTTCTAAGATATTGTAAGTTTCTTGGAAGATTTATAAGTTTCGATTCACTTGGTTGTTTGAGACTTGGTTTTGCGTTTTTTCTGATATTGTTTGGCTCTGTATTTTGATATTTTTTCGATTTGATACAAACATATTTCACACCACTGGAATTATCAGATATTTCTAAATCGTTTCGTGTAAGCTGCCTAAGTTCTTCTCTGCCACGAGCTCCTACAAAATAGGCCTATAAGATGGAAAAAATGACTTTATTCTGGAGTGCTTCTCCGGATATCCTGTCAAATGAAACAAAAATAATTTTCAAATCGTTTTCTTCTATTGATGGAAATTCCTTGCTTACCCCGCCATGCGACAGCTAGACACCAGCCATTACTTTCAGCATCCGATTTGAAGAAGCCAACTGGTCTCCATCAATAATATTCATATTTCGGTTCAGTGTTTGCGTAATGTGGCGATGAATAGATGCTCTTATGCATTTAAGACTGGTAGGATTATAATAGGACCCATCCCTCGTACGCAATTCATGATAGAACCACCTGAAATATTCATTTAACTTCTTATCAGTGACATCTTCAAGGTTGCAACTGATGCTTTTTCCGTGAAAAACTCTTTTAGGTTATCAATGTGCTATCTCTCTTGTTGAATGGTGCTCTTCAGTTTCATTGTCACATCAGTTTCATCGAGTACCTTGCATATCTCGTCGGGTATCGGCTGGTCATCACTGGATAAAGAAGTCTTTTAGTGGTCATCAAAAAATGACTCGTCCAAGCTCAACTTGGCTCATATTATGCCGGCAATTTATTTGCGATAAGGTTAAGCCACTGATCATCTGGTTGGGAAATCTGGTGAGATCTTAATGCTCTGGCCAACCGCCTTCCATGATCGGCCTGAACAGAATGTCAAATAAGTATCATTTATTTGAATTTTAGATGTCACTGCGATGCATACTTTTGACAGACAAGATATTCATTTTTCGTTCAATATCTCTACATCGTTGTACACTTTTCTCAGAACTCACGACTGTTCCATTGCTGGACGGTTAGCCATTTCAAATTTTTATTTTCCATAGATTTATTTATTTGACATATATCTTGAATTCTTCATTCCTTATAGATATCGTGCAAGTGAAAAATTTGGAGAGATTCAATGCATTTCTCAAAATTGCAAGCTGAAGCCATATTTGAATTTGTAGAGATGAAAGCACATGGAACAGCAAATTTTCATGCTATATAATGCCACAAAATTGTTCTGTGAAACAAACAACAAGTTAAAAAATTCAATGCGAATACTGTTGTCTCGAGCATATTTAGGATAAAATTGAGGGATCATATTGCGCAATGGGTAAATATGGCAAATCTACAATTCTGCACTCAACAGAATACAATGAATCTTTATGAGAGGGTTTTGATATATTTTATCGGCTTAAAGATGAGAAAAGTTACTCAAAAGTTATAAAAGACTTGCTTCTAGACTTTTATCAAACAGAGAAATATATATTTCCCCACCAACTCGTCAATGGCGTTCAATCAACCATTCTTCGATATTTCAACTCTTCGCTATTTCTGAAGAATGTACATAGAAATGCATGTAATTTAGGAAACTGATGTCAATGGCAAGTTGGAGCCTTGTCCATTGGTTGCTTTATCATTGTTCAGACCTGTAGGACGTTGAAGGAACTCATCCACAGGTATTACGATCATAATGCAAATATACAACTTTCATAATGCAATCGTATCTATTATGATTTAACGCGCATCCGTATGAACTTATTGACACCTTCAGAGATTGTGAATGTGAACGTGACATGCATGCTAATAGTAGTCTCCCAAACTTTATTCAGTGCATTTCTTAATTGCTGAATTATTGAGTGTATCTACTATTCAATGTTTGCCACCTATGACCTATACCGTTGAACTCATTTGATGTTTGATGCTCTGCTGCGAAGTAAAATATGTATTATTTATGTACATTGTGCATCTACTGTGTATCATATTAGTTAGCACTATGCCTGAGTACTTATGTACTTAAATACACTTGTACTCTGAACAACTTTCTCCTCTGGTTCAAATGCTATGGGATCTAGTAAAATGACCTCCATTGCTGAACGGTAAACATCAAATATCACTGATTTCTAATGATAAAAGTAATGGGAAAACAATTTCTAGGTTAGATAAAATCTCATTGCTGAACGCTAAAGTCTGCAACAATGTATGGATATTGAACGAAAAATGAATACAGCAATCGAGTGCGCGTCAGCGCACGAGATTGCTGTATGAATTTTGAGTTCAATATCGCATTGCTATTAGTTTGAAGTTATGATATCGTTGTCAAAAGAATGCATCGCAATGCTATGTGAAATTCAAATTTTCCAAAAATTATATAGTATACTGCAAAGTGAAGATATTCATTCAGAATATTTTCTTTTCTGTGAGATGGAAGACGGTTGGCCAAAATGCTTAAATTTTAGTAAATTTCCTAACCAAATGATCAGTGGCCTAACCTTATCACAAATAAGTAAAATAAATCAGTCAAATGATCAAGATGACGTAAATCAGCCTACTGATGAAACTGACAATATTTTTGGTGATTTTACCGTAAGCGATTATTTATTGGCAGCGTTATCCAATGATGAACAACCAATAGGCCTACCCGACGAAGTAAACAGAATACTCGATGAAACGGAATTGGCAATCAAACCGACCAGCACCATTCAGCAAGAAAGACAGCATATCAAAAAATTAAAAGATTTTTTCGATGCAAATAATATTACTTGCAACCTTCAAGATGTCTGTGAAAATCAGTTAAATGAATATTTGAGATGGTTTTATCACGAATTACGAGCAAAAGATGGGTCCTATTACAGTCCTACTAGCCTTAAGTGCATCAGAGCAGCCATTCATCGCTTTATAACACAAACACTCAAGCGAAATATCAACATTATCGAGGGAGACCAATTTGCTTCTTCAAATAGAATGCTCAAAGTTATGGCTGGCGTCTGGTTGTCTCATGGCGGAGAATGCAAGGAATTCGCTGCAATAGAAGAAAATGATTTAAAAACTATTGTTGCTTCATTTGACAGAACATCAGGCGAAAAACTTCAGAATGAAGTCATTTTTTCAATTTTATATTTCTTAGGAGCTCGTGGTAGAGAAAAACTTAGACGGTTAAAACGAAATGATCTTGAAATTTCAACTGATTCCAATGGTGAAAAATTCATTTGTGTTAAAACCAAAAAGGACAAAGACAGTGAGCCAAACAATATCCGAAAAAACGTGAAAGCCAGTCTCCAGCAAAAGCAATATTCAAGTCAGAGAATTAATCGCATTTACGACAGAAAAACCATAGAATGTTTTGAACAGTATTTGTTCCTGATCAACCGCGATGCACCAGATTCAGAAAATTTATTCCCTAGACCTTTGACTGGGAAAAGATGTGGTAATAATATGTTTAGTGATAGACAGGTTCGCGGTCAAAACTACTTAGGCAACTTCCTGAAAATGTTATCCACAAAACTGAAATTATCAAAATCTTATTCCAACCATTCTATTCGTTGCACAGCAATCACGAGAGCAAAAGAAAATGGTCTGAGTAACGCCGATGTTTGCTTAATCACTGGTCACAAAGACGAACGAACCGTTTCTCGGTATGATCGCCCTTCTGATGAAAGAAAAAAAAAGTTAGGCGCTGCTCTTTCAGTGGACACTCTCTCATTTGGTTCGGCTGAACTTTCATCATCATCATCATGTTCTACAACTCTGACAGAATCAATTCTCACGGTGTCTGGACCAGCGACAAAGAGCATGAAAATTGAAGCAGATGCGAACACAAATAAGATCGTCTTTTCTTTTCTGTGATCTATGTCCTATACGTGGTCATTATTTTTCTATTTTAGTGTGTATTTCGTTGAAGTTTTCTGTACACACTTCATGTTTATATAGGCCTCTTGTGAGTGCTGTTAATAGTTATAAACAAATACGTTATTCATATTTTTGTCATTGCGATGCACACTTTTTGCAATTGCGATGCACACTTTTTGTTATTGCGATGCACACTTTTATAATAGTAGAATAGAAATCATAGGAATACAGCAATATACACAAACTAATAGCAATGCATCTCGTAATGATGATATCTAGCTGTATCTATGCATATATATCATGATCCGAATAGACATCTATCAAATATGCCATGAAATATAATCAAAGAACCATCCCTTCCCGTAGAACTTTCCCTGAGAACTTTCCTCGTAGAAATAGTCCAGATATCGGATCATGACATCTATGATAGATCATCAAATCTATGATAGATTACTTGATCATATCAGAGAATCTATTAAGTAATCTAAGCGAATTTGAAATTGGGAATCCAGTATTGTACACTGACCATTCACTCCTTAAGATAAAATTTGATATTATATTAAATAGAATTATAATCAAAGAAAAAAGAGAAAGGCTTCAAAAGAAGATAATTCCTTATAAATGGACTGAGGAAAATGCTTCAAAGTTTGATAAAGATACATTCAACATGAAATGCTATGCATTATCAGTAGTGAAAACTGTGCCATACTTGCGACGGATAGGTACATGGATAGGTACATGTAAAATTTAGTGTTATCAATAGGTACATGGATAGGTACATGGATAGGTACATGTATAATTTAGTTATCGATAGGTACATGGATAGGTACATGTATAATTCAGTGTTATGAATAGGAACTTGTATGAGATCTGTTTTACTGGATAGGTACATGTGTTTGGTACACTCAGTTGAGTACACTGTGTTTCGGAACGTCTATGATCGAACTTGTGTGGTTTGGTTCTGAGCACTTGGGTACGTCCCGATAGACGTCCGTTGTTTGATTTTGAATGGGTTTGCTCAATTGCGACTATTGTGACAATTATTTTAAATGTAGCACTATTTAGATGTGAAACTTTACTGTGCAGCTATGATTTAGTTGCTCCCCAATAAGAAAACCAATTCCAGAACTATGTTTAAAATGAAAAGACAAGAGATTTACAATGTAAGTTTAATTTAAGCGTGAAAAATAAATGACGGGTACAGATCACGTCCCTCAGGCGACTCCATGATCTTCAGGAAGTCATCACACCATTCATGAAATGTCTGATTTTTACTAAAGTCATGGTCACACTCGTGTACCGGACACTTCACCGGTAGTCCACTCCGCCTTTGAAGTGCTGACACAGTCAAGGTTTTCCATAGGGCCACTTTGTAGCCGCAAGAGAGATGCATGGTCATATCCAACTGACCTCCCATAATGACTTGGCTGTCATTTTGAAAATGAAATAGTGGTTTTGAGGACATGCTTCTTGTTATGGAACGTTGAGGATAAGTACTTAACAGCTTGGAACAATGACATCCTTTATATAGTTATATATATTCTTTAGGGAAGTTCGGTACCTCTCTGATTGGCTGTTAGGATTTCCTTTGTTTAAAAAGTATATAAGTCCGAGGTTTGTACCAATTCTTATCAAAGGTTCTAATCCTCACGTTTACAAGTTACAATTATTTTAAATCTACAAGTCATAATGGATCGCAAACAGAAAGCCGCAGTTGAGAACGGTACTGCTGATCGTACCACTTCGCCAGTGGAACGTACCAATACACCTCCCCAATCTCCGATGGAGCGATCGACAACGCCAAACGAGCCGGTGGTGTTCACCCAAGCCCCTGCATCGCCCGACTACTCGAGTGATGAAGATAGTGACGTATCAATCGAGACGATGCGTCACATGAATAAGAAGTCCATGCGAACGCCACTCTATGGAAAGGTCACGGTCAAATTCAAGAACGCCCCGAGAAAGTATCACACGAAACGGGTCTTCATGCGAATGGAGCCGAACGAGCGGAACCTCACAACCGCTCTCGAATTTTCGGTCATCGACCTTGACACACCACGTCGCTGTCCCTGTGCGCCCAAAAAGACCAGGATCCATGTGCAAGTGGACTTCAAAAAACTTGTACCCTTTCCTTACCTTGATGATATTTAGTGTGTTTTTTTCTTAATCTCTTCATTTAATATTCATTTGTATATATGAACAAACTTGTTTTATCATTTCACAAATCGGTCTTCAATTAAGGTCTGAATGGGAAAGGGGAACAACTATCTACAATTAATGATGTTCAATAACTGAATTGAAACAAAAAATCAAATATGAAGACTTCAACTTGAAATAAATAGCAACATATAACTTTTAAAGAAACAGTTATGTTGTTAATTTTAAAATGCTTGTAGAAGTCCAGGATGATATCATACATGCGTCATACACGACACCATAAGAATGAAAAGACCTTTAGAATGATATAAGGTATGTACCTATTCGATGGGAAAATCCTAGTTGTATGCAACTGTATGCAAGCAGACAAATGTTAGATTTTTAAATTCACTAAGCTTTTAGCCCATTCTTTAAAGACATGTAGCTCTCTAGTTATATGTCATACATGTGTCATACAATACACCATTAGAATCAGCATGAAAAGAGCATTCGAATGATATATTGTATGTACCCATTTGATGAAAAAATCCTAGTTGTATGCATCTGTATGCAACTTGAAAAAATTCCAAGTTTTTTTACAAAAATGACTAAGTTTACAAATTTTCAAATTTTACAACTAAAAATGACCATAATATACAATCCTCTACACTTGACCTTGACCTTAGACCTGACCTTGACCTTTGACCTTCATACACTTCATACACGGCGGGGGGGGGGCTCAAAATTTCTCGGGCGCTTCGCGCACTCGAAAATTTATTTACCCATGGGTTCCGGGTGCCATAGATACTCTTCTTGCTTCCCTAACCCTGACCCTAACCTTAACCCTAACCCTAACCCTAACCTTAACCTTAGTATTTTAATTTGATTATTTGAATTTTGGCGCGAAATTCAAATTTTCGAAAAAAGTCTTTAAATTTGATTATTCACATTTTGGCGCGAAATTTGAATTTTCGAAATTTAGCGCTTAATTCAAATTTAATGTTCTATTCAAATCACACGTTTTATATCTTCAAATATGAATCATTATATGACTATTAATAATAACATGTATATCAAATAATACATCAGTCCATCAGTTCATATTACTTTGAATTCACTCTACTGTTTACATGTAGAAATCTTTCAACACATATGATGGCACTTCCATTTCTAAGGTTAAAAATAAACCAGCTATTCCAATTCTTGTTTGAGTTATCAATTTTGTTTAACCGTACCAATTCCAGGATGTGATGTCATAAGGTCTTTGTTCATAGTTGCTTTGTCAATTTCATATATAAAGAAGTTGCACACAACGAATTTTCACTCATTTTCAAATTATTCAGTGTCCATAGCAGACGTCGTTCTTCGTTCCTCCGTTCTCCGGTTCTTATTACAATTCTGAAGTGAGTTTCATTGTCATGTTGTGCTACTTTATAGGATATTCGGGAGTAGGAACATTATTAAGTTTTTATAACCAAATAGCTTTAAATATAGAAGCTTGGGTTTTTAGGATAGGAACACTTTATGTTATATTATTAACCATGTTTTCTTTTTAATTTTTCATCCTATATTAAGTCACTGAGCGAGAGACATGAATATATCAGTTTAAATGTAAGTGTATTTGAATCAACAAGATTTTCACAGTTTGTAAATAAATAAAAAGATACCTAAATAAAGCCTTCATCCATTTTAAATATTCAGTCTGTCATCTGCTAACAGATGTATAAAATTCAAGCTTGTTTAATTAAACAAATTGAGGATTGGTTTAAATTTTCGAAATTTCACTTTCATTCCATTAAATTAATTTCGAAATTAAATAATTTCAAGACAGCTACTTGTAAATTTCAACTCTTTCTATGAGCAAACCGTTTTCGAATGAAAATTAAACTTTCGACTTTCGGTTTCAATTTCAACTTCAGATTTCAATTCTTTCTAAGATTTATTCAATATCAAGGTAGTACTTCATAAAGTTTTGTTGATGATATATAAATGAGTTCTCATTTAATAAGAGATAAAATTATAATCAAATTTTTTTTCCTCCATAGATATGGTCCGACAAGAGAGTCTTGCACGACAGCGCCTCACTTCTGTGAAACGTGCCAATTACCCGTTCGACATGCTAATAAGAGCGGTCACAAGAACTGCATCTTCAAAAGTGACTGCACGTATCTGTACTGCTTAACTTGCAAGTCATATAAACGGAGTAATGAAAAGGTTAATACCGAAGCCTCTAAGGCATTCATTGAGAAACATACACCATGTGCTCAACAAAATGGGAGGAAGGGCATCAACCTCACCTCAAAGGCTGAAAAGAGGAGGTTGGAGCGGTTATTTCAAAAGGAGAGGCCGATGGAAGGTGTCCTTTCACAGGTTGATGAGCCTACAGCAATAAAGAAACCTATCAAGTCCCGAGCCCCAAAGAAAGCCCCTAAGTCACGACAGTTCATCGATGACACCTTAAGTGATTTTGAGGTGAGTTCTGCCAATCATACATAATACCTTCAAAGGATAGCTTCTTAAAACCGAAAAAATTAATTATTGGTCCATTATACATAAAAACATATATCGTTTAAACATTTCAGGATAATGATGAGATGCCTCCTCCTAAGAAGACCAAGGTCTTAATTCAGAAAAAGATCGTCACTAAAAATGTGAGAATACATTTACTCCATTAATTATTCTATCATGTAAAAAGTATTTCAACATTGTCACAACATTTCAGAGTGAGTTGCCTCAACAGAATTGTGTCAGTTTTGAAGAGGAGAAAGCGGCTGAATGCTTGAGAAATGTAAGTATTAAAGTATTAAAGTTATTCATTAGCTCTTTATGTGAAATTGAATATGTTCTTTTCTTCAGCTGTTTACAGGTGTGAACAGTATACCCCGTTTGCCTACACCGGAGAAGATGTGTCTTCCTAGTCCCGTAAGTGTCATTGTTTAGTTATTTGTCAATAATATTTCTCAATGCATGAAGTATTTCCAAGAACATGTATGCTTCTCAATGATTTGCGAACATGTTATATTATTTTTCTCTGCAGGTTGCGCGATCGCTGTCGCTCAGGAAGCATCGAAGTTTCATTTCGACGCCAGCGACCAGTACATCGGTGGACGATAATGAGGAAAAGCCGTATCCTATTCGGGAGTCCTCATCAGAGGACGATGAAACCTCGTCAGCGACTTCATCTGATGAGGAAACGTCGTCAGCGACTTCTTCCCCGACATCTTCTTCCGATGAGGATGATGATCCTGTTACAAATGTAAGTATCAAAGTTGGTCAACTGCATGAGTACAGAATTTTCTATTAAAATATGTTTTTTGTTTGTAATAGATTGATTTATCTTTTAGAATGACTCGTTGCCCCGTGAGACAGAGGTTGGAACCGATCAGAAGGTCACAATCCAGCCGGAGGTAAGAGAAATTCACTTTTGTATCTCATCAATGGTAAAATGCTAAATAGATGATAAACAATTGTTTCTTTCGATTACAGGACTCCGCGATGTGTGCATCTCAGGAGGAAGTCTCGTTCAGCCACGTCCGGGCTTCTCCGAGCTGGAGTGTGCACCTTCCATTATCACCGATGATGACACTGGCTCCTTCCTCTTCGATCCCAGCCGCAGCTCCTTCCTCTCCGATCCCAGCCGCAGCTCCTTCCTCTCCGATCCCAGCCACAGATCCTTCCCCTCACGCTGCTGCGCCCGCACCTCCAGCTGCTCTCCCTGTTTGGCAGTACAATGTGGATCTCGACGCGACAGCAGAAGAGGTACAAGACGTTGAGGCACAACTCCGTCGTTGCCAAGAGCGCCTAAAGGAGGTTGAGGCCCGCGAGGTGAAGTTAAAGGAGGAGAATAGAGGCTTGATTGAGTCTCTAAGAAATATTACTCAATCAAACCTCCTGTTGGCCTCCCAAGTAACCACCAGCCAACAGCATAACAAAGAAACGCTTGTGCACCTCGAATGTTCCCAAAATGGCATCAGAAGAGTGCGCCTTACGAGGATGGACGATTTGGGTGGCTGTAGTGACAGCTGCAGTCACCTAAAACTCTACCATAGTGGTATTGTTAAGTGTGTTAAACTGTAACTTTATTACTTTAACTTCTATTTTCTTCTTTTTTGAAAAAAAAATAATTGTTGAAATTGTATGTGTTTTGTCTTTACAACAGATCGCAACATATGGTATTGGCTGGTGATGACGCTGACGTCACTAGATGGTAGATGTATACAAGGGCTTGCTAATTTCAATCCTCATCAATAATCATGGTTGTCTGTACCAAGTGTGGAAAAGTGTTCACTCTCATAGGCAATTTGCAACGACATGAAAAATTTTGTAAGTTAGGAAAAACGTATCAATGTAGCAAGTGTCCATATAAGACGAATAGGATGGATAATCTTAAGAGGCATAAACTTGTATGCAATAATAAACCGAATGATAGCATAACAGAGTCAAATTCAAATAATCAAAATATATCTACTTCTAAGCCAACAACCAGCGCTTCAACTAACATACAAAACTTTATGCAATACTGCTCTCGGTGTGGCAAAACGTATAACTCTATAAGTAGATTTCGACAGCATATGAATGTACATAACACAAATAGTGAGATGAATATGCATAATAACTATGGAACTGTTAGTCTCAGCGAAAGCGCACTCAATGGCCATGCACGTGTGTATGATATCACGCCAACAACACCTACTGTGGACATAACATCATTCTTAGAAAGCATGCGTTCCATGTTAGGGAATTTAGTGTCTGACTTACTAAGGAGCTATCAATTGCGCGGTCGTCTGATTGCACAAATTCGTTATGTCCGTTCTAATCCTCGAGAAGAAGAAACTTTTCTCGCACACTTTACCTCATCATCCTCAAACTATATTTATGACTATGATGCTTGGTTTCAGGATCATCTAAATAGTCTAATAAATCATATTGAAGCCTTCACAAAAAAGGGTAGCAATTGGATTATAGATGATGTACAAAATATAGAGTTCAATGTAATAACAAGTCCAATACTGTCAGGTGGACAATCATTTCCTCTACCAAAGAAGTTAAAAAACTCTAAAACTGTCATTAATGTTAATTCAAATGCAAATGATTGCTTCCTATATGCAGTTTTATCAATATTGCATTATAATGAAGTACCTTATTCAAGGAATGAAGTAAAATCATATAGTAAGTGGACATCTGAGCTAAATATGGAAGGCATTTCCACACCAGTATCAATCAAAGATATTCCAAAATTTGAGAAAAATAATGATATTAAAATTAACATTCACTTTTATGAAAATGGACTCAAAGGTGTTCGATACAATAGTAACTTTACTGGTAGGCAAACGGTTAATATTTTGCTAATTCTAAACAATGGAGCAGCACACTATTGTGGAATTCCAAAGCTGTCAAGATTGTATAGGAGAACTTTAAAAAGACATAAATACTTCTGCGAAAGATGCACTCAGTCATTCACATATAAAACAACACTAGAGCGACACTTCCAGTTTTGTATTCGAGGAAAAGCACAAATAGAAAAAATGCCATTGGATCTAAAAGTACTAACAAGTAGCATGGAATATCAACTAAGTCCTCCTTTAGTAATTTATGCAGATATAGAGTGCTACATTGATAATAAAATACATAAACCTGCGGCCATTGGAGCTTATCATGTCTGGCATAATGCCCTTCAATCAAAATTTGAAAACAAGTATTACCTCTTTGAGGGAGAAAATTGCATTATTGGTTTCTTGCACCACTTAGAAACTGTAGCCCAAGACTTATATGACAACCAATGTGCAACAACTAGGCAGCCAATGTCACTGTCAGCGGATGAAAAAGCACGCCATGAGAATGCAGAATGTTGCAACAAATGTAAATCGAAATTCAGCGATGAAGTCATAAAAGTTCGTGATCATGATCATATCACCGGACGATATAGGCAAACATTATGTAGGAAATGCAATCTCCGGTTAAGACTTAACAGACGGGAGCTCCCCATATTTTTCCACAATTTTAAAAATTATGATAGTCACATCGTTTGCTATAGAGCGATTGGAAGAATGAAGTCTTGGAAATTAGATGTTGTAGCAGCAACTGCTGAAAAATATATAACTTTATCCGCCAGTGTCCCTGTAAATGAATACAAAGGGAAGACAGTATACTTTAAACTAAAATTCTTAGACTCATATCAATTTCTAAGTGCATCCTTGAGTGATGACGTAGTTCCATTTTCTGAAAGTTGGATCGTCCCCGCATATAAGAAAGGCAATGAGAATGAGATAACCAGCTATCGACCGATCAACTTAAGCTCAAATATTGAAAAATTGTTAACAAAAGTATTGAGCAATAGATTGAACAAATGGTTGAAAACTAATTGCATCATCCATCAATGTCAAACAGGATTTGTAAAAGGAAGTTCAACAATGGACAATATATACATAGTAAGAGAAGAAATGCAGATCAACAAAAACGATAAATAGCCATTATATATGTATGCTTCATCGATTTGTCAAAGGCTTTTGATACAACACCGAAAAACCTTCTGATCTATAAGTTAAATAATATGCTTCCTAATGGTAATTTTCTTCGCCTGTTGAAAAAATTGATCATTTACAAAACTTATAGAATTATACTTAATGGCAACGAATCTGATCATTTTACTTTAAAAAATGGAATACCCCAAGGTGACAGCTTGTCGCCAACACTGTTCTCAATATATATAAATGACTTAGCGCTAGAACCTACCTCAAATTTTAAAGATCCTAATGGAGTGAAGATTGGTGAAACAGAACTTCCTTGTTTAATTTATGCCGATGATATCCTTCTGATGAATACAGATAGAAACAGTTTAACTAAACAGATACAGATGGTCCATGATTTCTGTAAGCGTAATGGTTTAACGATTAATGTTGATAAAACCAAAATTATGATTCAAAATATTAAATGCGAGAATGAATATTTTGAACTTGATTTGAACGACGAATTGCAGAAAATTGAAATAGTACGCGAATACAAATATCTCGGATTTTGGATCGCAAATAATACAAAAAAACATCTTCTTTCCTTAGCTAAAATGGCAGGAAATCATCATATCTAACAGCTAAAAAACTAAAAGAACTGGGGTGCACTAACGGAGCAATTGTGAGAAATACCTTTGAAATGTTAACATTATCAAAAATTCAATATGGCGGAGAATTTTCCTTTTACAATAAATTATCTGATTTAAATAAAATACAGTTTCAAATCTACAAACGTTTCTATCATCTAATGACTACAATTGCTAATTACTGTCTGATAGGCGAGTTTGGATTATTCCCTCTCGAATATTATTTTAATAAAGCTGCTATCAACTTATGGATTAAAATAATTTTCAATGATGATAACAGCATCATGAAGATTTGTTATGATTATATTTTGCAGAACTTAGATAAAAGCAGATACGCTTACACGTGATGCTGGAGAATGCAAAAACTTCTAAAGCAGATTGATTTATCATTTTTGTGGCTAGATCAAAACAATCTAGAAATAGAAAGAAGAAAGTGCACGATTATCGTCAAAACAGGACTTATGGAGCATTTTAGAGCCATTTGGATAAATGATACCAAGAAAAGTAGAACAGGTATTGACTACTTAGAATTAAGCCGATTCGATTGCAATCTGAAAGCTTATTTGACTGTGAGTAGTAAGTAAAACTCCACTTCTGGATAGCGCAAGATGGCCGCCGTCGCTGACGTCCCCCCCCTCTGGAACGGCAGAGTGTCGTGGTCGGCCGCCGTGGTGCTTCGGGTCTGACGTCCCCCCCTCTGGAACGGCAGAGTGTCGTGGTGTGCCGGCCACGTGCGTCCGTCAGGTTCGCTGACCCCCCCCCCTCTGGCCGACCGTCGTATAGCGCGCGGTGATGTGGTGTCTAGGTTGGCGTGGTGTGCCGGCCAGGTTGGGAGGGTGGACTGTCGTAGCTCACCTGAAAAAATCCTAAGTGTCACAGTGGCTTTGTATGGGTAAAATTTTGAAAATTTTCCAAAGTGTGGAATTTCGACCTGGGACCGTCACCAAAACATTTTTCATCAAATTTCACTGACCTCCCCCCCCGACAGCAATCTTCTAACTTTGGTTCTAGTGAGCGGATATTGTCTTAAGGCTACTCGTTTGAAAGAGGAGAAAAAAAATGCTCGACGACATTTTTTGTTGCGAGTCAATCGGACCAGCCGTTCAAAAGTTAGAGCTGTTACAAGATTTTAGGTCGGAGCTCGCTCACCTGAAAAAATCCTAAGTGTCAGAGTGGCTTTGTATGGGTAAAATTTTGAAAATTTTCCAAAGTGTGGAATTTCGACCTGGGACCTTCACCAAAACATTTTTCATCAAATTTCACTGACCTCCCCCCTCTGGACAGCTAGCTTCGATCTTGGCTTCTAGTGGACGGATTTTGTCGTGCAATAGCTCGTTTGAAAGCTAAGAGTGAAACAAATTCAGTGAAAGAAACGACTTGTTCATATCTGTCTTCGTTTAGATGTGAGACGCCATTTAAGATTTTGGGAGATTGACGAAAAACGACAGAGTTAAAATTTCCCAAGAAACAGCTCCAGCGGGCGAATGAAGGCTCGGATTGGTAGACGGAGACCAGATTTGGAATCAGCTTGATGTTATTGTCCAATGAGGATCATCCAATGAGAATCAAGCATTTCTATATAAATAGCGAGCCTTCCACAGTGAGAATCATTCCATCGTTGAATCGCACGAGTGACGGACGCACATTTTCTCTCTCTCTCTCTCTCTAGTTCCCTATTCTATTATCCAACTAAAATGGTAAGTCGCTACTTTCCTCCCTCCCTTGAACGTAAACTTAATACAATCTTTTCCATTTTCAGGCATCTACTCCATCTGCAGCACTAGTAGGACAAAATGGTGGTCAAACGTTACAAGGTTCGCTACGATCAGATCATCTACAACTGAGGCCAGTGGAAGAAACAACCAAGGTACAAAATAAGTACCGCACCCGCCATTATATTGTTCATGACATCGATGAACAGTGGCAAGCAGATTTGTGTGATGTTGCCTCCATTTCAAAACATAACTCGGGCAATAACTTTATTTTAACTGTCATTGATATTTTCTCGCGTTATGCGTGGGCTCAACCTTTAAAAACTAAAGAAGGGAAAGGAGTAGCAAAAGCATTCCAAACAATTTTTCGAGAAGGTCGCATTCCAAAAAGAATTCAGAGTGATCAAGGAAAAGAGTTTGAAAATCAGCATGTGAGAAGATTATTTGAGAGGCATGACATTGAGTTGTTTAGTGTAAAGAGTGCTTATAAAGCTGTACTCGTTGAACGTTTTAATCGCACATTAAAAAATCGCTTGTGGCGACATTTTACTGCCAACTTGACACAAAATTGGACAAAGGTTCTACAAGATACACTCCATGCCTACAATCACTCTATCCATCGTTCTATTGGACTCAGACCAGTAGATGTAAATGCTGACAATGTAGATAAAGTGCGCGAATCATTCCAACGTAAACGCACTCATGTGAAAAGTGATGTGAAAATTGGTGATAAAGTTCGTATCTCAAAAGTGAAAAGTGTTTTTGCTAAAGGGTACCTTCCGAATTGGACAGAGGAGGTATTTACAGTATCAAGGATTAATCAAAAAGACTCTCCAACCACGTACAAGTTGAAAGATTACGATAATGAAGAAATTGAGGGTAGCTTTTACCGCGATGAGATTGAGGTAGTCACTGAAAGTGAAACATATTTGGTAGAAAAAATCATTCGATGTAAAAAACGGCAAGGTGAAGAATGGTGTCTTGTTAAATGGACTGGTTATCCTTCAAGTATGAACTCTTGGATGCGTCGTGCCGACATCTTTCATCTAAGTGATCGACAGTGATTCATGCAAAGTTGTAACTAACAATGTTTAGGGTTTGAGCTATGAATCCAACTGCCTCATTTTATTCACGACCCTCCTATGTAAGTGGTGGAGGACAAATTTACAGCGGCGCTCGCCGCCAACGTGGAGGTAGCATACTTGGTGCACTGAAATCTGTTGTAGCACCTCTCATATCCAATGTCGGAAGATCTTTAAAACGAAATGTTTTAAGTAATGCCGTTGGCTCTGCTGGTGATGTTGCTAGTGATCTTTCCAGAGGTAGAAGTTTTAAGAGCAGTTTGTTGAATCGTGGGAAGGAACGCGGTTTAAAAACATTGAAGCAGACCTTTGCTGGTGTTACTCAAGGAAAGAAATCGCCTAAACGAATGAATAAAGGAGGACGGAAACATCGCGGAGCTGGTAAGGTGCGATCTTCAGTCAAAAGGCATTCACGCAAACGTCGCAGAGGCTCTAATCATTCAACAGGCGCTAAACGACGACGCTGCTATAACTTCTAATCATGGAGTGTAAAACTTCCGGTTTTTGTTTGTTTGATCAACAAGCCATACAGACAGATATTCTTAGTTCAAGTATTGTAGATTATCATCCTCGAACAGCTGAGAATGCTGGCCCCATTGCATTGTTATTCCTGGTGGTAGTGATGACTACATAGATTTGAGTTATGCGATGGTTGATTTGAGGTTTAGAAATCAGCAAGCAGATGGAACTGCTATTGACGATACACATAAAGTTGGGCTGAACAATTTACCATTGACTACATTACTTCGCGATGTTTCTCTAATGATTGGAGAGCAGCAGGTGGAAGGTGGTCAAAGCGATTATCCCTATAAATCATATTTCAATCATGTATCACAGTTTCATCCAGCAGCACAAAAAAGTCATATGGAAGCCATGGGATGGTACAGAGATGAAGCAGGAAAATTTGATGTTGAAACAAACAGTGGCTTTGTAAAGCGATCTGCTATGATTAAAGATAGTAAAGTATGTCAGCTATATGGTCCGCTGAATTTAGACTTCTTTAGACAGTCAAAGTTTTTACTGTGTAATACCAGCATGCGACTCAAGCTGACATTGAATAAGCCTGAATTTGCGCTGAATGCATTTGCTAAAGTTGACAATTTTAGAATTCATGTGGAAGATATTGCACTTTACATTCGTCGAGTAGTACCGAATCCAAGTGTCATTAGAGGACATGCTGAAGGTCTTAACCGCCAAAATGCCATTTACCCCGTTCAGCATACAAAGCTTCTCACCTTTACAATTCCGAAAGATCAAAAGAGTTTCATGAAAGATGGCCTCTTTCCATCGGAAGCACCGAAGCTCCTCATGGTGGCAATGGTTGAAAATGATGCATTTAATGGTAATATAAAGAAGAATCCTTTCAATTTTAAACACAATCAGTTAAGTGAAATTGCTTTACGTGTAAATGGTGTGAGTCATCCTGGTCACCCTACAAACCAGATTTTGCTTCGGATCAATTTATGCGCAGTTATGTTGATTTTATGGATGTCTTTGGCTTTTACAATACGGATGACATCAACGGACTGACTATGAAAGAGTTTAAGAGTGGATATACTATTTATGCATTTGATTTGACTGCTGACAGCGATATTAGTGCACCCTATCGTCAAGCGAACGTGCCTCATAATATTCGTTTGGATTTGACGTTCAAAAGAACACTACCTAAGACGATCAATGTATTAATTTATACAGTCTTCGATTCAAATATTGAAATTACAAAGTATCGTGACGTGATTCTTCAGTATAATCGTTAATGAGTTGGTTGACTGCTGACCATATTAAGACTAAAGTGCAGCGTAATGCAGACGAAGCGACGTTGAAAGCTTTCTATAATGTCTATTCACTCGATACCTTACCACCTGCAGTAAATCACTATCCCATCTTTATTGTGCTAAACACTCATTCGCAGAATTTAGGCGGTGAGCATTGGAAAGCGATCTTTATTGGAGAAGACCGACGTGGTGAGCTATTTGACTCTCTACCTCCAAATATACCAACACAACAGTGGTTGAGAAAACATACGCGTCAATATCAGCGAAATGAACGCATACTACAACATCCACTTTCATCAACGTGTGGTGCTTTTGTACTGTACTTCATCTTAAAACGTTTACATGTATCTCGATTTGCATCTATTATTCAAAACTTTTCATGTAATCCATCCTCTAATGAAAAAATGATTTGTAAGTTCTATCATGATTTGAAATAAAAACATCATGTTGGAAAAATTGTTTTTTATTTTACAATCCGCTGGGTACGTACATACTCGATGAGATAGTCTAGGATCACATTTGCTTGTACATGAGATTTTAGTCCAGTAATGATCACTTTACTATTATGAAAGATTGCCACATGCACAGGTAACCAACAACTAATGAGAGCTGCAGGAAAAAGTTCGGGTTCATAACACAAATTGTAACTGCTGGTACGAATCTTCAAAAATGATACACTTTCACTCAATTGAGTAGAGATCACCATATTGTCCACAGTCAGATTCGACATCACACACCTCTCCCTCTTCCATATCCGACGTAGTAGTCTCTGTAGCTCTAAGCGCATTGACTGCGCCGATGAATGAGAAAGGGCGCCGAGAATCTGTACAGTCCCATTTGGGAAGAGTTGAAGATTCCGTGAATTGTTCATCTTCACCACTAACATTTGAGGTCGGCCCGGGTAATACTTGCTGTTTGGAAGGTGTTGGTGTAATGTTGTGAGATCGATTTTGGTGTAGAGTCTGAAGCGACGGAGAATGTTGACAATGGTGTAGCGATGGCGCTTCATGATGAAAGAATGAGTAAATTGAGCGATGTACCTTCCTTTTATACTTTTCCCAACTACCTTGATGAAATGTGAAGTTAGTATGAAGTTGGGAATGATAGAGTTGAATTCGCCGATTGTTGACGCGCAGCCAGATGCGATTTCCAATACGTGAATGTCTTTTCATATAGAAGTATTTCAAATCCTTCATGATATGATGTAGAGATTGAAAATGACGATAAGATAAAGCAAACTCTGCCATGTCTCGACAGTTCTGAGGTGGAACTCACATCACCTGAAAGAGAAATCATTCTATCATCTCTGTTCAAGTCTCAGTGTATTGTTACAACCTACCTTGACTCAACGACTCTAAACTTTCCTCGAGAAGGGAGGGCGTTGGTGATGAAGTTGATGCTTGAAATTGAGGAAGATGCTATTAACCACACGTTTGACGGAGATGAGTGAAGAAATTTTCAACTTACCATTTCAACGAAATCGAGTTTAAGGTTGATACTTCAACAAGATAGAGACTTCACGAGAGAGCAGTTTACTTGTACGCCTCAAATATAGAATTCGTCAGAGAACACTTCACTTATATGTCACAAATACAGAGAACAACGAAGGTAGAGAAGGTGTTATTACCAGCGCACAACGAAGAGAGTGTATGTGAGAAGGAGTGTCCCGACTTAACAGGCGTGAGGTGGAAGTATCTCCAGTACGATACTGACGATGTGATGGAGATCACCAGCACGAAATTCCTCCACCAATTATGGGAGTGGTACACCCCTAACTCCCAGCCACGAACTATGGAGGAGTGGGAGTATATTGACAAAGTGAGGCTCGCAGTGGAAGAACGATTGAAGCAAGTGAACTGTTTTTGTTATCTATGTGAAGCCAGACTATGGGACGATATTGACGATGAAGACCTTTTGAAATACATGCCATAATAAATTTTTA
This sequence comes from Prostheceraeus crozeri, assembly GCA_907163375.1. Lineage (NCBI taxonomy): Eukaryota > Metazoa > Platyhelminthes > Polycladida > Euryleptidae > Prostheceraeus > Prostheceraeus crozeri. The sequence continues at coordinate 226,954 of CAJQUW010005934.1, read as the reverse complement.
TTTCGTATTATCTTTGCTTTCATACTGACTTACTTGAATGGGGCTTCAGTGGATGATTTAACCATGTATACATTTTCATTTGGAAATAGTAGCACGCTTAGTCTAACTTGTAAATCTTAAAACATTTCATATGGACGATGATGATAGATGAAATAGTGTCAAATAAATTAAGATAGCTTACACTTCTGATACAGGGATAGCAATCGACTGCGATCCATGTGCAAAGAGCTTGTTAGACTACGGATGGGCTTAAGTGGATGATTTAACCATGTATACTTTTTCATTTGGAAATAGTAGCACGCTTAGTCTAACTTGTAAATCTTATAACATTTCATATGGACGATGATGATAGATGAAATAGTGTCAAATAAATTAAGATAGCTTACATGATTCTGGGATAGCAATCGACTGCGATCCATGTGTAAAGAGCTTGTTAGACTACGGAAGAAAGAAGTGTGTTATGTTGCGTGTGGCGCGTGAGTGTCCTCCCATTTCATTCCATTCATCAATTCGTCTCATTGATAGAGACAGGTAGAACTCATGGTTCTCATAACGTATGCAATGGAAAGTTTTAGGCAACCTTCGACAGTTGGCTAAATGTCGCCCTGGCGCGAATGCATACTACGTTGAGACAGAGGCAATCACTTGCAAACATGATGCAGAGAGGTTTAACAAGATTGACCATTGCCGAATGTCCCTTGCGGTATACATAGCTACGGGTTTCACCGCCGCCCTTTACAGGAACGCCCGTCGAAAGGAGGTATTACACCGAACTTCATTTGCAACGTTCAAGTTGACTGATAGCAGATTCAACTTAATGATAGTATTCGCCAGTCCAAAGACTGCCCAGGGCAAACCGCGTGGAGGTTCTATCATGTCTTGCCCCATGGTGGCCCTTAAGAGAGCCGATGGTTCGTTCTCGGTGTGAATTAAGTTGACTATTGGCTGGAATAGTCAATGGGTATGACGGTTAGGTTGTCATAGACCCTATACCGCCGAGGTCGTGCTGGTGCATCTGGCACCTTTCGGATGCGAGTGGTATTCGGAGTCCATACCTCATCCGTCCAAACGATCTTCTTAATCTTCCCCTTCTTCTCATCCTCCTCATCCCACTCGTCGAGGATGACGAACTCGGGAATGGCGTTGTCTTCATCGATGAAGACGGGAATGGTGCTAGTAGATGTTCCTTCCATCGTGACTTGAAATTTGAATGAGAAGCGCTACAATCTTCTGGCTGATATAGGGTTTTCAACAATGAATTGCTCAACAGCGAATCAGAATGCTTCAGGGATAGCAATCGACTGCATAATGTTCAAGTTGACTGATAGCAGATTCAACTTAATGATAGTATTCGCCAGTCCGAAGACTGCCCAGGGCAAACCGCGAGGAGGTTCTATCATGTCTTGCCCCATGGTGGCCCTTAAGAGAGCCGATGGTTCGTTCTCGGGAGTAACGTCATCTTACACCCTACCAATTCTGCTGAGAGAGTCTTTGACTCTCTCTTTGGTAGCACTGTCGACTTCCACGCTAATTGGCACGTGGCTAAAAAGTGGAATGTAGCGCCATTCCGTTGGATTGACAGCAGTTGCTGTCATCGGATTGCCAATCCGAGCAAGATTATTGTGGACTCTGTCTTGCTCCTCTAGCCTGACAAACTCCTCAAATAAATTTCGCGGCCTTAACTGCGGTCCGCGAGGAGAGCTGACTTGACTGTTCGGCGTCTGCATGATTGAAATGAAATGAAATGAGAGGCAGTGGTTTATATACCCCTCTAACGCGACGCAACGTTCAAGTTGACTGATAGCAGATTCAACTTAATGATAGTATTTGCCAGTCCGAAGACTGCCCAGGGCAAACCGCGTGGAGGTTCTATCATGTCTTGCCCCTAGGTGGCCCTTAAGAGAGCCGATGGTTCGTTCTCGGGAGTGTCGTGATGGGGTGTTGAAGGCGGGCAAAGATCTGCAATGAAAATGATATGTATTAGAATAGGATATACTATCTTATTTACTTTTCACTTACCAAGTTATCCATCCTTTGGCAGTCTCGCGCGCTTCCGAATAAAAAATTTGTGTAAGTGACCGCGCATTCTTAGGCTGGCATGCAAACATTTCTTGGTCGGATGGCCGTTATAGCATAGGATGGACTCGTCGAGACTTTGATTGACGAGTACTTCGCCGGCCAAATGATTATCCCGAATAGGGATGTGAAACTCAAACAAACGATCCTCATTCACACGTTCCCAGTCATCCCTCATGCGCTCCAACTTCTCATACGCCTGCCTCTCATCACCCCGCCGAGCCACAGTCCTCTCCAACTAAACATTCCTCGCTCTCAACACACTCATCTCCTTCATCATCTCCTCAAACTTCGCTTCTGCATCTCTCATTCTTCTCTCCGCAGCACTCGCCCTCTTCTCACACTCATCATTCTTCTCTTCCAACTCTCGCGTCTTACTCTTCAAATCAGTCACACTACGCCTCATTCTAATATTTTCATCCGCTACCTCCTTCGACTTCAGTTCCTTCTTTTTCAACTCATCCAACTCCTTCACAACTTCATCCTTCACTTTCTTCAAACTCTCATACTTATTCACCAACAAATCATGCGCCATCTGCTGCGAAACATGCCTCTTCTCTTCATCCTTCAACCACCTCGCCGACTGCACACGAATCCCACCACTCTTCACTTTTGGGGAAGATGAGCTCTTCGGGGGGTCGGTGATGACAATGTTTGACACCTCCGACGACGAAGAGCTCAACTTCCTCACACGCTTCCTCACACGCTCCCTATCTAAATCCGCATCATCCTCATCATCACTCTCAAGCACTCTCTTTCGCTCAATCTCAACCTCCAACGACGCAACCGCTCTCGCCAACTCATCATTCTCAACAACATTCTCAACCTTACCCTCTCGCTCGATCGCCAACATTCGCTCCCTCTCTTCCACAATCAACTGCGTAAATTTCAAGTCACTCACTAAACCACCACTACAGTCAGCATGCACTCAGTAGAAGCGCGCCTCATCCTCATCACCCTTCAGCACTTCACACACGCAACCATATTCAAGATAATCATGTGGCCGGTGCCCGCCTTCTTTACATGCGCCTTGGCGTCCGCACTGCGATTGATTCGACCGCACGCACACATTTTTATATGATATTTGCGATTCTTATCATTAGCCATGCCTGATTTATCGTTAGCTGTAAGATAATGAAATTTGTATAAGTTTGGAATCATGTAGTACAGTCATATTCCTAAAGCATTACACTTAGTCAGGAATGATAGATTTGAGTGTAGTGAGTGGCAGTCGATCCCGTCGACAGCCCGAAGGCCTTGTACTGATCACTAGGGAAGTGAGAGATCTTCCCCGATACCCGCTCTTTACAGCTGAAGACATCATTGTCACTGCCCCGAAGTGGTAACAGGAACGCCGAGTCAAAGGTAGTGATCAGTAGCTGGGATCTAACCCCTCAAAGCTGCCTTAGACTTAGTTAAATTTCAAATCTGATAGCAGATTTGAACTCAGCATACTTGAAAACCTTAGTCTACATGTTTAAACTTTGAAAAAACTGAAAATTAAGAATTTTTAAAAAATTCCGCATTTTTACTACTCATACTACTTTTAAAAAATTTTATCAGTAGTAAAGACACTATCAAACTCTATCATACAAACTTTGAAGTAAGAAGATAGCTTGCCTACTTCAAAAGATAGAGTCCTTTGAAACACCCGATAACGGGAGCTCAGAGCGACGACCGTCGCTTACCTCGTCTTTCGATGAAGTGATCAGACTTACGTTGTCGGGGGTTTATATATGCTCGGAAGAAAATTTAAAATGGCTCTATCTCCGAAAGTATTCATCGTAGCGACATGCGGTTTGTTGCAAACGATTTGTCTCATCATTTTCTATCATATGACACCTGAACCATTCTCATATGACCACGGGAAGTTGGTGCGTCAGCACATGTCCATGTAACATGCCACAAGTGAAAAAATTCCTAAGTGTGAGAGCTCCAGTGCGGTGAAAATTTTGAAAAATTTAAAACTTCCGAATTTCGACCTGGGACCTTTACCAAAACATTTTTCATCAAATTTCACGGACCCCCCCTTCGTTCGGAGAAATTTGATGAAAAATGTTTTGGTGAAGGTCCCAGGTCGAAATTCCACACTTTGGAAAATTTTCAAAATTTTACCCATACAAAGCCACTGTGACACTTAGGATTTTTTCAGGTGAGCGAGCTCCGACCTAAAATCTTGTAACAGCTCTAACTTTTGAACGGCTGGTCCGATTGACTCGCAACAAAAAATGTCGTCGAGCAGTTTTTTCTCCTCTTTCAAACGAGTAGCCTTAAGACAAAATCCGTTCACTAGAACCAAAGTTAGAAGATTGCTGTCGGGGGGGGAGGTCAGTGAAATTTGATGAAAAATGTTTTGGTGACGGTCCCAGGTCGAAATTCCACACTTTGGAAAATTTTCAAAATTTTACCCATACAAAGCCACTGTGACACTTAGGATTTTTTCAGGTGAGCGAGCTCCGACCTAAAATCTTGTAACAGCTCTAACTTTTGAACGAAGACAGATATGAACAAGCCGTTTCTTTCACTGAATTTGTCTCACTCTTAGCTTTCAAACGAGCTATTGCACGACAAAATCCGTCCACTAGAAGCCAAGATCGAAGCGAGCTGTCCAGCGGGGGGGGAGGTCAGTGAAATTTGATGAAAAATGTTTTGGTGAAGGTCCCAGGTCGAAATTCCACACTTTGGAAAATTTTCAAAATTTTACCCATACAAAGCCACTCTGACACTTAGGATTTTTTCAGGTGAGCGAGCTCCGACCTAAAATCTTGTAACAGCTCTAACTTTTGAACGGCTGGTCCGATTGACTCGCAACAAAAAATGTCGTCGAGCAGTTTTTTCTCCTCTTTCAAACGAGTAGCCTTAAGACAAAATCCGTTCACTAGAACCAAAGTTAGAAGATTGCTGTCGGGGGGGGGGGTCAGTGAAATTTGATGAAAAATGTTTTGGTGAAGGTCCCAGGTCGAAATTCCACACTTTGGAAAATTTTCAAAATTTTACCCATACAAAGCCACTCTGACACTTAGGATTTTTTCAGGTGAGCGAGCTCCGACCTAAAATCTTGTAACAGCTCTAACTTTTGAACGAAGACAGATATGAACAAGCCGTTTCTTTCACTGAATTTGTCTCACTCTTAGCTTTCAAACGAGCTATTGCACGACAAAATCCGTCCACTAGAAGCCAAGATCGAAGCGAGCTGTCCAGAGGGGGGGGGAGGTCAGTGAAATTTGATGAAAAATGTTTTGGTGAAGGTCCCAGGTCGAAATTCCACACTTTGGAAAATTTTCAAAATTTTACCCATACAAAGCCACTCTGACACTTAGGATTTTTTCAGGTGAGCGAGCTCCGACCTAAAATCTTGTAACAGCTCTAACTTTTGAACGGCTGGTCCGATTGACTCGCAACAAAAATGTCGTCGAGCAGTTTTTTCTCCTCTTTCAAACGAGTAGCCTTAAGACAAAATCCGTTCACTAGAACCAAAGTTAGAAGATTGCTGTCGGGGGGGGGGGGGTCAGTGAAATTTGATGAAAAATGTTTTGGTGAAGGTCCCAGGTCGAAATTCCACACTTTGGAAAATTTTCAAAATTTTACCCATACAAAGCCACTCTGACACTTAGGATTTTTTCAGGTGAGCGAGCTCCGACCTAAAATCTTGTAACAGCTCTAACTTTTGAACGAAGACAGATATGAACAAGCCGTTTCTTTCACTGAATTTGTCTCACTCTTAGCTTTCAAACGAGCTATTGCACGACAAAATCCGTCCACTAGAAGCCAAGATCGAAGCGAGCTGTCCAGAGGGGGGGGAGGTCAGTGAAATTTGATGAAAAATGTTTTGGTGAAGGTCCCAGGTCGAAATTCCACACTTTGGAAAATTTTCAAAATTTTACCCATACAAAGCCACTCTGACACTTAGGATTTTTTCAGGTGAGCGAGCTCCGACCTAAAATCTTGTAACAGCTCTAACTTTTGAACGGCTGGTCCGATTGACTCGCAACAAAAAATGTCGTCGAGCAGTTTTTTCTCCTCTTTCAAACGAGTAGCCTTAAGACAAAATCCGTTCACTAGAACCAAAGTTAGAAGATTGCTGTCGGGGGGGGGGGAGGTCAGTGAAATTTGATGAAAAATGTTTTGGTGAAGGTCCCAGGTCGAAATTCCACACTTTGGAAAATTTTCAAAATTTTACCCATACAAAGCCACTCTGACACTTAGGATTTTTTCAGGTGAGCGAGCTCCGACCTAAAATCTTGTAACAGCTCTAACTTTTGAACGAAGACAGATATGAACAAGCCGTTTCTTTCACTGAATTTGTCTCACTCTTAGCTTTCAAACGAGCTATTGCACGACAAAATCCGTCCACTAGAAGCCAAGATCGAAGCGAGCTGTCCAGAGGGGGGGGGAGGTCAGTGAAATTTGATGAAAAATGTTTTGGTGAAGGTCCCAGGTCGAAATTCCACACTTTGGAAAATTTTCAAAATTTTACCCATACAAAGCCACTCTGACACTTAGGATTTTTTCAGGTGAGCGAGCTCCGACCTAAAATCTTGTAACAGCTCTAACTTTTGAACGGCTGGTCCGATTGACTCGCAACAAAAAATGTCGTCGAGCAGTTTTTTCTCCTCTTTCAAACGAGTAGCCTTAAGACAAAATCCGTTCACTAGAACCAAAGTTAGAAGATTGCTGTCGGGGGGGGGGGGTCAGTGAAATTTGATGAAAAATGTTTTGGTGAAGGTCCCAGGTCGAAATTCCACACTTTGGAAAATTTTCAAAATTTTACCCATACAAAGCCACTCTGACACTTAGGATTTTTTCAGGTGAGCGAGCTCCGACCTAAAATCTTGTAACAGCTCTAACTTTTGAACGAATGGTCCGATTGACTCGCAACAAAAAATGTCGTCGAGCAGTTTCTTCTCACTCTTAGCTTTCAAACGAGCTATTGCACGACAAAATCCGTTCACTAGAACCAAAGTTAGAAGATTGCTGTCGGGGGGGGGGAGGTCAGTGAAATTTGATGAAAAATGTTTTGGTGAAGGTCCCAGGTCGAAATTCCACACTTTGGAAAATTTTCAAAATTTTACCCATACAAAGCCACTCTGACACTTAGGATTTTTTCAGGTGAGCGAGCTCCGACCTAAAATCTTGTAACAGCTCTAACTTTTGAACGGCTGGTCCGATTGACTCGCAACAAAAAATGTCGTCGAGCAGTTTTTTCTCCTCTTTCAAACGAGTAGCCTTAAGACAAAATCCGTTCACTAGAACCAAAGTTAGAAGATTGCTGTCGGGGGGGGGAGGTCAGTGAAATTTGATGAAAAATGTTTTGGTGAAGGTCCCAGGTCGAAATTCCACACTTTGGAAAATTTTCAAAATTTTACCCATACAAAGCCACTCTGACACTTAGGATTTTTTCAGGTGAGCGAGCTCCGACCTAAAATCTTGTAACAGCTCTAACTTTTGAACGGCTGGTCCGATTGACTCGCAACAAAAAATGTCGTCGAGCAGTTTTTTCTCCTCTTTCAAACGAGTAGCCTTAAGACAAAATCCGTTCACTAGAACCAAAGTTAGAAGATTGCTGTCGGGGGGGGGGGAGGTCAGTGAAATTTGATGAAAAATGTTTTGGTGAAGGTCCCAGGTCGAAATTCCACACTTTGGAAAATTTTCAAAATTTTACCCATACAAAGCCACTCTGACACTTAGGATTTTTTCAGGTGAGCGAGCTCCGACCTAAAATCTTGTAACAGCTCTAACTTTTGAACGAAGACAGATATGAACAAGCCGTTTCTTTCACTGAATTTGTCTCACTCTTAGCTTTCAAACGAGCTATTGCACGACAAAATCCGTCCACTAGAAGCCAAGATCGAAGCGAGCTGTCCAGAGGGGGGGGGAGGTCAGTGAAATTTGATGAAAAATGTTTTGGTGAAGGTCCCAGGTCGAAATTCCACACTTTGGAAAATTTTCAAAATTTTACCCATACAAAGCCACTCTGACACTTAGGATTTTTTCAGGTGAGCGAGCTCCGACCTAAAATCTTGTAACAGCTCTAACTTTTGAACGGCTGGTCCGATTGACTCGCAACAAAAAATGTCGTCGAGCAGTTTTTTCTCCTCTTTCAAACGAGTAGCCTTAAGACAAAATCCGTTCACTAGAACCAAAGTTAGAAGATTGCTGTCGGGGGGGGGGAGGTCAGTGAAATTTGATGAAAAATGTTTTGGTGAAGGTCCCAGGTCGAAATTCCACACTTTGGAAAATTTTCAAAATTTTACCCATACAAAGCCACTCTGACACTTAGGATTTTTTCAGGTGAGCGAGCTCCGACCTAAAATCTTGTAACAGCTCTAACTTTTGAACGAAGACAGATATGAACAAGCCGTTTCTTTCACTGAATTTGTCTCACTCTTAGCTTTCAAACGAGCTATTGCACGACAAAATCCGTCCACTAGAAGCCAAGATCGAAGCGAGCTGTCCAGAGGGGGGGGGAGGTCAGTGAAATTTGATGAAAAATGTTTTGGTGAAGGTCCCAGGTCGAAATTCCACACTTTGGAAAATTTTCAAAATTTTACCCATACAAAGCCACTCTGACACTTAGGATTTTTTCAGGTGAGCGAGCTCCGACCTAAAATCTTGTAACAGCTCTAACTTTTGAACGGCTGGTCCGATTGACTCGCAACAAAAAATGTCGTCGAGCAGTTTTTTCTCCTCTTTCAAACGAGTAGCCTTAAGACAAAATCCGTTCACTAGAACCAAAGTTAGAAGATTGCTGTCGGGGGGGGGGAGGTCAGTGAAATTTGATGAAAAATGTTTTGGTGAAGGTCCCAGGTCGAAATTCCACACTTTGGAAAATTTTCAAAATTTTACCCATACAAAGCCACTCTGACACTTAGGATTTTTTCAGGTGAGCGAGCTCCGACCTAAAATCTTGTAACAGCTCTAACTTTTGAACGAAGACAGATATGAACAAGCCGTTTCTTTCACTGAATTTGTCTCACTCTTAGCTTTCAAACGAGCTATTGCACGACAAAATCCGTCCACTAGAAGCCAAGATCGAAGCGAGCTGTCCAGAGGGGGGGGGAGGTCAGTGAAATTTGATGAAAAATGTTTTGGTGAAGGTCCCAGGTCGAAATTCCACACTTTGGAAAATTTTCAAAATTTTACCCATACAAAGCCACTCTGACACTTAGGATTTTTTCAGGTGAGCGAGCTCCGACCTAAAATCTTGTAACAGCTCTAACTTTTGAACGGCTGGTCCGATTGACTCGCAACAAAAAATGTCGTCGAGCAGTTTTTTCTCCTCTTTCAAACGAGTAGCCTTAAGACAAAATCCGTTCACTAGAACCAAAGTTAGAAGATTGCTGTCGGGGGGGGGGGGAGGTCAGTGAAATTTGATGAAAAATGTTTTGGTGAAGGTCCCAGGTCGAAATTCCACACTTTGGAAAATTTTCAAAATTTTACCCATACAAAGCCACTCTGACACTTAGGATTTTTTCAGGTGAGCGAGCTCCGACCTAAAATCTTGTAACAGCTCTAACTTTTGAACGGCTGGTCCGATTGACTCGCAACAAAAAATGTCGTCGAGCAGTTTTTTCTCCTCTTTCAAACGAGTAGCCTTAAGACAAAATCCGTTCACTAGAACCAAAGTTAGAAGATTGCTGTCGGGGGGGGGGAGGTCAGTGAAATTTGATGAAAAATGTTTTGGTGAAGGTCCCAGGTCGAAATTCCACACTTTGGAAAATTTTCAAAATTTTACCCATACAAAGCCACTCTGACACTTAGGATTTTTTCAGGTGAGCGAGCTCCGACCTAAAATCTTGTAACAGCTCTAACTTTTGAACGGCTGGTCCGATTGACTCGCAACAAAAAATGTCGTCGAGCAGTTTTTTCTCCTCTTTCAAACGAGTAGCCTTAAGACAAAATCCGTTCACTAGAACCAAAGTTAGAAGATTGCTGTCGGGGGGGGGAGGTCAGTGAAATTTGATGAAAAATGTTTTGGTGAAGGTCCCAGGTCGAAATTCCACACTTTGGAAAATTTTCAAAATTTTACCCATACAAAGCCACTCTGACACTTAGGATTTTTTCAGGTGAGCGAGCTCCGACCTAAAATCTTGTAACAGCTCTAACTTTTGAACGGCTGGTCCGATTGACTCGCAACAAAAAATGTCGTCGAGCAGTTTTTTCTCCTCTTTCAAACGAGTAGCCTTAAGACAAAATCCGTTCACTAGAACCAAAGTTAGAAGATTGCTGTCGGGGGGGGGGAGGTCAGTGAAATTTGATGAAAAATGTTTTGGTGAAGGTCCCAGGTCGAAATTCCACACTTTGGAAAATTTTCAAAATTTTACCCATACAAAGCCACTCTGACACTTAGGATTTTTTCAGGTGAGCGAGCTCCGACCTAAAATCTTGTAACAGCTCTAACTTTTGAACGAAGACAGATATGAACAAGCCGTTTCTTTCACTGAATTTGTCTCACTCTTAGCTTTCAAACGAGCTATTGCACGACAAAATCCGTCCACTAGAAGCCAAGATCGAAGCGAGCTGTCCAGAGGGGGGGGGAGGTCAGTGAAATTTGATGAAAAATGTTTTGGTGAAGGTCCCAGGTCGAAATTCCACACTTTGGAAAATTTTCAAAATTTTACCCATACAAAGCCACTCTGACACTTAGGATTTTTTCAGGTGAGCGAGCTCCGACCTAAAATCTTGTAACAGCTCTAACTTTTGAACGGCTGGTCCGATTGACTCGCAACAAAAAATGTCGTCGAGCAGTTTTTTCTCCTCTTTCAAACGAGTAGCCTTAAGACAAAATCCGTTCACTAGAACCAAAGTTAGAAGATTGCTGTCGGGGGGGGGGGGGTCAGTGAAATTTGATGAAAAATGTTTTGGTGAAGGTCCCAGGTCGAAATTCCACACTTTGGAAAATTTTCAAAATTTTACCCATACAAAGCCACTCTGACACTTAGGATTTTTTCAGGTGAGCGAGCTCCGACCTAAAATCTTGTAACAGCTCTAACTTTTGAACGAAGACAGATAGGAACAAGCCGTTTCTTTCACTGAATTTGTCTCACTCTTAGCTTTCAAACGAGCTATTGCACGACAAAATCCGTCCACTAGAAGCCAAGATCGAAGCGAGCTGTCCAGAGGGGGGGGAGGTCAGTGAAATTTGATGAAAAATGTTTTGGTGAAGGTCCCAGGTCGAAATTCCACACTTTGGAAAATTTTCAAAATTTTACCCATACAAAGCCACTCTGACACTTAGGATTTTTTCAGGTGAGCGAGCTCCGACCTAAAATCTTGTAACAGCTCTAACTTTTGAACGGCTGGTCCGATTGACTCGCAACAAAAAATGTCGTCGAGCAGTTTTTTCTCCTCTTTCAAACGAGTAGCCTTAAGACAAAATCCGTTCACTAGAACCAAAGTTAGAAGATTGCTGTCGGGGGGGGGGAGGTCAGTGAAATTTGATGAAAAATGTTTTGGTGAAGGTCCCAGGTCGAAATTCCACACTTTGGAAAATTTTCAAAATTTTACCCATACAAAGCCACTCTGACACTTAGGATTTTTTCAGGTGAGCGAGCTCCGACCTAAAATCTTGTAACAGCTCTAACTTTTGAACGAAGACAGATATGAACAAGCCGTTTCTTTCACTGAATTTGTCTCACTCTTAGCTTTCAAACGAGCTATTGCACGACAAAATCCGTCCACTAGAAGCCAAGATCGAAGCTAGCTGTCCAGATGGGGGGGGGAGGTCAGTGAAATTTGATGAAAAATGTTTTGGTGAAGGTCCCAGGTCGAAATTCCACACTTTGGAAAATTTTCAAAATTTTACCCATACAAAGCCACTCTGACACTTAGGATTTTTTCAGGTGAGCGAGCTCCGACCTAAAATCTTGTAACAGCTCTAACTTTTGAACGGCTGGTCCGATTGACTCGCAACAAAAAATGTCGTCGAGCAGTTTTTTTCTCCTCTTTCAAACGAGTAGCCTTAAGACAATATCCGCTCACTAGAACCAAAGTTAGAAGATTGCTGTCGGGGGGGGGGGGTCAGTGAAATTTGATGAAAAATGTTTTGGTGAAGGTCCCAGGTCGAAATTCCACACTTTGGAAAATTTTCAAAATTTTACCCATACAAAGCCACTCTGACACTTAGGATTTTTTCAGGTGAGCGAGCTCCGACCTAAAATCTTGTAACAGCTCTAACTTTTGAACGGCTGGTCCGATTGACTCGCAACAAAAAATGTCGTCGAGCAGTTTTTTCTCCTCTTTCAAACGAGTAGCCTTAAGACAAAATCCGTTCACTAGAACCAAAGTTAGAAGATTGCTGTCGGGGGGGGGGAGGTCAGTGAAATTTGATGAAAAATGTTTTGGTGAAGGTCCCAGGTCGAAATTCCACACTTTGGAAAATTTTCAAAATTTTACCCATACAAAGCCACTCTGACACTTAGGATTTTTTCAGGTGAGCGAGCTCCGACCTAAAATCTTGTAACAGCTCTAACTTTTGAACGGCTGGTCCGATTGACTCGCAACAAAAAATGTCGTCGAGCAGTTTTTTCTCCTCTTTCAAACGAGTAGCCTTCAGACAAAATCCGTTCACTAGAACCAAAGTTAGAAGATTGCTGTCGGGGGGGGGGAGGTCAGTGAAATTTGATGAAAAATGTTTTGGTGAAGGTCCCAGGTCGAAATTCCACACTTTGGAAAATTTTCAAAATTTTACCCATACAAAGCCACTCTGACACTTAGGATTTTTTCAGGTGAGCGAGCTCCGACCTAAAATCTTGTAACAGCTCTAACTTTTGAACGGCTGGTCCGATTGACTCGCAACAAAAAATGTCGTCGAGCAGTTTTTTCTCCTCTTTCAAACGAGTAGCCTTAAGACAAAATCCGTTCACTAGAACCAAAGTTAGAAGATTGCTGTCGGGGGGGGGGAGGTCAGTGAAATTTGATGAAAAATGTTTTGGTGAAGGTCCCAGGTCGAAATTCCACACTTTGGAAAATTTTCAAAATTTTACCCATACAAAGCCACTCTGACACTTAGGATTTTTTCAGGTGAGCGAGCTCCGACCTAAAATCTTGTAACAGCTCTAACTTTTGAACGAAGACAGATATGAACAAGCCGTTTCTTTCACTGAATTTGTCTCACTCTTAGCTTTCAAACGAGCTATTGCACGACAAAATCCGTCCACTAGAAGCCAAGATCGAAGCGAGCTGTCCAGAGGGGGGGGGAGGTCAGTGAAATTTGATGAAAAATGTTTTGGTGAAGGTCCCAGGTCGAAATTCCACACTTTGGAAAATTTTCAAAATTTTACCCATACAAAGCCACTCTGACACTTAGGATTTTTTCAGGTGAGCGAGCTCCGACCTAAAATCTTGTAACAGCTCTAACTTTTGAACGGCTGGTCCGATTGACTCGCAACAAAAAATGTCGTCGAGCAGTTTTTTCTCCTCTTTCAAACGAGTAGCCTTAAGACAAAATCCGTTCACTAGAACCAAAGTTAGAAGATTGCTGTCGGGGGGGGGGGAGGTCAGTGAAATTTGATGAAAAATGTTTTGGTGAAGGTCCCAGGTCGAAATTCCACACTTTGGAAAATTTTCAAAATTTTACCCATACAAAGCCACTCTGACACTTAGGATTTTTTCAGGTGAGCGAGCTCCGACCTAAAATCTTGTAACAGCTCTAACTTTTGAACGAAGACAGATATGAACAAGCCGTTTCTTTCACTGAATTTGTCTCACTCTTAGCTTTCAAACGAGCTATTGCACGACAAAATCCGTCCACTAGAAGCCAAGATCGAAGCGAGCTGTCGGGGGGGGGGAGGTCAGTGAAATTTGATGAAAAATGTTTTGGTGAAGGTCCCAGGTCGAAATTCCACACTTTGGAAAATTTTCAAAATTTTACCCATACAAAGCCACTCTGACACTTAGGATTTTTTCAGGTGAGCGAGCTCCGACCTAAAATCTTGTAACAGCTCTAACTTTTGAACGGCTGGTCCGATTGACTCGCAACAAAAAATGTCGTCGAGCAGTTTTTTCTCCTCTTTCAAACGAGTAGCCTTAAGACAAAATCCGTTCACTAGAACCAAAGTTAGAAGATTGCTGTCGGGGGGGGGGAGGTCAGTGAAATTTGATGAAAAATGTTTTGGTGAAGGTCCCAGGTCGAAATTCCACACTTTGGAAAATTTTCAAAATTTTACCCATACAAAGCCACTCTGACACTTAGGATTTTTTCAGGTGAGCGAGCTCCGACCTAAAATCTTGTAACAGCTCTAACTTTTGAACGGCTGGTCCGATTGACTCGCAACAAAAAATGTCGTCGAGCAGTTTTTTCTCCTCTTTCAAACGAGTAGCCTTAAGACAAAATCCGTTCACTAGAACCAAAGTTAGAAGATTGCTGTCGGGGGGGGGGGAGGTCAGTGAAATTTGATGAAAAATGTTTTGGTGAAGGTCCCAGGTCGAAATTCCACACTTTGGAAAATTTTCAAAATTTTACCCATACAAAGCCACTCTGACACTTAGGATTTTTTCAGGTGAGCGAGCTCCGACCTAAAATCTTGTAACAGCTCTAACTTTTGAACGGCTGGTCCGATTGACTCGCAACAAAAAATGTCGTCGAGCAGTTTTTTCTCCTCTTTCAAACGAGTAGCCTTAAGACAAAATCCGTTCACTAGAACCAAAGTTAGAAGATTGCTGTCGGGGGGGGGGAGGTCAGTGAAATTTGATGAAAAATGTTTTGGTGAAGGTCCCAGGTCGAAATTCCACACTTTGGAAAATTTTCAAAATTTTACCCATACAAAGCCACTCTGACACTTAGGATTTTTTCAGGTGAGCGAGCTCCGACCTAAAATCTTGTAACAGCTCTAACTTTTGAACGAAGACAGATATGAACAAGCCGTTTCTTTCACTGAATTTGTCTCACTCTTAGCTTTCAAACGAGCTATTGCACGACAAAATCCGTCCACTAGAAGCCAAGATCGAAGATAGCTGTCCAGAGGGGGGGGAGGTCAGTGAAATTTGATGAAAAATGTTTTGGTGAAGGTCCCAGGTCGAAATTCCACACTTTGGAAAATTTTCAAAATTTTACCCATACAAAGCCACTCTGACACTTAGGATTTTTTCAGGTGAGCGAGCTCCGACCTAAAATCTTGTAACAGCTCTAACTTTTGAACGAATACAGATATGAACAAGCCGTTTCTTTCACTGAATTTGTCTCACTCTTAGCTTTCAAACGAGCTATTTCACGACAAAATCCGTCCACTAGAAGCCAAGATCGAAGCGAGCTGTCCAGAGGGGGGGGGAGGTCAGTGAAATTTGATGAAAAATGTTTTGGTGAAGGTCCCAGGTCGAAATTCCACACTTTGGAAAATTTTCAAAATTTTACCCATACAAAGCCACTCTGACACTTAGGATTTTTTCAGGTGAGCGAGCTCCGACCTAAAATCTTGTAACAGCTCTAACTTTTGAACGGCTGGTCCGATTGACTCGCAACAAAAAATGTCGTCGAGCAGTTTTTTCTCCTCTTTCAAACGAGTAGCCTTAAGACAAAATCCGTTCACTAGAACCAAAGTTAGAAGATTGCTGTCGGGGGGGGGGAGGTCAGTGAAATTTGATGAAAAATGTTTTGGTGAAGGTCCCAGGTCGAAATTCCACACTTTGGAAAATTTTCAAAATTTTACCCATACAAAGCCACTCTGACACTTAGGATTTTTTCAGGTGAGCGAGCTCCGACCTAAAATCTTGTAACAGCTCTAACTTTTGAACGGCTGGTCCGATTGACTCGCAACAAAAAATGTCGTCGAGCAGTTTTTTCTCCTCTTTCAAACGAGTAGCAGTAAGACAAAATCCGTTCACTAGAACCAAAGTTAGAAGATTGCTGTCGGGGGGGGGGAGGTCAGTGAAATTTGATGAAAAATGTTTTGGTGAAGGTCCCAGGTCGAAATTCCACACTTTGGAAAATTTTCAAAATTTTACCCATACAAAGCCACTCTGACACTTAGGATTTTTTCAGGTGAGCGAGCTCCGACCTAAAATCTTGTAACAGCTCTAACTTTTGAACGGCTGGTCCGATTGACTCGCAACAAAAAATGTCGTCGAGCAGTTTTTTCTCCTCTTTCAAACGAGTAGCCTTAAGACAAAATCCGTTCACTAGAACCAAAGTTAGAAGATTGCTGTCGGGGGGGGGGAGGTCAGTGAAATTTGATGAAAAATGTTTTGGTGAAGGTCCCAGGTCGAAATTCCACACTTTGGAAAATTTTCAAAATTTTACCCATACAAAGCCACTCTGACACTTAGGATTTTTTCAGGTGAGCGAGCTCCGACCTAAAATCTTGTAACAGCTCTAACTTTTGAACGAAGACAGATATGAACAAGCCGTTTCTTTCACTGAATTTGTCTCACTCTTAGCTTTCAAACGAGCTATTGCACGACAAAATCCGTCCACTAGAAGCCAAGATCGAAGCGAGCTGTCCAGAGGGGGGGGAGGTCAGTGAAATTTGATGAAAAATGTTTTGGTGAAGGTCCCAGGTCGAAATTCCACACTTTGGAAAATTTTCAAAATTTTACCCATACAAAGCCACTCTGACACTTAGGATTTTTTCAGGTGAGCGAGCTCCGACCTAAAATCTTGTAACAGCTCTAACTTTTGAACGGCTGGTCCGATTGACTCGCAACAAAAAATGTCGTCGAGCAGTTTTTTCTCCTCTTTCAAACGAGTAGCCTTAAGACAAAATCCGTTCACTAGAACCAAAGTTAGAAGATTGCTGTCGGGGGGGGGGGAGGTCAGTGAAATTTGATGAAAAATGTTTTGGTGAAGGTCCCAGGTCGAAATTCCACACTTTGGAAAATTTTCAAAATTTTACCCATACAAAGCCACTCTGACACTTAGGATTTTTTCAGGTGAGCGAGCTCCGACCTAAAATCTTGTAACAGCTCTAACTTTTGAACGAAGACAGATATGAACAAGCCGTTTCTTTCACTGAATTTGTCTCACTCTTAGCTTTCAAACGAGCTATTGCACGACAAAATCCGTCCACTAGAAGCCAAGATCGAAGCGAGCTGTCCAGAGGGGGGGGGAGGTCAGTGAAATTTGATGAAAAATGTTTTGGTGAAGGTCCCAGGTCGAAATTCCACACTTTGGAAAATTTTCAAAATTTTACCCATACAAAGCCACTCTGACACTTAGGATTTTTTCAGGTGAGCGAGCTCCGACCTAAAATCTTGTAACAGCTCTAACTTTTGAACGGCTGGTCCGATTGACTCGCAACAAAAAATGTCGTCGAGCAGTTTTTTCTCCTCTTTCAAACGAGTAATTGCACGACAAAATCCGTTCACTAGAACCAAAGTTAGAAGATTGCTGTCGGGGGGGGGGGAGGTCAGTGAAATTTGATGAAAAATGTTTTGGTGAAGGTCCCAGGTCGAAATTCCACACTTTGGAAAATTTTCAAAATTTTACCCATACAAAGCCACTCTGACACTTAGGATTTTTTCAGGTGAGCGAGCTCCGACCTAAAATCTTGTAACAGCTCTAACTTTTGAACGGCTGGTCCGATTGACTCGCAACAAAAAATGTCGTCGAGCAGTTTTTTCTCCTCTTTCAAACGAGTAGCCTTAAGACAAAATCCGTTCACTAGAACCAAAGTTAGAAGATTGCTGTCGGGGGGGGGGAGGTCAGTGAAATTTGATGAAAAATGTTTTGGTGAAGGTCCCAGGTCGAAATTCCACACTTTGGAAAATTTTCAAAATTTTACCCATACAAAGCCACTCTGACACTTAGGATTTTTTCAGGTGAGCGAGCTCCGACCTAAAATCTTGTAACAGCTCTAACTTTTGAACGGCTGGTCCGATTGACTCGCAACAAAAAATGTCGTCGAGCAGTTTTTTCTCCTCTTTCAAACGAGTAGCCTTAAGACAAAATCCGTTCACTAGAACCAAAGTTAGAAGATTGCTGTCGGGGGGGGGGAGGTCAGTGAAATTTGATGAAAAATGTTTTGGTGAAGGTCCCAGGTCGAAATTCCACACTTTGGAAAATTTTCAAAATTTTACCCATACAAAGCCACTCTGACACTTAGGATTTTTTCAGGTGAGCGAGCTCCGACCTAAAATCTTGTAACAGCTCTAACTTTTGAACGAAGACAGATATGAACAAGCCGTTTCTTTCACTGAATTTGTCTCACTCTTAGCTTTCAAACGAGCTATTGCACGACAAAATCCGTCCACTAGAAGCCAAGATCGAAGCGAGCTGTCCAGAGGGGGGGGGAGGTCAGTGAAATTTGATGAAAAATGTTTTGGTGAAGGTCCCAGGTCGAAATTCCACACTTTGGAAAATTTTCAAAATTTTACCCATACAAAGCCACTCTGACACTTAGGATTTTTTCAGGTGAGCGAGCTCCGACCTAAAATCTTGTAACAGCTCTAACTTTTGAACGGCTGGTCCGATTGACTCGCAACAAAAAATGTCGTCGAGCAGTTTTTTCTCCTCTTTCAAACGAGTAGCCTTAAGACAAAATCCGTTCACTAGAACCAAAGTTAGAAGATTGCTGTCGGGGGGGGGGGGAGGTCAGTGAAATTTGATGAAAAATGTTTTGGTGAAGGTCCCAGGTCGAAATTCCACACTTTGGAAAATTTTCAAAATTTTACCCATACAAAGCCACTCTGACACTTAGGATTTTTTCAGGTGAGCGAGCTCCGACCTAAAATCTTGTAACAGCTCTAACTTTTGAACGAAGACAGATATGAACAAGCCGTTTCTTTCACTGAATTTGTCTCACTCTTAGCTTTCAAACGAGCTATTGCACGACAAAATCCGTCCACTAGAAGCCAAGATCGAAGCGAGCTGTCCAGAGGGGGGGGGAGGTCAGTGAAATTTGATGAAAAATGTTTTGGTGAAGGTCCCAGGTCGAAATTCCACACTTTGGAAAATTTTCAAAATTTTACCCATACAAAGCCACTCTGACACTTAGGATTTTTTCAGGTGAGCGAGCTCCGACCTAAAATCTTGTAACAGCTCTAACTTTTGAACGGCTGGTCCGATTGACTCGCAACAAAAAATGTCGTCGAGCAGTTTTTTCTCCTCTTTCAAACGAGTAGCCTTAAGACAAAATCCGTTCACTAGAACCAAAGTTAGAAGATTGCTGTCGGGGGGGGGGAGGTCAGTGAAATTTGATGAAAAATGTTTTGGTGAAGGTCCCAGGTCGAAATTCCACACTTTGGAAAATTTTCAAAATTTTACCCATACAAAGCCACTCTGACACTTAGGATTTTTTCAGGTGAGCGAGCTCCGACCTAAAATCTTGTAACAGCTCTAACTTTTGAACGGCTGGTCCGATTGACTCGCAACAAAAAATGTCGTCGAGCAGTTTTTTCTCCTCTTAGCTTTCAAACGAGCTATTGCACGACAAAATCCGTTCACTAGAACCAAAGTTAGAAGATTGCTGTCGGGGGGGGGGGGAGGTCAGTGAAATTTGATGAAAAATGTTTTGGTGAAGGTCCCAGGTCGAAATTCCACACTTTGGAAAATTTTCAAAATTTTACCCATACAAAGCCACTCTGACACTTAGGATTTTTTCAGGTGAGCGAGCTCCGACCTAAAATCTTGTAACAGCTCTAACTTTTGAACGGCTGGTCCGATTGACTCGCAACAAAAAATGTCGTCGAGCAGTTTTTTCTCCTCTTTCAAACGAGTAGCCTTAAGACAAAATCCGTTCACTAGAACCAAAGTTAGAAGATTGCTGTCGGGGGGGGGGGAGGTCAGTGAAATTTGATGAAAAATGTTTTGGTGAAGGTCCCAGGTCGAAATTCCACACTTTGGAAAATTTTCAAAATTTTACCCATACAAAGCCACTCTGACACTTAGGATTTTTTCAGGTGAGCGAGCTCCGACCTAAAATCTTGTAACAGCTCTAACTTTTGAACGAAGACAGATATGAACAAGCCGTTTCTTTCACTGAATTTGTCTCACTCTTAGCTTTCAAACGAGCTATTGCACGACAAAATCCGTCCACTAGAAGCCAAGATCGAAGCGAGCTGTCCAGAGGGGGGGGGAGGTCAGTGAAATTTGATGAAAAATGTTTTGGTGAAGGTCCCAGGTCGAAATTCCACACTTTGGAAAATTTTCAAAATTTTACCCATACAAAGCCACTCTGACACTTAGGATTTTTTCAGGTGAGCGAGCTCCGACCTAAAATCTTGTAACAGCTCTAACTTTTGAACGGCTGGTCCGATTGACTCGCAACAAAAAATGTCGTCGAGCAGTTTTTTCTCCTCTTTCAAACGAGTAGCCTTAAGACAAAATCCGTTCACTAGAACCAAAGTTAGAAGATTGCTGTCGGGGGGGGGGAGGTCAGTGAAATTTGATGAAAAATGTTTTGGTGAAGGTCCCAGGTCGAAATTCCACACTTTGGAAAATTTTCAAAATTTTACCCATACAAAGCCACTCTGACACTTAGGATTTTTTCAGGTGAGCGAGCTCCGACCTAAAATCTTGTAACAGCTCTAACTTTTGAACGGCTGGTTCGATTGACTCGCAACAAAAAATGTCGTCGAGCAGTTTTTTCTCCTCTTTCAAACGAGTAGCCTTAAGACAAAATCCGTTCACTAGAACCAAAGTTAGAAGATTGCTGTCGGGGGGGGGGAGGTCAGTGAAATTTGATGAAAAATGTTTTGGTGAAGGTCCCAGGTCGAAATTCCACACTTTGGAAAATTTTCAAAATTTTACCCATACAAAGCCACTCTGACACTTAGGATTTTTTCAGGTGAGCGAGCTCCGACCTAAAATCTTGTAACAGCTCTAACTTTTGAACGGCTGGTCCGATTGACTCGCAACAAAAAATGTCGTCGAGCAGTTTTTTCTCCTCTTTCAAACGAGTAGCCTTAAGACAAAATCCGTTCACTAGAACCAAAGTTAGAAGATTGCTGTCGGGGGGGGGGGGAGGTCAGTGAAATTTGATGAAAAATGTTTTGGTGAAGGTCCCAGGTCGAAATTCCACACTTTGGAAAATTTTCAAAATTTTACCCATACAAAGCCACTCTGACACTTAGGATTTTTTCAGGTGAGCGAGCTCCGACCTAAAATCTTGTAACAGCTCTAACTTTTGAACGAAGACAGATATGAACAAGCCGTTTCTTTCACTGAATTTGTCTCACTCTTAGCTTTCAAACGAGCTATTGCACGACAAAATCCGTCCACTAGAAGCCAAGATCGAAGCGAGCTGTCCAGAGGGGGGGGGAGGTCAGTGAAATTTGATGAAAAATGTTTTGGTGAAGGTCCCAGGTCGAAATTCCACACTTTGGAAAATTTTCAAAATTTTACCCATACAAAGCCACTCTGACACTTAGGATTTTTTCAGGTGAGCGAGCTCCGACCTAAAATCTTGTAACAGCTCTAACTTTTGAACGGCTGGTCCGATTGACTCGCAACAAAAAATGTCGTCGAGCAGTTTTTTCTCCTCTTTCAAACGAGTAGCCTTAAGACAAAATCCGTTCACTAGAACCAAAGTTAGAAGATTGCTGTCGGGGGGGGGGGGAGGTCAGTGAAATTTGATGAAAAATGTTTTGGTGAAGGTCCCAGGTCGAAATTCCACACTTTGGAAAATTTTCAAAATTTTACCCATACAAAGCCACTCTGACACTTAGGATTTTTTCAGGTGAGCGAGCTCCGACCTAAAATCTTGTAACAGCTCTAACTTTTGAACGAAGACAGATATGAACAAGCCGTTTCTTTCACTGAATTTGTCTCACTCTTAGCTTTCAAACGAGCTATTGCACGACAAAATCCGTCCACTAGAAGCCAAGATCGAAGCGAGCTGTCCAGAGGGGGGGGGAGGTCAGTGAAATTTGATGAAAAATGTTTTGGTGAAGGTCCCAGGTCGAAATTCCACACTTTGGAAAATTTTCAAAATTTTACCCATACAAAGCCACTCTGACACTTAGGATTTTTTCAGGTGAGCGAGCTCCGACCTAAAATCTTGTAACAGCTCTAACTTTTGAACGGCTGGTCCGATTGACTCGCAACAAAAAATGTCGTCGAGCAGTTTTTTCTCCTCTTTCAAACGAGTAGCCTTAAGACAAAATCCGTTCACTAGAACCAAAGTTAGAAGATTGCTGTCGGGGGGGGGGGAGGTCAGTGAAATTTGATGAAAAATGTTTTGGTGAAGGTCCCAGGTCGAAATTCCACACTTTGGAAAATTTTCAAAATTTTACCCATACAAAGCCACTCTGACACTTAGGATTTTTTCAGGTGAGCGAGCTCCGACCTAAAATCTTGTAACAGCTCTAACTTTTGAACGAAGACAGATATGAACAAGCCGTTTCTTTCACTGAATTTGTCTCACTCTTAGCTTTCAAACGAGCTATTGCACGACAAAATCCGTCCACTAGAAGCCAAGATCGAAGCGAGCTGTCCAGAGGGGGGGGGAGGTCAGTGAAATTTGATGAAAAATGTTTTGGTGAAGGTCCCAGGTCGAAATTCCACACTTTGGAAAATTTTCAAAATTTTACCCATACAAAGCCACTCTGACACTTAGGATTTTTTCAGGTGAGCGAGCTCCGACCTAAAATCTTGTAACAGCTCTAACTTTTGAACGGCTGGTCCGATTGACTCGCAACAAAAAATGTCGTCGAGCAGTTTTTTCTCCTCTTTCAAACGAGTAGCCTTAAGACAAAATCCGTTCACTAGAACCAAAGTTAGAAGATTGCTGTCGGGGGGGGGGAGGTCAGTGAAATTTGATGAAAAATGTTTTGGTGAAGGTCCCAGGTCGAAATTCCACACTTTGGAAAATTTTCAAAATTTTACCCATACAAAGCCACTCTGACACTTAGGATTTTTTCAGGTGAGCGAGCTCCGACCTAAAATCTTGTAACAGCTCTAACTTTTGAACGAAGACAGATATGAACAAGCCGTTTCTTTCACTGAATTTGTCTCACTCTTAGCTTTCAAACGAGCTATTGCACGACAAAATCCGTCCACTAGAAGCCAAGATCGAAGCGAGCTGTCCAGGGGGGGGGAGGTCAGTGAAATTTGATGAAAAATGTTTTGGTGAAGGTCCCAGGTCGAAATTCCACACTTTGGAAAATTTTCAAAATTTTACCCATACAAAGCCACTCTGACACTTAGGATTTTTTCAGGTGAGCGAGCTCCGACCTAAAATCTTGTAACAGCTCTAACTTTTGAACGGCTGGTCCGATTGACTCGCAACAAAAAATGTCGTCGAGCAGTTTTTTCTCCTCTTTCAAACGAGTAGCCTTAAGACAAAATCCGTTCACTAGAACCAAAGTTAGAAGATTGCTGTCGGGGGGGGGGAGGTCAGTGAAATTTGATGAAAAATGTTTTGGTGAAGGTCCCAGGTCGAAATTCCACACTTTGGAAAATTTTCAAAATTTTACCCATACAAAGCCACTCTGACACTTAGGATTTTTTCAGGTGAGCGAGCTCCGACCTAAAATCTTGTAACAGCTCTAACTTTTGAACGAAGACAGATATGAACAAGCCGTTTCTTTCACTGAATTTGTCTCACTCTTAGCTTTCAAACGAGCTATTGCACGACAAAATCCGTCCACTAGAAGCCAAGATCGAAGCTAGCTGTCCAGATGGGGGGGGAGGTCAGTGAAATTTGATGAAAAATGTTTTGGTGAAGGTCCCAGGTCGAAATTCCACACTTTGGAAAATTTTCAAAATTTTACCCATACAAAGCCACTCTGACACTTAGGATTTTTTCAGGTGAGCGAGCTCCGACCTAAAATCTTGTAACAGCTCTAACTTTTGAACGGCTGGTCCGATTGACTCGCAACAAAAAATGTCGTCGAGCAGTTTTTTCTCCTCTTTCAAACGAGTAGCCTTAAGACAAAATCCGTTCACTAGAACCAAAGTTAGAAGATTGCTGTCGGGGGGGGGGGAGGTCAGTGAAATTTGATGAAAAATGTTTTGGTGAAGGTCCCAGGTCGAAATTCCACACTTTGGAAAATTTTCAAAATTTTACCCATACAAAGCCACTCTGACACTTAGGATTTTTTCAGGTGAGCGAGCTCCGACCTAAAATCTTGTAACAGCTCTAACTTTTGAACGAAGACAGATATGAACAAGCCGTTTCTTTCACTGAATTTGTCTCACTCTTAGCTTTCAAACGAGCTATTGCACGACAAAATCCGTCCACTAGAAGCCAAGATCGAAGCTAGCTGTCCAGATGGGGGGGGAGGTCAGTGAAATTTGATGAAAAATGTTTTGGTGAAGGTCCCAGGTCGAAATTCCACACTTTGGAAAATTTTCAAAATTTTACCCATACAAAGCCACTCTGACACTTAGGATTTTTTCAGGTGAGCGAGCTCCGACCTAAAATCTTGTAACAGCTCTAACTTTTGAACGGCTGGTCCGATTGACTCGCAACAAAAAATGTCGTCGAGCAGTTTTTTCTCCTCTTTCAAACGAGTAGCCTTAAGACAAAATCCGTTCACTAGAACCAAAGTTAGAAGATTGCTGTCGGGGGGGGGGGAGGTCAGTGAAATTTGATGAAAAATGTTTTGGTGAAGGTCCCAGGTCGAAATTCCACACTTTGGAAAATTTTCAAAATTTTACCCATACAAAGCCACTCTGACACTTAGGATTTTTTCAGGTGAGCGAGCTCCGACCTAAAATCTTGTAACAGCTCTAACTTTTGAACGAAGACAGATATGAACAAGCCGTTTCTTTCACTGAATTTGTCTCACTCTTAGCTTTCAAACGAGCTATTGCACGACAAAATCCGTCCACTAGAAGCCAAGATCGAAGCGAGCTGTCCAGAGGGGGGGGAGGTCAGTGAAATTTGATGAAAAATGTTTTGGTGAAGGTCCCAGGTCGAAATTCCACACTTTGGAAAATTTTCAAAATTTTACCCATACAAAGCCACTCTGACACTTAGGATTTTTTCAGGTGAGCGAGCTCCGACCTAAAATCTTGTAACAGCTCTAACTTTTGAACGGCTGGTCCGATTGACTCGCAACAAAAAATGTCGTCGAGCAGTTTTTTCTCCTCTTTCAAACGAGTAGCCTTAAGACAAAATCCGTTCACTAGAACCAAAGTTAGAAGATTGCTGTCGGGGGGGGGGAGGTCAGTGAAATTTGATGAAAAATGTTTTGGTGAAGGTCCCAGGTCGAAATTCCACACTTTGGAAAATTTTCAAAATTTTACCCATACAAAGCCACTCTGACACTTAGGATTTTTTCAGGTGAGCGAGCTCCGACCTAAAATCTTGTAACAGCTCTAACTTTTGAACGAAGACAGATATGAACAAGCCGTTTCTTTCACTGAATTTGTCTCACTCTTAGCTTTCAAACGAGCTATTGCACGACAAAATCCGTCCACTAGAAGCCAAGATCGAAGCTAGCTGTCCAGATGGGGGGGGGAGGTCAGTGAAATTTGATGAAAAATGTTTTGGTGAAGGTCCCAGGTCGAAATTCCACACTTTGGAAAATTTTCAAAATTTTACCCATACAAAGCCACTCTGACACTTAGGATTTTTTCAGGTGAGCGAGCTCCGACCTAAAATCTTGTAACAGCTCTAACTTTTGAACGGCTGGTCCGATTGACTCGCAACAAAAAATGTCGTCGAGCAGTTTTTTCTCCTCTTTCAAACGAGTAGCCTTAAGACAAAATCCGTTCACTAGAACCAAAGTTAGAAGATTGCTGTCGGGGGGGGGGAGGTCAGTGAAATTTGATGAAAAATGTTTTGGTGAAGGTCCCAGGTCGAAATTCCACACTTTGGAAAATTTTCAAAATTTTACCCATACAAAGCCACTCTGACACTTAGGATTTTTTCAGGTGAGCGAGCTCCGACCTAAAATCTTGTAACAGCTCTAACTTTTGAACGAAGACAGATATGAACAAGCCGTTTCTTTCACTGAATTTGTCTCACTCTTAGCTTTCAAACGAGCTATTGCACGACAAAATCCGTCCACTAGAAGCCAAGATCGAAGCGAGCTGTCCAGAGGGGGGGGGAGGTCAGTGAAATTTGATGAAAAATGTTTTGGTGAAGGTCCCAGGTCGAAATTCCACACTTTGGAAAATTTTCAAAATTTTACCCATACAAAGCCACTCTGACACTTAGGATTTTTTCAGGTGAGCGAGCTCCGACCTAAAATCTTGTAACAGCTCTAACTTTTGAACGGCTGGTCCGATTGACTCGCAACAAAAAATGTCGTCGAGCAGTTTTTTCTCCTCTTTCAAACGAGTAGCCTTAAGACAAAATCCGTTCACTAGAACCAAAGTTAGAAGATTGCTGTCGGGGGGGGGGGGAGGTCAGTGAAATTTGATGAAAAATGTTTTGGTGAAGGTCCCAGGTCGAAATTCCACACTTTGGAAAATTTTCAAAATTTTACCCATACAAAGCCACTCTGACACTTAGGATTTTTTCAGGTGAGCGAGCTCCGACCTAAAATCTTGTAACAGCTCTAACTTTTGAACGAAGACAGATATGAACAAGCCGTTTCTTTCACTGAATTTGTCTCACTCTTAGCTTTCAAACGAGCTATTGCACGACAAAATCCGTCCACTAGAAGCCAAGATCGAAGCTAGCTGTCCAGATGGGTGGGGAGGTCAGTGAAATTTGATGAAAAATGTTTTGGTGAAGGTCCCAGGTCGAAATTCCACACTTTGGAAAATTTTCAAAATTTTACCCATACAAAGCCACTCTGACACTTAGGATTTTTTCAGGTGAGCGAGCTCCGACCTAAAATCTTGTAACAGCTCTAACTTTTGAACGGCTGGTCCGATTGACTCGCAACAAAAAATGTCGTCGAGCAGTTTTTTCTCCTCTTTCAAACGAGTAGCCTTAAGACAAAATCCGTTCACTAGAACCAAAGTTAGAAGATTGCTGTCGGGGGGGGGGGGAGGTCAGTGAAATTTGATGAAAAATGTTTTGGTGAAGGTCCCAGGTCGAAATTCCACACTTTGGAAAATTTTCAAAATTTTACCCATACAAAGCCACTCTGACACTTAGGATTTTTTCAGGTGAGCGAGCTCCGACCTAAAATCTTGTAACAGCTCTAACTTTTGAACGAAGACAGATATGAACAAGCCGTTTCTTTCACTGAATTTGTCTCACTCTTAGCTTTCAAACGAGCTATTGCACGACAAAATCCGTCCACTAGAAGCCAAGATCGAAGCGAGCTGTCCAGAGGGGGGGGAGGTCAGTGAAATTTGATGAAAAATGTTTTGGTGAAGGTCCCAGGTCGAAATTCCACACTTTGGAAAATTTTCAAAATTTTACCCATACAAAGCCACTCTGACACTTAGGATTTTTTCAGGTGAGCGAGCTCCGACCTAAAATCTTGTAACAGCTCTAACTTTTGAACGGCTGGTCCGATTGACTCGCAACAAAAAATGTCGTCGAGCAGTTTTTTCTCCTCTTTCAAACGAGTAGCCTTAAGACAAAATCCGTTCACTAGAACCAAAGTTAGAAGATTGCTGTCGGGGGGGGGGGGAGGTCAGTGAAATTTGATGAAAAATGTTTTGGTGAAGGTCCCAGGTCGAAATTCCACACTTTGGAAAATTTTCAAAATTTTACCCATACAAAGCCACTGTGACACTTAGGATTTTTTCAGGTGAGCGAGCTCCGACCTAAAATCTTGTAACAGCTCTAACTTTTGAACGAAGACAGATATGAACAAGCCGTTTCTTTCACTGAATTTGTCTCACTCTTAGCTTTCAAACGAGCTATTGCACGACAAAATCCGTCCACTAGAAGCCAAGATCGAAGCTAGCTGTCCAGATGGGTGGGGAGGTCAGTGAAATTTGATGGAAAATGTTTTGGTGAAGGTCCCAGGTCGAAATTCCACACTTTGGAAAATTTTCAAAATTTTACCCATACAAAGCCACTCTGACACTTAGGATTTTTTCAGGTGAGCGAGCTCCGACCTAAAATCTTGTAACAGCTCTAACTTTTGAACGGCTGGTCCGATTGACTCGCAACAAAAAATGTCGTCGAGCAGTTTTTTCTCCTCTTTCAAACGAGTAGCCTTAAGACAAAATCCGTTCACTAGAACCAAAGTTAGAAGATTGCTGTCGGGGGGGGGGAGGTCAGTGAAATTTGATGAAAAATGTTTTGGTGAAGGTCCCAGGTCGAAATTCCACACTTTGGAAAATTTTCAAAATTTTACCCATACAAAGCCACTCTGACACTTAGGATTTTTTCAGGTGAGCGAGCTCCGACCTAAAATCTTGTAACAGCTCTAACTTTTGAACGGCTGGTCCGATTGACTCGCAACAAAAAATGTCGTCGAGCAGTTTTTTCTCCTCTTTCAAACGAGTAGCCTTAAGACAAAATCCGTTCACTAGAACCAAAGTTAGAAGATTGCTGTCGGGGGGGGGGGAGGTCAGTGAAATTTGATGAAAAATGTTTTGGTGAAGGTCCCAGGTCGAAATTCCACACTTTGGAAAATTTTCAAAATTTTACCCATACAAAGCCACTCTGACACTTAGGATTTTTTCAGGTGAGCTACGACAGACCACCCTCCCAACCTGGCCGGCACACCACGCCAACCTGGCCGGCACACCACGCCAACCTGGCCGGCACACCACGCCAACCTAGACACCACATCACCGCGCGCTATACGACGGTCGGCCAGAGGGAGGGGGGTCAGCGAACCTGACGGACGCACCCGGCCGGCACACCACGACACTCTGCCGTTCCAGAGGGGGGGACGTCAGCGACGGCGGCCATCTTGCGCTATCCAGAAGTGGAGTTTTACTTACTACTACTGTGAATCTGAAACAAAAGATTGTAACCCCATTATTGAAATTAAGATGCGGAAATCATAATCTTGCTGTTAGGACTGGCCACTATAGAAATCGATTAAGCTATGAAGAAAGAATATGTAGTTTATGCGATGATAGAACAATAGAAACTGTATACCATTTCATTTGTGAATGTTCAGTAAACAATGCTATCAGGTTAAACTTCACACCCTTCTTTATAAACATATCGAAGCAAGATTTCTATGCTATGCTGGAAACTTTAGAGATAGGTAAAGTTGTAAAATTGACTAAGTTCATACAGAATGCAAATGACATCAGAGCTGACAAATTACGTCAAGTACCAATGGCATCATGATAACTAATCAACTTCATTCAAAAGTCACACAATCCAAGATTGCGTCCAGTTCGAGTTGAAAGACAAATTATAATCGGAGGTCCGGAACATATCCACTAAGCGCGAACACATTCTTTGATTCAACAATCTCATTACAGGTGAGGCATTCTGAAGCATCAATGTCCTTTGATCATGATTTTACATTTGTACCTGTAAGTTGATTAAATTATCTTTTTGGCGTTTCGGACCTCCTACTAATTAGAATTAGATCGGAAACCTATTAAGATCTAAAACAAGCTGAATTATTAATGCCGTTTATATTAACACTCGTTTTATCATATTGATTGAAATGTTTTATATGACGCATGACCATTTGAATTATATGTGAATGCACTTAAAATTCTTATTATTCTATCATCAATCATCAACTGTAATTTGCTGACAATGTCCTCTCCTTCCAGATAAGCTAGAATCATTTCTCCATCTCACTCATAAATCTCACAAATCATTTTTCCTGTAAATATGTCATTATTGCTACTTGCCATCTCTGTATTAACCTCATTGTACGTATTTTTCATGTATTGAAAAAATATACGTTCTGATATTCTGATATTCATGATATATAACAGGTATACCATAGCATTCTTGCTCAAATTCCCGAAGGAGAAATAGCAATCTGCCCTCGCTACGCTCGGGCAGATTGCTATTTCTCCTTCGGGAATTTGAAGAATGCTATGGTATACCTTTCACGTAAAGGATTTTTTTGGAATCTCAATATGCTTTGCTTCTGCATATGGGAGCCAATGTAGGTAGCCAAGATCTTTGCGTTTCTGAACTCCCATCTTAATTTCTTTCCTTTTTGTCTCACTGATTTTGCCTCATGTTGTTTCTTTCAGAACATTAAGGTCATTTTGTAAATAAGTTATAGTCGACAAGGCAATTTTGCATCATTAGTTTATGTCACATAAATCGTATGCATTTTTTCACACAATTGGTGTGTACTCGTTCCAATGGTGGTATCACTTTTTACCAACTCGTTGTCATCTTGTTATAAATAACAGTCTAAAATCTCAATGATCGTATATCTACGTGTACATGTATATTCGTAGCATTGCTGCCAAGTCCATTTCAATTACGCACAATAGTATCAAGATTGATTTTTCGGGCAATAGTGTAGGACATTTTCAGGTGCTTGCGCGTCCTCAAATATCCTAAATTGTTGCCCTCAAAAATCCATGTTTATGTTATATTCACTCAGTAACAGATTAGTGAAAAATAGTAGCATCTAGAAGTACCAACAAGTCGATATCCATGCAGTTTGCATGACAATCTATGGCTTTGAATGATTCGTGATATGAAGCTTCCGCAAAACACCAACCTGCAGAGATATTGCTCAAATAGACTAAATTGCTCGAGTTTCGATGTGACGAATCATTCAAAACCATAAATCAACCACTATCAAATATACCTGATTGTGTGCAAGACCTATGACTCACTCATATTCATATGAAAAAATTAATAAAGGTCACTGACAATTCACAAGTTGATAGATATCTAAGTTTTAATGGAATTTTATGAATGAAACAGTGCTTTCAACGGGGATCACCATCCAATGAACTTTGACACTATGAAAGAGATTTTCAAAGTAGCGAAAATTTGCCTTCACCACCCGTGTCTATAATCGTCTCCATAATCCCAATTTCATCAGATTTTCTTGCAAGAGTAAAAATTTGATGAATTCATTTGATGAGATAAGATATAAGGAAGACTGTCGCTTTTCGCAAGACGAAAGAAGTTAGCGAATGACTTCCAAGCCAGCAGACCTATAGCTAGCTCTCTTGGTGCTACTTCAACAAGACGAATCTCCATCGAAATGTATCTTCCACAGTCGAGTGTATGGTACACCCTAAGACATCATTAGTACTTACAGTCCATATACAAACATACGTGGTACGTCCAAGAAGTTTCCGGACAAATGTAGCAAAACCGCAAATCTTTCAATTCTGACTTCATGGATCATTAACTTGGCATATGTAGGTTAGGATGGTATGCAAAGTTTTAAAAATGTTTCGTATTTTATTTGTCTACAGGTCCATTTTAGAAAGCATGCCGAATTTTGATTGTGATGAATTTAAAATAAAATAAAGATCTGCTTTTCTATTTTGTGCATGACAAATTCGCTGATGGTTGTGTTGTTTAAACATTTATCAACAAGTGCTCTGATGTGACCAGATAAAAATAACACGTACTGAAAATTCCCTTTTCAAGCCAATAATACCCTCATGTTTAACACACTTCAACCATCTGACTCTAAAGTTGAAAACGCCTCTTCTCATGAAGAATGAAGTCTAACGATGAATTCACAAACGGATTCTTCCAGATCAGAGCTGCATTCAATTGATTTTTTCAGATTACTGTGCAACTAGAAATCGGATGGAGAAAAGGCCGGGCTGCATGAGGTTGTGTAACAACTGTTAAACTGGCATAAATGATAGCATACTGCACGATGCCGGATGTGTGAGCAGGAACGTTGTCATAAGAAAACAATGAGGTAATGAATGGGGTTTCCGGGTAGCCGCTGGAGCTGAATGGGGGGACTGTTAGTAGTGAGTGCATGTAACGACAGACCGTCCTTCCAAAAGAAATCAGTATACAGAATCTCTGCTGCGTTGAAAGAAATAACAGTTAAAAGAACGACGATAATTAGTTCTCGATCGCATCTTCGAGTTTTCTTTCGCATCTTCGATCGCATCTTCAAGGTTTCGCCTCGACAGTTTCTCCTCCATTCGAAAGATTCCCGCCTGGAAGATGGATCCGTGGATTGTACATAGACAAAGGTGCTTCATCGACAGTAAGAGAGTACCGGTACAACGAATAAAACGTTCCCCAGACTCTTCAATAATTCCCAAATTCGTACAAGCTTCCAGTCGTCTTCGACGCATGTCGGGTGGAAGAAATCGAGGGCCGCGAGAAAAGAAAACTGCAAGCTGACTTTTCGACACTCATTTTCCACAAGGGTCACGAAACACTTCCAAGGGATATATTCAGCTCCTCATCAAGGGTAGTAGTCGTTATGCGTCGATCCCTGTTCGGAGGCTTTTCCACCTACTCGGACTTCGTGGTTATCACAGCCTCAACAGGCCTACTTTCAGGCGGATCATTCCATCAATAAGATTCCGTCGACCTCGTCTAAGCTCTACCGCCCAAAATAAGATAGTCGACTGTGAAGGACATTCATCTATACACAGCTGCCATTTGATCCAGTATTTCGTGACTCTGATTGCCAAGAGGAACGCACAGACGAATTGCTCACGAGCATTCAATCTTTTCAACGCGAAGCTCAGCTCAGTTGAAGACATTTTTGCACAGCTGTGGTTGATTTCACATCGAACTTTATTCGAGAATGCACGTCTGCGTTGTGAATAGAGTTGACTGACAAAACTGAATGCTCCATTCTCATGCACCTGAATATTATTAGCTATCCAACGTAGCAGATTCTACTTGATGTATTGTCTTTCTATCTGTATCGATAACCCTGAAAATTCGTCAAAATAACCCAAATTTCTCGTGTTTTCTAAAATGGGTCTGCAGACTAACAAAAACCAAAAACTTTTCAAAACTTAGTAGTAAGCACATTGCAGACGCAAGTGCAAAATGTGAAATGCTGAGCCATCATGCTGACTCAGCCCCCCCTCTGGAAAGAAGTCGTCAAGGATGTGTTGGGAGGAATGGGTCCGTGAGGAGGAAACGGGTCCCTCCCCCCCCTCTGGCAGGAAGGAAGGAAGGAGGAGTGATGAGGCAAGGGGTAGGAAGGGAGAAGGGTAGGAATGTGGGAAGGATAGAGTTGGAAAAAGTCTGGTGTTGGAAGTGTTGGGATGAGAAAGGCTGGAATTCGGCAGTAACCCCATTGCAGACGCAAGTGCAAAATGTGAAATGCTGAGTCATCATGCTGACTCAGCCCCCCCCCCTCTGGCAGAAAGTCGCCAAGGTTGTGTTGGGAGGAATGGGTCCGTGAGGAGGAAACGGGTCCCTCCCCCCCTCTGGAAGGAAGGAAGGAGTGATGAGGCAAGGAAGGGAGAAGGGTAGGAATGTGGGAAGGATAGAGTGTGGAAAAGGCAGGTGTTGGTGGTGTTGGGATGAGAAAAGTCCATTTTTCGACAGGAAGGAGGCCTCGGATGGGAAAATGGAGTGCAAATTCGGCCGTTTTGGCCAAAGTTGGGTCTAGGAACTTCTTCCCAACTCAATCGGAGAGAAAAAGTTCAGACCTCCCCCCCCCCTCCTGCCAAACTTCCAACTTTGCTTCTAGTGGACGGATTTCGTCGTGCCATAGCTCGTTTGAAAGCTAAGAGTGAGACAAATTCACTGAAAGAATCGGCATGTTCATATCTGTCTTCGTTTAGATGTGAGACGTCATTTAAGATTTTGGGAGATTGGCGAAAAACGATAGAGTTAGAATTTTGGACGTTTTGGGCTGTAGCTTCAAAACGAAGCATCGGATGGGAAAACGGATTTCAGATTTGGAATCAGCGTGAAATTCTCTATCTGTATGGTGAGTTTCAAGTCAATCGGAGAGAAAAATTTTCAACATTTTTCGAAAAAACGACCGAGTTAGAATTTTTGCGATGGCTGCCTACTGTAGAGCCAAAACGAAGCATCGGATGGGAAAACGGAGACCAGATTTGGATTCAGCGTCAAATTCTACATGGAAATGGTATATTTCCAGCTCAATCGGAGCACTAGAACCGGAGATAGACGGGTTTTCAGTGTTTGGATGATGGGTATTACGTCATCAGCTGATCGCCACACACTATATAAGTGGAAACTCGGCTTGTGGAAATCAGTTCTCCTCCCGACTGGGTTGGGGTAGGTCGTCTCTCTGAGCTCCGATGATAGCTTCGGACATTCCAAATTCCGGGTTTCTGTAAGAAACCGACTTAGAAAATTTCATTGCTGATATCAGCTAAGGCGTCAGACTTCGAGGTTCGCCAGGAGATGGCCTTCGTCTCCAGGCCATAAAAGACTCCGAAACTTTAAAGGCTTGTAACTTTGCCTCTACAAGTCCGTTTGACTTGATTCAAAAAAGGTTCGGTCGCTTTTGACCTGCCCTAAGTGATAAACTACTTATAAAATGTCGTAAGTAGTGCTAAAAAGTTGAAAAATTTAAATTCACTAGTTTTGGAGGTTTTCTGGGGTGTTCGACCCTGTTGAAGTCAACTAGATGATTTTTAGTGAGCCACATATGGACTAAGCAGCCTTTTACTGAAAGCGAGCAAGACACGGAGAGTTTTGCTGTAATATTCCACTGACAGGGTGTTCCTTCGGGACGGCGGACGATGCCGTAGTGATAAGTGTGGCAAAGGAGTGTGTCATAGTTTAGACCGTAACCGCTGGGACAACTCATGTCTCATGTTGGGCATTTGACACAGTTCTCAACGTAGCACTTTCAACGCAAATCGGTTGAGTCTTAGCTATCTTGTCATGGGTGGCCTCTAAACATCTCCATTGCAAAACGCTGGTGAATCAAGCTCTCTACGGCTTGCTATCAAGCTGATCAAAGTCTGTCAACCTCTTACCAACTCCACCGGTTTTCATGTCTGGCGATCAAGTCATGGACGGTGCACGATTTTCGGTGTGATACTTCCTGTGGGTGATTTCGAGACAGCGGTGAAGTCCGTAGCTGCACGGGACGTGGGCAATGGTAATCCTTGTGAAACCTCTCTGCGTCATGCTTGCAATTTTTCGTCTCCATGATAGAGACAAGCAGAATTGATGAATGGAATGAAGG
Source organism: Prostheceraeus crozeri (assembly GCA_907163375.1). Lineage (NCBI taxonomy): Eukaryota > Metazoa > Platyhelminthes > Polycladida > Euryleptidae > Prostheceraeus > Prostheceraeus crozeri. The sequence goes on along the minus strand of CAJQUW010005934.1, from coordinate 192,070 downwards.
GAGGACATTCATGCGCCACACGCAACACGTCACAGACTTCTCTCTTTGCTAGTGAACAAGCTCTTGTCAGTGTCGTACAAAGGTTTTACTGTAACACAGGTTGATGTATAGTTAGAAAGTTTGATCATTGAAGGTTTATTCGTAAGTCTAATCAGAAAGTGTATCATGGTTTGCAAAAGCAAAGTCTAGTATAGTCAAATATTTTTACTGCGACACAGGTTGATGTATAGTTAGAAAGTTTGATCATGACGTTTCTTCGTAAGTCTAGTCAGAAACTTCATCATGTTGTACAAAGGTTTTACTGCAGCACAGGTTGATGTATAGTTAGAAAATTTGATCATTGAAGTTGTATTCGTAAGTCTAATCAGAAAGTGTATCATGGTTTGCAAAGTAAGTGTAGTCAAGTAGTTTTACTGTGACACACGTTTGTAAAAGTAAAGTTTGATCATTGACGTTGTATTCGTAAGTCTAGTCAGAAACTTTATCATGGTTTGTAAAAGTTTTTATTGCAACACAGGTTGATGTATAGTTAGAAAAGTTTAATCATCGATGTTTTATGAAATCACACATGTCAAGAAATGCAAGTGTTAGTGTAGTCAAATAATTTTACCACGACACACGTTTGTGAAAATAAAGTTTAATCATTGACGTTTTATTCGTAAGTCTAGTCAGAAACTGTAACATGGTTTGTAAAGTTAGTGTAGTCAAATAATTTTACGGTGACACACGTTTGTAAAAGTAAAGTTTGATCATCAACGTTTTTATTCGTGAGTCTAGTCAGAAACTGTAACATGGTTTGTAAAAGCAAAGTTAGTGTAGTCAACTAGTTTTTACTACAACTCATGTTTGTGAAAGTAAAGTATTAGATTACACAGAGTCATCAATACTGTCAAAGGTGTACAAGTCAATTCAAGCATATTCAACTGAGTGTCCATTCCTGACACTCATGATCATTTGAAATTATTTGAAGATGAAAAGTTGCATGCGTTTCCCAACTTCATGGTTTGTAGCAAGAGAGCTTGGCTGTTCATTGAAGGCTATAGAAAGTGTTGCAAATGTAAATGAAAATATTAAAGCTGCCGCTTTAGTTGAAAGACTAATGGATCTAGATGAGCACGCTATGAATCATCATTTGGATCGAAGATGGATAGAGGATTTTTCCATGCTGCAATGTAATGATAGTGAAAATGGGATGAAATTGTTGCGATCTGGAGTGAAAAAGAAAAAAAGTGACATTTGCAACTGATTTGTCAAGTAACTCTACCAATAAAAGTGACTTTAGAAAGAAATTGGAAGAAGAGACGTTTAAGTTATTATGTGAACGAAACTGCGTTGAGTGTTTTAAAAGGGAGCGATCCCTTCTCTTTTTACCATGTTGTCATTCTGTTATGTGTTCTACGTGCTATGTACCTTTGGAAACTATGTTGTGTCCCATCTGTGATCAAGAAATAATTTCAACAGTCAATGTATATAAATGATGTTGATGCAATCCTAGTCGAATTTAAAACTGTCATCTATGACCATGACACCACTGTATCATCGTCTCATTGAAATGAGAAAGCATGATTATACAAGGCAGTGGATTCTTGTGTTGGAAAAACTATTATCGTTCAGTGATTGTAGAGAGATGATACATCGTTTGAGTAATGCAATCATCATTCACGCAAACTGTGAAGATGTTGACTATATGCTATCTTATAATTTTAAACCAAATCAGTTTACGAATACACTTTCATCACTGTTACATCATGGTATTCTTTCATTACCTTGCTTGGAGTTATGTATTCTACACGTTGCTTATGGAAAGCCTTTTCCACTTAAGCACAATTGATGCAAAGGCATTAAACTTTACAAACATCGTCATACAAACAGATTGTTCATGTCTGGCTCATAACATATCAGCAAACGACACAGCTGAACTGTTTCTATTGAACTATAGTACCTCACTGAATGATACATTACGGCTACCCACACATGTATCTGCTTCTGACTATCCTACTGGTACTGTGGCTGTTCTCAGTGTATTGCTTTTTACTAGTGCTGTACTCAATATCTTCCTCTATTTCATTGCGTTTACGACGGTGATGTTTCGACGTTGCTGTCGTGTTTAAGCAAAGAACACTCTAACATCCACCTGTAAAAATGGCTAGACGTCGTTCATCTCACCGTTCACGTAGACAAAAGTGTCAATCAAATGCAAACAAAAAATTCTGTCTCACGCTTCGTCGCTTATTAAAATTAAAGCCATCTCATCGATGTGAGGCAATGAAGCTGGCAAACAATGCCTTCATTCGCAAAATGTGTAGGGAAATACGAAAAGTGCGTTATATGACATTAAATAGCAAAAAGGCCAATGCAATTGCCAGACATGGTAAAGTTCTTCGTACCTTGAGCAATCCAAAAACATCAATTCCTACAAAGCGCAAACTATTATCACAACGTGGTGGCTTCTTACCACTTTTAGCGCCTATCATCATGGCAGCTGCCGGTCCTGCTTTGGGAGGTTTAGCTGGTGCTCTCGCAAATAAAGCCATTAATGGATAGATACTAAGTTAAATGGTATGACTTTTCATCAAAATCAACATGGATTTCCGTTTACGTTGTAATCGCACTATGTGTATCGTAGGACCCTCTCATAGTGGGAAGACACATTTAACACTGCAATTGTTGGAGCGTCGTAATGAGATTTTTGACTGCATACCGAATCGTGTTGTTTGGTGCTATGGAATTTATCAACATAACTTACATCGTGAATTGGTTGGTAAGGGTTACTTGGTTCAACCGGGGATTATCAGCACTGCTGATATTCAACCCTATGATATTATCATTCTTGATGATTTACTTAATGAGAGTAAGAACTCACAAGAAGTAACTGCTATGTTTACCAAGGCTGCTCATCAGAAACCATGCTTTATCATTTTTATTATGCAAAATCTTTTTCCAAGTGGAAAGGAAGCACGGACTCGAAGTCTAAACACACATTACTACATCATCTTTAAAAATCCTCGCGATAAAAGTCAAGTTGAATTCCTATCTCGACAAGTTCTTCCTCGCAAGTCAAAAGCATTGATTGAAGTATTTGAGGCTGCTATGGAAAAACCCTATAATTATTTATTTTTGGACTTTACCCAGGAGTGTCCTGAAGATTATCGCTTACGCAGTCATCTCTTTGAGAGACCCATGATCATATATAAATTGTTATGAGTGTTTTTCAACGCATGATTGCTATTCCACAAGAAGAATATATACATCTGACTACAATGCAGAGTGTTCATCAACCTTGGGCAAATCAAATGTCACAGCTTAATCAGCAATATGAACAAGAAGCTGTACAAAGTAAAAATCCATATGATTGTTTGATAAAGCAGAGTTCTACCTTAGAAGAAATAAAACAATTGAAAGAAAAAATACGCAATGATCTTTCGCTTGGTTCACCCAAACCCCATCGCAATCGCGCACTGAGCTTATATCGAAGTCTCGAACCCAACTTGAAAATCACACAACGAGGTGAAGTGGTAGGTGATGATGGTGCAGTCATTAGGGACTCAAGAGTGGAAGATTTAACTAATCATGCTGTTCGTGATCGTCGTCGTCACTTTACACCTACAGGATGGGAGTTCTTTTTAAAAAGTATCAAGAAATTCAATGTCCCAAATGCAATTCTTGGTCGTGATACCTTACAGGAAATGGAAAATGATTCTACACCTAGGAAGAGAAAGTTGCAAAGTGTAGAGAGACCTAAAAAGAGAATCAAGCAAACTTTGAAAACACCCGAGAAGTTGCCGAAGCGTATACCAAAACCTTCAACACGTTATCCATCATTTGATTTTATCACAGACTTTTAATGAAGAAGCTATGTTGCATCCCATGTTCAGAGTTACCAAACATTCATGTGTCATTGAACTGCTTTAAAGTACATGTTGTAAAAGTGATTCATACAAGACGGCTCAAAAAAGTAGCAAAAGCAGGACTCAAACACAAACGCAAACCCTGGCGGAGAAAAAGACTGATACTTTGAGGCAAATAAACGATCCCTCTTAATAGACGATGGATGAACATCTGAAATCAATTTACTATAACCCAAAGCATTATGCAGGTTATGCTTCAGTGAAAAAGTTGTCACAAGCAAGTGGTTATTCACAGAAGCAAGTGAAGAGATGGTTAAAAGCTCAACCTGCATATACATTGCACACACAAGCTCGAAAACGTTATCCTACCCGTTCTTATATCGTTCATGATATTGATGAACAATGGCAAGCAGATTTGGCTGATGTCTCTTTATTAGCTAAAAAGAATAAAGGCTATCGCTTTCTCCTAACTGTCATTGACTTATTTTCTCGTTATGCTTGGGTTCAACCACTCAAGACAAAGCGTGGTGAAGAAGTGGCCGAGGCTTTCCAAAATATTTTCAGTGAAGGACGCATTCCCACACGTATTCAGACTGATCAAGGGAAAGAGTTTGAAAACAGACATGTGCGTGCTTTATTTCGCAAACACAACATTGAACTGTTTAGTGTGAAAAGTGCATATAAGGCTGCAGTGGTCGAGCGCTTTAACCGTACACTGAAAACTCGCCTATGGCGCTATTTCACTGCAAAAGTAACACAAAAGTGGACAGATGTATTACAAGATACTGTACACGCTTACAATCATTCTGTCCATCGTATGATTGGTCACAAACCTGCTGACATAACTCCAGACATTGTGGATACAATCCGTGAAATCAATGCTAAACGCAGGCAACCATCACAAGGTAAACGTGACATTCAGGTTGGTGACAAAGTTCGCATTTCCAAGGTGAAAAGCGTGTTTGCGAAAGGATATCTTCCCAAATGGACGGAAGAAATATTTACTGTCTCTGAGGTTAACAAGAAATTTAAGCCCACTACCTACAAGCTTCGCGATTATCATGGTGAAGAGATAGAAGGGAGTTTTTATCGTCATGAGATAACACCCATCACCAAAGAAGATGATGACTACATGGTTGAAAAGATACTTCGCCACCAAATGCGACAAGGGGAAAAGTGGAGCCTGGTGAAATGGGCTGGCTATCCAAATTCAATGAACAGTTGGATTCGTCATTCTGACCTTTATCGTGTTAGTCAACGTTCCTAAGCAAAGTAATGAATTGTGTAAATATAAATAAATAAATACCTATGGATCAAACTGCTACGTTTTATTCTGCCCCCTCCTATGCTAGTCATGGAGCTGGCTTTCCCGTTTATGCTGGATCGAGACGTCAAAAAGGGGGTAGTCTATTGGGTGCTGTCAAAGGTATGATGCTCCCCACTATCGCAAATGTGGGAAAATCAGCTTTAAAGGAAGCTGTAGGATTAGCAGCAGATGTAGCAAGTGATGCGCTTTCAGGAAGATTGCCGATTCGTGAATCGCTAAAGCGTCATGGAATACAGCGTTTGAAGAATGTCGGTAAGGCTGGTATCAGGTCTGTCATCAGTCATATCAATCCACTCTCTACTTCAGGCAAACGTAAGCGAAGAGCATCTCGTATACCTCCTAGCAAACGCAGACGACGTGGACTGTTTTAAATATGGAATGCAAAGCCACATCCCTTTGCTTATTTGACAGAACACCTATACAGACGGATATCATTAGAAATTATGTATCCATTCGTTATCCACAGACGAGTATTGATTCTGGTAGTGTCATTGAATTTTTAATACCAGGAAATGATGCTGAGTACATCGATGTAAATGACATCAATCTACATGTTAAGTTTAAGATAGTAAATAAGGACGGTACCAACCTTGATGATAAGGACAAAGTAGCCGTGAATAACTTGGCAATAGCAACGCTCTTCAAGGATGTATCATTGACCATTGGTGAAACTCGGGTTGAAGGTGGTCAACACAGTTATCCCTATCTCGGTTATTTTTCAACAGTCATGCAGTTCCAGCCACAAGCACAAAAGAGTCACATGGCTGTTATGGGTTGGTGTAAAGATGAAGCTGGTAAATTTGATAGTGACAAAAACAAGGGATTTGTCACTCGTGAAAAGTGGACTGCAGAAAGTAGGGTGTGTGAATTATATGGTCCCCTATACTTGGACTTTTTCCGTCAATCACGTTTCTTAATGTCAAAAGTAGACATGCGAGTTCATCTCTTACCGAACGATCCTAAATTTGTATTGAATTCTTATGGAGCAAAGACTGAGTTTAAGATTGTGTTCCACAACACAACAGTGAATCCTTCGGTGATTAATGGTCACGAGATGGGTTTGAAGAAGTATGATGCTCTTTATGATGTAAATCATACCGAGATCCATAGTTTCACCATTCCTCGTGCGCAAAAGAGCTTTGTTAAAGATAGTTTGTTTCCTATACAATCGCCAAAAAGGATCATTGTGGGATTGATTGCAAATGATGCATACAATGGTAATATATCGAAGAATCCCCTCAACTTTGAACACTTTGGTTTAAATCAAGTCGGATTGTATCGCGATACCGATTGCATTCCTGGTACTCCTTTTTGCCCAGACTTTGCTAATGGTCATTATTCTCGCTCATATCAAAATACAATGGAAACCTTTAAATACTGGAATACTGATGACACCAATGGTTTGACTTATGATGAATTTGCTAAAGGTTATACACTTTATGCATTTGACTTTACAGCAAACAATGAAGCAGGTGCTTCTTATCGTCCGGGTACTGCCACGAAGGGTCTTAACTAGAATTCTTCTTTGAAAAAGATTTGACGAAAACAGTCAATGTACTCATCTATGCTGTGTTCGATTCCGCCATTCGAATTAACAGACTACGTGACGTTTCCGCTTCTTATACAAGTTAATGAGTTGGTTATCTGATGCAGAGCTAGAGAAAGTCGTTCAAGAACATGGTGATGAACGCACTGTTGCAGCATTTCGAGGTGTGTTTTCCATTAAAAATATGCTCACAGTTTTACCAAAACCACCCTCATTCATTATCATGAATACTGATACAGCACACCTACCCGGCAAACACTGGAAAGTTTTGTTTATTGATAAAAACTATTGCGGTGAAATCTTTGATTCATTGGCCTTACCAAATTGTGATTATGTCACACGTTTCATGAACCGTCATTCACGAAAATGGATTCGCAATGCTTTGGCCTATCAACATCCCTTGTCTTCAACATGTGGAGCCTACGCCCTCTACTTTGTAATGCAACGACTACATTATGACTCTTTACATGATATTTGTAAACATTTTTCACATGATACCCTTGTCAATGAAAAGCGCATTCGTAACTTTTATAAAAGCCTTCAATAAATATGTACGATTAAAATTTGTTTTCTTTATTATACTTCAATGGAAAAGTAGATGATGTGATTGAATAGGTTGTATTTAGTCATCAAACATGAATAGGTAGAGATAAGAAGACATTGTTCACTTGTCACATTCATGCTTATGAGTGTTGGTTTGTTTAAGGTAAGTCATGATGCGAGGATGTATATGTTCTCTATACTTGTTCCAACTGGAGGATGTAAAATGTATAACACCATATTGATCATGAAGAGCAATGAAATCTCGTCGAATAATGAATAGACGTCCACCTAGAGGGATATAGTACATTAGATGATGCATGATATGTAAAGCATCGTGGAGGTTATCCATTTGAAAAGGTGATAAACTTATTTTAACGTGTCGATGAGTATCGTAAAAGGTAATGCGTCGAGCCTTCCATGTAACATGACACTGAGAATAGAGCTTGGCAATCATGGTTAGTTTTAGACACATCAAAAACGTTTGCTTAGTCTTCTCGTTTAAGTAAAACATTCATTAGAAATGGACGAAGTCATGTTGAGATTGATCATCCTATTATCATTTGCAATAGTGACATTAGCGGGACGAGGATTAGATGATGCAGTTCGCCTCATCAAATCACCTATTCATGCAACAAGACCTATTGAAGATGTAATTCTTTCTGGCATAGCCGATCCTTGGCAAAATCATGCATACAAACTACAGATTTTACGTCAGCGAATGGGTCATGCGTGGGAAATGGTGTTAACATATTATGGCTTTAAGCGATCACCTTTAGGTGGCATCGATTTGATCAATCCTGTACGTCGCATTGCAATGGAATTAAAAAATAGCTGTCGTGTAAGCTCATCAATAAAACGTGAAATATTTCATACCCTTGCAGATTTTAAACGTGGAAGACCAAGATATCAAGTCATATTTGGTTGTATCAACTATCGCAATATGAAAGAAGGCGGTACAAGCATACTTAGGGGAGTGCATTATGTGAAAGGGCAATCACTCTTAACCAAATTCCTAGGACGACAGAAAGTACCTACTGTGAATAGATTGAAAGCAGCAGTTCGTTATGTCTTGCGACATAACGCCTAAGCAAACGTCGCTTTATGTTGATATTTTAACATGGAGTTTACAGCAGTGTTTCCCAGTAATGCTCAACCTGAGCGATATGAAAATACAGCTGCTGAGTTTGAGACTGATTTAACACAGCCGATTGACTTAAATGGTGATTGGGAAGTGGCCCTGCAAGATTTGAGCTATGTGAATAATATAAGAACCATTGCAAATGAAGAGATTACATTAGGCACTGCAACGAATCAAGACTTGTAATTTCCAAAACGAGAGCGAAATGATAAAGTACATACCTACAACTTGAATGAACATGCAGCAGAGTGGAATTCTATTCCTACAGTAAACACCCGTCGGGGAAAGCGAGCTGTTGATGAGATTGTAAATGGCCCTACTTTAATTATCACTGCAGATACAGTCATACCCATTGCTAAAAATGCCTCACCCCTGAAATGGAAACAACCTACAAACCCATCATTCCGTCATCGTTTAGAGCAATCATACTATTATATGAAAATTCAACGCCTATTGAATGTTATGAATGATTTGGCAAAGGATCTATGGTTCTGGCAAATGGATCCAAATCTACATAAAGTTACCCTCTACATGAGACCGACTACTATTTCCCATGGATTTTATGTGAGTGGACCTCTGCAAAAGATATTGAATCTTAAATCACGGTTCTTTCTACCTATCACAAAATTTGAAGAAGTAAAAGGAGGCGGTGCCTTCCCTTTGAGAGCTCAAGTGTCCATGAAAGTATCAAAGCAGATTAAGAAATATCCAAATTGGCACAGGAAAAAATTTAATATTACCCTTCTTCCCCTTGATCGCATGCATGAGCGCTTTGTGCTTTTTAAATCTGGTACTGTTGATGACTTGAACAAACAGGTAAATGAAATGAATGGATTATCTATGTCCGTCACTCGAGTACACAATAAAGCAAGGATTGATTTCCGAAATGATTATGAGCGTTCACACATTGGATTTTTTCACATCAATTCTAAATTTCGTGATTTGCTCTCTTTAAATACAGACGTCTTATGGTCATATCATGAATGGGGGAATGTGAAAATAACATCTGAACAGCAATCCGATTGTCGAATGGTCCTTTATTTCAAACGTACAGACCCTGTTTTACGTCCCAGTCTTACATGGAAGCCAAATGAAAAGTTACCGATACCTCCAAAGCATTATAGCAATGGTTATGATGTTTGTACATACTTGAACAAGGGTGTATCAAATCTACACTCATATCATTTTGACTATGATCCTAAAGAAAATACATTCTGTATCAGTGTACATGGTAAAACGGTCATTCACATTTCAAAAGAGTTGACAAAAGATTTTAGGATTCAAACGTGACATATTCTACGACGAGAAGTATTGTGGCTCAACATCCTTGCTCGATATGAATATCAATCACTTTTACATTTACACTAACTTTATCCATTCAACACAAGTTGGTGGTCAAATGGTTCCCCTTTTAAGATATATTCCTATTGACAGTGGCGACTTTGGCGCGACCATGCACAGGGAGTTCCTGAACAAGGTATACATTCCAGTCAATGTATCACGATTATCCCATTGCAAATTTGGTATCTATGATGATAGTGGTAATCCTATTCAATTCATTGGTGGTCGTACTGTCTTAACACTTCATTTTCGTCAGATAACATCAAATCACTAATGTTGCGTGTGGCGCAGTCAATGTCTTTTCTTTCTTGGTTAGGTGGCCGTTAAGGCCGTGGTCTCATAAAGACCGTTTGGGGCATTCTTTGTCTCATCAAAGGGCTTTTCACTCCTGAAAGTCAGCCTCGTTTATGAAAGGCTCACTCTCAACCGTTTGTAGAGTGAGCTGCTTGCAGCCTTCAATCATTTGTCTTTCTTCCTCTTCCTCTTTTTGTTGAAATTTTCTCTCAAGTTCCTTCTTCGTAGGAGTTGAGCTAGCAAGAGGTGTGAACGTTTCCTCTGTGTCAGACATGACTATGATAGTGAAATGCAAAACACTCTTCTTTATATATGAGAATGATGCAGTGTGATTGATAAATGGCTGTCACCCAATGAGAGAGCACGAAGCAGGGAGAGAGAATCTATATAAGTGCGATGCAATGACCATTTCCTCATAATATCATTAAAATGGATACACCACCGAACGCCTATGCCTTACTCATGCCCAATGCCCCTCGCAAGAGGCAAGTGAAAAGCATTTACGATGGTGAGGTCGAGCCGCTGCAGTTCAATGAGGAAATCATCATCATTTCCGACGATGAAACCATGATCTCCGACGATGAAACCATCTCCGACGATGAGACGGAGAAGTCAGAGGTGCAGTATGGTGACTGTGATATTCTGCGAGGTGCATTCCTCAGTGTGTCAGCGAAAGACATTGTAAATGAGAATGATATCAACATTTTACGAGGATGGCAAATGCTCTTCTCCCCAAATAGTCAACCTCGCAATGAAGAGGAGTTTGATTATGTTAATGTTATGTTTCGCCTTGTGGTGAAACGCATTGCCGATTTGGAATAAATGTATATCATGACAGTGTTGTTTTTTATTTTGAAATAAAGATGGGATTCTCACTCATTAGACAGAAGTAAAAGTTTTAATCATTTTGTAAGATGGGTAGGGTTAGAAATAAAGTTGTTGATTGTAAGTTAGAAATAAAGTTATACCCATGTCGCTGTTTGTAAGATAGGTGCAATATAAAATGAAGCCAGGATCACTTAATTGTTTGTTAAGTCAGAAATAAAGTTGATGTTTGTAAAATTAGAAATAAAGTTGTTGTTTGTAAAGTTGGAAATAAAGTTGACGTTTGTAAAGTTAGAAATAAAATTGATGATTGTAAATTTAGAAATAAAGTTATAACCATATCACCGTTTGTAAGATAGGTGAAATATAAAATGAAGTCAGGATCACTTCACTGTTTGTAAAGTTAGAAATAAAGTTGATGTTTGTAAAGTTAGAAATAAAGTTGATGTTTGTAAAATTAGAAATAAAGTTGTTGTTTGTAAAGTTAGAAATAAAGTTGACGTTTGTAAAATTAGAAATAAAATTGATGATTGTAAAGTTAGAAATAAAGTTATAACCATATCACCGTTTGTAAGATAGGTGAAATATAAAATGAAGTCAGGATCACTTCACTGTTTGTAAAGTTAGAAATAAAGTTGATGTTTGTAAAGCTAGAAATAAAGTTGATGTTTGTAAAATTAGAAATAAAGTTGTTGTTTGTATAATTAGAAATAAAGTTGACGTTTGTAAAATTAGAAATAAATTTCATGATTGTAAAGTTAGAAATAAAGTTATAACCATATCACCGTTTGTAAGATAGGTGAAATGTAAATGAAGTTTGAATTTTCTAATAAGGGAAACATTTGGCAACTGTCTCCCATAAAACTTTCTAACACTGTGAAAGTAAGTTACAAGACAATCTACACTGTGCAGTAAAACCTTCTAAAACTTTCTAGTGATGTGATGAGTTCGGTCAGTCATACAACGTCAATGATCAAACTTTATTTTCACAAACGTGTGTCGTAGTAAAATTATTTGACTCTACTAACGCTTACATTTTATGACATGTGTGTTTCATAAAACATCATGATCAAACTTTTCTAACTATACATCAACCTGTGGTGCAGTAAAACTTTTGCAAACCATGATACAGTTTCTGACTAGACTTACGAATAAAACGTTGATGATCAAACTTTCTAACTATGCATCAACCTGTGTTGCAATAAAACTTTTGCAAACCATGATACACTTTCTGATTAGACTTATGAATAAACCTTCGATGATTAAACTTTATTTTCACAAACATGCGTCGTAGTAAAATTATTTGACTACACTAGCGCTAACATTTATGGCATTTGTGTTTCATAAAACATCGATGATTAAACTTTTCTAACTATACATCAACCTGTGTCGCAATAAAAACTTTTACAAACCATGATAAAGTTTCTGGCTAGACTTACGAATACAACGTCAATGATCAAACTTTACTTTTACAAACGTGTTTCACAGTAAAACTACTTGACTACACTTACTTTGCAAACCATGATACACTTTCTGATTAGACTTACGAATACAACTTCAATGATCAAATTTTCTAACTATACATCAACCTGTGCTGCAGTAAAACCTTTGTACAACATGATGAAGTTTCTGACTAGACTTACGAAGAAACGTCATGATCAAACTTTCTAACTATACATCAACCTGTGTCGCAGTAAAAATATTTGACTATACTAGACTTTGCTTTTGCAAACCATGATACACTTTCTGATTAGACTTACGAATAAACCTTCAATGATCAAACTTTCTAACTATACATCAACCTATGTTACAGTAAAACCTTTGTACGACACTGACAAGAGCTTGTTCACTAGCAAAGAGAGAAGTCTGTGACGTGTTGCGTGTGGCGCATGAATGTCTTCCCTTCATTCCATTCATCAATTCTGCTTGTCTCTATCATGGAGACGAAAAATTGCAAGCATGACGCAGAGAGGTTTCACAAGGATTACCATTGCCCACGTCCCGTGCAGCTACGGACTTCACCGCTGTCTCGAAATCACCCACAGGAAGTATCACACCGAAAATCGTGCACCGTCCATGACTTGATCGCCAGACATGAAAACCGGTGGAGTTGGTAAGAGGTTGACAGACTTTGATCAGCTTGATAGCAAGCCGTAGAGAGCTTGATTCACCAGCGTTTTGCAATGGAGATGTTTAGAGGCCACCCATGACAAGATAGCTAAGACTCAACCGATTTGCGTTGAAAGTGCTACGTTGAGAACTGTGTCAAATGCCCAACATGAGACATGAGTTGTCCCAGCGGTTACGGTCTAAACTATGACACACTCCTTTGCCACACTTATCACTACGGCATCGTCCGCCGTCCCGAAGGAACACCCTGTCAGTGGAATATTACAGCAAAACTCTCCGTGTCTTGCTCGCTTTCAGTAAAAGGCTGCTTAGTCCATATGTGGCTCACTAAAAATCATCTAGTTGACTTCAGCAGGGTCGAACACCCCAGAAAACCTCCAAAACTAGTGAATTTAAATTTTTCAACTTTTTAGCACTACTTACGACATTTTATAAGTAGTTTATCACTTAGGGCAGGTCAAAAGCGACCGAACCTTTTTTGAATCAAGTCAAACGGACTTGTAGAAGCAAAGTTACAAGCCTTTAAAGTTTCGGAGTCTTTTATGGCCTGGAGACGAAGGCCATCTCCTGGCGAACCTCGAAGTTTCCTTAGCTGATATCAGCAATGAAATTTTCTAAGTCGGTTTCTTACAGAAACCCGGAATTTGGAATGTCCGAAGCTATCATCGGAGCTCAGAGAGACGACCTACCCCAACCCAGTCGGGAGGAGAACTGATTTCCACAAGCCGAGTTTCCACTTATATAGTGTGTGGCGATCAGCTGATGACGTAATACCCATCATCCAAACACTGAAAACCCGTCTATCTCCGGTTCTAGTGCTCCGATTGAGCTGGAAATATACCATTTCCATGTAGAATTTGACGCTGAATCCAAATCTGGTCTCCGTTTTCCCATCCGATGCTTCGTTTTGGCTCTACAGTAGGCAGCCATCGCAAAAATTCTAACTCGGTCGTTTTTTCGAAAAATGTTGAAAATTTTTCTCTCCGATTGACTTGAAACTCACCATACAGATAGAGAATTTCACGCTGATTCCAAATCTGAAATCCGTTTTCCCATCCGATGCTTCGTTTTGAAGCTACAGCCCAAAACGTCCAAAATTCTAACTCTATCGTTTTTCGCCAATCTCCCAAAATCTTAAATGACGTCTCACATCTAAACGAAGACAGATATGAACATGCCGATTCTTTCAGTGAATTTGTCTCACTCTTAGCTTTCAAACGAGCTATGGCACGACGAAATCCGTCCACTAGAAGCAAAGTTGGAAGATCGGTGCCGAGGGGGGGGGTCAGAACTTTTTCTCTCCGATTGAGTTGGGAAGAAGTTCCTAGACCCAACTTTGGCCAAAACGTCCGAATTTGCACTCCATTTTCCCATCCGAGGCCTCCTTCCTGTCGAAAAATGGACTTTTCTCATCCCAAAACCTCCAACACCTGCCTTTTCCAACTCTGACGGTTTCCTGCCATCTCCTCCCTAAACCCAAGAAAATGAACCCAAACTGAGCTTTTCACTGACTTTTTCTCACTCCCAGCTTTCAAATGAGCTATGGCACGACTTTCTACGATGTCTAACACCAAAGTTGGAAGTTTGGCAGGAGGGGGGGGGGAGGTCTGAACTTTTTCTCTCCGATTGAGTTGGGAAGAAGTTCCTAGACCCAACTTTGGCCAAAACGGCCGAATTTGCACTCCATTTTCCCATCCAAGCACTCCTTCTGCCCGAAAAACGACTTTTCTCATCCCAAAACCTCCAACACCTGACTTTTCCAACTGTGACGGTTTCTTGCCATTTTCCTCCCTAAACCCAAGAAAATGAGTCCAAACTGAGCTTTTCACTGCCTTTTTCTCACTCCCAGCTTTCAAATGAGCTATGGCACGACTTTCTACGATGTCTAACACCAATTGTAGTGTGGCCTTGAGACCATGCCTCCACGTATCCGGTTGATGATCAAAATAACAAGAGAAAACGTCTTCGGATACCATTTCTATCTATTAACTTGTGCGACGTTTCGCTCACCGAGCTTATTCATGCACAGCGCAGCAGTGAAAGATCTGTACAACAGCACAAATGCTTTACGAAGTAAGTAAAAGTCACTAAAACAATGTCATCCAATCCCTATGCTAAGAAAAAATGTACTACTAAAATTGAAATATAAGTAGGCAGAGGTAGACTGACAAAACATGAAACGTTTTGTGTCACGCGAAAATGTAGCCATCATTTCTGTTTATCAGATTGTCACCTGCATTAATTATGTATTGTCTCTCTAATGATTTTCTTTTCAAAAAATGATGCTGTCGGCGGTGAATAATTTCCCATTCAACGAAAATTACGTTGCCAGCATGGTCAGAAATAAAGTGATCTTTGATCGCCGAAGGGTTGGTCATGGAAACATGCTCTTTGACCCTAGTACCAATCATTCGTGAGGTTTCACCGATATAGAATTTTTGACACAATTTGCATTGAATCTTATAGATAAGATTCTTCTCAAAACATGAGTCGCGGTCAATCTTGGAGAAGTTGCAACTAACACAGTTGGTCGGACACTTCTGTCTCTCCTTAGGTGGTTGGAATTTGCGTTTCAAAGATCTCCCAGCATCATACCAGACTCTAACTTTGTCGTGCATCCCCGTTCTTCTGATGAGACTGGAAATCTTCCGTTTCATAATCTCGTTGGTGTAAGGGATCCTCAAGGTTACCATATCCTGCTGATTTGTTTGAGCTTTTGATGCTACTTTGGATTTCAATTTCCGGAAAGTTTTCTTGACAAACTGCAATGGGTAACCATTTTGTTTGAAGCGTTCAAACACTTTGTTGACAGAATAATCATAATTTACTTGATTAGTGGATCTTCTCTCAGCACGTGTAAGTTCTCCAATCAACACAGAGCGTTTCTGGGACATCGGGCCACCTGAATTCCACGGAAGTATATTACCGCTGTGTATGTCTTTCATGTAAAGACGCGAAGCAAACGTATTGTCCATCTTCTTTTGAATTTCGCAATCCAGGTATGGAAGGAAATTGTTTTCACTCGGTAAGTCAATAGTGAATTGGATTACTTTGGAGATGGAATTGCAGATATTCAATAAAACCTCACTAGATATATCGGCTGGCCAAACGATCCAAATATCATCAATATAGCGTTTCCAAATAACTGAGGAGGGCAACATTGGCAGGATTTTGCGCTCAATAGAATTCATGTAAATTATTGCGAGCTAAGGAGCGATAGGATTACCCATCGCAAGACCGTTGCTTTGAACATATGTAGAACCATCAAAAAGCACGTACTCATAGTTAATGGCTAATGAGATCAAATCCATCACATCGTCAATATCAAGTGTATGTAGAATATTGTTCATATGAGAATTCTCCATCACAAATTGCTTCCAGACGGTAAAAATCCCCACATCATCTTCACTATCCTCTCTAGGAATATTTCCATATAAGTTCACGACATCTAATGAGGCGTGACAAACATCCATCGTGCTATCCATATTCAGAGTTGATAACCAATTAACAAAACTATCGATGCTGGAAATATGAGCATCTACGGACTTCAAAAGATCATTAAAGCATTTGGAAAGAGCTCGAGATAACGCAGAGCCAGGACTGTCAGTAGCCGCAACAATATGGCGACCCTTAAGTCTACCAGTCTTGTGATCTTTTACTTACTTCGTAAAGCATTTGTGCTGTTCTACAGATCTTTCACTGCTGCGTTGTGCATGAATAAGCTCGGTGAGCGAAACGTCGCACAAGTTAATAGATAGAAATGGTATCCGAAGACGTTTTCTCTTGTTATTTTGGTCTAACACCAAAGTTGGAAGTTTGGCAGGAGAGGGGGGGAGGTCTTCAAAACTTTTTCTCTCCAATGTCGCTGGAAACATCCTTCCTAACCCAAAATTTCACGTAGAGTCCGAATTTGCACTCCATTTTCCCATCCGAGGCCTCCTTCCTGTCGAAAAATGGACTTTCTCATCCCAACACCACCAACACCTGCCTTTTCCACACTCTATCCTTCCCACATTCCTACCCTTCTCCCTTCCTTGCCTCATCACTCCTCCTTCCTTCCTTCCTGCCAGAGGGGGGGAGGGACCCGTTTCCTCCTCACGGACCCATTCCTCCCAACGCATCCTTGGCGACTTCCTTCCAGAGGGGGGGGCTGAGTCAGCATGATGACTCAGCATTTCACATTTTGCACTTGCGTCTGCAATGTGCTTACTACTAACCTTGTCATGCCATCCTAACCTACATATGCCAAGTTAATGACCCACCATGTCAGAATTGAAAGATTTGCATTTTTCTACATTTGTCCGGAAATTTATTGGACTCACCACGCACCCTTGAAAAGTTGTCTCCAGCAATTTCAGAGGCCACTCAGGAGTCAAGGCTGTAATTTCTCAGCTTTTGTGAGGTTTTTATCATCGAGAGAACTTCGTAGTACTCTATGGACCAATGAGGGCATATGAATAGTTTTATATGAAAAGATGATATTTTGCGAAGATTATGTTCCTGCGGTCCAAAAAATTATTTGAGCAGTTTTTAAAAAGCTAAATTTTTGGAAATTATGCATGTGTTTATATGATGCCGAGATGAAGCCCCTTTAGAAGTACAGGGTGGCGCACGTAAACCGCCAGATTTTAAACTTTTATTACTCCTCAAATATTCATCCGATCGTCATGAAATTTCGACTCATACTAGTTTGCAGTATAGGATTTATGATGATTATGCCTGTTGTACTGAGGATTGTCAGAAAATTCTGATTCTATTGACCGAATGACATGTACTCATTTTGTTGACATCGAAAATCTAGATCAAGTTAATTAACTTAACATGAATCGTATTCTGCACAACGAATTGTGCGCAGTCTTGAAGTGAATATTGTTCAGTTACTTCCATGTCATATAAAATACCATTCGACGATTAAATCACTATCTGAAAAGAATCGAACATAGAAGAATGGATGATTATTTGGTTGCAGAACGAGCAAAATGGTACGAATGGCTCAAGAGTCCAGTGGAGGTACAAAGGCTTTATCATTCAGAGTATGGCAAGAACGCGAGAGCACCGGATGCCCGTGCCATATAGCGGTGGCACACAAACCTGTTGACCAATGGTAGTGTGGTGACTGTCAAGCGGGACCGGTCATCTTCTGAACGAACGGAGCAGAATGTGGAACGAGTTGTGCAGCACTTCGAGGAGGACCCAAACACATCTACGCGTCGTGCATCTAATGCACTTCAAGTGAGTCGCCACACTATCCAGCGCATCCTCCATGACTATGGATGGCATCCGTACAAGGTCCAGGTGGTGCAGCGCTTACACGAAGAAGATCTGGAAAACCAAATGGAGTTCGCAGAACAGGAGCTACAGCGCATCCAAGCCAATCCGAGCCATTTAGTGGAACTAACCTGATCCGATGAAGCTCACTTCCATCTGGATGGTGGTGTGAATCGCCACAATTGTCGTAATTGGGCCAACCAGAACCCTCACTGGATCAAGCAAGAATCTATGCACTCGCCACGCACCACCATCTGGGCGGCAATCAGCCAATCAGGTATCTACGGACCGTTCTTCTTCGACACCTCCGTCAACAAGGATCGGTATCTCAAGATGCTACAGGAGGAATTTTGGTCAGCGGTGCAGTCGGACAGAAGAGGCAGGAGCATCATATTCATGCAGGATGGTGCACCTCCACACTGGGGACTTCCTGTGCGTGAGTGGTTGAACAAGAAGATGCCTAACAGATGGATGGGACGTGGATATATATATACGTCCACTAATGGACGTATCTAGGACGTAATGGACGTAATGGTCCTAGAGGATGGGACGTCCTCTAGCTCCAACGTCGCTGGTTCAAACCTACCCACGACTGATGAGGCCCAACAGGCCGAAACATGTCTCGTGGTGGTTACATCTGTTGAGATTTGATAAATTTATCAATTGCCAGGTTACTGTCTAAATATATATATATATATATATATATATATATATATATTGTATTGTATTGTATTCACGACATGTGACATGCATGTGACTAATCTAAATACAGTAAATTCAAACGAACAAACTAGAAAACATGGAGTAAAAAAAGGAAACTAAGATAGAGTGAACTTGGAAAGTCAAGTCACGATGCAGTAATGCCACTTTGTCTTTGAAGGTAGCTTCTCAGATAACTTGTCACTTTCATAGAAGCTGCATTTGAATTTCGGATGTCCATGGGAACCTTATTCCAGAATCTGGTGCCGTAGAAACGCAGTGAACGCTCACCAGCTTTCACAGATCTCACTTTCGGTTGCTGAAACACATTTCTTATGGGGTTCGTCGACAACACAAAAAGTTCTCCAAGAGCGATTGGAGCATAGCCTGGATTCAGCTGGTACTTCGTTATGAACTCTGTCATGCTTGCTGTATCTCGGTATTGGATCTTTGTTCTTGACTTGCTTGCATCACCTTAAACAGCTTCATATGCCATCTGAGCTCCAACTCGTATGTCTGGAGCGACTTGACAAGTTCTGGTATCGGCGTTGTGAATGCTCTGGTAGCCATTCGTAGACAACGGTTATGCATAGTCTGCATCTTTCGTTTACAAGATGCAGGGAGAAATAGATATATAGACGACACATAATCAAAATGCGGCATAACGTACGTTTGAATAAGTCTCCATCTGATGTTACGGCTTATAGTATTCTTCAGACGACGTATGCCACTCAACTTCCAAGCTATGGTTCTTGTAAGTTTCTTCACTTGGTTTTCAAATGTGAAAGCTCTATCAATATTAACCCCTAGCAGTTGAATACTCTGCATATTTTCCAATCTCGAGTCTTTCATCCTGAATTTCAGATTCGCTCCGCCGCCTCCCAGTCCGATACATTGGAATTTACTTGGATTTGGTTGTAATCCGTTTTCTCTGAACCATTTCAATATATCCACCATCAGAACGTCCATTCTTTTCTGGATTTCTGTGATATCGTCACCTGTTATCCAGTAGGTGATATCATCAGCATACGCGACTACCTTTGCTCCATGCTGCAGTATCATAGGGAACAGGTCGTTTAGATAAACATTCCAAATGAGAGGTCCCCATTGGGATCCTTGAGGAATGCCTCGCGTAACTTCATAACAAAGGGCATGGATCTCCTAACATGCCCTGGCCACCGCGTTCACCTGACCTGACGGCTTGCGATTTCTTCTTGTGGGGTTTTGTCAAGTTCAAGGTTTACCATACACGGCCAACATCCATGCAAGACCTGAAGGACCGCATCATACAAGCATTTCAAGAAGTGACAACTGAGATGTGTCGAGAAACTGCTCTGGCCTACCAAAAGCGACTCGAATCCGTCCTCGAGAATGGAGGAGGACACGTTGAAGTTCGAAGACTACTAACACTTTTTTCTTATGTTTTTCATTTAATAAATGTTTTCTATGACATATACCTTAATTCGTTTTGGTCATTATTGATAAAGACGTGGGGGAAATAAAGGGAAATGTTTATCATTGAATTTTACATGTTAAGATACATTGTTGGTGTGTCAATTTTACTACATGTCATTCGGTCAGTAGAATCAGAATTTTCTGACAATTCTCAGTACACCAGGTATAATCCTCATAAATCCTATACTCCAAACTAGTATGAGTCGAAATTTCATGAAGATCGAATGAATATTTGAGCAGTAATAAAAGTTTAAAATCCGGCGGTTTACGTGCGCCACCCTGTAGTATGAAACAAGTTAGATATCAAATAGAATGAACATTTGCTAACAAGCATCTTGATCAAACGGAAATTAAGCTGATTATCAAAGGAAATTCATGATTTGCATCATAATGCAAGTCTTCATAAAAAACGTAGACATCTTGTTGTGCTTTCTTGGCTGAAATTTAAAGCTTTTAATTCCATTTTCATCGGTATAATTAATTTTATGATTCACTCAAATCTGAATAATGCGGACCCATTTAGATCTTTTAAATCAATTGTGATCATTGCCAGTGGCTCTTTTATTTTGCTCTTCTGGTTTCAGGTTACAGCTTGTGATATGATCACACTCAAGAATAAGATCACACTCTTATTGATAAGGCTATATGTATTAAAGTGATAGTAACCCATCGGATTGTTTATTTAACAAACTATATTACCTCTCCACACAGGTTGACATGACACGCAAGATTTGTAAAATACTCTCATTTCTTCTGTTTTGCCATCACGATCAGTCAAATCTTAAATGTCTCAAAATGTGCAAAAATTTGCATATCTCACATGTGATGCTGGTTCTCATTCGAGTTCATTTAATAAAATCGAAACTGTAAACACAAACGGGATTTAATCATTGATGAGTTGCTACTCTACCTAATATACTCACTCTATGGTTGTATTCACGATGATGATGATGCAAACATAAAATCCCATCCCCTGAGCTACCTAAATTGGAGATAAATGGGTCGATATCGATAATGATTGCTGAAATATCGACATTTACTTTTTGTCGCGACTTTTAAATCACCTTGAGAATGAATAGCATCGGTTAATGACTGTATAATGTAAGCATGGTGCTGCTGAAGACCATGAGATGAAGTCATGTAATTAGAATTGTCATAAAACAAACTGCAAGAGGCGTGCTGAATGCCGCAACTAAGAAATAATGTTAACATAATGTCTTTAACAAATGACAAATCAAGTTTTCGTTGGAAGGAGTGATGAGTGGCATCGCTTCTTGATATTCTGATCGATTGGAGTCATGACTGAGAGGTTTCCTTTTACAGAGGAAGTCAACTCACACAAACCTGTACCTGATATTTTCTTCCAGTCATTGAATTAACAGACATTGAAAAATAAAGTGTTCATATAGTTGATAGTGATGCAAAATTATCGGTTATTTTTTATTTGGATAATTTTTACTGTTGCTAATTGCCTTTTTGCTTCACTAATAAATGATGCACTTTGCTGATGACATCTTTCTGCTGAGCCACTCGGTGACGGACGTGCAGAGGCGTTTAAAAGAGCTCAACACGGCAGGCCATGCCGTCGCACTCAGAATTAACTTGAGTAAAAACTACATGTAAGTGGGTGCGAAACGACAAAGCCATCGATGCCACCATTACTCTTGACCAAAACCGGATTTAGAAGGTTCACAGTTACGTGTACCCCGGCCAAGAGTCAGCAATGGAGCACAAAAACGGCCGCGAGTTGGCACATAGAAATAGGGCCGCCTGGGTCAGTTACACCTCCATTTCAAAGGTAGCCAGTAACTATTCGATAGATCCTAAAATCAGAGCTAACCTTTTCAACAGTAGTGTAATGTCGACAATACTCTATGGGTCAGAGACGATGACGATGACTACGGCCGACCGACAGCAACTTGAAATCACTCATCGCGCGATCGAGCGCCGCATTGCTGGGGTCAAATGGACCGACCGGGTCCGGAGCGAGGAGCTTCACGTGAAGACCAGGGTGGCGGATGCGGTCGATTTGGCCGACAAGTCGAAGAGGAGATGGGTCGGACACCGCATCCGCAGGACAGACAATAGATGTACGCGAGCAGTAGCCGAGTGGGGTCGACCAGCTACAAGATGGCGCGACTACTCTCCAGGACAATACTGGACAATATTAGCTCAAGATAGAGAATCTTCGTACATTCGTTGTGGTCTGTGTCGATCCTGATCGGCGATGACAGACCGATTTGTGATTTGTGAATAAATGATATAGAACCATGTAGAGCGCTGTGTAGTCGATTTCCAATCCAATTTTTCTTAATATTGCATTAATTAAATCTCCTTTTTTTTAAACAGCAATCAAACAATCCAGTTTACCGACGACTTTTTGACTTAGCACAACGACCGCTATTCAAGGACTATAATGATGGATACATTGAAATGGGGAAAAACAGTAAGTCCATAAAGATAATCGAACTGTATATATTAATATTAAGTTATATATAAGTTATTATATTAAGACTGAAAAGTATTCCGTTCAATACAGAAATTGATTTTGGATTTGGATTCCACATGGCTCGAATAACCGATGGAATATTGACTTACATGGCTAATCCTAATAGCACAACTAAGTGATTACTGACACTAATTCATCTAGTGGATCAAATTGGACCCATCTCAAGCAATTGATTTTTTCAATTTCTATTTTTGATAAGTTATTATTAAAAAATTGTAACTATCTATAATTCATGTGCGCCCTTTCCCATGGCGGCTTTTTTTGCAATAATCGATCGTCGTATATATAAATATAATTTCAAAAGTTGCGCTCTTATACGTTTTCATCTATATTTTGGTAAAACCTTAGTCGCAGCCATTCAAAAAAGTTAATAGAAAAATGAATGCACCTATAGTTCCAATGATCGGAGGTTAGAGGCTAGTGCTATTATGGCAGCAATTTTCGTATTAATAAAATTAGAAAAAGGTTAGCGCTATGCTAGCACTAATGTTGAGAGCTAGCATTAGGGTATCGTGTTAATAAAGATAGTGACTACCCTAGTTCTAGCAGAGGAATACCCCACTGCTATGTCCTCAGTCTGCCAAATTCCCTAGCAAAAGACAAGACCGTCTTGAGATAATTCTAAATTCAATATTTAAGCGAGATGTTGAAAGATGTGTACATGATATTTACACCACAGCGATGTTGAGCGTATTGGTCTTCCGGAGGCTAATAATTCGACAAATTTTAATAAATGTATCGAGTCGCAATCAGCATCTTCAAGCGTTATTCAGTAGATGAATAGATTTTGTTCGGAAAAATTTAATTCAAGCCGCATATTTTACATATTTATTTGGTTTGTAGCATAGGCTACCATAGCACGGGAGATGTGTTGCCATTTTGAACATTAACCGCAATTTACCTAATTTTTAGTTGCGACATGTATTTTAATAGTTAGTAAATTCATTGTTTACTAATGAAACATGAAAGCTGTGCTCAAAACTGGATTCTAAGGCAAATAAATGCTATAATAGCATCGCACAATGTTTCTAGCAAAATAATTTTTTATAGGTTCAAATGGCAATCAGAGTCAGTGTGTAAGGATAGGATTCTATCTTTATATATATATCTACAGAATACATGCATCTTCAAATGTTCATATAGTTATGTTGTATTTGAATTTTATATGCATTTCAATGCGATATTGTTTCACTCTCAATATAGAGTCTTAAGCTACAAAAGGTATATTCTACATTTGGTAAGCCCGAGGTGATATCTAATCAAAGTCATGGTCTACGTAATCCCCCCAAGTGACTGAAGAAGGAGCGATATAGAAACGGGCACTGCAGGAAAATGAGCTGGTTTCAGAAGGTCGAGTGAGATTTATCTTCTTTGCCGTTGATAGGCCCTACTAACCAAAAAATTCTTTACATATCTGTTGATGATACGAAATGGACCAGAATATAGTCTTTGAAGTGACTGCCGATAGCCATCGTTCCTCACATGCGTGTAATCTGTCTTTGCCAGATCTTTAGAGATGTACGTTGAATTTAATCGGTTATGCTTTGTTTGACATGGCTCAAGATTACGCATTGTGTCTTGAAGTTGTCTCACGAATCCGTTTGTTGGTTGATTGAGACGAGAAAAATTGTTGCATGCCATTTCTCCGGGAATACTCAATGTTGTTCCATAAATTAATTCTTCAGGACAGCAGCCCGGATCAACTCTCCAGGAAGTCCGAATTCCTAAGCACAAATGGTAGTTCGTCCATCCAATGTGAATGCTTTGCTCGAGACTTTAGCACTGCTTTTAATTGACGATGCAGACGCTCCACGAGCCCATTGGACTGAGGTTGCTAAGCTGTTGTCGAAGTTGCATCAGTCCCAATTATTAAATTTAACTCATTCCATAATATAGAAGTGAACTGTGGACCGCGATCGGATGTTATGCCATTTGGGACCCCAAAGCAAACAACCCAATTATGCAAAAAAGCTTTGGCACACGAAGTATATGTGGCAGCTGTCAGTGGAATCGCTTCTGGCCAGCGAGTAAATCTGTCAATGATTGTGAAAAATGTCATACCTTCACACGACGGGAGATGTTTAACCTAACCAACGTGTAAACTACGGAATCGATCAACTCGAGAGGAACGTCTATAATGGAGTACGAGTATGCCGAGTTATTTTGCTGGATTGACATGCGTGACATTCACGACACCACTGTCTAATGTCTTTCTTCATTCCACGACAGACAAAATGAGAAGTAATAGCATGTTGAGTAGGACTGGTGCCAGGATGATATAGACCATGAATTTGATTGAATATCACACGGGTCCATGAGTGAGGGAGTATAGGTCTAGGAGTCCCCGTAGACATGTCACATAAAATAGTCACGTTTCCAAAAGATATGTCCTGAAGTTTCATATCCGTATCGGTGGTGCGATATCAGGCATTTCACAAGATCTTATTTGATCACTTGCTAAACGATTACACGAAATGTTATGTTCGTCTTTCATTTGTATTTCCTGCACGCTTACGATATCAGTGCTGGATTAAGTTTTAGAATTTGTTTGCGCAATCGGTAATGTTGGTGATATACGTGACAAAGCGTCGGCAACATGTTGAATTTGCCTTTCACATGCTTCATGCTGGTTGTAAATTCACTAATGAAAGACATATGACGAATTTGATGTGGTGAACGACTGGTTTGATTACTTAAACAAAAAATTAGCGGCTTATGATGGTCAGTAAGAAGTGTGAATTCACGACCTTCAACAAAGTGTTGAAAGTGCTTGATTGCTACATAAGCAGCAAGCAATTCGTGATCAAAGACAGTGCAGTTTCTTCCGGTGACTAAAAGTTTTCGAGAGAAGAAAGCTATTGGTACCCATGTTCCTTTATGTTTCTGTTCAAGTTGATCTCAAGTTGCAAAGTCCGAGGCATCAATGTGATGCTTGTGGGTGCATCAGGTCGGGGGTGATAGAGAAGCTCTTGTTTTGCTTCATCACAAGCAGCCTGCCATGTATCTCCATTCAATTGATTGACCACGACCAGATGCTTGTGAATGCATAGACTCGAGCTTACCGGAATTGTTTGGTAAAAAACGGTGATAATAATTAATTATATCCAAAAATCGCTGAAGCTCAGAGCGAATGGAAGGTGTTGGGTAATTTATTATTCCTTCAACACGGGCATTAAAAGGGAGAATCCCGGTATTTATAATCTTTTGACCAAGGAGGTTGCGTTCAGAAACACCAAACTCACATTTTGCTCTGTTGATTACAAGACCAATATCAGATAAGAAGCGAAAGACATGTTGCAACTGTTGCAAGTCTTGCAATATTTCATTCATAAGACGTTGAAATGTCTGAGCTGCGTTCTTCAATCCAAAAGGCATTCACAAGAATTCGTAGACACCAAATGGACTGATGACTGCTGTTTTGGGAATAGATGACGATGCTACGGGAATTTGATGGCACCCTCGGACGAGGTCAACCTTTGAAAACACAGTAATTTCTGCAAGATTGCTATTGAAATCCTGTATGTGTAGAAGAGGATATTTGTCAGCGACTGTTGCGTCATTTGGACGACGGCAATCTCCACATGGCATCCAATCACCAGATAATTTTGGTACCATGTGAAATGGTGAAGACCATGCAGATTTAGGAGGTCTGATGATGCCAAGCTGCTCCATTTTCCGAAATTCATTGCGAGCAATGTTCAATTTTGTTGGATTTAAGCGTCTAGCTTGAGCATAAACTGGTAGACCATGAGTGTTAATATGATGCTCATAATATGTTTGTTGCATGTTAATGCATGTCAATATGTTTGTTGCTTCCGTTTGTGTCAAAACGCTGTACTAGAATCATAGAATATTCGTGTTCAATCATTGGTTATCTGTGGCAACTGATAGGCCATGAATTGCAAACGGCGTTTTAAGGACTGCCTTGAAAGCATAAAAATCATTAAAATCGAATAGACGACGTCCACGTATAGTCGATGGCTAAGGCAATTGTTTATGAAAAAATCGGCATCGAGAATGGGTTTTGTCACATCGGCCATGTAAAACCCTTGATAGTATAATCTCCTTACATTTTCACTAATAGCGAGAGATAACTTTCTGGTGCCTCACGTTCGGATAATAGAGCCATTTGCTGCGATAAGAGGAACAGTTGGTGAAGTATTTTCTTTGTCTTGCTGAGTAGCAGGAATAACTGAGACGTCAGCACCGATATCAACATGGAACAGCTGACCAGTGCGACGATCCCAAGCAGGGGCGCAGCAGCGAATTTTTCCTAGGGGGGTCAGACAAATTTTCAGATAAAATATCGTTAAAAATCAATCCATGATATATTATGAAAATATTACGTAATTGCTTTCCAGCATTGACTTGTTTATCAGGCAGAGCCGCTCATAGTTCATTGATATAAATACCCCTTATTGTCTCTGCAATTTCCAACTTTGCGCGATAGGCATACATGCTGTATTAAAAGAGAAAGCATTAATTAATTCCATCATGAATGCTGTGTATTTCAGTGCCTTGGATGAAATCTTACCCAAACGCCCTTATGGTCCAAAAATGTGTGACCGGTTGTCTTTGAAGATAAACTCCTTACATACCTCCTCCAAATCTAGGGTCCACGCTAACTCTTTATGAATGTACAGGACTGCCAAGTGATTGAGTCTTGACTCTGCTGTCGTTGACCGAGGCCAAGTCAAGAGGCGGCGCAAGCTGGAAAAGCTGCGCTCTGCAGATGCGGTTGTAGGAGTAACAACGGTAATTAGACGAACCAATATCTCCAAACTGTCATAATTGCAAACTTTCAAAATATCTCCAAACTTTCACTGTTCAAAATTTCTAGAATGCATGCAAATTCTATGGAGCACTAGAAAAATTCTAGTACTGGTGTTAAAGAATTTCAGACAGACTTGCCTGGGCCTCCTCATTGACGTAGAGCAGAAAGATAACAGAATAAATGAATTTATTATTATTTGAATTATACAGTGAAATATCAATTTGATCGAAATTCACATATTTCGATGCAAGAACCCGACAACTGGCGTAAATAGAAGAATCAGTGCACCGCGCACAGCCCCAATTTTTGTAGAAGTCCCTTAGTTTGATATCTCTTTAATTTCAGAATCATGCAATTGAAATATGTAAGGGGTTTCTGATGTCCAAAAGTCGTAAGCATTCATTTAGGACATTTACATTACTGACATTTCGTCTCAGTTAGTCTACCAATACCAGCCTATCGTGCGTTTTGAAAACAATGTAAATAGAAGAATTGAGTCTGCCTATTGAGTTACATCCTCAGCTGAAAATGAGAATATACCCGAATATTCAATAATTTTTCATGATTATCAAAATATTATTCCTTGCGCACATGTATCTCAGATTTACTCCATGCATGGGTGCCTATTGAATGGGGGAGCTATGTTCATGTGAGGTACGTCTCGTAATGATTCCCGATATTGGATAAAATGACAGCTATTCGAAATGATCCCATTTTCAAACTTAGGATGAAGCCATTTGCAAGTCGCTTTGAAATTTAAAGAATGTAGAAATACAGCATAATAAATGGCTTCTTCATTCTTGCTTGAAAAGTAAGCGAGCGCCTTATCCAGATCCATGCAGAATTCGACAAGTAGCCAGAGTTGTAGAAGTGACTTGTAGAGCCGACTCTGCACTCTTCTCAAACCTGATCAGAAGACCGGCCTCTGTCTCCGAGCAAAGAGCTAGAACCCTCCCCCCTCCCCCTGCCTACACAGCCCATTTAGGACTATGGAAGCGCATTTTCCAGCCCCTACCTTAGTCAAAGAAAAACGTCAACTGAATGAGGAACAGAGTGAACTGAAAAATTCCCTCGTTCGAACGGCTTGTTTGAAACCATACACAACTAATACAAGTCGGTTTTCTGCTTCCATTCAAAATACCGATAGTTTATCGTTGAGTCAGACAAACAGAGACAATCAGAGAAAAGCGTTCATCAGTTTCAAACGTCATAGGATCGATCAAAATAGCTTTTCGTAGATCGTGCCCGTAAGATGAATATGTAAATTTTAGGCATATGCACAAATATGTGTATAGAAGTATGTACATGTGAGACCAACATCCTCAAAAGTCATGGAAATTAGAAAGCAACCAGACAAAATGGTACTGAAAATCACGGAAATCAGTAGTGATCCCCTGACAAAATCAAGTGCAAAATGTGAAATGTGAAATGCCAACCCCCCCTCTGGAGAGCGGAAGGAAGTTGCCAAGGATGTGATGGAGGAATGGGTCCAAGAGGAGGAAACCGTTCCCTCCCCATTCTGGAGAGCGGAAGGAAGTTGCCAAGGATGTAATGGGAAGAATGGGTCCGAGAGGAGGAAAGCGTTCCGTCCCCCCTCTGGAAGGAAGGAAGGAAGGAAGGAGTTCTCCTGTGAGGCAAGGCTAGGAATCTCTGAAAACCGCCAGAGTTAGAAAAGGTGGGTTTTGGACGTTTTGGGATGAGAAAGGCCGTTTTTCGGCATGAAGGAGTGCTCGGATGGGAAAACGGAGGGCAGATTCGGATTCTACGTGAAATTTTGGGTTAGGGAGGTTGTTTCCAGCGGAATCGGAGAGAAAAAGTGCTGACCCCCCTCTGGACGAGACGTCCAACTTTGGCTCTAGAGATGGTAGAAAGTCGTGCAATAGCTCATTTGAAAGCTAAGAGTGAGAAAAATGCAATGGAAGGGATCCTATGTCCACGTTTTCCTGAGTTTAGAGAGGAAAATGGTAGGAATCTCTGAAAACCGCCAGAGTTAGAAAAGGTGGGTTTTGGACGTTTTGGGATGAGAAAGTCCATTTTCGGCATGAAGGAGTGCCCGGATGGGAAAACGGAGGGCAGATTCGGATTCTACGTGAAATTTTGGGTTAGGAAGGTTGTTTCCAGCGGAATCGGAGAGAAAAAGTTCTGACCCCCCTCTGGACGAGACTTCCAACTTTGGTTCTAGAGATGGTAGAAAGTCGTGCGATAGCTCGTTTAAAAGCTAATAGTGAGAAAAATTCAGTGGAAGAAACGACGTGTCTCTGCGTCCGAGCGTTGAGGTGTGAGAGTGACTTTTAAGATTTTTGCCCATCACCGAAAAAACGACAAGAGTTAGAATTTTTATGAAAATGGCTCTAGCGGGTGAATGAAGCCTCGGATGGGAAAATGGAGACAAGATTTGGAGTCAGCGTGCGATTCTGCATTTAGAGGGTGAGTTTTAAATGAATCGGAGAGAAAATGTTGAAAAGTTTCTTTACACTGGGTCTCCACACGGGATTTTTTCGTGAAAATGTTAAATTGTGGCCTACTTTGGTGACGACTCACGCAGGAATGAAAGTGAATTAAGAGCTCGGGTTTCTTTTAGAGGCAAGACCGCACTTTGTTCTCTAGGATCCTATCTTTTCAGATATGTGGAAGGTTTCGTTTCCAAATGAGAGCATGTTTAAAATTGAATATTTGTGCATTTTCCAAGAATTTGGATAGTTTGAAAAAACGACAACTCGGCTTCTGGTCATCGTAGAGAGTCGAAGGATGGCTTAAATGAAAGGTGAGAGCGAGATAACGTGACTGTCAAAATTTGAAGTCAATCGGAGCACTAGAGCCGGAGATAGAAGTGTTTAAAGGTTTGGATGATTGAGATTACGTCATCAGCTGATCGCCACAAACTATATAAGCTGGGAACCGAATAAGACATTTCATCAAGACGAGAGCGATTGTCAAAGGTAGGTCGTCTCTCTGAAGCTCCGATGATGGCATCGGACATTCCAAATTTCAACGGAAACCGACTTAGAAAATTTCATTGCTGATATCAGCTAAGGCGTCAGACTTAGAGGTTCGCCAGGGGATGGCCTTCGTCTCCAGGCCATAAAAGACTCTAAAAGTTTAAAGGCTTGTAACTTTGCTTCTACAAGTCCTTTTGACTTGATTCAAAAAAGATTCGATACCTATTGATCAGACCTATATTTACAGACTACTTTTAAATTTCATAAGTAGTACTAAATGCTGAAAAATTTAAATTCATTATTTTTGGAGGTTTTCTGGGGTTTTCGACCCTGCTGAAGTCAACGAAAGGATGTGTCATGATGTCTGAGCCAGTCTTTACATGATACAGGCGGCTTTTCACTGAAAGCGAGCATGGCACGGAGAGTTTTTCTGTAATATTCCAATGGCATGGTGTTCCTTCGGGACGGCGGATGATGCCTTAGTGATAAGTGTGGCAAGGGAGTGTGTCATATTTTAGACCGAAACCTCTGGGGCAACTCATGTTGGGCATTTGACACAGTTCTCAACGTAGCACTTTGAACGCCAATCGGTTGAGTCTTAGGTATCTTGTCATGGGTGACACCTAAACATCTCCATTGCAAAACGCTTGTGAATCACGGCTTGCTATCAAGCTGATCAAAGCAACGACTTGGGATGTTTCCTCTTGTAAATAACTCCACCGGTTTTTATGTCAAAATCGGGGCCCGGATACCAACACAGTGATATGACGCACGCTCTGTCCGCCCGATGTTGGATTTGTGGGTCGAGGCCTTGGAGCGGGGATAAGATCCCCTCTGAGTAATGCCTGTAACGGATTCAAGAGCTTAACACCTAAACGCTGCTATCAAGTCGCTAAGTCTTCTGCTATCAGGCCTTTGTGAAATCTCGTAACTCAGGTTTGGCAACGTCTATCGTTTGTCATTGTAACTTGGTAAAAATGAGAGGGTTACTGCAGGCATTGACGTCAATCCTTTTCGCGTCATAGGGGAACTAGTCTGTGTTGGGAGTTGGTTGCTGAAAGCATGGTGACTGCCGATGCCCATGAATGGTAAAACCGCTGTTATGTCAAACTCATGGCCAAATAAGGAAGGTCTGAATCATGGTTTTGTGCTCACTGGATATATAAACCGCGTCTTCTCTCCCAACTTCATTCCTGTTTCAAGTTGCAAGACGAACGGTGAGTGCTCTGACAAGGTTTGCTATCAAACTTTGGGTTTTAGGATAAAGCTAGGAATCATACTCTCTAAATTTGGTTGATGATTTTATTCCAACGTTTGCTATCAAATGTTTGGTGACTTAGTCTTTCAATGCATATCAGCAGGTAGTATCCTATAAACACTTGTTATCAAATTTTACCCTATTCTTACAGAATCTTTACAATGACTAAAACTCCGTGATTTATCATCACGCAATGCTGCTGCGACAGATTGACTAGGGGCAGCGAATACCGAAAACGCATCAAAGAGGGGACGCTGGACCAACATGAGAGAGTGCATGTTTTTAAGGTCTGTGTTCATCATAAGGTGGTGTGTGATGAGGATGATGTTGAGGGTTTCTGGAAGGCGCGCGAATCTTGCCCATCCGGAAACATTGGTGCGCTGTCGTTTCGTATGTGGATGAGTGAATTAATTAAGGCAAGGGAGGAGTTGGATACAGCAGTTAAAAGTATTGAGGGTGCTGTAGCGAAGGAACAGGAGGCAGTGGTGAGTGAAGAGGAAGTAGAGGTAGAAGGAGTGATTGAGCAGGCGAGTGATGAGTCTAGGAAGTTGATGGTCTCATTGTTTGGGTGTGAGTTGTCTGAAGAGTCGGATGGTGAGTTGGGTGAGCCTGTAGCTACATCATCGCCTAGGAAAGAGGTGCATGATACAGAGGCGTTTGTGAGGTTGAAGGAGCGCATGATGGGTATGGAGAGTGTGAATAGAAAAGTTTTGAAGGAGAATGAAGAGCTGAAGGCTATGGTTGATGGTATGAAGGTGATGAGAGAGGAGTTGGAGGAGATGCGAGTGAAGGAGCAGGAGTGGTTGAAGGAAAGGAGTGGAATGATGAAGCGAGTGAAGGCAGTTGAGCGCTTAGAGTCGGAGTTGATGTGTGAGAAGAATGAGGTAGAGCGGATGCGAGGTGTGGTGAAGGAAGTGGAAGAGACGAAGGTGATCAACAGACAGTTGGGGAGTGAAGTGGAGAAGTTGCGAGAGGTTGAGAGAAGAGTGAAGAGGAAGAGAGTGCATGAGGTCCACCTTCCCGTCTTTGAAAACAACATTTGCGACGTGCCGACCCTCACTGACGATCCAAATGCGACTCAAAGTTGTTATGAAGGCGAAGGTGTGAGATGTCTTCATTTTTCTATTAAAATGAATGGTGATTTGGAAGACTT
This sequence comes from Prostheceraeus crozeri, assembly GCA_907163375.1. Taxonomy (NCBI): domain Eukaryota; kingdom Metazoa; phylum Platyhelminthes; order Polycladida; family Euryleptidae; genus Prostheceraeus; species Prostheceraeus crozeri. The sequence continues at coordinate 159,023 of CAJQUW010005934.1, read as the reverse complement.
TGTCGTACGGAAAGTTGTAAAGAAAAAGCCGAGTAAGTCCCTCTAAAGTCATCTACTCTAAATCGTCTCTCATTCACTGTCTTTTCCTTTCAGAGTTCTTGCAGTGGTCGTGGAAGTGAGAGTAGTGTCGGTGGACGGAGAACGCCGTATGATCCCTCTTAAGGGCTACCTTCTAATGCAGCTAGAGTGGTCCCAAGCCCGCCACATATCTTCGGATGTGGAATGCAGAGGGAAAGAATAAATGATGAAAGGGGAGGTCACCCTTGCACCACATGCAACACACAAGACTTCTCTCTTCGGTAGTGAACAAGCTCTGAACGCATAAGTTACTTTACTGTATCGCAGTCGATTGCTATACAAATATTGAAGAAAACGTAAGTTACTAAAATCAGCAGAAAAAATATAGGGAGACATGCGATGTTCCAAATATGCTTATTTCGAAGATTGAACTCAACATGATAAACCATTGATGAATAATACTACCACAAAGGGTAACAAGTCTACCGTTTATAGAAATCAACTACATGGTATCAGTAGAGACTCGTTACCACTAAAGTACAGTTAGCAGAAAGTCGTCATGAAAAAAAACTTTATTTGGTCTTTGATTTAGCATCATTGAAACCCGTTTTACTAATAGCAATGACAATATGGTTTATTTTATTCAGAAGCAAATGATCGCCGTAACCATGAAAGTTGTTATCCGAGAAATAATCTTCCGCAGATGTCGTGTATAAAACTCAGAAGCATCAGTAACATATTCTTGTCCGTAGGAACGAAATTGTAAGTCAACACTTTCCGCTTCTTCACCTTGTGGAAAATGAATGTAATTGACATTTGCAATTAAGTGAGCCTTGATGAGACTGTCTTTGAAATAAGATATCAACTCCGTAAATATTTCTCGTGTGTTGTCTAAACATGCCTCCAATTCTATCTCCTCCCTTTGAAACTCAAGGATGCAATCTTGTGTTAAGCCTCCGAGGCACTCTTGATGAAAACGAATCATGCTATCATCATGTTTCAATGTATTGACTTCAGGTGCCATGGTTGAGTCTATTGCTAAACATCATTTTTGCCTAGGACGATTTCAATAACGCGTTACAAATGTGTGTGCACACATCGGGAACTCTAGCTCGTCTGTGATTGGACGAGAGGTTTTATCCATTCACTGCTTAGGAAAATCTCATAAAAGGCAGTATACCAGCTCTGCTCTTCACATTTATCACAAGGTGAGTGTCGGTGAGCTTCTGCTATCAGGTTGTTTTCATGTAGTCTCTTGCTATCAAGAGATTCACTTCTGCTCATAAAACATATCATCGCTGTAATACCTCCTTTGCTCGAGCGTTCCTTCGGGACGGCGGGTACTGTCGTAGAGGGATTACGTTGCACGGGTTGTTCGTCGTTTGTTAGAACGAAACCTCTGATCCGTTGCTCATGTTGGGTGTTCGACTTCATACTCAACGTGATGCTTTCTCTCGCCAGGTAAGAGTACTTCAGCCATTCGACAAAGGTTAGTCTTTATGATATGGAGTAGAGGGAAATGTAATTCAATAGATGTCACTTCAATGATTGTTCTCATGATAAACGTTGACTAGGCAAATGAAACGATTCTCATTTTCCTTTTCAGTGATTGAAATCTACTAACGTACTACCGTGTAATCTGCTGTCTGTAACCGAGCAAAAAAGGAATTTGCAAAAATTGAAAATTCTCGCGTATCTGCTGAGATGGAGAAGGCCACCATCCAGCAATGTAAGTATTTGTATCAAGGTTGACTCACTCTATTACTAACATCATTAGGGTAGACATCCTAATTAAAATCAAGACCTGTCACCTCCCCTCTTTTATTCATGTTTAAACCGAATCCAAATTTTACCTCTGCTTATCTTTGCTGCCATTCTTTTTTAGTGCATGAATGTATTCGTAATGAGGAACCCGTCCCCCAAGGAGCAATTGGGGAGCGGCTTGGCAAGTGTAGGTATCCCTCATCATGTCTCAATCTCTAATCTCTCTTTCCTCTCTACTGACATGGCAAAGATGAAGAAGTGGGAAGAAGCCGCGAGGCGGAAGTACCGCGAGTAATTTCCGACCCTACCTTCTCGTCCATCAACCTCCGCTCAAAGTCCGACTCCTTTCTCGGGCACCATCATCGCCCCACCTCCACCACCTGCCCCGCTCCCTGCACCAATCCCTGCTCCCCGTCACCACGTCCCGCCGACACCAAGCCCAGGACCCTTCCACCCTCGGCTCGTGTCCCACTCCTGCCTCCTCCTCGACCATCGGTGTTGCCGGAGATCAATTCCTTAGATGGTAAGTAACCGTGATTGGGAAATAGAGGGATAAGACTTCAAACTTGAAATTATGATCATGTTACTAATCTCTTTTCTCTTTTTCTCAACAGATCTGGCGGCCTACCTCCTGGATGGCGACGTTCCCTCCCATCCCATCATCATCCCAGCATCGCCACCACCTGCAGCAGCGGTAGAACTCCCTCTCCTCTCCATCGAGTCGGTGGAGAGACTGTTGGAGGAGGAGGAGTTGGAGATAGTGGGAGAGGAGAGGGAGATGGAAGTCGAAGAGAAGGAGGACTTTCGATGCCAGCGGTGTGACAGGGTCTTCGCCTCAGCCTACAGTTTGAGACGTCACACCGCTGGTCATGCCTGCAGGGGAGGAAAGCGCCGACCGATCCCTCAACGACCCAAGTGTGAAGGTTGTGGACGTACGTTCTACAACAGCACCAACTTGCGAGTCCACATCGAAGGCGGTTCCTGTGGCAGTGTGAGGCAACCACCGACAACAACAGGTAGGAAGCATCCCTCACCACCTGTCGGCTTTTCTTGTTCTTCGTGTCGGAAGACCTTTCCCACAGAGTTTGTTCTTTCTTCGCACACACTGTGTCACACACATTCCACTGAGCTTTACACTGACAACAACGTCACTCTAAGGCTGGGCAAGTTTTCCCTTGAGAGGCTCGTTCGTGACTATGAGATGGAAAGCTATGGAGCTATACAGGATATTCATCCATTCCTGTCTAATAACATAGGTTTAATTCATCAAATGTTGGCGAGTTTAGATAGGTTTTTGCTCAAGGGCATGTTCTATCTCACTGCTCGTTTCAATAAGGTAGACAGTAGCACGGGAGAAGTAGAGTCCACTGTGACCATTAGGATAGCCTCCTGTGCTGCCGATCTCATAGGTGATGTGAACGAGTGGATAGAGAGACATGCCACCTATCTCGTCAACAACCTGGAAAAGTTCCTGGAAAGAGACAGCGGACTGGTCTTTGATGGGATCGAGAAAGTAGACATTAAAATCAATCTCTTAGAAAATTTGCAAGGGAGCGGTTGTTTCACCCTCGCCAAAGCATTAGCTGACAAAAAGGCTGTCATCAATGTAGAGTATCAGTCCCACTGTTTCAAGTACGCCGTCATCTCCATACTTCACTATAATGATATAGGTATAAATCGTGAACGAATCACTAAATATCGTGTATGGGAGGATGAGCTTACGTTTGACGGGCTAGACGTCAACACATTAGATTTTAAAGACATCGCCCAATTTGAAAAATTGAATGAAATTAAGATAGTCGTCCATCTTCTGGAAAAAGGTCTGAAGGGCGTTAGGTATAACAACCGCCAAAGTAACTTCGACCGGGTTGTCAATCTCCTCCTAGTGTATAGCGACAACCACCCAGAATGGCATTATTGTGGCATTCCTAAAATTTCAAAGTTGTATCGCCACCAACAAAGTTGTGATAACAAGTATTATTACTGTGATCGCTGCACACGGCGCTTTAGGTCAAAACCATTTTTTGAACAGCATTACGAACAGCATGCTCTCGGGGTAAGCTTCAAATGGAAGTGATGCCCAAAGATAAATTTTATAGGTATGAAGAAAAAGGCAATGAGCTGAGTCCCATTTGTGTCATTTATGCAGACATTGAATGCTATATTGATAGTGAAGATCAAACTCATGAACCTGCAGCCATTGCCTGTCATGAAGTTTGGCATTCTTACTATAGGAACCAAAATAAACTGCATATGTGGCAAGGTGAAGACTGCATCTTAGAATTTTAGAAATTTTTAGATAAAAAAGCCCGTTTTCATTAACGCTATGAAACGGAGCTCACCAGGGAACCCATGTGTTTCACAGAAGTCGATAAATTAAAATTTGATAGGATCACAGAATGTCCCCGCTGCTATTCATCCTTTGATGAGAAGCAGCATAAGAAAGTGAGGGACCATTGCCATCTCAGTGGCAAATTTAGGTCTGCCTTGAGCAGTAAGTGTAATTTCTCACTTAGGCTCAAACGGCGAACGCTCCCCGTCATCCTTCATAACTTTAAATGTTATGATGCGCATATTCTTCTTCGCCATGGTGTAGGACATATGAAGTCATGGTCGATGAATGTCATAGCGCAAAGTAAGGAAAAATTCATGTCTCTGTCGGCCAAAGTCCACGTTGACAAGACGAAGGAGGAGAAACCTGTCTTTTATGATGTTAAGTTTATGGACAGTTTCCAGTTTATGTCTTCTTCCTTACCCACTTTGGCTAATAATTTAGACTCACTTCCCCTCACACAAAATTTAAAGAAAGACTATCCTACTATTAGTGACAGTCTCATGCGATGGAAAGGGGTGTTTCTTTATAATTATTTTTGTTCAATGGACACATTGAAAGAAACATCCCTTCCGTCCATCGATAAATTTAAGAACGATTTGACGGGTGAGGACTGTTCGCCTGATGACTATACACATGCACAGCAGGCATGGCAAGAAATAGGTTGTCACTCGTTTAGTGACTATATGCATATGCTTGCCTACTTAAAATTAGATGTTTTGCTCTTAGCCGATGTCTTTGAGGCTTTTAGTAAAGTTACACTGGAGCAGGACGCGTTGGACCCCGTCCATTACATTAGTTTGCCGGGGTTGTCATACCAGTCAGCTTTTAAAATGACTAGGGAAAAAATACATTTATTGGACGATCCCGAAATGTACACCATGTTTGAACGCGGAATCCTAAGTGGACTGACGTTTGTCAACAAGCATGTTGTCAATGAAACTGTCGATGGTGAATTTGACACCCACCTGATGTACATCGACCAAAATGGTTTATATGGAAGTGCACTGTCGAAACCTTTGCCACAATCCCACTTTGCTTGGCTTGAATCCCATTAAGTTGAAAACTTTTCCAATCCCCAGCACATTTTAGGACTGGAAGATGAGGCCGACATAGGGAGGAGCTAACTGAGGGGATAACTGAGGAGCTGTCCTTCCCTCACGCTGTCCGTTGTGAGCTCTCACGTCTTCGTTGCAACGGCCACAGCCTTCTTCTCAACTCCTATCTTCACAAGATTGGCAGGTCCACTTCTCCTGACTGCCCTGTTTGTGGTGTAAACCACGATGTACCCCACTTACTGTGCACTTTTCCCTCCCTCTCTTCTACCCGAGCGGCTATCTTCGGGTCCTCGGGCTCTGTTTTTGATCTTTGGCATCGCCCACGGGAGGTTGCCCGCCTCCTCGGTCTCCGTGGCGTTCCGCCACGCCCCTATCCGCGGGACGGGGTCGGGTAATCCAGCCAGCCAGCCGACATAGGTTATTTGTTTGAAGTCAACTTCACCTATCCAGACTGCATTAAGAATAAGACATCAGACTTTCCTCATGCTCCGGAGTCTGGTATAGTGACTGAAGATACGTATTCTCCCTTCATGGAGCAACTAAAATCTAAGTATGAAGGAGAAAATAAAATGAAATATCATCCTGCTAGAAAGCTGCTGCTCACCCAGTATGATAAAGAACATTACATTGTTCATTACAAAATTCTCAAATTTTATTTAAGGATGGGCATGCAGTTACAAAAAGTGCATAGGGGTGTTCAATTTCATCAAAAGGCCTTTTTGAAGCCTTACATAGATTTTAATAGCCAGAAATTTGCTGCCTCAAAGAATCCTTTTGAAAAGGATTTCTTCAAATTTAAGAACAATTCCCGCTTTGGTAAAACCATGGAGGATGTAAGAAAACGCATCAACTATAATTTGGTGACTGATCCTGAGGTAGCTAAAAAAAATGCATCGTTCGCCACTCTTTGCATATGCTGATGCCATTACCGAAGAGCTGGACGGCATTAAGATGACAAAACCAAAAGTAGAGTTGTGCAAACCCATCTACTTAGGTCAAGCCGTTTTAGATCACTCCAAGCTTGAGATGTACAACCTCTACTACCACACGATAAAATCATGCCCACTCATCCATCATGCAGAATTGGTAGGTGGGGATACTGATAGCTTTTTCCCCGCACTCACCACTAGGAAGGGAGTCAGTAAGGAAGATATTCAGCACCAACTAAAGCCACACTTTCATAGCTCCAACTATCCCACAGAGCATCCACTTTACTCAACCTTAAATAAAGCAAAGCTCGGTTGCCTCAAAGATGAATGCGCCGGCAATAGGATAGAAGAGATGATCTTGCTTCACCCCAAGATGTACTCTATGAAGTTAAAATCATCAGAGCCATCCATAAAACGGGCGAAGGGCATCTCGAAGTCCATCGTTAGAAAAATGACACATAGAGACTACCAAGATGCTATAAATTCAACTAAAATAAGGTCAGTCAATATGACGATTTTAAAAGGAAAGGTACACGAAGTCACGATAACAACGTTTAGGAAACGGGCGCTCTCTGCTTGGGAAGACAAGCAATGCTGGATGAGTCCTAACCACTCATTCCCGTATGGCCATCCAGACACACATCTACCTCCACCAAAGAGACAGAAACTTTCTCTTCCTCCGTTCGACGATGTATGATGATGTATGCTTCCCCCTGTTGTGGTTGATGTTTTGTTTTTCTCTCCATAGCGTTTTCTATGGGATGTTGTAAGTGAGTGCCTTGTAACATGCGTCCAACTCATGATCACAACATATCATCGATGGGGTATCCAGTGCTTTTGCTGACTTTGTTTTGTCCCTGTACAGTTTGCGGCACATCAGTGACTTTGTTTTCTCCCTGCACATGAGTGACTTTGTTTTCTCCGTGTATAGTATTAACTATGTGTGACTGTGATGAAATGTCTTTCATTCAATAACATATGTACAGACTGTCTCGTTTTTCTTTTGACATAAAGATGGGATTCTCACTCAATAGACAGAAGCAAAAGTTTTGATCATTTTGTAAGATAGGTAGGGTTAGAAATAAAGTTTATGATTGTAAAGTTTGAATTAATGTTAGAATCATTTCAGAGTTTGCAAGATAGGTAAAGTATAAAATAAAGTGACAAGCATTTCAATGTTGGTAAGATAGGTGAAGAATAAAATAAAGTTAGAATCATCTCACTGCTTGTAAAGTTAGAAATAAAGTAGTTGTTTGTAATGTTGGGAAAAATGTCATTCACAAATGGCTAAGTTAATAAATGTACTATACACTAATGGTTAACATTCACTTGTGTTATATAAAACCCTAAATCCCTAAATCCAACTGTAGGCAACCCTATCCCCATGGATTATGGACTTTGGCAATTTATAGGTAAAGTATAAAATAAAGTGACAAGCATTTCACTGTTTGCAAGATGGGTAAAGTATAAAATAAAGCCATAACCATGTCAGAGTTTGTCAGTTAAAAAGTTAACATCCTCAAGTTTCCAACGAATTTAGCATCATAAAAATTTCACCAAAATAAAAAGCACCAGTCAGTTAGATAAGAATCTAATCAGTCTTGTTCAACCTTTTCACCGACACGTGTGTGGGCGTGTCATTCAACATCGATGGCGCCTCACATCAGACAGCGCGACCTTTTCACCGACAAGTGTGTTGGCGATGGTTCATTGCGATGACTCATTCAAAACACATCATGTGATTAACAGGATTCTATTAACTGTGACTCATACAGATAACGCATTAAAGAATTAACAATGTCAGCTACTTTACTGATATCACGTAAACCAGTCATGATACAATGTCCATTGTGAAACACTGCAATATGTACAGGATGCCACTTCCGAATCAGAGTGGCAGGAAATAGTTCAGTTTCATAAAATATACAATGATTACTGGTTTTAATGTTTGCTAGATTCACTAACATCTTCAATTGAACAGACACTACTATATTCTTCAATGTCAGGGGACTGAGGCGTAGATGAGGCATGAGTGTTTGCATTTTCTTGACGACTTCGTAACACATGGACTGCATCACGAAATGAGAAAGGTTTCCTAGGACTTGGATTTTGCCGCAGTGAAAGATTTGAAAATTTCGACCGTGTCTCATGCGAATGACCACCATTTGTGGACGACCGCGATGATGGACTGAATTGGGAAGATGGGTATGTAGCTGTTCTAAATCGATGTCTCTTCTGAGATTCATTTCGCGCATGGCGTTGATGATGCGGATGGGGAGCATGATTCACAAATGACATGAGGGTTGAGTGAACTTCCCTTTTATACTTTTCCCATGAGGATTTTGGAATCATGATGTAGCAGTGATCATTATGTAGAATTATCTCTTGAATGCGAATATATACAATGCCGTCTCCTACGTTTATGACACGACAAGAGTTGGATAGGATTGCGCGATGTAACCTTTGTAGTTGAAAGAGTTTCTAGAGTTATCTGAAGTTGACGTTTCGTATCATGAAATGTAGCACACTGACTTTTCCATGATACATGGAGGCATGTTGATGATTTCCACATGATCATGATTCAAACCTGAGTGAAGAATGTAATGCCTAAGAAAGAAGGAGAGAGCCATGTTCATGTGTGGCATGATGAGTGTACATTTTCTTTCTTGATAAGGTGGCCGTTAGGCCTTGGTCTCATAAAGACCGATGGTGCGTTCTCAGTGTGTGTACAGTGTTACTGCAGTTGATCATCATCAACATGGACATCATTTTTGAAGGTTATGGAGACAAGATTCCTGGTCTCCAGATGGTAAACAACGTTCCGTCCCTGCGCGGACCCATGTAGATGGTTTGAATTTTAATTTCAAAGGAGTAGAGTCATTTTCCCAAAATGGAGAGAGGTTTGCGATTGAGTAAGTCGAATTCGCTGCCCTCCTTTTCATGGATGATGAGACATTGTCTATCCATATGAACATACATGCATCTTCTTTCCATGATGGAAACTTGTGACCGCTTCCCATTGTGTCGACCAATTTCTTTGGGAATGGTGAGATTTTCCTTCAGGAATGTTTCAAGAGTATCGAATTGTAACCGTGTCCAATAGTCTAACGGTACACACACAGTGAGTCCACACTGTGTTGACATAACCTTTAGATAATCCATCCGATGACTTGGAGTTTTTATGGTCACGACTTCTCCATGATGAGTTATCTTTTGATTGAAAGCATTTTTACCCGATGCTAAAGTAAGGGAGTTCAGTGTATCCAGTGCGAGAGCAGAGGAGTTGATGGCTTCGAACAACTGCATGGTTAGCGCAAGGATGGAAATGATTGCCATGAGCTCAGTCGTCCGTTTTATAACCAGACCTAGCTCCAATCACATGCGTTTCCCTTTTTATGTTTTCCCTGTCTTTGTTACGTGACAAAGAGTTATCACACGTGAACTTTTGACTGCGTGGGTGGAAACCTTCCCTATTTATATACAAAGTCGTTCTAGTCCTCACAAAGACTTTAGTGACACACCCCTTCTAACGAACAAAGACGCATTCATTTATCAAACAAAGAGCCTGATAGAAATGCACAAAGCGCAATGACTCATGTTATGACGCGTCCCTTTTCTCGAACAAAGACACATTCATTTATCTAACAAAGCGCAATGACTCATGTTGCTCTATACACCATTAAAAAATACTCAGTGAAAAGAAATCTTTATTGCATCTACACAATGTGTCGAGCATCAAACAAAGTCGTGGATGTAAACACACTCAGTTGAATCATGATATGTTTAACAACGTACGCATTTCCTTCCAACGTCTCCTCTATTCTCTCCATAATTTTCTCCATATGACGACCATAAAATTGATCACCAAGAGTAATCCATTCTGTACAATAACATCCAAAACGAAGTGGTTTTTGCAAATCTTTCAACTCTATATAAGCAACGAGTCTACCCTTTACATCTTGAGGTTGTAAACTCTCTATCAATCTTTTGAAGAGAGGAAGGCTTTCAGTTAGCACTACTTTCATATCATTCATCTTCATTTTAAATGTAAGTTTCCAATCTTGTAAAAATCCATCAAATCCTTGTTGATCAAGTGTCAAAACACATACCTCGTTACTTAGTGTACGATGCGCCATCATAAACGTTGCGACTACAGATTTCACATTGCTTCAATGACTTCCACTATGAATAATACAGAAATAACAATCATGTTCCACTGTAAGTTTATTCAACATCAGACAAAATTCACAAGTGCAGAATAAACTTCATGAAATGATCATCACTCATTCACAAGGAGTAAAAACAAGTTTTACATATACCCATGCTGTTGACAATAATATAGATACAGGGATTATTAGGGTGATTACAAGGTGATTGGGGATATTATTTTGAGATAGATCTAATCTATCCAAATAATATTAAACATAAAACCGTAGATTTTCCACTCGCACCCGAATCAGGTGAAGTGACCAAAGATATGTTTTCCGACTTTATGAAACAATTTCATAAAGATTTAGAATCATGCGGTCAACCCGACTATAAGCCTTGCCGCAAACTTTTACTCACCCAATATGATAAGGAAAACTATCTAGTTCACTTTAGCATCTTAAAATTTTATTTAGAAATAGGTATGATTTTAAAAAGAGCTCACCGCATTATTAAATTTAGACAGAATGCCTTCCTCAAACCATATTTTGATAGCAACAGCCAGAAACGTGCACTTGCCCAAAATAATTTTGAAAAGGATTTTTATAAGTATAAGAATAATAGTCTATTTGGTAAGACGATGGAGGATGTTAGAAAACGTGTAAACTATAAACTAGTCAATGATGTTACAAAATTTAAGAAACTGGTCTCATCACCTCTATTCATCGATAGAGACATTATCGATGAGGACCTTATAGGTGTTAAAATGATAAAATCTGAAGTTGAGTTGTGCAAGCCCATCTATATTGGCCAAGCTGTACTAGATTACTCTAGGCTTGAAATGTACCAACTCTTTTATAAAATACTAAAACCATGTCCTCTCGTAAAAGAGGTTCGTTTGTTGGGTGGTGATACAGATAGTTTCTTCTTAGGTATTACCACTCAAAAAGATTTAAATTTCAATGAAGTAGGTAACTCATTAGAAACATATTTTGATACATCAAATTATCCTACTGATCACCCACTCTACTCCATCAAAAATAAGGCAAAACTTGGCTGCTTTAAGGATGAGACAGCAGGGAAGGAAATAGATGAAATGATTCTCCTCCGTCCAAAAATGTACAGTATGAAATTAAAGGATAGAGACGATAGTATTAAGCGCGCTTAAGGCATATCAAGATCATTGGTCTCTAACATGAAACATAAAAATTTCAAGGGAAGCCTATAGAAATAAAAATATAACGTTTGTCAATATGACAATCTTAAAATCTAAGTCGCATGAGATCAAAACTCATATTTTTAGGAAACGGGCGCTTTCAGCATGGGAGGATAAGAGGTGCTGGTTAGAACATAACATATCTCTTCCACATGGACATCCTGACACAAACATACCACCACCCAAAAGAATGAAACTCACACTACCACATTCAGGGGACGTCTTAGCATAATCATCTTTAACTTAGTATTTTCATGTTGATTTCTGTAGATAAACATTGTTGTTTTATGTATCGCATGAGATCGTTTCTTCCTTGTGAATATATGCCTACAGTCACCCCATTCCCCCTATATCTGTGAAAAGATTTTTTTCATACACATATTTTTATTTCAATAAACATATCACAATGACTTCACTTTGTTTTCAGAAACACTAAAGTTACGAGGGATTTAGTATCTTTCACATGGATGCACTCTTGTAAACCATTGGTAATTGTGATAGCAATAGAGGGTATAGTTTGTTTGACGACGGGATGATAGAAAATAGATTCAAACATCTTCTCGACTATTCCATATGAAGCGTCTTTATCATGAATGAAATCACGTAAAATGTATTCTTTTTTCTCACCAACAGAATTAGGTAGAATCAAATCACTTTGAATGTAAAGGTGCTGTTCATGTTTATCAAGTGTCATTGGTGTTTCTATACCAATCGTATGCGCAGCAGCAAACACAGTTTGTAGCATTGAAAAACCAAAGAGTTTTTTCAAATTTTTACTCAATTGACATTGAATGTCATCACCCAGTTTCAGAACAACGCGTTGATTTTCAATTGAAAACGAAATGTGGTGTGTCTTTACATCATATTTACTTTTCATCACATGTTTCAACCTCTGTTGTATATAAGGATTTACTACATGAATGAAGCTTTCAACTGTATGATATAGACGCGGCATTATATTGATAGAAACTTTAGATTCTTGATAAGACTGGTAAATTTTCTTGATGCGATCACCATAGATGTCCACCCACCATTCATCATTAACTGAATCAGCTTTAGTGTGATATTCATGAGAAGCATGCACCACACCGCTTCCAATAATAGGTGTATAATGTCTTATAAAATGACGCAAGGTTGGAGAGAAATAAACTGTAAGTTTGTCATTATATTTCTGAATGACCAACTTATTTTTGTCCGCCATAATTTCCTCTCCATACTTCTTACCCACAGTCTCATTCCATCGTTTTACTAACTCAATAAGTGAACACCACGCTTTTTCAAAATGATGCGTTCTTCACATTCTACAACATCTTCATCAAATAATTTAAATTTATAATGAAATTTGTTGATTCGATTTGAATAAACTTTTTTAACATTTGCAGTATCAATTGAAGTTAGATGTAGTCCATGGCCAAAACCGAGATGTGGATAGAATTCATTATCCAACCTCAGTGTAAGACCTTTAGTAAAAGAATGAAAGCGAAGGAACTGTCTCCCACTCCAATGATAGATAGTAAACTCATAAACTTTCTGATCCTTAATCTTCATGATGGAAGTATTACCACTGTTGAATGCCTTAATAATTTTCTCATTCCCAAATGGACCATTATAATCTGATTTTATCTGAATCCATTCATAGTTCCACTTTCCATCTGACGTTAAATTGTATGGGAACTGGAATGCACTATTCATCGTTATTCCATTATGGGTGCGAGGAGTCAATATCATTTCTTCCACATCATTCACATTCTGAATATTGCTATCATAGCAAATACTAGAAATGCCAACCTCCCATTCACCTTCTAAATGTAGTGGGCGATTTAATTCTACTCGATAGTCTGATGGTTTATTTTTGGGAAATTTATTCATAGAAGCATTACTGGGCAAGTAGATTAGAAACGAGTTCTTATTTTCACTTTCCATATTATTCACATTGGAAAAATATATTAGCATACTTTTGCATTAACTCTTCATTCGGAAATGGAGTGTGATACTTGTCACAGCATCTTTATGAAAAGGAATCAACGCACCAGCATCGTCATAAATTGCAATATCAATTTGTGGGATGTAGTTTGATTTCAGCTTTGTATAATGCACTTTCTTGAAAGTATGCTCAGATAAAATACTGCAGCTTTTTGGCTGGTATGGTATCATTGCTAGCAATGGACCTTCAACATCTCCCACACGTACATCTTCACCAATATTGGAATATATCTGAAAATAGTTAATACGACGCGATAGTGACATGTCTGCTCTAGCTTTGGTTACACTACCACTTTTAAAGATATGTTGATCAAAACCCAAAATGTCCATTAGAGTTTTATCCATAATTAGTTCAATACCTTTCCACTTATAGTGAGAGACAAAACACCTTCTTTTTCAGAAAATGAAATTTGTTGCTCATTAATCACTTCATTTAAATAATCTACAACCAATTTAACTGAAGTAATAATGCGAGGCATCAACACTCTTGTTTCATGTAAGATACCACCTAAAGGCTCTACACACTTCTGTATAAAGATACGGTCCATTCTGTATCAAATTGATTTGACCTTTCACATGGTAAATGTTGCATATCAAATTTTCCATAAACAGCTGCAGAACGATGTCGTAAGAACTGATGAAAATCTTTTGAACACACTAATACTAGATCATCATCATTTAATTTGCTTATTGCAATATGATTAGATGATTTGATATAAGTCAATGTTGCCACTTGTTTACCATCAACTCGAAGGAGATAATTAAATTTCTTCAATAATGTTTCAGGAGTCATGTTTGTCTTTCTTGGCTTAATAACAATCTTCTTCACCAACGTCTTCTCATTTTTTGGAATAAGATCTACATAATAAGCTTCCTCTCGATATATTAACTGTTTATGACCACTTGGGTGGTAATTAACGTTACAATTATCATAGCTTGTTAAGGCGCTAGCGAGGTAACCTAAATCATTTCTTAAACTTGGACTTAAACCAACAATCCAATCTTTCTCAACTACATGATGTACATAATTATGATCATCATTGTGCGGAGTAAATTGGACAATATGTTTACACGCTTTATTCAAGAAATCATATATAAACTTTTTCCATGATAAGAGATCTTTCTTTGGCCACTGTGGAATGTATACTCGGCAGCCCTTTTCACATTGGTAAGCAGCTGTGCGTCTCATATTAATAGTCATCACCTCATGATCAAAAGTATGGACACAGTTGCTATAAACAAGTTGAGTAACACCCACTTCCCACTTTCCATTTAGCTGTTGTGTTTGATCAATTGGAGTAGATAAGAGTGCGGCTCCATTACTAGCAAATCTATTTGCGGCCGCATTGCTAAGCAAAATATGATAAAACGACATTTTGATATTGCTGCTCTCCGGCTTTGCATAACATCATGAAGACTTGGATTTTGGACTCTCTACAATATATCAGAGTTGATCGTAATGAAAACGTACATTTCAAAAATTCTCATGGTCATAAATCAAGAGGTATTACATTAACATGGCGACAATTTGTCAACCTCAATGATATCATGAGGGATTTGGAATATTTTGAAACATTAAGATTCATCTCCTTTGGTGATCAATTTTGGCTTCAACATTACAGAAATGAAATTCAAATCTGCCATTCTCATTCCGCAAACTGTTTCTCATTTCGCAAATACAATTGGGAGAAGTATAGAAGATACATACATCGCTCCATCATGACATTTGTTCGTCGTGAGTTCATCGTCCTACAATGCAAATCTTAATCAGACATGACTACCACGCACCAGTTGGAAATTAGATTCCCTACAACGTATTGAAACGGATCATGATCGAAACGTCTATTTCAAAGATTCAACTGGAAATGTGAGAAGAGAGTTTGCTTTATCTTATCGTCATTTTCAATCTCTACATCATATCATGAAGGATTTGAAATACTTCTATATGAAAAGACATTCACGTATTGGAAATCACATCTGGTTGCGCGTCAACAAACGGCGAATTCAACTCTATCATTCCCAACTCCATACTAACTTCACATTTCATCAAGGTAGTTGGGAAAAGTATAAAAGGAAGGTACATCGCTCAATTTACTCATTTTTTCATCATGAAGCGCCATCGCTACACCATCGTCAACATTCTCCGTCGCTTCAAACTCTACACCGAAATCGATCTCACAACATTACACCAACACCTTCCAAACAGCAAGTATTACCCGGGCCGTCCTCAAATGTTAGTGGTGAAGATGAACAATTCACGGAATCTTCAACTCTTCCCAAATGGGACTGTACAGATTCTCGGCGCCCTTTCTCATTCATCGGCGCAGTCAATGCGCTTAGAGCTACAGAGACTACTACGTCGGATATGGAAGAGGGAGAGGTGTGTGATGTCGAATCTGACTGTGGACAATATGGCGATCTCTACTCAATTGAGTGAAAGTGTATCATTTTTGAAGATTCGTACCAGCAGTTACAATTTGTGTTATGAACCCGAACTTTTTCCTGCAGCTCTCATTAGTTGTTGGTTACCTGTGCATGTTGCAATCTTTCATAATAGTAAAGTGATCATTACTGGACTAAAATCTCATGTACAAGCAAATGTGATCCTAGACTATCTCATCGAGTATGTACGTACCCAGCGGATTGTAAAATAAAAAACAATTTTCCAACATGATGTTTTTATTTCAAATCATGATAGAACTTACAAATCATTTTTTCATTAGAGGATGGATTACATGAAAAGTTTTGAATAACAGATACAAATCGAGATACATGTAAACGTTTTAAGATGAAGTACAGTACAAAAGCACCACACGTTGATGAAAGTGGATGTTGTAGTATGCGTTCATTTCGCTGATATTGACGCGTATGTTTTCTCAACCACTGCTGTGTTGGTATATTTGGAGGTTGAGCAAGAGAGTCAAATAGTTCACCACGTCGGTCTTCTCCAATAAAGATCGCTTTCCAATGCTCACCGCCTAAATTCTGCGAATGAGTGTTTAGTACAATAAAGATGGGATAGTGATTTACTGCAGGTGGTAAGGTATCGAGCGAATAGATATTATCGAAAGCTTTCAACGTCGCTTCGTCTGCATTACGCTGTACTTTAGTACAGCATTAAGCTGTACTCTCCAATCGTTAGAGAAACATCGCGAAGTAATGTAGTCAATGGTAAATTGTTCAGTCCAACTTTATGTGCATCGTCAATAGCAGTTCCATCTGCTTGCTGAATTCTAAACCTCAAATCAACCATCGCATAACTCAAATCTATGTAGTCATCACTACCACCAGGAATAACAAATTTAATGGGGCCAGCATTCTCAGCTGTTCGAGGATGATGATCTACAATACTTGAACTAAGAATATCTGTCTGTATGGCTTGTTGATCAAACAAACAAAAACCGGAAGTTTTACACTCCATGATTAGAAGTTATAGCAGCGTCGTCGTTTAGCGCCTGATGAATGATTAGAGCCTCTGCGACGTTTGCGTGAATGCCTTTTGACTGAAGATCGCACCTTACCAGCTCCGCGATGTTTCCTCCTTCCTTTATTCATTCGTTTAGGTGATTTCTTTCCTTGAGTAACACCAGCAAAGGTCTGCTTCAATGTTTTTAAACCACGTTCCTTCCCACGATTCAACAAACTGCCCTTAAAACTTCTACCTCTGGAAAGATCACTAGCAACATCACCAGCAAAGCCAACGGCATTACTTAAAACATTTCGTTTTAAAGATCTACCGACATTGGATATGAGAGGTGCTACAACAGATTTCAGTGCACCAATTATGCTACCTCCACGTTGGCGGCGAGCGCCGCTGTAAATTTGTCCTCCACCACTTACATAGGAGGGTCGTGAATAAAATGAGGCAGTTGGATTCATAGCTCAAACCCTAAACATTGTTAGTTACAACTTTGCATGAATCACTGTCGATCACTTAGATGAAAGATGTCGGCACGACGCATCCAAGAGTTCATACTTGAAGGATAACCAGTCCATTTAACAAAACACCATTCTTCACCTTGCCGTTTTTTACATCGAATGATTTTCTCTACCAAATATGTTTCACTTTCAGTGACTACCTCAATCTCATCGCGGTAAAAGCTACCCTCAATTTCTTTATTATCGTGATCTTTCAACTTGTAGGTGGTCGGAGAGTCTTTTTGATTAATCCTTGATACTGTAAATACCTCCTCTGTCCAATTCGGAAAGTACCCTTTAGCAAAAACACTTTTCACTTTTGAGATACGAACTTTATCACCAATTTTTACATCACTTTTCACATGAGTGCGTTTACGTTGGAATGATTCGCGCACTTTATCTACATTGTCAGCATTTACATCTACTGGTCTGAGTCCAATAGAACGATGGATAGAGTGATTGTAGGCATGGAGTGTATCTTGTAGAACCTTTGTCCAATTTTGTGTCAAGTTGGCAGTAAAATGTCACCACAAGCGATTTTTTAATGTGCGATTAAAACGTTCAACGAGTGCAGCTTTATAAGCACTCTTTACACTAAACAACTAAATGTCATACCTCTCAAATAATCTTGTCACATGCTGATTTTCAAACTCTTTTCCTTGATCACTCTGAATTCTTTTTGGAATGCGACCTTCTCGAAAAATTGTTTGGAATGCTTTTGCTACTCCTTTCCCTTCTTTAGTTTTTAAAGGTTGAGCCCACGCATAACGCGAGAAAATATCAATGACGGTTAAAATAAAATTATTGCCCGAGTTATGTTTTGAAATGGAGGCAACATCACACAAATCTGCTTGCCACTGTTCATCGATGTCATGAACAATATAATGGCGGGTGCGGTACTTCTTTTTCGCTTGTTTGTGGAGTGTATAGGTAGCCTGACCCTTTAACCATCGTTTCACTTGTGATTGTGGAAGACCACTCGCTTTTGATAATTTCTTGATAGATGCAAATCCTGCCGGATGTTTTACATCATAATAGATTGACTTCAAACGCTCAGTCGATGACGACTGACTATTCTTCCTCCTCATCTTTTTGCTTTCTTGCCTTTCTACATTTACAACAACTGCAGCATTTAGCTTTAGCGGTTTTGCGATCGTGTTCACATTGCTTAGGGGTTTCATTGTGAGAGCTGGCACAGCAAGTGCAAGTGACAACGACATTCACCTCTGGCGGCTCATTACATGGCAAGCAACACATCTGCTTCATATTAATAGTCTGAGAACATGTATTTCTTAGGAGGAGCTGTTTTACGTTTTCCTTTTACTAGTTTTAGTGGTGGTGTAGATCTACGTCGAGTTCTTCCTCTTGTTTGCTTAGTGAGTGTGGGAGGGGATGTAGCAGGTGACGTTTTAGACCAATTTGTTGGCATTTTCATCGTCTGAAGCATTGGAGCAGTAGCCACTGTTGAATCAAGTTCTTTCAATGTCTCATTATTCAAAGCAAATTTTGGTACATTATGCTTTTTCAATAGTTTAAGAAAGTATGTCCAACCTGGTGGAACATAGCCCTGACGGCGCTTTCTACGTGTCGCATACTGAATCAAGTCTTCATAACGTGAAGCATCAATCACTTTATTTTCATCTGTAATGATTTCTCCTCTATCATTTACATTGAGATGGGGTTCAATTCTAAGTTCAATAATAGTGTGTATTCAGGTTTCGTGTATGAGCTTCTTTTCCATCAGGAAACAAATTTTGAGTGATATAGATGATAAAGCACCTTTTATGATGTCCTGCGCGAGTGAACATATCTGTAGCATCTTTTGAATTCTTACTTTCTTTTAATAAATCATCTAATACAACAACATCATTAGACTGAAGTTTATCCACTGGAATAATTCCTTCATGTCGAATAAAGTTGCGACTTTGCAATTCCTGAAACAGCGACGGTTGATAAATACCATAACACCAAATCACTCGATTGATAGGTTCCTTAAACAACTCCCTTCTTTTATCCAATAAATTCAGCGTGAAAACAGTTTTACCTGCATGAGATGGACCTGATACAGTCAGAACTTTATCACATTGAAGTCTGAAATCCATTATAATACTTTGAGATTCAACATTTGCATAATTAACGTCTTGAGCCAAAGATATTACCCAATACGTTGCCCACGATAGGAGCTAGCATCGGTAGTAACGCTGGAAGGAAACCACCCCTTTATGTTAGAGTTTCCCTCTTTCTTTGAAGGGTGACTTTAGGATTGGAGATGAAACGCAATTTCGTAGCATATCGCTTAAGTAACTTTCGTTGTTTTGGTGCTAATTTCTTCGTCCTCAACTTTCTCACATGAGAAATAATTTCACGAATGAATTTATCGTTAGCATGTCGTATAGCATTGTATCGCTGATTTGCTTTCATTCGTCGGAGAGCTTGAATGGCTGAAGAAAACTTTGAAGACTTTTGACTTTTACGTTTCGCCATTTTCCGTGTTAGTCTTTGCTAAAACCTGCCTTTACCACATTTGCATAGGTACTAACTATTGCGACATAAGTGACACTCGAAATGAGCAATATCACAGTGGTTACATTTGCAAAGTTGAATGCAATTACGCATGAAACAGCGTTGACAAAAAGCATGCTTACATCTCTTGAAGATGCGCTTTTCATTTCCATCCTTTCGCTTACATACATCACAACACATAGTTTCACCGTTACTAATGTCTATAGCAAGTCTTTTTGAAGATATGAATTTGCTAGCCTTTTCTAAATAATAGACGCATGTACAGAAGGAATATACTTCGAGAGTGAGCAGGCATAGCTCGAAAACCAGTTGTGCTACAATCAAGTACCACTGCATTTTCAATTTTTCTTTATGGAAAGTTGAATGTGAATATCTGAAATCGCTTCAATCACTAGACTGCTACCATGATGGTTAAATGCGTTAAGACGTTCAGCAATATTTATCATATGTCTTTTAAAAAATTCTTCGGGTTGATCTACCACTTCCATTGAATAAGAAGCAAAATGGAAAGACCGACTTTTCACCTCCTCCTTTCCAAAATGACTAAACTTAATTTTCGCAACTAATCGCGCCATGACAATGCTATCAGAGAATGTATTCATTAACTCTAGAAATAGAGTGCTAGCATCATCGACCACTGCTTCGATGTCGGTCTCATCTTTATGAAAATTTATCACATAATCTTGAACAGCTCCTTTTAAACTTTGCCTATGAAAACGTAATGTTCCGCAGTCGTTTGAGAAAGACATGATCGCCCTTTAACTAACCCATCCATTGCATGAAAACAACTACTCTTCTCATAGTAACATTTATTGAATAACGGTAACAAGCATGCATTATAAATCAATGGTTTGAAACAGATAAAATAGATACAACTGGTAACTATCATACAGCGAGCAATGATAACCATACAGGACTTTGGCAGTGTTGAGGTAAGGAGGAAAGAAGCATTGGTTATGAACGTAGCTACTACAACGAACAGACAAAATAGGAACACACAAATCCTTAAAACGTTTCGTGACTTCATGGTACTGTTGATTCACTCTACTATCCCAAGGCGGGAGCAAAATATCATCAATGATTAGATTGGGAAATACTTTCCTCTCCTTACCAGAATTATTACAAAAGATGCGTATAACATTGAAAGCAGCTAACCATCGTTTAAAGTCAATAAGAAGAGCAGTCTCACAAGAAAAGCCATAGTCTTGCAAATATTTCAGATTAAGTCCATGAATGTGTTTTCTCGCCCATTGATCAACATTGGGATCGCAGTTGGCATGTTGATGATAGACACTAACAATCTGATATGTCCAATTGTTCATAGCAATAGCACTGAGCTCCTGTACAGGTTCACCCTCACAATCGATAAAAATGATGATAGAAGCCTAAAACGGACATTTACACATCTAAGGAAACGTTCTATAACATATTACAAAATGAAGAATTACATCGATGCTTTTCACGACAAAATACACAAATGACATGATGGCAACGAAGAAGTAAAATGTATCTAATAAGACCACGTCTACGACACTCAAAGCACATAAGCGAATTGTCATAGGGTAGAGTTAGGAAAGGACTAGTAATTCTCCCTCTTTGATTTGCGTTTTGATGCAGCATTCTTCTCCGACTTGCGCTTCGTACCACTGCTGTTAAGGATTTGATCAATTATGTCATCCACGTTGGGTGGTTTTGGAATATATAGGATGGATTCCATATGCATGGAGAGAGAAGCTATTTTATTATCCTTGTGTCGACCATAATATAGCCCATTCACTTTGAAAAGGATATCCCAAGTACCTTCTCCGACCTCTTCGCATGTGATGGATGTTGAATGATCTCCCTCCTTCTTATAGTAAGTGCACCAATGTGATACCGGTAGGCAAATGTGATTACCATCCCAAATCTTTCTATAGGGAGTATCCTTGTCATCTCTCGCCTTCCACTCTTGAGCAAGAGGAGTAGGAATGTCCATATTTAATGTCACGTACTCCTCAATAATATCAAGTTGGCGGCGAATGTACGGACTCACGGGGATCAGTATGTAGTCCCCATACTGATTGCGCATTATCTTGACATCCGTGGAAGGGAGCATTCCCGTTTGGAGTACTACGCTATGATCGTCATAACGCAAGACTTGTTTAAATTTACGCTGTAGCGGTGTAGGATTATGTACCTTGGTTGTTTCTTCCACTGGCCTCAGTTGTAGATGATCTGATCGTAGCGAACCTTGTAACGTTTGACCGACATTTTGTCCTACTAGTGCAGCAGATGGAGTAGATGCCTGAAAATGAAAAAGATTGTATTAAGTTTACGTTCAAGGGAGGAGAGGGAGGGAAGTAGCGACTTACCATTTTAGTTGGATAATAGAACAGGGAACTAGAGAGAGAAAATGTGCGTCCGTCACTCGGTGTGATTCAACGATGGAATGATTCTCACTGTGGAAGGCTCGCTATTTATATAGAAATGCTTGATTCTCATTGGATGATGATCCTCATTGGACAATAACATCAGGCTGATTCCAAATCTGGCCTCCGTCTACCAATCCGAACCTTCGTTCGCCCGCTGGAGCTGTTTCTTGGGAAATTCTAACTCTGTCGTTTTTCGCCAATGTCCCAAAATCTTAAATGGCGTCTCACATCTAAACGAAGGCAGATATGAACAAGCCGTTTCTTTCACTGAATTTTTCTCACTCTTAGCTTTCAAACGAGCTATTGCGCGACAAAATCCGTCCACTAGAAGCAAAGTTGGAAGGTCGGTGCCGCGGGGGGGACGTCAGCGAAAATTTTTCTCTCCGATTGCTTTCAAATTCACCATACAGATGCAGAATTTCACGCTGAATCCGAATCTGGCCTCCGTTTTCCCATCCGAGCACTGCTTCCACTCGAAACATCCCATTTTCAACCCAACATTCATCAGATTTCACGAAAATCATAACACACTATAGCCTCAAGTCAAAACCTGGCGGTCGCCCAAGTCCACCACGACACTCTGTCGTTTTATCGAGGGGGGGGGACGTCAGCGAACATTTTGTTAACGTGGACCAACCTGGCCGGCACACCACGACAGACC
Source organism: Prostheceraeus crozeri (assembly GCA_907163375.1). Taxonomy (NCBI): domain Eukaryota; kingdom Metazoa; phylum Platyhelminthes; order Polycladida; family Euryleptidae; genus Prostheceraeus; species Prostheceraeus crozeri. The sequence continues at coordinate 136,064 of CAJQUW010005934.1, read as the reverse complement.
ACAACCTCTGTCGTTCCAGAGGGGGGGGCGCGCCGGTCGGGTGCTCGCCGATTTATTACTACTTATGCGGCGACGATGAACTTCTCCGAGATAAGGCATTTTCAGGAAAGTGACAGATTCACTTTTGTCATGTTGTTAGGAGTAGCTGTGCTTGCTTCATTCATAAGTTTTTCTACTAGTGCATCAGGATAGCCGTTCATTTTAAAAGTTCACTTTAGCTTAGTCAAGGCCATAGGAAGACAGGTTTTGAAGGAATTGCGGTGGGCTCGTATGTCTCAGAACGTATCAGATTTCTTTTCCGCGACATAGAAGTGGCAGAATCAAATGGCAGGCAGGCTCCGCTGTGAGAGGGTTTCACATAGAGTTCGAATTTTCTAGTGCCGTTGGTGATGTGGACGGATGTGTCGAGGAAGGGAATTCGATCGTTGATGGGTTGCTCAAACGTGAAATTAATCTCCACACATATCGTATTGATCCCTTGTATGAATAAGTCGATGTTGAAAGAAGGCGGTGCAACTAGGATGATGTCATCAATATATCTCTTCCACAAGATGATATCTGGGAACAACTGTAAGATTTGAGTCTCAATATGGTTCACAAAGATATTAGCTAAGGCCGGTGCTGCGCAGTTGCCCATAGTTCTTACGTGAGTTTGTGTTCGAAATTCACCGTTTCGAAGATATCTGTCTTCAAGAAGATAAAGTTAGAGGAGTTCGGTGAAGTCAGATGGACTGACAGCTGAAAGGATACAATTGGCACCGTATGTTTCGAAGAAGTGTGAGGTGATGCTTATCAGACCCTTTTCGTTAGAGTCGTCATCCAGGGGAATGTTGCCATGGACATTGGAGTCCAAGCAGTGTACATTGGACAGTCTTGTAGGACAATGAGGTCACGAATTCTCGAGCACCTTCATTCTACGTCATCGCATGTTTACATGCATATCAGCGGGCATCAGCTCCCTTTAGGAACACATCCCATTAAGTTATGTCCCATCTTAACAGCGGACATAATATGTTTGCGATAACGACCCATGTACATTAACTTGCTTGAGCTGATTTTGATTCATTCTGGGCTGAAGAAGAATACTCGAAACGTTCCGACACTCCGTGTGTTTTCTCTATACCCATTAGGCCGTGAGGCAGATTGAATTAGGTTTCATTGAAATTATAATCACTAATTACTTTATTTAATTAGGCAAACCACACTGCTATGTTTCCTGAACCAAGCGTCTCAGCTGACCAAGTAAATAAGTTTATTGATCGATTATCAGCATGCGATTAAATTTGATGAGAATCTACAAAAGATATAAGAATTTTTTGTGCTGTGCAACGATTTATGAAACGGTCTGTATTAGGCTCCCGCCACTTTTCAGTCTGATTTCTGATCTGCTTCGCATCATATAAGGACCAGTCAAGTGCCAAACAGTCAGCCCGAATGTCAGTGCATACCTTTGCTCGCACGATAATGTCTCATATGATTGTGAATAAGAATATGACCGTACATGATGTACCTTTGATGTACGGAATAGAAGGCTTCCGAGAATTGTTAGAATCCTTGTCAACCCTCTCCTAAGCAGGATCATGCCACAATCGGTAACAGTCATTATCATCAAAACTTTTAAACTTTTAAGACATTTTTCTTAGTTATTCTTGTTACTTATTTCATTTTAAAATGTGAAGATTGTCTGGTCTTTTAAGCTACGTTCACATATGAGAGCTGAGAGCTGAGACTCAGGCAATCATCCAATAAAACGGCAAGATTATAGTTTCCGTCGTCGACTTCAAACGTCAATCAAAAATGTACTTCGACTAACTCCACGTAGTCTGAACAGTCCTGAGGCATGTCTGAGACCCACTAAGTTCGTCCGTCGACCAGGAGAGGCTCACCACGTTTGCTGAGAGATAGTGTGAACAGTCCTGTGACCAGAGTTGGAAAAGTCGGAATTGGAATTGGAATTCACGATATTTAAATCTACTGGAATTTGAATTGACCTTGATAAGCCTCAATTCCACTTTTTCGATAGACCTGTAATAAATCTATTTGTACAAAAATTGAAATCACAGTACTCGCCCGTTGTGTTAACTGCACGCCGAGATAAGAGAGAGATAGATCGACAGAGGTAGCTTTATTCTATTGTTGAATAAAGGGTGTTTCTTGTGACTTCGATGGGCCTACAGCCCCGGACTTCAGCGATTAAGCAGACAATGAAAAGACAATCATCTTTGTTCAATCTGTTATTTAGTTATTTATCAAGTGAGATAATTAATCAAAATAAAGCAATTGTTGAATTTAGTTCTTGATAGGATAAGCACAAAAATTGGAGATTAACTTAATTGTTGTGCACACGAAAAAGAATAGGTTTGGAAAGAGGAAAATTAACGCTGCATTAAAGGGCAGCAACCCTATCAGTTCAAATCACAATATAGACAGTGTCAGCAGATTATTCTAATAATTAATGATTCAATTACATGAACTATTATTCAATTTCCAATCACAACAATTAACAGTATTAATTTTTAAGACTATATAGTTAATTAGTTATATAGATGCGATACGCAACGATAAAAGAAAAACTTTATACTTACGGTTCACTTCTACGAATTGAATTCACTTCAATTCGATCAGACTCACTTATACCAAAATAATATCATAAATATCAGTGTCACTTATACCGTCAATCTTCAATCGCGCTCGCTGATGTGTTGCCGTATGCGCTGCTGTGCTGCTGTTCGCTGGCTGGCAGTTGTTGTTGTTACTTCTGTAGTTATGTGACACCGTGAGACACCAGGAGTTCTTCTAACAGCTACTGAAGATGTCGTATGTGTTGTTGTTGGTAGTTGTTGCTGTGTCAATTTCTCACCGTTTTGAGACTTGACGATAAATCCACTTTCTTTTGAAAATTGAAAGAGTTTCCTTTAATCTCTGCTCGTTAGCTTTCGACCCGACCACATTTCGTTCTTATCACGGAATTTTTAATCACCTTTTTTAACATCGACATTTAATCAGATTTCATGATATCATTTTATCGTCGTTTTTTCTTTCATCAACAATCACGTTATTCGCACACTGAATTTCTTTATTCTGTCAATTTAGTAATAGATTTATTCGCATCTCATCTCTCTCTCTCTCTCTCAGCGTTTGATTATTTGCTGACCGTTAACTTTCTTTTCTTATTTTCACGATATATTGAGTATATTTTTACGAAACGAGAATGGCGTAGGCTGACCGGTTACATATATACACGTACACAAGAAATATGAACTATGAGCATGAAAACGCACATAGGAACGACGCAGGGAACAGCACACAGGAACAACGAGGATTGGAAAAGGGCACATGGGTTAGATTGAAACGAACAAACGTTAGTAGTAAGCAAGTGACAAACACTCGACCGGCGCCCCCCCCCTCTGGAACGGCAGAGTGTCGTGGTCGGCCGCCGTGGTGCTTCGGGTCTGAGTCCCCCCCCCTCTGGAACGACAGAGGTTGTGGTCTGCCTTGGTGTGCCGGCCAGGTGGGTTCCCGTTCACAACATGTTCGCTGACTCCCCCCCCCTCGAAAACGACAGAGTGTGAGACTCGGGTGAGTTGGTCCGACCGCCAGGTTGACGTGGGCGACCGTCTAGGTTGACGTGGGCGACCGTCCAGGTTGACGTGGGCGACCGTCTAGGTTGTCGTGGATGGTGAAATGGCTGCCAGATTCGGATTCAGCATAAAATTCTGCATCGGTAGGGTGAGTTTCAAGGCAATCGACGAGAAAAAATTTTTCTTCAAAATTTTAACAGAGTTAGAATTTGGGACGTTTTGGTGTGTAGCGCCCAAACGAAGCATCCGATGAGAAAACGGAGGCCAGATTCGGATTCAGCGTGAAATTCTGCATCGGTATGGTGAGTTTCAAGTCAATCGGAGAGAAAAATTTTCGCTGACGTCCCCCCCCTCTGGACAGCTTGCTTCGATTTTGGCTTCCAGTGGACGGATTTTGTCGTGCGATAGCTCGTTTGAAAGCTAAGAGTGAGACAAATTCAGTGAAAGAATCGGCTTGTTCCTATCTGTCTTCGTTTAGATGTGAGACGCCATTTAAGATTTTGGGACATTGGCGAAAAACGACAGAGTTAGAATTTGGGACGTTTTGGGTTGTAGCACCAAAACGAAGGCTCGGATGGGTAAACGGAGGCCAGATTTGGAATCAGCCTGATGTTATTGTCCAATGAGGATCATCATCCAATGAGAATCAAGCATTTCTTTATAAATAGCGAGCCTTCCACAGTGAGAATCATTCCATCGTTGAATCACACCGAGTGACGGACGCACATTTTCTCTCTCTCTCTAGTTCCCTAATCTATTATCCAACTAAAATGGTAAGTCGCTACTTCCCTCCCTCTCCTCCCTTGAACGTAAACTTAATACAATCTTTTTTCATTTTCAGGCATCTACTCCATCTGCTGCACTAGTAGGACAAAATGGCGGTCAGAATCTACAAGGTTCGCTACGGTCAGATCATCTACAACTGAGACCAGTGGAAGAAACAACCAAGGTACATAATCCTACACCGCTACAGCGTAAATTTAAACAAGCCTTGCGTTATGATGATCATAGCGTAGTACTCCAAACGGGAATGCTCCCTTCCACGGATGTCAAGATAATGCACAATCAGTATGGGGACTACATACTGATCCCCGTGAGTCCGTACATTCGCCACCAACTTGATATTATTGAGGAGTACGTGACATTAAATATGGACATTCCTACTCCTCTTGCTCAAGAGTGGAAGGCGAGAGATGACAAGGATACTCCCTATAGAAAGATTTGGGATGGTAATCACATTTGCCTACCGGTATCACATTGGTGTACTTACTATAAGAAGGATGGAGATCATTCAATACCCATCAGATGTGATGAGCTCGGAGAAGGTACTTGGGATATCCTTTTCAAAGTGAATGGGCTATATTATGGTCGACACAAGGATAATAAAATAGCCTCTCTCTCCATGCATATGGAATCCATCCTATATATTCCAAAACCACCCAACGTGGACGACATAATTGATCAAATCCTTAACAGCAGTGGTACGAAGCGCAAGTCGGAGAAGAATGCTACATCAAAACGCAAATCAAAGAAGGAGAATTACTAGTCCTTTCCTAACTCTACCCTATGACAATTCGCTTATGTGCTTTGAGTGTCGTAGACGTGGTCTTATTAGATACATTTTACTTCTTCGTTGACATCATATCATTTGTGTATTTTGTCGTGAAAAGCATCGATGTAATTCTTCATTTTGTAATATGTTATAGAACGTTTCCTTAGATGTGTAAATTTCCGTTTTAGGCTTCTATCATCATTTTTATCGATTGTGAGGGTGAACCTGTACAGGAGCTCAGTGCTATTGCTATGAACAATTGGACATATCAGATTGTTAGTGTCTATCATCAACATGCCAACTGCGATCCCAATGTTGATCAATGGGCGAGAAAACACATTCATGGACTTAATCTGAAATATTTGCAAGACTATGGCTTTTCTTGTGAAAGTGCTCTTCTTATTGACTTTAAACGATGGTTAGCTGCTTTCAATGTTATACGCATCTTTTGTAATAATCCTGGTAAGGAGAGGAAAGTATTTCCCAATCTAATCATTGATGATATTTTGCTCCCGCCTTGGGATAGTAGAGTGAATCAACATTATCATGAAGTCACGAAACGTTTTAAGGATTTGTGTGTTCCTATTTTGTCTGTTCGTTGTAGTAGCTACGTTCATAACCAATGCTTCTTTCCTCCTTACCTCAACACTGCAAAAGTCCTGTATGGTTATCATTGCTCGCTGTATGATAGTTATCAGCTGTATCTATTTTATCTCTTTCAAACCATTGATTTATAATGCATGCTTGTTACCGTTATTCAATAAATGTTATTATGAGAAGAGTTGTTGTTTTCATGCAATGGATGGGTTAGTTAAAGGGCGATCATGTCTTTCTCAAACGACTGCGGAACATTACGTTTTCATAGGCAAAGTTTAAAAGGAGCTGTTCAAGATTATGTGATAAATTTTCATAAAGATGAGACCGACATCGAAGCAGTGGTCGATGATGCTAGCACTCTATTTCTAGAGTTAATGAATACATTCTCTGATAGCATTGTCATGGCGCGATTAGTTGCGAAAATTAAGTTTAGTCATTTTGGAAAGGAAGAGGTGGAAAGTCGCTCTTTCCATTTTGCTTCTTATTCAATGGAAGTGGTAGATCACCCCGAAGAATTTTTTAAAAGACATATGATAAAAATTGCTGAACGTCTTAACGCATTTAACCATCATGGTAGCAGTCTAGTGATTGAAGCGATTTCAGATATTCACATTCAACTTTCCATAAAGAAAAATTGAAAATGCAGTGGTACTTGATTGTAGCACAACTGGTTTTCGAGCTATGTCTGCTCACTCTCGAAGTATATTCCTTCTGTACATGCGTCTATTATTTAGAAAAGGCTAGCAAATTCATATCTTCAAAAAGACTTGCTATAGACATCAGTAACGGTGAAACTATGTGTTGCGATGTATGTAAGCGAAAGGATGGAAATGAAAAGCGCATCTTCAAGAGATGTAAGCATGCTTTTTGTCAACGCTGTTTCATACGTAATTGCATTCAACTTTGCCAATGTAACCACTGTGACATTGCTCATTTCGAGTGTCACTTATGTCGCAATAGTTAGTACCTATGCAAATGTGGTAAAGATAGGTTTTAGCAAAGACTAACACGGAAAATGGCGAAACGTAAAATGACGAAACGTAAAAGTCAAAAGTTTTCTTCAGCCATTCAAGCTCTCCGACGAATGAAAGCAAATCAGCGATACAATGCTATACGACATGCTAACGATAAATTCATTCGTGAAATTATTTATCATGTGAGGAAGTTGAGGACGAAGAAATTAGCGCCAAAACAACGAAAGTTACTTAAGCGATATGCTACGAAATTGCGTTTCATCTCCAATCCTAAAGTCCCCCTTCAAAGAAAGAGGAAAACTCTAACACAAAAGGGCGGTTTCCTTTCAGCAATACTTCCAATGATAGCTCCTGCCGTGGGCAACCTATTGGGAAATATCTTTGGCTCTAAGCGTTAATTATGCAAATGTTGAGTCTCAAAGTAATAAAATGGATTTCAGACTTCAATGTGATAAAGTTCTGACTGTATCAGGTCCATCTCATGCAGGTAAAACTGTTTTCACGCTGAATTTATTGGATAAAAGAAGGGAGTTGTTTAAGGAACCTATCAATCGAGTGATTTGGTGTTATGGTATTTATCAACCGTCGCTGTTTCAGGAATTGCAAAGTCGCAACTTTATTCGACATGAAGGAATTATTCCAGTGGATAAACTTCAGTCTAATGATGTTGTTGTATTGGATGATTTATTAAAAGAAAGTAAGAATTCAAAAGATGTTACAGATATGTTCACTCGCGCAGCACACCATAAAAGGTGTTTTATCATCTATATTACACAAAATTTGTTTCCTGATGGAAAAGAAGCTCGTACACGAAACCTGAATACACACTATTATGCTATTTTCAAGAATCCGCGAGATAAAAGTCAATTTGAAATTTTAGCGCGACAAGTTGCACCCAGAGGATCAAAAGCCTTAATTGAAATTTTTCAAGCAGCTACTGAAAAACCATACGGTTACTTATTCATTGACTTTACGCAAGAGTGTCCGGAAGAATTTAGATTTCGAAGTGATATTTTGAAAACTCCCATGATTATCTACAAACTATGAGTTCTAATTCTCGCATGATTGTTATTCCTCGGGATGAATATGTACAATTGACTGCCATGCAGCAAGTAAAGCAACCTCTTGCAAATCAAATGTATAGGAAAGAAATAGATTATCAGCAAAATGTTCACATCAAAGATCCACATCGTGCTGTATTATTACAATCGGAAACTGTTGAACAATTGAAAAACTTGAAGAATAAGATGCGTGACTCTGTATCGACTGCTACACCTTTAGCATCTCGCGCACATGCCATATCTCTTTTCAACAGTATTGAACCCCATCTCAATGTAAATGATAGAGGAGAAATCATTACAGATGAAAATAAAGTGATTGATGCTTCACGTTATGAAGACTTGATTCAGTATGCGACACGTAGAAAGCGCCGTCAGGGCTATGTTCCACCTGGTTGGTCATACTTTCTTAAACTATTGAAAAAGCATAATGTGCCAAAATTTGCTTTAAATAATGAGACATTGAAAGAACTTGATTCAACAGTGGCTACTACTCCAATGCTTCAGGCGATGAAAATGCCAACAAATTGGTTTAAGGCGTCACCTGCTACATCCCCTCCCACACTCACTAAGCAAACAAGAGGAAGAACTCGACGTAGATCTACATCGCCACTAAAACTGGTAAAAGGAAAACGTAAAACAGCTCCTCCCAGGAAATACATGTTCTCAGACTATTAATATGAAGCAGATGTGTTGCTTGCCATGTAATGAGCCGCCAGAGGTGAATGTCGTTGTCACTTGCACTTGCTGCGCCAGCTCTCATAATGAAACCCCTAAGCAATGTGAACACGATCGCAAAACCGCTAAAGCTAAATGCTGCAGTTGTTGTAAATGTAGAAAGGCAAGAAAACAAAAAGATGAGAAGGAGGAAAAAGAGTCAGCCGTCATCGACTGAACGTTTGAAGTCAATCTATTATGATGTAAAACATCCGGCAGGATTTGCATCTATCAAGAAATTATCAAAAGCGAGTGGTCTTCCACAATCACAAGTGAAACGATGGTTAAAGGGTCAGGCTACCTATACACTCCACAAACAAGCGAAAAAGAAGTACCGCACCCGCCATTATATTGTTCATGACATCGATGAACAGTGGCAAGCAGATTTGTGCGATGTTGCCTCCATTTCAAAACATAACTCGGGCAATAATTTTATTTTAACCGTCATTGATATTTTCTCGCGTTATGCGTGGGCTCAACCTTTAAAAACTAAAGAAGGGAAAGGAGTAGCAAAAGCATTCCAAACAATTTTTCGAGAAGGTCGCATTCCAAAAAGAATTCAGAGTGATCAAGGAAAAGAGTTTGAAAATCAGCATGTGACAAGATTATTTGAGAGGCATGACATTGAGTTGTTTAGTGTAAAGAGCGCTTATAAAGCTGCACTCGTTGAACGTTTTAATCGCACATTAAAAAATCGCTTGTGGCGACATTTTACTGCCAACTTGACACAAAATTGAACAAAGGTTCTACAAGATACACTCCATGCCTACAATCACTCTATCCATCGTTCTATTGGACTCAGACCAGTAGATGTAAATGCTGACAATGTAGATAAAGTGCGCGAATCATTCCAACGTAAACGCACTCATGTGAAAAGTGATGTGAAAATTGGCGATAAAGTTCGTATCTCAAAAGTGAAAAGTGTTTTTGCTAAAGGGTACCTTCCGAATTGGACAGAGGAGGTATTTACAGTATCAAGGATTAATCAAAAAGACTCTCCGACCACCTACAAGTTGAAAGATTACGATAATGAAGAAATTGAGGGTAGCTTTTACCGCGATGAGATTGAGGTAGTCACTGAAAGTGAAACATATTTGGTAGAGAAAATCATTCGATGTAAAAAACGGCAAGGTGAAGAATGGTGTCTTGTTAAATGGACTGGTTATCCTTCAAGTATGAACTCTTGGATGCGTCGTGCCGACATCTTTCATCTAAGTGATCGACAGTGATTCATACAAAGTTGTAACTAACAATGTTTAGGGTTTGAGCTATGAATCCAACTGCCTCATTTTATTCACGACCCTCCTATGTAAGTGGCGGAGGACAAATTTACAGCGGCGCTCGCCGCCAACGTGGAGGTAGCATACTTGGTGCACTGAAATCTGTTGTAGCACCTCTCATATCCAATGTCGGTAGATCTTTAAAACGAAATGTTTTAAGTAATGCCGTTGGCTCTGCTGGTGATGTTGCTAGTGATCTTTCCAGAGGTAGAAGTTTTAAGAGCAGTTTGTTGAATCGTGGGAAGGAACGCGGTTTAAAAACATTGAAGCAGACCATTGCTGGTGTTACTCAAGGAAAGAAATCACCTAAACGAATGAATAAAGGAAGGAAGAAACATCGCGGAGCTGGTAAGGTGCGATCTTCAGTCAAAAGGCATTCACGCAAACGTCGCAGAGGCTCTAATCATTCATCAGGCGCTAAACGACGACGCTGCTATAACTTCTAATCATGGAGTGTAAAACTTCCGGTTTTTGTTTGTTCGATCAACAAGCCATACAGACAGATATTCTTAGTTCAAGTATTGTAGATCATCATCCTCGAACAGCTGAGAATGCTGGCCCCATTGAATTTGTTATTCCTGGTGGTAGTGATGACTACATAGATTTGAGTTATGCGATGCTTGATTTGAGGTTTAGAATTCAGCAAGCAGATGGAACTGCTATTGACGATGCACATAAAGTTGGACTGAACAATTTACCATTGACTACATTACTTCGTGATGTTTCTCTAACGATTGGAGAGCAGCAAGTGGAAGGTGGTCAAAGCGATTATCCCTATAAATCATATTTCAATCATGTATCACAGTTTCATCCAGCAGCACAAAAAAGTCATATGGAAGCCATGGGATGGTACAGAGATGAAGCAGGAAAATTTGATGTTGAAACAAACAGTGGCTTTGTAAAGCGATCTGCTATGATTAAAGATAGTAGAGTATGTCAGCTATATGGTCCGCTGAATTTAGACTTCTTTAGACAGTCAAAGTTTTTACTGTGTAATACCAGCATGCGACTCAAGCTGACATTGAATAAGCCTGAATTTGCGCTGAATGCATTTGCTAAAGTTGACAATTTTAGAATTCATGTGGAAGATATTGCACTTTACATTCGTCGAGTAGTACCGAATCCAAGTGTCATTAGAGGGCATGCTGAAGGCCTTAACCGCCAAAATGCCATTTACCCCATTCAGCATACAAAGCTTCTCACCTTTACAATTCCGAAAGATCAAAAGAGTTTCATGAAAGATGGCCTCTTTCCATCGGAAGCACCGAAGCTCCTCATGGTGGCAATGGTTGAAAATGATGCATTTAATGGTAATATAAAGAAGAATCCTTTCAATTTTAAACACAATCAGTTAAGTGAAATTGCTTTACGTGTAAATGGTGTGAGTCATCCTGGTCCACCCTACAAACCAGATTTTGCTTCGGATCAATTTATGCGCAGTTATGTTGATTTTATGGATGTTTTTGGCTTTTACAATACGGATGACACCAACGGACTGACTATGAAAGAGTTTAAGAGTGGATATACTATTTATGCATTTGATTTGACTGCTGACAGCGATATTAGTGCACCCTATCGTCAAGCGAACGTGCCTCATAATATTCGTTTGGATTTGACGTTCAAAAGAACACTACCTGAGACGATCAATGTATTAATTTATGCAGTCTTCGATTCAAATATTGAAATTACAAAGTATCGTGACGTGATTCTTCAGTATAATCGTTAATGAGTTGGTTGACTGCTGACGATATTAAGACTAAAGTGCAGCGTAATGCAGACGAAGCGACGTTGAAAGCTTTCGATAATGTCTATTCACTCGATACCTTACCACCTGCAGTAAATCACTATCCCATCTTTATTGTGCTAAACACTCATTCACAGAATTTAGGCGGTGAGCATTGGAAAGCGATCTTTATTGGAGAAGACCGACGTGGTGAACTATTTGACTCTCTTGCTCAACCTCCAAATATACCAACACAGCAGTGGTTGAGAAAACATACGCGTCAATATCAGCGAAATGAACGCATACTACAACATCCACTTTCATCAACGTGTGGTGCTTTTGTACTGTACTTCATCTTAAAACGTTTACATGTATCTCGATTTGCATCTGTTATTCAAAACTTTTCATGTAATCCATCCTCTAATGAAAAAATGATTTGTAAGTTCTATCATGATTTGAAATAAAAACATCATGTTGGAAAAATTGTTTTTTATTTTACAATCCGCTGGGTACGTACATACTCAATGAGATAGTCTAGGATCATATTTGCTTGTACATGAGATTTTAGTCCAGTAATGATCACTTTACTATTATGAAAGATTGCAACATGCACAGGTAACCAACAACTAATGAGAGCTGCAGGAAAAAGTTCGGGTTCATAACACAAACTGTAACTGCTGGTACGAATCTTCAAAAATGATAGACTGTCACTCAATTGAGTAGAGATCACCATATTGTCCACAGTCAGATTCGACATCACACACCTCTCCCTCTTCCATATCCGACGTAGTAGTCTTTGTAGCTCTAAGCGCATTGACTGCGCCGATGAATGAGAAAGGGCGCCGAGAATCTGTACAGTCCCATTTGGGAAGAGTTGAAGATTTCGTGAATTGTTCATCTTCACCACTAACATTTGAGGACGGCCCGGGTAATACTTGCTGTTTGGAAGCTGTTGGTGTAATGTTGTGAGATCGATTTTGGTGTAGAGTCTGAAGCGACGGAGAATGTTGACGATGGTGTAGCGATGGCGCTTCATGATGAAAGAATGAGTAAATTGAGAGATGTACCTTCCTTTTATACTTTTCCCAACTACCTTGATGAAATGTGAAGTTAGTATGAAGTTGGGAATGATAGAGTTGAATTCGCCGATTGTTGACGCGCAGCCAGATGCGATTTCCAATACGTGAATGTCTTTTCATATAGAAGTATTTCAAGTCCTTCATGATATGATGTAGAGATTGAAAATGACGATAAGATAAAGCAAACTCTCTTCTCACATTTCCAGTTGAATCTTTGAAATAGACGTTTCGATCATGATCCGTTTCAATACGTTGTAGGGAATCTAATTTCCAACTCATGATGTGTGGTAGTCATGTCTGATTAAGATTTGCATAGTAGGGCGATGAACTCACGACGAATAAATGTCATGATGGAGCGATGTATATATCTTCTATACTTCTCCCAATTGTATTTGCGAAATGAGAAACAGTTTGCGGAATGAGAATGGTAGATTTGAATTTCATTTCTGTAATGTTGAAGCCAAAATTGATCACCCAAGGAGATGAATCTTAATGTTTCAAAATATTCCAAATCCCTCATGATATCATTGAGGTTGACAAATTGTCGCCATGTTAATGTAATTCCTCTTGATGTATGACCATGAGAATTTTTGAAATGTACGTTTCCATCACGATCAACTCTGATATATTGTAGAGAGTCCAAAATCCAAGTCTTCATGATGTTATGCAAAGTTGCAGATTAGCAATATAAAAATGTCGTTTTATCATATTTTGCTTAGCAATGCGGCTACAAAGAGATTTACTAGTAATCCAGCTGCACTCTTTTCTACTCCCATTGATCATGTACAACAGCTAAATGGAAATTGGGAAGTGGGTGTCACTCAACTTGTTTATAGCAAATGTGTCTATACTTTTGATCATGAGGTGATGACTATTAATATGAGGCGTACAGCTGCTTACCAATGTGAAAAAGGGTGCCGAGTATACATTCCACAGTGGTCAAAGAAAGATCTCTTATCATGTAAAAAGTTTATATATGATTTCTTGAATAAAGCGTGTAAACATATTGTCCAATTTACTCCGCACAATGATGATTATAATTATGTACATCATGTAGTTGAGAAAGATTGGATTGTTGGTTTAAGTGCAAGTTTAAGAAATGATTTAGGCTACCTCGCTAGCGCCTTAACAAGCTATGATAATTTTAACGTTAATTACCACATAAGTGGTCATAAACAGTTAATATATCGAGAGGAAGCTTATTATGTAGATCTTATTCCAAGAAATGAGAAGACGTTGGTGAAGAAGATTGTGATTAAGCCAAGAAAGACAAACATGACTCCTGAAACATTATTGAAGAAATTTAATTATCTCCTTCGAGTTGATGGTAAACAAGTGGCAACATTGACTTATATCAAATCATCTAATCATATTGCAATAAGCAAATTAAATGATGATGATCTAGTATTAGTTTGTTCAAAAGATTTTCATCAGTTCTTACGACATCGTTCTGCAGCTGTTCATGGAAAATTTGATATGCAACATTTACCATGTGAAAGGTCAAATCAATTTGATACAGAATGGACCGTATCTTTATACAGAAAGTGTGTAGAGCCTTTAGGTGGTATCTTACATGAAACAAGAGTGTTGATGCCTCGCATTATTACTTCAGTTAAATTGGTTGTAGATTATTTAAATGAAGTGATTAATGAGCAACAAATTTCATTTTCTGAAAAGGAAGGTGTTTTGTCTCTCACTATAAGTGGAAAGGTATTGAACTAATTATGGATAAAACTCTAATGGACATTTTGGGTTTTGATCAAAATATCTTTAAAAGTGGTACTGTAACCAAAGCTAGCGCAGACATGTCGCTATCGCGTCGTATTAACTATTTTCAGATATATTCCAATATTGGTGAAGATGTACGTGTGGGAGATGTTGAAGCTCCATTGCTAGCAATGATACCATACCAGCCAAAAAGCTGCAGTATTTTATCTGAGCATACTTTCAAGAAAGTGCATTATACAAAGCTGAAATCAAACTACATCCCACAAATTGATATTGCCATTTATGATGATGCTGGTGCGTTGATTCCTTTTCATAAAGATGCTGTGACAAGTATTACACTCCATTTCCGAATGAAGAGTTAATGCAAAAGTATGCTATTATATTTTTCCAATGTGAATAATATGGAAAGTGAAAATAAGGACTCGTTTCTAATCTACTTGCCCAGTAATGCTTCTATGAATAAATTTCCCAAAAATAAACCATCAGACTATCGAGTAGAATTAAATCGGCCACTGCATTTAGAAGGTGAATGGGAGGTTGGCGTTTCTAGTATTTGCTATGATAGCAATATTCAGAATGTGAATGATTTGGAAGAAATGATATTGACTCCTCGCACCCATGATGGAATAATGATGAATAATGCATTCCAGTTCCCATACAATTTAACATCAGATGGAAAATGGAACTATGAATGGATTCAGATAAAATCAGATTCTTATGAGCCATTTGGGAATGAGAAAATTATTAAGGCATTCAACAGTGGTAATACTTCCATCATGAAGAATAAAAATCAGAAA
Organism: Prostheceraeus crozeri; assembly: GCA_907163375.1. Lineage (NCBI taxonomy): Eukaryota > Metazoa > Platyhelminthes > Polycladida > Euryleptidae > Prostheceraeus > Prostheceraeus crozeri. The sequence continues at coordinate 120,978 of CAJQUW010005934.1, read as the reverse complement.
GCTTATGAGTTTACTATCTATCATTGGAGTGGGAGACAGTTCCTCCGCTTTCATTCTTTTACTAAAGGTCTTACGCTGAGGTTGGATAGTGAATTCTATCCGCATCTTGGTTTTGGCCATGGACTACATCTAACGTCAATTGCTACTGCAAATGTTAGAAAAGTTTATTCAAATCGAATCAACAAATTTCATTATAGATTTAAAATATTTGATGAAGATGTTGTAGAATGCGAAGAACGCATCATTTTGAAAAAGCGTGGTGTTCAACCTTTGTCACTTATTGAATTAGTAAAACGATGGAATGAGACTGTGGGTAAGAAGTATGGAGAAAAAATTATGGCGGACAAAAATAAGTTGGTTATTCAGAAATATAATGACAAACTTACAGTTTATTTCTCTCCAACCTTGCGTCATTTTGTAAGACATTATACACCTATTATTGGAAGCGGTGTGGTGTATGCTTCTCATGAATATCACACTAAAGCTGATTCAGTTAATGATGAATGGTGGGTGGACATCTATGGCGATCGCATCAAGAAAATTTACCAGTCTTATGAAGAATCTAAAGTTGCTATCAATATAATGCCGCGTCTATATCATACAGTTGAAAGCTTCATTCATGTAGTAAATCCTTATATACAACAGAAGTTGAAGCATGTGATGAAAAGTAAATATGATGTAAAGACACACCACATTTCGTTTTCAATTGAAAATCAACGCGTTGTTCTGAAACTGGGTGATGACATTCAATGTCAATTGAGTAAAAATTTGAAAAAACTCTTTGGTTTTTCAATGCTACAAACAGTGTTTGCTGCTGCGCATACGATTGGTATAGAAACACCAATGACACTTGATAAACATGAACAGCACCTTTACATTCAAAGTGATTTGATTCTACCTATTTCTGTTGGTGAGAAAAAAGAATACATTTTACGTGATTTCATTCATGATAAAGACGCTTCATATGGAATAGTCGAGAAGATGTTTGAATCTATTTTCTATCATCCCGTCGTCAAACAAACTATACCCTCTATTGCTATCAAAATTACCAATGGTTTACAAGAGTGCATCCATGTGAAAGATACTAAATCCCTCATAACGTTAGTGTTTCGGAAAACAAAGTGAAGTCATTGTGATATGTTTATTGAAATATGTACATGAATGTGAAGCAATAGACTTTATACAACATCCACTGAAAATATATACATGAGCGCACTTCAATAAACATTGTTATATACAAAAAGTCTTTTTACTTCGTGAAGGGTGGAAATATACAGGGATAGGAAAAATGTCTTTCAGTGGAAAAGTCATCACATGGGGAATGTACAGATGTGGACACATATTCACAAGGAAAAAACAATCTCATGCGATACATAAAACAACAATGTTTATCTACAGAAATCAACATGAAAATACTAAGTTAAGGATGATTATGCTAAGATGTCTCCTGAATGTGGTAGTGTGAGTTTAATTCTTTTGGGTGGTGGTATGTTTGTGTCAGGATGTCCATGTGGAAGAGATATGTTGCGTTCTAACCAGCACCTCTTATCCTCCCATGCTGAAAGCGCCCGTTTCCTAAAAGTATGAGTTTTGATCTCATGCGACTTAGATTTTAAGATTGTCATATTGACAAACGTTATATTTTTATTTCTATAGGCTTTCCTGAAATTCTTATGTTTCATATTTTGCACAATGGATTTTGATATGCCTTTAGCGCGCTTAATGCTATCATCACTATCCTTTAATTTCATAGAATACATTTTTGGACGGAGGAGAATCATTTCATCTATTTCCTTCCCTGCTGTCTCATCCTTAAAGCAGCCAAGTTTTGCCTTATTTTTGATGGAGTAGAGTGGGTGATCAGTAGGATAATTTGATGTATCAAAATATCTTTCTAAAGATTTTCCTACTTCATTGAAATTTAAATCTTTTTGAGTGGTAATACCTAAGAAGAAACTATCTGTATCACCACCCAACAAACGAACCTCTTTTACGAGAGGACATGGTTTTAGTATTTTATAAAAGAGTTGGTACATTTCAAGCTTAGAATAATCTAGTACAGCTTGACCAATATAGATGGGTTTGCACAACTCAACTTCAGATTTTATCATTTTAATACCTACAAGATCCTCATCGATTATGTCTCTATCGATGAATAGAGGTGATGAGGTCAATTTGTGATACTTTTGATCATCATTAACTAGTTTGTAGTTTACGCGCTTTCTAACATCCTCCATCGTCTTACCAAATAGACTGTTGTTCTTATATTTATAAAAATCTTTTTCAAAATTATTTTGGGCTAGTGCACGTTTCTGGCTGTTGCTATCAATATATGGTTTGAGGAAGGCTTTCTGTCTAAATTTAATAATGCGGTGAACTCTTTTTAAAATCATACCCATTTCTAAATAAAATTTTAAGATGCTAAAGTGGACTAGATAGTTTTCGTTATCATACTGGGTGAGTAAAAGTTTCTAAGTAAAGTTTCTTAAGATTTTGTGTTAGTGGAAGAGACTTTAGATTTTGCACGAGAGAGGCCAGTGATGCAGTCATAAATTGGTAGGAATCTAAAAATTTTATATCAAAATAGACCGTCTTATTTTCTTTAGTTTTATCGACAGGCACTTTTGCTGTCATGGCCATAAACTTCTCTCTCGTTTGCGCTATTACATCAAGCTTCCACTCTTTCATTTGACCTAAACCTCCTTTTATTATCATATGGCTGTCGTAGCCCTTGAAATTATGGAAAATGACGGGTAATGTACGCCGTTTCATCCTAAGTGAAAAATTGCATTTTGAACAGAGTGCGTTTCTAAATTTAGCAGTGATGTGATCATGGTCGCGCACTTTCTTAATCTTATCATCGTCAAATGTTTTCCTACATTTGGGGCAAATGTTGCAACTATCAAATTTTGCTTGATCATCTGCTGCCATATGCAATGATCTGCGATAGAGTTCACCATCATGTTTTTGTTGAAACTTTACAGCCTGTTCGAGGAATTGTAGGAATTGGTAAATACAATCCTCACCTTGCCAGACGCGCATTTTATTTTGCCTACTCCTAAAGTGATCATGCCATACTTCATAGCAGGAAATGGCTGCTGGTCGATGGATGTTATCATCGATATAACATTCGATGTCAGCATAGATGACACGAAGAGGACTTAATTCATCACCATTCTCTCTATATGAAAACTCCTTATCTTTGGGCATGCGCTCCATTTGCAGTTTACCTCGCTTACACCATTCGTAATGAGTTTCAAATTTAGTTTTCCTCCTAAAGTGGCGAATACATCTGTCGCAGTAATATAACTCTCTACTAGAGTTTTCTAAGTGGTGGTATAAGCGAGAGATTTTGGGAATACCGCAGTAGTGCCATTCCTCACTATCATCCTGTTTTACTAATAACAGGTTTACTGTACGTTCATAACAACTCGAACGCGAGTTGTAGCGCACACCCTTCAATCCTTTTTCCCAAACATGGAGAACTATTTTGATGTTGTTCAATTTTTCAAATTTTTCTATATCTTTAATTTTCATATCGTCACTATTACAGTCATCGAAGTTTAATTCATTCTCCCACTGTTGATACTTACTCTTGCGGTATCGACTATTCTGCACATCATTATAGTGGAGAATGGAGAGGACGGCATACTTAAAACATTGCGATTCGCAATCTACAGAAATGACTGCTGCTTTATTTCTTAAATTTTTCGGAAGTTTAAAGGAGCCTCGACCACTATGATTTCCCAATAAACTGATTTTAATCATGGCGGTCTCAATACCATCAAAAACGAGTCCACTATCACGCTCGTTAAATTTATCTATATTTAATTTTAACCCTTGGATATGAAAATTTATCCAAGACTCACAGTCTACAACTTCGGTTGCAGGAGAGGAGGGTATGTGAAACTCCAACCTCTCTATTATTTGTCCAGTATGGTGGTCGATTTTTACATATTTTATTTTAAGATAGATGAGCGCCTTCATTCTAAAATTGTCTAAATTGTTGAAGAGCGCTTCTATCAATGATGAATTTTGATGAAACCATTCCTCAAAGTTAGCAATGGTTTCTGAGGAGTCCATCTGGTAGTTCCTCACTAAATTATTTATGGACACCTCAGTGAGTCGGATAGAGGAGGTACCGTTGGTGTAGGTATCGTTCGTGTGTGTATGTTGAAGTCTGTGCGAAGATAGTTCAAAACGTGTCTCGAAAGACTGAATGCATAAATCGCAAGAAAAGGAGACATCGTTAACAGAATCATCCCTACCTTCGGAGATTGATGCCGGCTTAGGTCTACAAACACCTCGCTTGATGTGTCGGATGAGATCACGCTTCCTCGTGAAGATGTGTCCACAGTCAGCACATTGCCGATCGTCGCATTCCCGTGACAATGTTGATATGGACTCGCACGAGATGGAACTGGTATCACCTGAAAGAGAAATCATTCTTTCATCTCTGTTCAAGTCTCAGTGTATTGTTACAACCTACCTTGACCCAACAACTCTAAACTTTCCTCGAGAAGGGAGGGTGTCGGTGATGAAGTTGATGCCTGAAATTGAGGAAGATGCTATTAGCCACACGTTTGAGGGAGATGAGAGAGGAAATTTTCACTTTACCATTTGAACGAAATTATGTTTAAGCTTGATACTTCAACAAGATAGAGACTTCACTCAAATTTGGAATTCACTAAAGAGCAGTTCACTTGTACGCCTCAAATACAGAATTCGTCAGAGAACAGTTCACTTATGCGTCTCAAAGACAGAGTGAAATGATACGGATGTCACTTTGCTTATATACTTTCATCCTCTTCATTCATTGGATGTTCATTCTGATTGGCTGCTTGTGTATACTTAAGAATTAGAAAACATTTCAAAGTCATTATTCACAGTCAACATGACAAGCCCTCCAACAACATCAAACGCAAAATTCTCTTCTCCATGCTCAACACCAAAGGCGCTCGTTACACCAAATGCACCAAGAAAGGCGAAGGTGGAGAAGGTGTACCGACTGGACAATATCAGAAATCAGAATATCAGGGATAGCAATCGACTGCGATCCATGTGTAAAGAGCTTGTTAGACTACGGATGGGGTTAAGTGGATGATTTAACCATGTATACATTTTCATTTGGAAATAGTAGCACGCTTAGTCTAACTTGTAAATCTTAAAACATTTCATATGGACGATGATAGATGAAATAGTGTCAAATAAAATTAAGATAGCTTACACTTCTGATACAGGGATAGCAATCGACTGCGATCCATGTGTAAAGAGCTTGTTAGACTACGGAAGAGAGAAGTGTGTTATGTTGCGTGTGGCGCGTGAGTGTCCTCCCATTTCATTCCATTCATTATTTTTCTTCCCCTCTGCATTCCATATCCGAGGATATGTGGCGGGCTTGGGACCGCTTTAGCTGCATTAGAAGGTTGGCCCTTAAAAGAGCCCATGGGTCGTTCTCCGTCCACCGACACTCCTTTCACTTCTGCAAAAACTCTGAAAGAAAAAGAATAGGAGATTAGATGAGCTACAAAAATGATCATGTTGAGGAAGCTTGCTGGGAACTTTCTTCCGAACTTTTCGGACGACGAAGTCTTCAAGCTGACCGGTAATGTCATACTACTGTGGAGACATCGGGGACTCGTCGCGCCCTCATACACTGCTGGGTCACGTTGGGGTCATCGGTGTGGGGTGGGGGCGTCGCATACATTGTTCTCAAAGAGGGGAAGATGGACTTCATACACTCTCCTTTTTCGACACTTCAAACGCTCATGCAGTCGCTCCACTTCACCCGTCAACCTCTTATTAATAACCTTCACCTCCTCCGTCTCCTTCACCACGCTTCGCATCCGCTCTATCTCTTCATCCTTCCTCGACACACTCGCCTGCAAACTCTCCACCAAACCTGCCTTCCTCATCAACTCGCTCCTTTCCGCCATCCATTCCTTCTCCTTCTTTCTCAAGCTCTCCAACTCTTCCCTCGTTGCCCTATACCCCTCAACCTTCACCTTCAGCTCTTCATTCTCCTTCAAAACTTTTCTATTATTACTTTCCAAAGCCATCACACGATCCTTCATTCTCACAAATACCTCCGTATCATACGCCTCTTGCTGCCGTGGCGATGACGCTGCCATCGGCTTAGCCACTTCCTCCCCCTCCCACTCTTCCTTCAAATCCGCTATGTCCCCAAACAAATCTTCCATCACCCCATCCAAATCAACATCATCCTTCTTCTTCATATTCGCTCTCAACTCAACTTCCTCATTCGAACTCCCATCACTCGAAATCACATCACTCGCATTCCTCACCACTTTCTCCCCAATCACGTCCTGAATCGTTGCCACCGCCTTTCTCATCTCTTCCCTCTCCAACAACTCTCCCTCAAACCATGCCTTGAACCCCTTCTCTCCGATGTTCCCACTCTCACACTGCAAATGCGCCTTCATAAATTCCTTCTCATCCCCCATCACAGATTTCCGACAAGACACACACAACCTCACATCACTTTCCTCTCATGGCCCATCGTCCCCTCTTTTTCTTTTAAATGTTTCTTCAGTTCGCTACCTCTGGCAATCTTGCCACAACTACACTTGCCCACCAACATCTTTGCGTTATTCGGTTTTGTCATGATAATTCTGTAAAGATAGAGTAAAATTTGATAGCAAGTGTTTATAGGATACTACTTGCTGATATGCATTGAAAGACTAAGTCACCAAACATTTGATAGCAAGTCAGCAACCGTTTGGGTGTTAAGCTCTTGAATCCGTTACAGGCATTACTCAGAGGGGATCTTATCCCAGCTCCAAGGCCTCGACCCACAAATCCAACCTCGATCGGACAGAGCGTGCGTCATATCACTGTGTTGGTTTCCGGGCCCCAGTTTTGACATGAAAACCGGTGGAGTTATTTACAAGAGGAAACGACCCAAGTCACAGAGACTCATAAACGACTGCTTTTTATTCAAAAACTTTAATTATTATCATTAAATATGAATTTAAATTTTTCAGTATTTTAGTACTACTCATAAAACGTTTATAAGTAGTCTGTCACCTTCAGCATAGCAAACGCTGTCGAATGTTTTTTGAATCAAGTCTAAAGGACTTGTAGAAGCAAAGTTATAGCCGTTTGAAGATTTCGGCCTACTATCATCAAATGGTCAGTCATGCTATACTGACTAACCTATAAGTCTGACACCTTAGCTGATATCAGCAATGTAAAGTCAGAAGTCCGATATCGGACCTCAAGAGAAACGACTTACCTGTAGTCAGTTTCTCAACTTAGTGAAATTCCTCTCCCGATCCCGTTCTTATATACCCTGTGAATATGCAATCGATAAGAGGGGGGGACGTCAGTGAAATTTCAGAATTTGATGAAAAATATTTTGGTGACGGTCCCAGGTCGAAATTCCACACTTTGGAAAATTTTCAAATTTTTACCCATATAAAGTCACTCTGACACTTAGGATTTTTTCAGGTAAGCGAGCTCCGACCTAAAATCTTGTAACCGCTCTAACTTTTGAACGAAGACAGATAGGAACAAGCCGATTCTTTCACTGAATTTGTCTCACTCTTAGCTTTCAAACGAGCTATCGCACGACAAAATCCGTCCACTGGAAGCCAAAATCGAAGCAAGCTGTCCAGAGGGGGGGGGACGTCAGCGAAAATTTTTCTCTCCGATTGACTTGAAACTCACCATACCGATGCAGAATTTCACGCTGAATCCGAATCTGGCCTCCGTTTTCTCATCCGATGCTTCGTTTTGGCTCTACAGTAGGCAGCCATCACAAAAATTCTAACTCTGTCGTTTTTTCGAAAAATGTTGAAAATTTTTTCTCTCCGATTGACTTGAAACTCACCATACAGATAGAGAATTTCACGCTGATTCCAAATCTGAAATCCGTTTTCCAATCCGATGCTTCGTTTTGAAGCTACAACCCAAAACGTCCCAAATTCTAGGTCTGTCGTTTTTCGCCAATGTCCCAAAATCTTAAATGGCGTCTCACATCTAAACGAAGACAGATAGGAACAAGCCGATTCTTTCACTGAATTTGTCTCACTCTTAGCTTTCAAACGAGCTATCGCATGACAAAATCAGTCCACTAGAAGCGAAAATCGAAGCAAGCTGTCCAGAGGGGGGGGGACATCAGCGAAAATTTTTTTTCTCTCCGATTGACTTGAAACTCACCATACCGATGCAGAATTTCACGCTGAATCCGAATCTGGCCTCCGTTTTCTCATCGGATGCTTCGTTTGGGCGCTACAGACCAAAACGTCCCAAATTCTTACTCTGTTAAAATTTTGAAGAAAAATTTTTTCTCGTCGATTGCCTTGAAACTCACCCTACCGATGCAGAATTTTACGCTGAATCCGAATCTGGCAGCCATTTCACCATCCACGACAACCTAGACGGTCGCCCACGTCAACCTGGACGGTCGCCCACGTCAACCTAGACGGTCGCCCACGTCAACCTGGCGGTCGGACCAACTCACCCGAGTCTCACACTCTGTCGTTTTCGAGGGGGGGGGGGAGTCAGCGAACATGTTGTGAACGGGAACCCACCTGGCCGGCACACCAAGGCAGACCACAACCTCTGTCGTTCCAGAGGGGGGGGACTCAGACCCGAAGCACCACGGCGGCCGACCACGACACTCTGCCGTTCCAGAGGGGGGGGGGGCGCCGGTCGAGTGTTTGTCACTTGCTTACTACTAACGTTAGATACATTAACATAAGACACTATGCGCGACATGCAATTATCGGAATTGAATCTTATTATGGAATTGGAATTGAATTGATCTGTTTCGACTGGAATTGGAATTGGATTTGCAATTGAAATTTCTGCTCCGGAATTGGAATTGGAATTAAAAAATTTCAGTGGAATTTTTCCAGCTCTGCCTGTGACAAGCTTCTCTCAAGTGTCTGAGAGAAACTTGTGAGACAAACTCCACGATCCTTGTCTCAAGTGTGAATAACCCTGAGACCTTCAACTGAGACAACGACCATGTCTCAGCAAAAGTTGTACGCGTTTCAACTTTTCTGAGACTTCCTTGTTATCGATGTCCAACTGGATTGTGTATACGGCACTCATCATTTCATAAATATATCCACGGCCATAGAATCCACGGCAGTGGCGGCTCGTCAGAGGAGGCGAGGGAGGCATTGCCTCCCCATGATTTTCTGCGGCAAGATATTTTATATTCCTGACATTTTTCTACTCCATTTTGTTTAATTCATTAAAATAGTAACATTGATCACACGGCAACACGCCTCAGCCGAGCAGCGCAGATATCAAACTCGCTGTATCACAACACATGGAGGCGTGCCTCACCTCACAATGTTATGCGCGGTAGAGAACTTTGATGACACGTGATTGGCTGATTTATTCAGCTGCTTGTTTACAATGTGAAAGGGAGGCATGCCTCAGCCATTATTCGCGTTCGACGTTCGGTACTGCTGCTTCGATATGGCGTTCGCTGCGAATGAAATATGCACAGCAGAGGAGGTTTCCTATGTGGACAGCATTCTCGAAAAGCCGTTTTCACGTTTATCTATTCAGGAAAAGTTGGACATCAAGAGGAGAGGAAGAGAAACACCAAACTTATCTTCGGAATCGGGAAAAAAGCTGGCCTCATCAGCATTGAAAATGAAAAACTTCAGGAATTGAAAAAACACGCCATTTTCTACGATAAAGTTATCGATGAATTTGCATCTATGAAGCAGAGACGAATAGAATTTTTGTACAAATAAATAAGCATTACAATGCCATGCTAAACTCATTCTGTGTTGTCATTTTCAAAGTAGGCCCTATTTTACATTATAATTTACTAGGGCTATATTGTATGACTTATTTTAGCGAGCACATACCTTTAATTTTGGGAATTAATTAATCTTAAAATATTCATTTGTGAAGCGTGTCAAACTACTTCTGGCTTTTGCTTCATAGTTAAAATCTAATTTCTAATTTTTCATTTTTTGCCTCCTCATAGAAAATACCCGCGAGCCGCCACTGATCCACGGAATAATATTTTGTGTTGATGTGTTTGTGTTGGTTGCACAAGTCAATTTGGTTCAGTCTGAGCTAGTTGATGATATTTACGATATTTATGCTACTTAAGAATATTTTCATGTTTTGATTCTTTCAGAAATCTGAATTTACGATGAATCAGACAGAAACCAGGCTACTTTAACTTGATTGATGGAATTAGTTTTGAGCTATATCATGGTGACCATGTTTTTTACTACCAAAAGCGGGACACTAAATAGTCAGTAGTAGAGAAAACATGAAAGACAGCGGACTTTCATCTACATGCATTCGTTTTTAAAAGATGAAAACGTCGCATAATTTTTGAGTCGGATCTGTTGAAGATGCAAAATACATTTTAGTGAAATGAGAAAATAATTTTCTGACGAACGACTCCAAAGGCGACGAATTGGATGAACGATTTGTTATCGTTTTTAAAAGACAAAACGATATGACGTTTTCATCTTTTAAATCTTTGAAAAACTTGATAGCGTATTGTTCATCCGATCCGTCGCCTCTGAAGTCGTTCGTGAGAAAATTATTTTCTCATTTCACTAAAAAATCTACACGCTTTCGTAAAGATGCGCAATAGTCAACTTAATGTCAATGCGTTGAATCACGACGCGCATAAAATTACTATGGTAATAAGTAGGAATCTTTTCATTAGGATTTCGTCGGTTAGGTCATTCCCACGTGCATGCCGAATTATCAATGTTGTCAATTGAGTTTTTCAAGAAACTCATTTAACCGAGTTTGCCGGAAATAAACCAAGTTAAGTTAAACTCAGTGTACTGAGCTTTTCTAAAAACTCAGTTATAACTCTGTAAAATATTCCGGCAAAGCTCGGCTAAATCAGTTACAAAAGAAAAATACACAAGTAGGCCTAAACTCAAGGTTGGGGAAAAAGTTGTTTTGAGTATACCCTAAACTTGGGTCAAAACCCAAAACCCAAGCTCAAGCTTCAATAAATGAGTAGAATAAAATAAACGAAGTACATCATTTGAATTTTGTGGTGCCACTAGGATTCTTCTATAGGCCAAAATTCCTATTGGATCCATGAGAAGCGTGATATAAGTGTGAAACAATACAAATACAAATATAGTGAGCACTATACGACAAAGACATTTCAAAATTAGTACAATTAGCACTCGTTCACGGAAGCAGTCTAATAAAAATTAAATGTTGTTCAAGTGTAAGATTAAATGCAATGATCAGGAAATGTTGAAACATGAGTCAGTCTGCCCAAGTATTATCAACAATTATTGCTGCAGCCGGGAAGAACGAATTCCTTCTCCTGGTAGCTTTACAAGGTGGTAAAACTATATCTCTCCTCAACATGGAGAGGTTGAAAGGGGTTGTTAGAAAGTAATATGACAGAGCTGATCTGAATTCGCCCGAGAGAGGGAAGTTAGAAGAACTACTAGACTTATATATAATTTAGGCAATTTTTGTGGTAGGCTATCTACTATTGATGAACATTTTGAAGGAGGCATAGAGCATGGGGAAAAGAAATACTACCTCATAACATAGACCACCTCGATGGTTTTGCGCTTGATAAATTTGATAAATGTTTGCGAAGAATTTTTTGTTACGTGTTTTCGGAAGTCTTCGTTTGTTTGATTTTATTTTCAGTGCTTGAAAACAGGCCCATAGGCCGAGTAGGCTTATGAGCATTTCATACTTGTACTGAAATTAGTTGACGAAAAGGACCAATATAAATGAGTAGACCTTCAAAAATAATTTGAGATTTAAGCTCAAAGGAAATCAATTAAGTAAAAATTATCAAAATTATTCATTATGTTAAAATAGAAATGCATTAAACAACCTACGTAAAAGAGTTGATGACCTGCTTACGTGGAGTATTTTACGAATACTTATCGGCTGTCAGCGGCTTGTCTACGTCTATTCTTCACGACGATTTATGACAAAATGAATCATGAGTCTCAGCAAGCTCTCACATAGTCTGAACGCAACCTGAGAGTTAGAGCAACAAAAAGGTATAAATAGAAACATTTTTCAATTTATCTGCGACCTGATGTCGGTAGTGTGAACAGATCTGAGACCTAGGTCTCAGCAGATATCAGGACATGTCTCAGCGAGTCTCAGCGTCGATAGTTCAGTGAAGGAGAGGCTCAAGAAAATGAGGGGCAGCTTTTTTCCTGAGATCTCTCTCAAATATAAACGGGTTGATCTCAGTCTCAGGTTTGATTTGAGGTCAATTCTCATGTGTTAACGTAGCTTTAGAGCTCTGTATCTTATTGTTCAATAGCTTTAGCGTCAATGACCTTTATCATAAGTTACTTTCACTGTGTGACCATTTCATAAGCATGCTTGCTTACTGAAATTCAGTTGCCTGACGATGACCATCGTGTGAAAGCGTTCGCGAAAACATAGAGACTTTTGATCTGATTTTGAATCTTCCCAAAATGGAAGAAACACGTGCCAGTATCAGCCTTTTATATTAATCAATTCACACTTGTATTGTTAGTAATGAACGCGCGTACTTGAACAATTTTTCATTCAAAATGGGCGTCAAATGGCAGATTTATATTATCCGAATGTCGGGCTTTGAAAGAAGCCGGTGAACGCAGTTGCGTATGAATCAGCACGTCAATCATCCTCGTCCTTAACTGACGCCAGCTTTGATGCTTCTCTATTGATGCTACCACGACCAAGCGCTACACCTAGCAAATTATATCTTTCTTATCTTAGATTAAGTAAAGTACTGCCGACCAATTTTGCATGCGTTAACGGCCGACTGGGTCAAAAATGACCCGAAGCTAAGCTTACTGTATTTTATGTGGAAAAGGCCCTGACTGGTCACTGGTCAGGAGTATTTTATGATGCTGTTATTATTCTTGTTGCAAATGTGTACAATATTTTTCGACTGCTATCCGGCCATTTTCTTCAGTTACAAAAGAATCTATTGATGTTAGTAGGGAATTAAAAATGATTAGTTTGAAAATGCTGTCTACAATGAGAAGATATATGGTATAATGCAACGTAGATATGAACATGTTGTACTGGGTTACATATCTTTACCAGTAGCAAAAGGAGAATTGACTTGAAAAATGATGAATGATGAGCTATGTTAGTAGAGTGTCAAGGAAAGTAGCTAGTAAAACAGAAATTTACGATGGCTGTCAAGTTCAGTTCTACTATTGATAGATGGATTCAGCTTGTGTATAAAGCAGGGCTGTGGAGCCGGAGCCGATGGTTTTGGTCGGAGCCGGAGCCGGAGCCAATTTATCACAAAGGCTCCGGCTCCGATAGTTTGAGCTTTGATATAAATCTAGAATTTTGAAAGTTATTAATTGGCATCATAAAAAAATTAAATCATTTGAAATCTAAAGATATGTCTTTTAAGTATACCAATGATCTGTCCTCCACGATATCTTTCTTTGCAGTTGCCGCCTTCTTTTGTATTATATTTATTATATATTTACACACATGTGTAATATTTTTTTATTGCATATGTTTCGTAAGACTAATTTCCATATTGACAACGTATTCTCCAAAATCCATTAATTTGAAGACTTGTTATATGCATGCTAACTAGATGATTGTAGATTCCTAGAGACAAGTCGCCAGTAATTTTAGTACACATTTCCAGTTCAGTCAGCAAAGATAGTATAGCTACATTTCTTGCGCAATGTCTTAAATCTAATACGGTTACTATGTAGGCTATCATCTATCGGTAGGCTATGGCTACTGGCAGAAGCTACTGGCATCTGTGACAATGCCAATTTCCTTAGATTGTATTGTAGGCTCTTGTGCAGTCCCCCCACCTACATTTTTCAAAACAATCGATTATTCAATTTGATCAATTTTGATTGGAGGGATAACTCTTCACATTCACACGAATGACCTGACTACAAGTCCTCTCATGGCTATAGCAATAAGCGACCCAGCCACTTCTAGTAGCGCCCTATTATTTTAAAGGTATCTCATTCACAATGAATTTCCTTTGACTTCAAAATTCAAAGGGTATATTTCAATGCGAAAAACCCGAAGGCAAATTACAATGTTGACTTGCTGACGAAGTTTGCGACCATGACATCGCAATTACCCACGTAGATTTTTACAACAGCACGGAATGCTTCACTCAAACCGGTGATGCTGAAACGGACATCCAATGGTGCTGCATCTTTTGACCAGAGAAAAAATGGGGGGGGGAGGACTGCACAAGAGCCGTATCGTGTAATAATATTTCCCCAAATGTTATAGACCTGTGGATTTCAAGAATTTTCATTATTATTTTTTCCGTCTGTCAACACTTTATGGTGATATCATGCTGACTTATATGTAAACAATAAAAAAAGACTGAGACGCTCTCAATAAAGGCGCCTTTTGACCTCCCTTTTCTATTGTCTGTGACATTAAACCGCACGCGCATTCGAAAGCTAGCAAAGTAGATGGGATTTCTGCTCGGTGCTCGCAGTCAAATTTTTATTATGCATAGCACCCTGCAACATACTGTGTGATACTCCGAGTTCAGTTTCATCAGCCTAACCATCATCAGAGGAAGAGTGGTAATGTGTTATACATAAATTGAATATAATAATATACATGAATCATTAATGAATTATTTAGTGCAACTTTACGCCATAATGAAAAATGCGAAATTAATATAATGTAAGTTAGGCCTTAACTTATTAAGTATGCTGCATAGAATTACAAAACTTGTCCTAAATTAGATATTTTTAATTTTTTTAAGTATAATTTTCAATTGTACATTTCTAGCCTACACTGCAATGAGGCTATCTAAATTACAATTTCTACAGATGATGAGTCGTGGGCTACCCACCGATCATATTATTCATGGACCAACAGACTATTGAATAAAGGCAATAACAAATAACAATAACAACCTAAGCTAGCCTATATACACTTTATTCAATAAAGCAATTGATATCTTTATTGATACGGTATATTTGGCTGATACCCTTTCCATGTTCGAGTAGATACAGGCCCTATAAGCTATTTAGAGGCATACGCTATCCAGTTTCATATTCAAGCTTTGTTAAAAAGCTTATACTACTATTCGGCCCCTTTGACGGCTAATTAGGTATATCATCATCACTCATGTGGTCTTATTTAATGTAGCCTCGTAGTAGACTGGTTGCAGGCTAGGCCAATTTATATTTAGCCATTGCGGGAGATCTTTATCTAATTTAACCAATCCTGGCTATAACTTTATTTTATCTTTCAGAGATAGTCAATTCATGCAAAAATATATGACAAGTATGTTATTTGTCATTATATTAGGCTATTATCATTTTTGTTATTAACTTAAGTCGTTGCTTGTTAATGAAAACTAATTTGATGATTGTAGCAAGCCTCTAAAGGCCACACCGTTATCCAAAAAAACCGTTCAACGGATCCAGGATAACCAGCATAGATAGAACCTGAATTTGAAGTCGGAGCCGGAGCCGGAGCCTTTCACATCAGTGTCATGGAGCCGGAGCCGATGAGATAACGCATCGGCTCCACAGCCCTGGTATAAAGAATGCCTCACGTATTCTCAAATTAATATCATCGTTGTCGTGGGCCAGAATGTATACAGCGATGTTGGTACGTTCTACTTGACAATTTCGAATATGTTTAAAAAGATGATATTGGAGTTGAGAGATGTTCTTTAAAGCCTACATGAATTGGTCGTATAGTGCTGCCTTTATAAAATTTGTCACATTTATTGCAGCTTGCATTATAAACAACATTTTTTCGGTTACATAATTGTTTGTTAATCATTGTACATTTTGTAAGAGAACATGGTTTCATATTTGTTTCATTCTTATTTAATTGTTAACGAAGTGTTTTTGTTGTGTCTAGTTAATCGAGCGTTGAGTTTGTGTTTATAAATAATTTGTTTTATTCTTGGGTCAGTATTGTCTATAATGTATGAGGGAAAAGGAAATGCAAAGCATCCTTATTGACCCATTGATTGTTTAGGTTTTCGGTTTTCTTTCGTCGTTTAAGCTTCATGTTCGAAGATCTTATAATTTTCTCGTCATATCCGTTAATGCGTAATAAGTTGTAAAATTCTTCTTTGTGCTTTTTGAGATATTAAGTCTATCAGAGCATCGTTTAGAAATTCTCTTCTTCTCATTCAGGGTGAATTTCATTTTCGTTTTTGTTGGTATATGTGACTTAGAATGCACAAAAATGTTCTTCTTTGCAGCTTTCTTATAGAATTCAAATTGGAAATCATGTGATGAATTTATGGTGATTGTAAAGTTGAGAAGACTTAGAGTTTCATTACCATTACCAGGGCACTCAATTTTAAATTTTATGTCTGGATGTTGAGCATTCAGAGACTGTAAGAGATCCAGACCCTGCTCTTCACTGTTCGTTAAGGCAAAACAGTCATCTACGCATCGCTTGAATAAGGGTAGATGGTTGAGGTTTTGGAGAGCATTATTTTCAATTGTCTCTATGAAAATTGAAGCAAGTAATCCAGAAGGGGAGTTGCCCATTGGTAAGCCTTTGATTTGTTGGTAAATTGCATCTTGATAATGAAAGAATGTATTATGAAGAACGATATCTAAAGGATCTTGTATGTTGCTCAACGATAAACCTTTGATATAAAGAACATTATTGTCTTCAAGTTTGCTAATGACGGCCGATATAGCGTTATCGATCGGAATGGAAGTATACATTGATGCAGCATTATAACTGAAAGGATAAAGTTGTCTACTTGTCTACTTGTCACATGCTTTATTGAATTGATCAGGTGAAGACTTGATTCAAGGTGCGTTGGAATATATTTCAGCATAGGCGATAGCATGTTCGTCAATAGCTATGATAGTTTCTCGGTTGGCCCTTACTGGATTTTCTTTTGTCTCTAATGGAAGGATGCCTGAAAATTTGTGACTCATGTTCTTTAGACGCCTTTGCTTCTTAAATCACAAATAAAGGATTCATATGTATTGGCAAAGTCACTCGTAAAAACAGATTATGATGGATTTTGATGAATAAAGGTAAATGAATTTATTTTATTTGTTTATTGCTTTTTTAAAAGATTGATTGGCAATTGAACCAAACATTAGTTAAGAAGCACTTTGAAGTCAAAGAATAGCAAGTTTGATAAAGCATTTATGACAGATATAAAACATTTTTCGTAAATAAGGGATATAGCTTTTAGTGGTATGGTTTTTGAAATGCATTAGCATCGCTCACATTTAGTCTGCACTGTCTTTGGGTGTTCGTTGTCCCATGTTGATGGACAAATATGGTACCTCGTTCACGGTTGCTTGACGTTTGGGGGATGGTAATGTGAGATGACATCTGTTGAACAGAACGAAGTATATTCCTTGACGTCATTGATGGGCGCGATTGTTTGAGAGGACTGCGCAATTTTCATCAATCGTTCGCCGAGTTTCAGCATGAAATGCCACCGCTGTCTGCTTCTACTCCACATGTTTTGGTGTGCTGAATAATTTTAAGTATGTATAACAAACCTGACAGGATATTCAACGTCCAGAATCGTATAAAATAGTTGTGTCGGGCATCTTCAAGTTCCTCTCCGCGTCGATGTCCATGAACGGCCATGAACCATCTTGTCAAGAACGTCTCCACCGCCGTCATGCTTGCTGTAAAGCAAAGCGATTTCTGAATTCTTTTCTCCAGATGAATTATCGCACGTTCCATTGAAGTGCATTATTGATTACAGGCATTACATTTGCATTATGTTTGACATTGTTGGGAGCACATGATCAACAACGGTGGCATTCTGACAATGTCCGAACATGCTCAAGTATATGCGGTACTCGAGTATCGGTACTCGGTTCTCATGGAACTTTTGGAGAAATTCGCTTGGTATTTCTATTTGTTGCTGCTCATAGTGCCTACATGTGACAGTTGTCCCTCACTTAATTTGTTAGCTAAATCAGGAGATGTAGAGCAGTTATCGGCACACACATTTGTGGTCAAAAATGACCCAGTCGGCCCTTATGCTCATACAAATTTCTTAAGTACCCGTAGTACTCTTGTACCAATATATATGAAATGGAACAATAAATGAAAATAAACAATTGAGAAATACTGTACAATGAAAATCGCGAAACTTCAAGGTCATCTGACATGCCTTTCTTTGTTAATTTAAGCATGACAATCCGTCCAGGTCGACCCAATCGGCAGTACATGGGTTCATGCGACCCACAGCGCGCGTTTGGCTCGCTTGCAACAGTTTTTTTGATTTCACAGTCCTTTCTAATTATGTGCCTCCTTGCCTTAATTACCTTATGGCATTCCTAAGGACCTTCCATTATCTCTCACGATTTTCTCTGATCCTTTCTTGTTTGATGCAGCATCGGCTGTTCTATTTCGCGAATCGTAAACGCTTAATATATACTGTAATTGCTTTGTAGTAACACATTGAAGCGCAGTCATAAGCTCATTTTATTTGCTGAAAATTTTTCAAGCAGCTTACTGTCATGGGATTGACTGAGACTTCCTTATGATGGCGTGTCGGATAAACTTTGGATTCATAGGTTTGCATTAATATCATATAATCAGATTCCGACCTTTCGATTGAAAAAAAGTATTCCGAATCGATTGATGAAGCAAATTTTTAGTCTTCATCGCATCAAAGGACGTAGAGGGTCACAAGCAATTATTCTATGCATGATTAAGTCTCAATGACAGCAAATAATGGTTAACGATCATTTCCAAAAGAGCCAAAAATGATCCAAAAAAGGCAAAATCACAAAAGAGCCAAAAAAGCCACAGAATTAAGCCGATTACCAAAAAAAGCCAAACTTAAGCTCACCACACCAGTCTACATCCACACTATCAGTTTCATTGCCATAGCTACCGATGCCACTCCTCCACAGCAATTCAAATCCACAAAATCAGTCCACATTTCGATACTCAAATCCAAAAACGCCAAAATATTCTGCGCTACTGCACCGATTACCCAAAAAAGCCAAACTTAAGCTCACCACACCAGTCTACATCCACACTATCAGTTTCATTACCATAGCTATCGATGCCACTCCTCCACAGCAATTCAAATCCATAAATCAGTCCACATTTCGATACTCAAATCCAAAAAAGCCAAAATATTCTGCGCTACTGCACCGACTAACCAAAAAAGCCAAACTTAAGCTCACCACACCAGTCTACATCCACACTATCAGTTTCATTACCATAGCTATCGATGCCACTCCTCCACAGCAATTCAAATCCACAAAATCAGTCCACATTTCGATACTCAAATCCAAAAAAGCCAAAATATTCTGCGCTACTGCACCGATTACCCAAAAAAGCCAAACTTAAGCTCACCACACCAGTCTACATCCACACTATCAGTTTCATTACCATAGCTATCGATGCCACTCCTCCACAGCAATTCAAATCCACAAAATCAGTCCACATTTCGATACTCAAATCCAAAAAAGCCAAAATATTCTGCGCTACTGCACCGATTGCCAAAAAAGCCAAACTTAAGCTCACCACACCAGTCTACATCCACACTATCAGTTTCATTACCATAGCTATCGATGCCACTCCTCCACAGCAATTCAAATCCACAAAATCAGTCCACATTTCGATACTCAAATCCAAAAAGGCCAAAATATTCTGCGCTACTGCACCGATTACCCAAAAAAGCCAAACTTAAGCTCACCACACCAGTCTACATCCACACTATCAGTTTCATTACCATAGCTATCGATGCCACTCCTCCACAGCAATTCAAATCCACAAAATCAGTCCACATTTCGATACTCAAATCCAAAAAGCCAAAATATTCTGCGCTACTGCACCGATTACCCAAAAAAGCCAAACTTAAGCTCACCACACCAGTCTACATCCACACTATCAGTTTCATTACCATAGCTATCGATGCCACTCCTCCACAGCAATTCAAATCCACAAAATCAGTCCACATTTCGATACTCAAATCCAAAAAAGCCAAAATATTCTGCGCTACTGCACCGATTACCCAAAAAAGCCAAACTTAAGCTCACCACACCAGTCTACATCCACACTATCAGTTTCATTACCATGGCTACAGCTATCGATGCCACTCCTCCACAGCAATTCAAATCCATAAATCAGTCCACATTTCGATACTCAAATCCAAAAAAAGCCAAAATATTCTGCGCTACTGCACCGATTACCCAAAAAAGCCAAACTTAAGCTCACCACACCAGTCTACATCCACACTATCAGTTTCATTACCATAGCTATCGATGCCACTCCTCCACAGCAATTCAAATCCATAAATCAGTCCACATTTCGATACTCAAATCCAAAAAAGCCAAAATATTCTGCGCTACTGCACCGATTACCCAAAAAAGCCAAACTTAAGCTCACCACACCAGTCTACATCCACACTATCAGTTTCATTACCATAGCTATCGATGCCACTCCTCCACAGCAATTCAAATCCACAAAATCAGTCCACATTTCGATACTCAAATCCAAAAAAGCCAAAATATTCTGCGCTACTGCACCGATTACCCAAAAAAGCCAAACTTAAGCTCACCACACCAGTCTACATCCACACTATCAGTTTCATTACCATGGCTACAGCTATCGATGCCACTCCTCCACAGCAATTCAAATCCACAAAATCAGTCCACATTTCGATACTCAAATCCAAAAAGGCCAAAATATTCTGCGCTACTGCACCGATTACCCAAAAAAGCCAAACTTAAGCTCACCACACCAGTCTACATCCACACTATCAGTTTCATTACCATAGCTATCGATGCCACTCCTCCACAGCAATTCAAATCCACAAAATCAGTCCACATTTCGATACTCAAATCCAAAAAGGCCAAAATATTCTGCGCTACTGCACCGATTACCCAAAAAAGCCAAACTTAAGCTCACCACACCAGTCTAAATCCACACTATCAGTTTCATTACCATGGCTACAGCTATCGATGCCACTCCTCCACAGCAATTCAAATCCATAAATCAGTCCACATTTCGATACTCAAATCCAAAAAGGCCAAAATATTCTGCGCTACTGCACCGATTACCCAAAAAAGCCAAACTTAAGCTCACCACACCAGTCTACATCCACACTATCAGTTTCATTACCATGGCTACAGCTATCGATGCCACTCCTCCACAGCAATTCAAATCCACAAAATCAGTCCACATTTCGATACTCAAATCCAAAAAGGCCAAAATATTCTGCGCTACTGCACCGATTACCCAAAAAAGCCAAACTTAAGCTCACCACACCAGTCTAAATCCACACTATCAGTTTCATTACCATAGCTATCGATGCCACTCCTCCACAGCAATTCAAATCCACAAAATCAGTCCACATTTCGATACTCAAATCTAAAAAAGCCAAAATATTCTGCGCTACTGCACCGATTACCCAAAAAAGCCAAACTTAAGCTCACCACACCAGTCTACATCCACACTATCAGTTTCATTACCATGGCTACAGCTATCGATGCCACTCCTCCACAGCAATTCAAATCCACAAAATCAGTCCACATTTCGATACTCAAATCCAAAAAAGCCAAAATATTCTGCGCTACTGCACCGATTACCCAAAAAAGCCAAACTTAAGCTCACCACACCAGTCTACATCCACACTATCAGTTTCATTACCACAGCTATCGATGCCACTCCTCCACAGCAATTCAAATCCACAAAATCAGTCCACATTTCGATACTCAAATCCAAAAAAGCCAAAATATTCTGCGCTACTGCACCGATTACCCAAAAAAGCCAAACTTAAGCTCACCACACCAGTCTACATCCACACTATCAGTTTCATTACCATGGCTACAGCTATCGATGCCACTCCTCCACAGCAATTCAAATCCACAAAATCAGTCCACATTTCGATACTCAAATCCAAAAAAAGCCAAAATATTCTGCGCTACTGCACCGATTACCCAAAAAAGCCAAACTTAAGCTCACCACACCAGTCTACATCCACACTATCAGTTTCATTACCATGGCTACAGCTATCGATGCCACTCCTCCACAGCAATTCAAATCCACAAAATCAGTCCACATTTCGATACTCAAATCCAAAAAAGCCAAAATATTCTGCGCTACTGCACCGATTACCCAAAAAAGCCAAACTTAAGCTCACCACACCAGTCTACATCCACACTATCAGTTTCATTACCATGGCTACAGCTATCGATGCCACTCCTCCACAGCAATTCAAATCCACAAAATCAGTCCACATTTCGATACTCAAATCCAAAAAAGCCAAAATATTCTGCGCTACTGCACCGATTACCCAAAAAAGCCAAACTTAAGCTCACCACACCAGTCTACATCCACACTATCAGTTTCATTACCATAGCTATCGATGCCACTCCTCCACAGCAATTCAAATCCACAAAATCAGTCCACATTTCGATACTCAAATCCAAAAAGGCCAAAATATTCTGCGCTACTGCACCGATTACCCAAAAAAGCCAAACTTAAGCTCACCACACCAGTCTACATCCACACTATCAGTTTCATTACCATGGCTACAGCTATCGATGCCACTCCTCCACAGCAATTCAAATCCACAAAATCAGTCCACATTTCGATACTCAAATCCAAAAAAGCCAAAATATTCTGCGCTACTGCACCGATTACCCAAAAAAGCCAAACTTAAGCTCACCACACCAGTCTACATCCACACTATCAGTTTCATTACCATAGCTATCGATGCCACTCCTCCACAGCAATTCAAATCCACAAAATCAGTCCACATTTCGATACTCAAATCCAAAAAAGCCAAAATATTCTGCGCTACTGCACCGATTACCCAAAAAAGCCAAACTTAAGCTCACCACACCAGTCTACATCCACACTATCAGTTTCATTACCATAGCTATCGATGCCACTCCTCCACAGCAATTCAAATCCACAAAATCAGTCCACATTTCGATACTCAAATCCAAAAAAGCCAAAATATTCTGCGCTACTGCACCGATTACCCAAAAAAGCCAAACTTAAGCTCACCACACCAGTCTACATCCACACTATCAGTTTCATTACCATGGCTACAGCTATCGATGCCACTCCTCCACAGCAATTCAAATCCACAAAATCAGTCCACATTTCGATACTCAAATCCAAAAAGGCCAAAATATTCTGCGCTACTGCACCGATTACCCAAAAAAGCCAAACTTAAGCTCACCACACCAGTCTACATCCACACTATCAGTTTCATTACCATGGCTACAGCTATCGATGCCACTCCTCCACAGCAATTCAAATCCACAAAATCAGTCCACATTTCGATACTCAAATCCAAAAAAGCCAAAATATTCTGCGCTACTGCACCGATTACCCAAAAAAGCCAAACTTAAGCTCACCACACCAGTCTACATCCACACTATCAGTTTCATTACCATAGCTATCGATGCCACTCCTCCACAGCAATTCAAATCCACAAAATCAGTCCACATTTCGATACTCAAATCCAAAAAAGCCAAAATATTCTGCGCTACTGCACCGATTACCAAAAAAAGCCAAACTTAAGCTCACCACACCAGTCTACATCCACACTATCAGTTTCATTACCATAGCTATCGATGCCACTCCTCCACAGCAATTCAAATCCACAAAATCAGTCCACATTTCGATACTCAAATCCAAAAAAGCCAAAATATTCTGCGCTACTGCACCGATTACCCAAAAAAGCCAAACTTAAGCTCACCACACCAGTCTACATCCACACTATCAGTTTCATTACCATAGCTATCGATGCCACTCCTCCACAGCAATTCAAATCCACAAAATCAGTCCACATTTCGATACTCAAATCCAAAAAAGCCAAAATATTCTGCGCTACTGCACCGATTACCCAAAAAAGCCAAACTTAAGCTCACCACACCAGTCTACATCCACACTATCAGTTTCATTACCATGGCTACAGCTATCGATGCCACTCCTCCACAGCAATTCAAATCCACAAAATCAGTCCACATTTCGATACTCAAATCCAAAAAGGCCAAAATATTCTGCGCTACTGCACCGATTACCCAAAAAAGCCAAACTTAAGCTCACCACACCAGTCTACATCCACACTATCAGTTTCATTACCATAGCTATCGATGCCACTCCTCCACAGCAATTCAAATCCACAAAATCAGTCCACATTTCGATACTCAAATCCAAAAAAGCCAAAATATTCTGCGCTACTGCACCGATTACCCAAAAAAGCCAAACTTAAGCTCACCACACCAGTCTACATCCACACTATCATTTTCATTACCATGGCTACAGCTATCGATGCCACTCCTCCACAGCAATTCAAATCCATAAATCAGTCCACATTTCGATACTCAAATCCAAAAAAGCCAAAATATTCTGCGCTACTGCACCGATTACCCAAAAAAGCCAAACTTAAGCTCACCACACCAGTCTACATCCACACTATCAGTTTCATTACCATAGCTATCGATGCCACTCCTCCACAGCAATTCAAATCCACAAAATCAGTCCACATTTCGATACTCAAATCCAAAAAAGCCAAAATATTCTGCGCTACTGCACCGATTACCCAAAAAAGCCAAACTTAAGCTCACCACACCAGTCTACATCCACACTATCAGTTTCATTACCATAGCTATCGATGCCACTCCTCCACAGCAATTCAAATCCACAAAATCAGTCCACATTTCGATACTCAAATCCAAAAAAGCCAAAATATTCTGCGCTACTGCACCGATTACCCAAAAAAGCCAAACTTAAGCTCACCACACCAGTCTACATCCACACTATCAGTTTCATTACCATAGCTATCGATGCCACTCCTCCACAGCAATTCAAATCCACAAAATCAGTCCACATTTCGATACTCAAATCCAAAAAAGCCAAAATATTCTGCGCTACTGCACCGATTACCCAAAAAAGCCAAACTTAAGCTCACCACACCAGTCTACATCCACACTATCAGTTTCATTACCATGGCTACAGCTATCGATGCCACACCTCCACAGCAATTCAAATCCACAAATCAGTCCACATTTCGATACTCAAATCCAAAAAAGCCAAAATATTCTGCGCTACTGCACCGATTACCCAAAAAAGCCAAACTTAAGCTCACCACACCAGTCTACATCCACACTATCAGTTTCATTACCATAGCTATCGATGCCACTCCTCCACAGCAATTCAAATCCACAAAATCAGTCCACATTTCGATACTCAAATCCAAAAAAGCCAAAATATTCTGCGCTACTGCACCGATTACCCAAAAAAGCCAAACTTAAGCTCACCACACCAGTCTACATCCACACTATCAGTTTCATTACCATAGCTATCGATGCCACTCCTCCACAGCAATTCAAATCCACAAAATCAGTCCACATTTCGATACTCAAATCCAAAAAAAGCCAAAATATTCTGCGCTACTGCACCGATTACCCAAAAAAGCCAAACTTAAGCTCACCACACCAGTCTACATCCACACTATCAGTTTCATTACCATAGCTATCGATGCCACTCCTCCACAGCAATTCAAATCCACAAAATCAGTCCACATTTCGATACTCAAATCCAAAAAAGCCAAAATATTCTGCGCTACTGCACCGATTACCCAAAAAAGCCAAACTTAAGCTCACCACACCAGTCTACATCCACACTATCAGTTTCATTACCATAGCTATCGATGCCACTCCTCCACAGCAATTCAAATCCACAAAATCAGTCCACATTTCGATACTCAAATCCAAAAAAGCCAAAATATTCTGCGCTACTGCACCGATTACCCAAAAAAGCCAAACTTAAGCTCACCACACCAGTCTACATCCACACTATCAGTTTCATTACCATAGCTATCGATGCCACTCCTCCACAGCAATTCAAATCCACAAAATCAGTCCACATTTCGATACTCAAATCCAAAAAAGCCAAAATATTCTGCGCTACTGCACCGATTACCCAAAAAAGCCAAACTTAAGCTCACCACACCAGTCTACATCCACACTATCAGTTTCATTACCATAGCTATCGATGCCACTCCTCCACAGCAATTCAAATCCACAAAATCAGTCCACATTTCGATACTCAAATCCAAAAAAGCCAAAATATTCTGCGCTACTGCACCGATTACCCAAAAAAGCCAAACTTAAGCTCACCACACCAGTCTACATCCACACTATCAGTTTCATTACCATAGCTATCGATGCCACTCCTCCACAGCAATTCAAATCCACAAAATCAGTCCACATTTCGATACTCAAATCCAAAAAAGCCAAAATATTCTGCGCTACTGCACCGATTACCCAAAAAAGCCAAACTTAAGCTCACCACACCAGTCTACATCCACACTATCAGTTTCATTACCATGGCTACAGCTATCGATGCCACTCCTCCACAGCAATTCAAATCCACAAAATCAGTCCACATTTCGATACTCAAATCCAAAAAAGCCAAAATATTCTGCGCTACTGCACCGATTACCCAAAAAAGCCAAACTTAAGCTCACCACACCAGTCTACATCCACACTATCAGTTTCATTACCATAGCTATCGATGCCACTCCTCCACAGCAATTCAAATCCACAAAATCAGTCCACATTTCGATACTCAAATCCAAAAAAGCCAAAATATTCTGCGCTACTGCACCGATTACCCAAAAAAGCCAAACTTAAGCTCACCACACCAGTCTACATCCACACTATCAGTTTCATTACCATAGCTATCGATGCCACTCCTCCACAGCAATTCAAATCCACAAAATCAGTCCACATTTCGATACTCAAATCCAAAAAAGCCAAAATATTCTGCGCTACTGCACCGATTACCCAAAAAAGCCAAACTTAAGCTCACCACACCAGTCTACATCCACACTATCAGTTTCATTACCATGGCTACAGCTATCGATGCCACTCCTCCACAGCAATTCAAATCCACAAAATCAGTCCACATTTCGATACTCAAATCCAAAAAAGCCAAAATATTCTGCGCTACTGCACCGATTACCCAAAAAAGCCAAACTTAAGCTCACCACACCAGTCTACATCCACACTATCAGTTTCATTACCATAGCTATCGATGCCACTCCTCCACAGCAATTCAAATCCACAAAATCAGTCCACATTTCGATACTCAAATCCAAAAAAGCCAAAATATTCTGCGCTACTGCACCGATTACCCAAAAAAGCCAAACTTAAGCTCACCACACCAGTCTACATCCACACTATCAGTTTCATTACCATAGCTATCGATGCCACTCCTCCACAGCAATTCAAATCCACAAAATCAGTCCACATTTCGATACTCAAATCCAAAAAAAGCCAAAATATTCTGCGCTACTGCACCGATTACCCAAAAAAGCCAAACTTAAGCTCACCACACCAGTCTACATCCACACTATCAGTTTCATTACCATAGCTATCGATGCCACTCCTCCACAGCAATTCAAATCCACAAAATCAGTCCACATTTCGATACTCAAATCCAAAAAAGCCAAAATATTCTGCGCTACTGCACCGATTACCCAAAAAAGCCAAACTTAAGCTCACCACACCAGTCTACATCCACACTATCAGTTTCATTACCATAGCTATCGATGCCACTCCTCCACAGCAATTCAAATCCACAAAATCAGTCCACATTTCGATACTCAAATCCAAAAAAGCCAAAATATTCTGCGCTACTGCACCGATTACCCAAAAAAGCCAAACTTAAGCTCACCACACCAGTCTACATCCACACTATCAGTTTCATTACCATAGCTATCGATGCCACTCCTCCACAGCAATTCAAATCCACAAAATCAGTCCACATTTCGATACTCAAATCCAAAAAAGCCAAAATATTCTGCGCTACTGCACCGATTACCCAAAAAAGCCAAACTTAAGCTCACCACACCAGTCTACATCCACACTATCAGTTTCATTACCATGGCTACAGCTATCGATGCCACTCCTCCACAGCAATTCAAATCCACAAAATCAGTCCACATTTCGATACTCAAATCCAAAAAAGCCAAAATATTCTGCGCTACTGCACCGATTACCCAAAAAAGCCAAACTTAAGCTCACCACACCAGTCTACATCCACACTATCAGTTTCATTACCATAGCTATCGATGCCACTCCTCCACAGCAATTCAAATCCACAAAATCAGTCCACATTTCGATACTCAAATCCAAAAAAGCCAAAATATTCTGCGCTACTGCACCGATTACCCAAAAAAGCCAAACTTAAGCTCACCACACCAGTCTACATCCACACTATCAGTTTCATTACCATGGCTACAGCTATCGATGCCACTCCTCCACAGCAATTCAAATCCACAAAATCAGTCCACATTTCGATACTCAAATCCAAAAAAGCCAAAATATTCTGCGCTACTGCACCGATTACCCAAAAAAGCCAAACTTAAGCTCACCACACCAGTCTACATCCACACTATCAGTTTCATTACCATGGCTACAGCTATCGATGCCACTCCTCCACAGCAATTCAAATCCACAAAATCAGTCCACATTTCGATACTCAAATCCAAAAAAGCCAAAATATTCTGCGCTACTGCACCGATTACCCAAAAAAGCCAAACTTAAGCTCACCACACCAGTCTACATCCACACTATCAGTTTCATTACCATAGCTATCGATGCCACTCCTCCACAGCAATTCAAATCCACAAAATCAGTCCACATTTCGATACTCAAATCCAAAAAAGCCAAAATATTCTGCGCTACTGCACCGATTACCCAAAAAAGCCAAACTTAAGCTCACCACACCAGTCTACATCCACACTATCAGTTTCATTACCATAGCTATCGATGCCACTCCTCCACAGCAATTCAAATCCACAAAATCAGTCCACATTTCGATACTCAAATCCAAAAAAGCCAAAATATTCTGCGCTACTGCACCGATTACCCAAAAAAGCCAAACTTAAGCTCACCACACCAGTCTACATCCACACTATCAGTTTCATTACCATAGCTATCGATGCCACTCCTCCACAGCAATTCAAATCCACAAAATCAGTCCACATTTCGATACTCAAATCCAAAAAAGCCAAAATATTCTGCGCTACTGCACCGATTACCCAAAAAAGCCAAACTTAAGCTCACCACACCAGTCTACATCCACACTATCAGTTTCATTACCATGGCTACAGCTATCGATGCCACTCCTCCACAGCAATTCAAATCCACAAAATCAGTCCACATTTCGATACTCAAATCCAAAAAAGCCAAAATATTCTGCGCTACTGCACCGATTACCCAAAAAAGCCAAACTTAAGCTCACCACACCAGTCTACATCCACACTATCAGTTTCATTACCATAGCTATCGATGCCACTCCTCCACAGCAATTCAAATCCACAAAATCAGTCCACATTTCGATACTCAAATCCAAAAAAGCCAAAATATTCTGCGCTACTGCACCGATTACCCAAAAAAGCCAAACTTAAGCTCACCACACCAGTCTACATCCACACTATCAGTTTCATTACCATGGCTACAGCTATCGATGCCACTCCTCCACAGCAATTCAAATCCACAAAATCAGTCCACATTTCGATACTCAAATCCAAAAAAGCCAAAATATTCTGCGCTACTGCACCGATTACCCAAAAAAGCCAAACTTAAGCTCACCACACCAGTCTACATCCACACTATCAGTTTCATTACCATGGCTACAGCTATCGATGCCACTCCTCCACAGCAATTCAAATCCACAAAATCAGTCCACATTTCGATACTCAAATCCAAAAAAGCCAAAATATTCTGCGCTACTGCACCGATTACCCAAAAAAGCCAAACTTAAGCTCACCACACCAGTCTACATCCACACTATCAGTTTCATTACCATGGCTACAGCTATCGATGCCACTCCTCCACAGCAATTCAAATCCACAAAATCAGTCCACATTTCGATACTCAAATCCAAAAAAGCCAAAATATTCTGCGCTACTGCACCGATTACCCAAAAAAGCCAAACTTAAGCTCACCACACCAGTCTACATCCACACTATCAGTTTCATTACCATAGCTATCGATGCCACTCCTCCACAGCAATTCAAATCCACAAAATCAGTCCACATTTCGATACTCAAATCCAAAAAAGCCAAAATATTCTGCGCTACTGCACCGATTACCCAAAAAAGCCAAACTTAAGCTCACCACACCAGTCTAAATCCACACTATCAGTTTCATTACCATGGCTACAGCTATCGATGCCACTCCTCCACAGCAATTCAAATCCACAAAATCAGTCCACATTTCGATACTCAAATCCAAAAAAGCCAAAATATTCTGCGCTACTGCACCGATTACCCAAAAAAGCCAAACTTAAGCTCACCACACCAGTCTACATCCACACTATCAGTTTCATTACCATGGCTACAGCTATCGATGCCACTCCTCCACAGCAATTCAAATCCACAAAATCAGTCCACATTTCGATACTCAAATCCAAAAAAGCCAAAATATTCTGCGCTACTGCACCGATTACCCAAAAAAGCCAAACTTAAGCTCACCACACCAGTCTACATCCACACTATCAGTTTCATTACCATGGCTACAGCTATCGATGCCACTCCTCCACAGCAATTCAAATCCACAAAATCAGTCCACATTTCGATACTCAAATCCAAAAAAGCCAAAATATTCTGCGCTACTGCACCGATTACCCAAAAAAGCCAAACTTAAGCTCACCACACCAGTCTACATCCACACTATCAGTTTCATTACCATGGCTACAGCTATCGATGCCACTCCTCCACAGCAATTCAAATCCACAAAATCAGTCCACATTTCGATACTCAAATCCAAAAAAGCCAAAATATTCTGCGCTACTGCACCGATTACCCAAAAAAGCCAAACTTAAGCTCACCACACCAGTCTACATCCACACTATCAGTTTCATTACCATAGCTATCGATGCCACTCCTCCACAGCAATTCAAATCCACAAAATCAGTCCACATTTCGATACTCAAATCCAAAAAAGCCAAAATATTCTGCGCTACTGCACCGATTACCCAAAAAAGCCAAACTTAAGCTCACCACACCAGTCTACATCCACACTATCAGTTTCATTACCATGGCTACAGCTATCGATGCCACTCCTCCACAGCAATTCAAATCCACAAAATCAGTCCACATTTCGATACTCAAATCCAAAAAAGCCAAAATATTCTGCGCTACTGCACCGATTACCCAAAAAAGCCAAACTTAAGCTCACCACACCAGTCTACATCCACACTATCAGTTTCATTACCATAGCTATCGATGCCACTCCTCCACAGCAATTCAAATCCACAAAATCAGTCCACATTTCGATACTCAAATCCAAAAAAGCCAAAATATTCTGCGCTACTGCACCGATTACCCAAAAAAGCCAAACTTAAGCTCACCACACCAGTCTACATCCACACTATCAGTTTCATTACCATAGCTATCGATGCCACTCCTCCACAGCAATTCAAATCCACAAAATCAGTCCACATTTCGATACTCAAATCCAAAAAAGCCAAAATATTCTGCGCTACTGCACCGATTACCCAAAAAAGCCAAACTTAAGCTCACCACACCAGTCTACATCCACACTATCAGTTTCATTACCATGGCTACAGCTATCGATGCCACTCCTCCACAGCAATTCAAATCCACAAAATCAGTCCACATTTCGATACTCAAATCCAAAAAAGCCAAAATATTCTGCGCTACTGCACCGATTACCCAAAAAAGCCAAACTTAAGCTCACCACACCAGTCTACATCCACACTATCAGTTTCATTACCATAGCTATCGATGCCACTCCTCCACAGCAATTCAAATCCACAAAATCAGTCCACATTTCGATACTCAAATCCAAAAAAGCCAAAATATTCTGCGCTACTGCACCGATTACCCAAAAAAGCCAAACTTAAGCTCACCACACCAGTCTACATCCACACTATCAGTTTCATTACCATGGCTACAGCTATCGATGCCACTCCTCCACAGCAATTCAAATCCACAAAATCAGTCCACATTTCGATACTCAAATCCAAAAAAGCCAAAATATTCTGCGCTACTGCACCGATTACCCAAAAAAGCCAAACTTAAGCTCACCACACCAGTCTACATCCACACTATCAGTTTCATTACCATAGCTATCGATGCCACTCCTCCACAGCAATTCAAATCCACAAAATCAGTCCACATTTCGATACTCAAATCCAAAAAAGCCAAAATATTCTGCGCTACTGCACCGATTACCCAAAAAAGCCAAACTTAAGCTCACCACACCAGTCTACATCCACACTATCAGTTTCATTACCATGGCTACAGCTATCGATGCCACTCCTCCACAGCAATTCAAATCCACAAAATCAGTCCACATTTCGATACTCAAATCCAAAAAAGCCAAAATATTCTGCGCTACTGCACCGATTACCCAAAAAAGCCAAACTTAAGCTCACCACACCAGTCTACATCCACACTATCAGTTTCATTACCATAGCTATCGATGCCACTCCTCCACAGCAATTCAAATCCACAAAATCAGTCCACATTTCGATACTCAAATCCAAAAAAGCCAAAATATTCTGCGCTACTGCACCGATTACCCAAAAAAGCCAAACTTAAGCTCACCACACCAGTCTACATCCACACTATCAGTTTCATTACCATGGCTACAGCTATCGATGCCACTCCTCCACAGCAATTCAAATCCACAAAATCAGTCCACATTTCGATACTCAAATCCAAAAAAGCCAAAATATTCTGCGCTACTGCACCGATTACCCAAAAAAGCCAAACTTAAGCTCACCACACCAGTCTACATCCACACTATCAGTTTCATTACCATAGCTATCGATGCCACTCCTCCACAGCAATTCAAATCCACAAAATCAGTCCACATTTCGATACTCAAATCCAAAAAAGCCAAAATATTCTGCGCTACTGCACCGATTACCCAAAAAAGCCAAACTTAAGCTCACCACACCAGTCTACATCCACACTATCAGTTTCATTACCATAGCTATCGATGCCACTCCTCCACAGCAATTCAAATCCACAAAATCAGTCCACATTTCGATACTCAAATCCAAAAAAGCCAAAATATTCTGCGCTACTGCACCGATTACCCAAAAAAGCCAAACTTAAGCTCACCACACCAGTCTACATCCACACTATCAGTTTCATTACCATAGCTATCGATGCCACTCCTCCACAGCAATTCAAATCCACAAAATCAGTCCACATTTCGATACTCAAATCCAAAAAAGCCAAAATATTCTGCGCTACTGCACCGATTACCCAAAAAAGCCAAACTTAAGCTCACCACACCAGTCTACATCCACACTATCAGTTTCATTACCATAGCTATCGATGCCACTCCTCCACAGCAATTCAAATCCACAAAATCAGTCCACATTTCGATACTCAAATCCAAAAAAGCCAAAATATTCTGCGCTACTGCACCGATTACCCAAAAAAGCCAAACTTAAGCTCACCACACCAGTCTACATCCACACTATCAGTTTCATTACCATAGCTATCGATGCCACTCCTCCACAGCAATTCAAATCCACAAAATCAGTCCACATTTCGATACTCAAATCCAAAAAAGCCAAAATATTCTGCGCTACTGCACCGATTACCCAAAAAAGCCAAACTTAAGCTCACCACACCAGTCTACATCCACACTATCAGTTTCATTACCATAGCTATCGATGCCACTCCTCCACAGCAATTCAAATCCACAAAATCAGTCCACATTTCGATACTCAAATCCAAAAAAGCCAAAATATTCTGCGCTACTGCACCGATTACCCAAAAAAGCCAAACTTAAGCTCACCACACCAGTCTACATCCACACTATCAGTTTCATTACCATAGCTATCGATGCCACTCCTCCACAGCAATTCAAATCCACAAAATCAGTCCACATTTCGATACTCAAATCCAAAAAAGCCAAAATATTCTGCGCTACTGCACCGATTACCCAAAAAAGCCAAACTTAAGCTCACCACACCAGTCTACATCCACACTATCAGTTTCATTACCATGGCTACAGCTATCGATGCCACTCCTCCACAGCAATTCAAATCCACAAAATCAGTCCACATTTCGATACTCAAATCCAAAAAAGCCAAAATATTCTGCGCTACTGCACCGATTACCCAAAAAAGCCAAACTTAAGCTCACCACACCAGTCTACATCCACACTATCAGTTTCATTACCATAGCTATCGATGCCACTCCTCCACAGCAATTCAAATCCACAAAATCAGTCCACATTTCGATACTCAAATCCAAAAAAGCCAAAATATTCTGCGCTACTGCACCGATTACCCAAAAAAGCCAAACTTAAGCTCACCACACCAGTCTACATCCACACTATCAGTTTCATTACCATAGCTATCGATGCCACTCCTCCACAGCAATTCAAATCCACAAAATCAGTCCACATTTCGATACTCAAATCCAAAAAAGCCAAAATATTCTGCGCTACTGCACCGATTACCCAAAAAAGCCAAACTTAAGCTCACCACACCAGTCTACATCCACACTATCAGTTTCATTACCATAGCTATCGATGCCACTCCTCCACAGCAATTCAAATCCACAAAATCAGTCCACATTTCGATACTCAAATCCAAAAAAGCCAAAATATTCTGCGCTACTGCACCGATTACCCAAAAAAGCCAAACTTAAGCTCACCACACCAGTCTACATCCACACTATCAGTTTCATTACCATAGCTATCGATGCCACTCCTCCACAGCAATTCAAATCCACAAAATCAGTCCACATTTCGATACTCAAATCCAAAAAAGCCAAAATATTCTGCGCTACTGCACCGATTACCCAAAAAAGCCAAACTTAAGCTCACCACACCAGTCTACATCCACACTATCAGTTTCATTACCATAGCTATCGATGCCACTCCTCCACAGCAATTCAAATCCACAAAATCAGTCCACATTTCGATACTCAAATCCAAAAAAGCCAAAATATTCTGCGCTACTGCACCGATTACCCAAAAAAGCCAAACTTAAGCTCACCACACCAGTCTACATCCACACTATCAGTTTCATTACCATAGCTATCGATGCCACTCCTCCACAGCAATTCAAATCCACAAAATCAGTCCACATTTCGATACTCAAATCCAAAAAAGCCAAAATATTCTGCGCTACTGCACCGATTACCCAAAAAAGCCAAACTTAAGCTCACCACACCAGTCTACATCCACACTATCAGTTTCATTACCATAGCTATCGATGCCACTCCTCCACAGCAATTCAAATCCACAAAATCAGTCCACATTTCGATACTCAAATCCAAAAAAGCCAAAATATTCTGCGCTACTGCACCGATTACCCAAAAAAGCCAAACTTAAGCTCACCACACCAGTCTACATCCACACTATCAGTTTCATTACCATGGCTACAGCTATCGATGCCACTCCTCCACAGCAATTCAAATCCACAAAATCAGTCCACATTTCGATACTCAAATCCAAAAAAGCCAAAATATTCTGCGCTACTGCACCGATTACCCAAAAAAGCCAAACTTAAGCTCACCACACCAGTCTACATCCACACTATCAGTTTCATTACCATAGCTATCGATGCCACTCCTCCACAGCAATTCAAATCCACAAAATCAGTCCACATTTCGATACTCAAATCCAAAAAAGCCAAAATATTCTGCGCTACTGCACCGATTACCCAAAAAAGCCAAACTTAAGCTCACCACACCAGTCTACATCCACACTATCAGTTTCATTACCATAGCTATCGATGCCACTCCTCCACAGCAATTCAAATCCACAAAATCAGTCCACATTTCGATACTCAAATCCAAAAAAGCCAAAATATTCTGCGCTACTGCACCGATTACCCAAAAAAGCCAAACTTAAGCTCACCACACCAGTCTACATCCACACTATCAGTTTCATTACCATAGCTATCGATGCCACTCCTCCACAGCAATTCAAATCCACAAAATCAGTCCACATTTCGATACTCAAATCCAAAAAAGCCAAAATATTCTGCGCTACTGCACCGATTACCCAAAAAAGCCAAACTTAAGCTCACCACACCAGTCTACATCCACACTATCAGTTTCATTACCATAGCTATCGATGCCACTCCTCCACAGCAATTCAAATCCACAAAATCAGTCCACATTTCGATACTCAAATCCAAAAAAGCCAAAATATTCTGCGCTACTGCACCGATTACCCAAAAAAGCCAAACTTAAGCTCACCACACCAGTCTACATCCACACTATCAGTTTCATTACCATAGCTATCGATGCCACTCCTCCACAGCAATTCAAATCCACAAAATCAGTCCACATTTCGATACTCAAATCCAAAAAAGCCAAAATATTCTGCGCTACTGCACCGATTACCCAAAAAAGCCAAACTTAAGCTCACCACACCAGTCTACATCCACACTATCAGTTTCATTACCATGGCTACAGCTATCGATGCCACTCCTCCACAGCAATTCAAATCCACAAAATCAGTCCACATTTCGATACTCAAATCCAAAAAAGCCAAAATATTCTGCGCTACTGCACCGATTACCCAAAAAAGCCAAACTTAAGCTCACCACACCAGTCTACATCCACACTATCAGTTTCATTACCATAGCTATCGATGCCACTCCTCCACAGCAATTCAAATCCACAAAATCAGTCCACATTTCGATACTCAAATCCAAAAAAGCCAAAATATTCTGCGCTACTGCACCGATTACCCAAAAAAGCCAAACTTAAGCTCACCACACCAGTCTACATCCACACTATCAGTTTCATTACCATGGCTACAGCTATCGATGCCACTCCTCCACAGCAATTCAAATCCACAAAATCAGTCCACATTTCGATACTCAAATCCAAAAAAGCCAAAATATTCTGCGCTACTGCACCGATTACCCAAAAAAGCCAAACTTAAGCTCACCACACCAGTCTACATCCACACTATCAGTTTCATTACCATGGCTACAGCTATCGAT
Source organism: Prostheceraeus crozeri (assembly GCA_907163375.1). Classification (NCBI taxonomy): domain Eukaryota; kingdom Metazoa; phylum Platyhelminthes; order Polycladida; family Euryleptidae; genus Prostheceraeus; species Prostheceraeus crozeri. Next base: position 84,039 of record CAJQUW010005934.1, on the reverse strand, counting down.
GCCACTCCTCCACAGCAATTCAAATCCACAAAATCAGTCCACATTTCGATACTCAAATCCAAAAAAGCCAAAATATTCTGCGCTACTGCACCGATTACCCAAAAAAGCCAAACTTAAGCTCACCACACCAGTCTACATCCACACTATCAGTTTCATTACCATAGCTATCGATGCCACTCCTCCACAGCAATTCAAATCCACAAAATCAGTCCACATTTCGATACTCAAATCCAAAAAAGCCAAAATATTCTGCGCTACTGCACCGATTACCCAAAAAAGCCAAACTTAAGCTCACCACACCAGTCTACATCCACACTATCAGTTTCATTACCATAGCTATCGATGCCACTCCTCCACAGCAATTCAAATCCACAAAATCAGTCCACATTTCGATACTCAAATCCAAAAAAGCCAAAATATTCTGCGCTACTGCACCGATTACCCAAAAAAGCCAAACTTAAGCTCACCACACCAGTCTACATCCACACTATCAGTTTCATTACCATGGCTACAGCTATCGATGCCACTCCTCCACAGCAATTCAAATCCACAAAATCAGTCCACATTTCGATACTCAAATCCAAAAAAGCCAAAATATTCTGCGCTACTGCACCGATTACCCAAAAAAGCCAAACTTAAGCTCACCACACCAGTCTACATCCACACTATCAGTTTCATTACCATGGCTACAGCTATCGATGCCACTCCTCGACAGCAATTCAAATCCACAAAATCAGTCCACATTTCGATACTCAAATCCAAAAAAGCCAAAATATTCTGCGCTACTGCACCGATTACCCAAAAAAGCCAAACTTAAGCTCACCACACCAGTCTACATCCACACTATCAGTTTCATTACCATAGCTATCGATGCCACTCCTCCACAGCAATTCAAATCCACAAAATCAGTCCACATTTCGATACTCAAATCCAAAAAAGCCAAAATATTCTGCGCTACTGCACCGATTACCCAAAAAAGCCAAACTTAAGCTCACCACACCAGTCTACATCCACACTATCAGTTTCATTACCATAGCTATCGATGCCACTCCTCCACAGCAATTCAAATCCACAAAATCAGTCCACATTTCGATACTCAAATCCAAAAAAGCCAAAATATTCTGCGCTACTGCACCGATTACCCAAAAAAGCCAAACTTAAGCTCACCACACCAGTCTACATCCACACTATCAGTTTCATTACCATAGCTATCGATGCCACTCCTCCACAGCAATTCAAATCCACAAAATCAGTCCACATTTCGATACTCAAATCCAAAAAAGCCAAAATATTCTGCGCTACTGCACCGATTACCCAAAAAAGCCAAACTTAAGCTCACCACACCAGTCTACATCCACACTATCAGTTTCATTACCATAGCTATCGATGCCACTCCTCCACAGCAATTCAAATCCACAAAATCAGTCCACATTTCGATACTCAAATCCAAAAAAGCCAAAATATTCTGCGCTACTGCACCGATTACCCAAAAAAGCCAAACTTAAGCTCACCACACCAGTCTACATCCACACTATCAGTTTCATTACCATAGCTATCGATGCCACTCCTCCACAGCAATTCAAATCCACAAAATCAGTCCACATTTCGATACTCAAATCCAAAAAAGCCAAAATATTCTGCGCTACTGCACCGATTACCCAAAAAAGCCAAACTTAAGCTCACCACACCAGTCTACATCCACACTATCAGTTTCATTACCATGGCTACAGCTATCGATGCCACTCCTCCACAGCAATTCAAATCCACAAAATCAGTCCACATTTCGATACTCAAATCCAAAAAAGCCAAAATATTCTGCGCTACTGCACCGATTACCCAAAAAAGCCAAACTTAAGCTCACCACACCAGTCTACATCCACACTATCAGTTTCATTACCATAGCTATCGATGCCACTCCTCCACAGCAATTCAAATCCACAAAATCAGTCCACATTTCGATACTCAAATCCAAAAAAGCCAAAATATTCTGCGCTACTGCACCGATTACCCAAAAAAGCCAAACTTAAGCTCACCACACCAGTCTACATCCACACTATCAGTTTCATTACCATAGCTATCGATGCCACTCCTCCACAGCAATTCAAATCCACAAAATCAGTCCACATTTCGATACTCAAATCCAAAAAAGCCAAAATATTCTGCGCTACTGCACCGATTACCCAAAAAAGCCAAACTTAAGCTCACCACACCAGTCTACATCCACACTATCAGTTTCATTACCATAGCTATCGATGCCACTCCTCCACAGCAATTCAAATCCACAAAATCAGTCCACATTTCGATACTCAAATCCAAAAAAGCCAAAATATTCTGCGCTACTGCACCGATTACCCAAAAAAGCCAAACTTAAGCTCACCACACCAGTCTACATCCACACTATCAGTTTCATTACCATAGCTACAGCCATCGATGCCACTCCTCCACAGCAATTCAAATCCACAAAATCAGTCCACATTTCGATACTCAAATCCAAAAAAGCCAAAATATTCTGCGCTACTGCACCGATTACCCAAAAAAGCCAAACTTAAGCTCACCACACCAGTCTACATCCACACTATCAGTTTCATTACCATGGCTACAGCTATCGATGCCACTCCTCCACAGCAATTCAAATCCACAAAATCAGTCCACATTTCGATACTCAAATCCAAAAAAGCCAAAATATTCTGCGCTACTGCACCGATTACCCAAAAAAGCCAAACTTAAGCTCACCACACCAGTCTACATCCACACTATCAGTTTCATTACCATAGCTATCGATGCCACTCCTCCACAGCAATTCAAATCCACAAAATCAGTCCACATTTCGATACTCAAATCCAAAAAAGCCAAAATATTCTGCGCTACTGCACCGATTACCCAAAAAAGCCAAACTTAAGCTCACCACACCAGTCTACATCCACACTATCAGTTTCATTACCATAGCTATCGATGCCACTCCTCCACAGCAATTCAAATCCACAAAATCAGTCCACATTTCGATACTCAAATCCAAAAAAGCCAAAATATTCTGCGCTACTGCACCGATTACCCAAAAAAGCCAAACTTAAGCTCACCACACCAGTCTACATCCACACTATCAGTTTCATTACCATAGCTATCGATGCCACTCCTCCACAGCAATTCAAATCCACAAAATCAGTCCACATTTCGATACTCAAATCCAAAAAAGCCAAAATATTCTGCGCTACTGCACCGATTACCCAAAAAAGCCAAACTTAAGCTCACCACACCAGTCTACATCCACACTATCAGTTTCATTACCATAGCTATCGATGCCACTCCTCCACAGCAATTCAAATCCACAAAATCAGTCCACATTTCGATACTCAAATCCAAAAAAGCCAAAATATTCTGCGCTACTGCACCGATTACCCAAAAAAGCCAAACTTAAGCTCACCACACCAGTCTACATCCACACTATCAGTTTCATTACCATGGCTACAGCTATCGATGCCACTCCTCCACAGCAATTCAAATCCACAAAATCAGTCCACATTTCGATACTCAAATCCAAAAAAGCCAAAATATTCTGCGCTACTGCACCGATTACCCAAAAAAGCCAAACTTAAGCTCACCACACCAGTCTACATCCACACTATCAGTTTCATTACCATAGCTATCGATGCCACTCCTCCACAGCAATTCAAATCCACAAAATCAGTCCACATTTCGATACTCAAATCCAAAAAAGCCAAAATATTCTGCGCTACTGCACCGATTACCCAAAAAAGCCAAACTTAAGCTCACCACACCAGTCTACATCCACACTATCAGTTTCATTACCATAGCTATCGATGCCACTCCTCCACAGCAATTCAAATCCACAAAATCAGTCCACATTTCGATACTCAAATCCAAAAAAGCCAAAATATTCTGCGCTACTGCACCGATTACCCAAAAAAGCCAAACTTAAGCTCACCACACCAGTCTACATCCACACTATCAGTTTCATTACCATAGCTATCGATGCCACTCCTCCACAGCAATTCAAATCCACAAAATCAGTCCACATTTCGATACTCAAATCCAAAAAAGCCAAAATATTCTGCGCTACTGCACCGATTACCCAAAAAAGCCAAACTTAAGCTCACCACACCAGTCTACATCCACACTATCAGTTTCATTACCATAGCTATCGATGCCACTCCTCCACAGCAATTCAAATCCACAAAATCAGTCCACATTTCGATACTCAAATCCAAAAAAGCCAAAATATTCTGCGCTACTGCACCGATTACCCAAAAAAGCCAAACTTAAGCTCACCACACCAGTCTACATCCACACTATCAGTTTCATTACCATAGCTATCGATGCCACTCCTCCACAGCAATTCAAATCCACAAAATCAGTCCACATTTCGATACTCAAATCCAAAAAAGCCAAAATATTCTGCGCTACTGCACCGATTACCCAAAAAAGCCAAACTTAAGCTCACCACACCAGTCTACATCCACACTATCAGTTTCATTACCATAGCTATCGATGCCACTCCTCCACAGCAATTCAAATCCACAAAATCAGTCCACATTTCGATACTCAAATCCAAAAAAGCCAAAATATTCTGCGCTACTGCACCGATTACCCAAAAAAGCCAAACTTAAGCTCACCACACCAGTCTACATCCACACTATCAGTTTCATTACCATGGCTACAGCTATCGATGCCACTCCTCCACAGCAATTCAAATCCACAAAATCAGTCCACATTTCGATACTCAAATCCAAAAAAGCCAAAATATTCTGCGCTACTGCACCGATTACCCAAAAAAGCCAAACTTAAGCTCACCACACCAGTCTACATCCACACTATCAGTTTCATTACCATAGCTATCGATGCCACTCCTCCACAGCAATTCAAATCCACAAAATCAGTCCACATTTCGATACTCAAATCCAAAAAAGCCAAAATATTCTGCGCTACTGCACCGATTACCCAAAAAAGCCAAACTTAAGCTCACCACACCAGTCTACATCCACACTATCAGTTTCATTACCATGGCTACAGCTATCGATGCCACTCCTCCACAGCAATTCAAATCCACAAAATCAGTCCACATTTCGATACTCAAATCCAAAAAAGCCAAAATATTCTGCGCTACTGCACCGATTACCCAAAAAAGCCAAACTTAAGCTCACCACACCAGTCTACATCCACACTATCAGTTTCATTACCATAGCTATCGATGCCACTCCTCCACAGCAATTCAAATCCACAAAATCAGTCCACATTTCGATACTCAAATCCAAAAAAGCCAAAATATTCTGCGCTACTGCACCGATTACCCAAAAAAGCCAAACTTAAGCTCACCACACCAGTCTACATCCACACTATCAGTTTCATTACCATAGCTATCGATGCCACTCCTCCACAGCAATTCAAATCCACAAAATCAGTCCACATTTCGATACTCAAATCCAAAAAAGCCAAAATATTCTGCGCTACTGCACCGATTACCCAAAAAAGCCAAACTTAAGCTCACCACACCAGTCTACATCCACACTATCAGTTTCATTACCATAGCTAACTGATGCCACTCCTCTACAGCAATTCAAATCCACAAAATCAGTCCACATTTCGATACTCAAATCCAAAAAAGCCAAAATATTCTGCGCTACTGCACCGATTACCCAAAAAAGCCAAACTTAAGCTCACCACACCAGTCTACATCCACACTATCAGTTTCATTACCATAGCTATCGATGCCACTCCTCCACAGCAATTCAAATCCACAAAATCAGTCCACATTTCGATACTCAAATCCAAAAAAGCCAAAATATTCTGCGCTACTGCACCGATTACCCAAAAAAGCCAAACTTAAGCTCACCACACCAGTCTACATCCACACTATCAGTTTCATTACCATAGCTATCGATGCCACTCCTCCACAGCAATTCAAATCCACAAAATCAGTCCACATTTCGATACTCAAATCCAAAAAGGCCAAAATATTCTGCGCTACTGCACCGATTACCCAAAAAAGCCAAACTTAAGCTTACCACACCAGTCTACATCCACACTATCAGTTTCATTACCATAGCTATCGATGCCACTCCTCTACAGCAATTCAAATCCACAAAATCAGTCCACATTTCGATACTCAAATCCAAAAAAGCCAAAATATTCTGCGCTACTGCACCGATTATCCAAAAAAGCCAAACTTAAGCTCACCACACCAGTCTACATCCACACTATCAGTTTCATTATTATTGCTGGAGATTTCCTAAGATGATTGGAATTACTGTCTTATATCTTCTCTTTAGCTAGTGAATTTTGGTAGTTTGATTGTGTCCGTCTGAGTTTGGTTATCAAAATCCCGACTTTGATGATAGAATTGATCCCTTTTTTTGAAATGAGGATCCTGAGATCACTTCCTGGATAGCAACCCTGCTTGCTTAGACGAATTTTTTGAATATCTTTTAATCCAAGCAATCATGGCCACCAGATTTTTAGTAGGCCTATTTTACTTTTTGCGTATTATACAGCTTTTGACAGAAGGATAATAAATTTGGCACAATACTTTCTTCGTGAGTTTTTTTTAAATTTGAATGTCTGCATCATCTTGGCTGATTTCGCTATATATTCAGTTCTAATTTATTTTGCGGCATCAATTCTTGGTGAAATATGGGTTGATTTTTTTTACTATAGAGCCAAAATAAATAACATCACGACAAAAAGAACACATCGAGCCAAAACTTCTGCGCAAAACGCGGAAAACGCAGTAGAGCGAAACTTAAGCTCTACAGTACCTCACTCACCTTCAAGTGACATTTTAACTTTTCAAACACACATTGCGTTTTTCGCAAAGATGCGCAGAAGTTGTGGCTCGATGTGTGTTTGAAAAGTTGAAATGTCGCTGAATAGGCCATATTTTCGAACTTGTGAATGCTATGTTATACAGAGTATTGTGTGGATTTTGATGAAACTCTACTTGAAGGTGAGTGAGGTACTGTAGAGGTTAAGTTTGGCTCCATTGCGTTTTCCGCAAAGATGAGCAGAAGTTGTGGCTCGATGTGTTCTTTTTTGTCGTGATGTTATTTGTTTTGGCTCTATAGTAAAAAGTCATTAACCGAAATAAGTTGAATTGACATAAAGGAGTCATCCTATCCACATAGAGATATTCACAAATGCGAAATCCTTGAATTTGAAATTATCTGCTTATTATGTGTGCATGTTTGAAATTTCAAATACATTTTTTAATTTTGATTTTTTACTTTTATTTCTGCATCTGATGATCAATTATTGAATTTTTCAGAATCATGTTGCTTTTAGCCTCAGTGTCTCGATAAAAGTCACCGAATTGGATTACTTATTTCACCTGCAGAAACTAAAAATTAAAATGTGTGATCTTAGTGATATTTGATTTGAACTAAACCTTCAATTATTTGACCTTTCACCTCATCTAATACAATTATGCAATCTCAGAGCGATTAGTAATCATCGTTTTATTAACCATCTTAATCAGATCTTACGATTAGTGCATGATTTATTAGTTTTTGTTGTCATTTTTCATTTCAAATAGTGATCTAATGGAAATTGACGCTATAAACAGCATCTGTTAAAAACGGACGGTTTTTGACCTTTTACCTTCACCTCCGCCCAGGGATGACTTTAGAAATAAAACTGATGCTGTTTTTCTGAATCCCCTTTCAATGCCTTTTCGATTGATGTGTGGTTCGGCAGAATTGGTTTGGGAGATCAGGAAGGGGTGAGAATTTCCCCCTCAGAGCTGTATCTTGCTTTCTAGGGAAGGTACCACTACTTTATCCCAACGCTCAAGTAAAACTTCTCAGTGGTGTTGCACTATCACTCGTACTCAGTGACATAAGTCTGTTTTAAATCCATTGTGACGAAGTTTGGCGAAATTTGATGAATTTGGAAAATGTGAGGGGAGGAGGAGAAGAGAAGTACCTAATATTTTTTCATTCACTAAGAGTTTTATAGACCCCAACTTACAAATTTAGTCCATTCTAAATTCTTATATCATAGCGAGAACCAGAAGATGATGCTATTTAAAATGAGCCCCATTTCATGCACAAAATTATACATCAATTATTCATAATAAAAAGATGTTAAAGATTAAATTCGATGTTCATGACTCGGAATGATAACTCATTAGTTTCACTTTCAACAGGTGGGAATGAAGGAAACTGCTTTGATCTCCGACACCCACAATCGAATTGTTAACAAACACTGAACGCGCGCTTGACCATAGTATTATCACTGGGTGTCAAGTTGTCAGATTTCTATGATTCGAATGTCGGGCTGTAAGAGAGTCTGGTAAATGCAGCCTGTGTGGAAAGCGGCACGTCAATCTCTCTCGCACCAGAATGACTGGCGCCAAAATTGTTGACGCTGTCCTTTCTCTATTAATGAAATACCGAAGTTGCTACCATAGAGGACAATAGCATAGATATCTGATCTCTATGGTTGCTACAGCTTGTCTAGTGTTACCCTAAGCAAAAATGATGGCAATGATCGCTGGCCCCAGACGAGGGATTGTCGGCAGACTCAACAGCACCTGTTGACAAACGATAGCATTATTCACACAGTCTAGACTTGTCAGATGCCGGCTGCCGCTGCTATGAACCTTGCCCGATAAATGGATCAAAAAGATTTCGCAGTCATTGAGAAGAAAAGTCAAACCACAGAATTTCACGCACATTCGCCTCACACGCAGAATAATCAAATTGATTGATCAATAAGGTTTTTAATCCCGGGATTAGCTAACCAGTATTCCGGGATTCGCTAACATCTGTTTTTCGGCAGTTAAGCTGTATGAAGATGAAGTAACAATGAAGATAAACGTATTTCATTGTTGCAAATTGCAATACTATTATATTTGAAACTTCCTTTTTCATTATAATATTAGACTTAAACTATCAAGAATACAACAGACACGATAGTCTTATAATTACATATAAGTGTGCATTACTCATTCATACATTTGATCATATACTAGAAATAATTTTAGCGTATGTTTGTGGCCAAAAATTTACTTCCATTGATATTGATCAACAAATTAAACTGTTCAGGCAGCCGAGAGAAAGAAAAAGCATTATGCATGACAAGCGTATTAATATTTAATGAATTTTTAAAGCGATTATTACAGAATATCGATCTTTTACCAGACGTCACAAAAGTAGCGGTATTTGCATTTCGATTTGAAAATCACGTACCACAGTTTCAACATTATGACTTGGAAAAGCACTGAAATAAGAGAAGCTATGAAATATTCTTCAAAATAAATTCATCATGAAAGTGAGGATGCGACACACTGCCTTTGCTTTCACAGACATATACTTCATAAGTCTAGTTCAAATGTGGTCAGTGACTGAAAAGGACAGATTAAGCCTGATTAATAACGAAATAAACTAGTAGCGTGTACATCTCGGGATCATTGTAGTCCGTGAAGATAATGCCGTGGTCCGGATCCGGATCGTGGTTCGGAGTTTGGGAACCTCTGCTCTATAGAATGTTTAGAGGAAGACAACTGCTTTCTAATGGACCTCTTTTTGTAGATTTTACTTCGGATAATTTATGATCGCCAGTGACGAACTAGAGTGGGCAACTTGATACTTTATTAGCTTATTAGGTTGCTGGACCTACACAACAGTTAGCCTATTACTTAGCATTCACAACGCATTTGCTACTGATTTCACATCACTTTCTGGCTATCGTAGAATTGCTTTCCCACTAATGACATGAAAGCTAAGCTTTCTCTTCTCATCACATTAGGCTCAGCAGTAAAGCATCAATCCATACTTTTCCTGCAAACTCTGTAGACCAAGAATAAGCATTTATATCAGTATTTAGCAGAACATCTGAAATAATCCGAATCTGTGAGACATACATGCTTTCTATAACGTCCATCAACCATGACATGAAAAATATAGAACGTATTTGAACAGGATTAGAAACCTACTCCTACTTCGGTTTTCCCACATCGGTTCCCCCTCCGAAAATATGAGAGTAGAAAAGCCAAAATCTCCAAATTGCTGACTTCATAGAATTTTGCATCATATGCATAGACAGTAGAGTTGATGACCACTCACATCCTGCAGCAAGTAGTTTTACAGACATCATTCCTTGCTCCTGTCCCCAAATCGGACGGACAGAAACGAAGACACGAATATTAGCAAGGTCGAGTAAATAAATAAATTTGGAAATTCAGACAATTTTCCCAAATCTCAACTTGTTTGAATTACTGTGGAGGAGTGGCATCACAGTCACACATAGTTAATACTGATGGCAGCAGAAAACAAAGTCACTCATGTGCAGGGAGAAAACAAAGTCAGGAAAACCAGTTGATATGTAAGTCATGACATGAAGTGATCAGGAGTTGGACGCATGTTAGAAGGCACTCACTTACAACACCCCATAGAAAACGCCATGGAGTGAAAAAAGCAAAACATCAACCACAACAGAGAGGAAGTATTCATCATCATCATACATCGCCAGACGGAGGAGGAGAAAGTTTCTGTCTCTTGGGTGGAGGTAGATGAGTGTCTGGATGGCCGTACGGTAATGAGTGATTAGGACTCATCCAGCATCGCTTGTCTTCCCAAGCTGAGAGACCTCGATTCCTAAACGTCGTTGTTCTGACTTGATGCGACTGTGATTTTAAAATGGTCATTTCTACTTTTTTTAATTTTAAGAGAATCTAAGGCATCTTGATAGTCCCTATGTGTCATTTTTCTAACGATTGACTTCGAGAAGCCTTTCGCCCGTTAAATAGAAAGCTCTGAGGATTTTAGCTTCATGGAGTACATCTTGGGGCGAAGCAAGATCATCTCCTCTATCTGTTTGGCGGCACACTCATCCTTGAAGCAGCCAAGCTTCGCTTTATTTGAGGTAGAGTAAAGCGGATGGTCAGTGGGATAGTTGGAACTATGAAACGTGGGTGCTAAATATTTTAAAATGTCTTCCTGCTTGACTTGGCTAGTGGTTGTCAAAGCTAGGAAGAAGCTGTCTGTATCGCCTCCTACTAATTCCACATGTTGGATCAATGGACACGTTTCAAAAGTGTGGTAAAATAACTTGTACATTTCTAACTTGGAGTGATCCAAGACAGTTTGACCGACATAAATGGGCTTGCAAAGTTATACTTTAGATTTTAACATTTTAAAACCAGTGATGTCTTCGGAAATGACATCATGGTGGCAAAACAACGGCGAGCGACATAACTTGATACTCGTTTCCGGATCAGTCACGATACGATAGTCCATGCGCTTTCTTACATCCTCCATGGTTTTACCAAAGAGGGCATTATTCTTAAACTTAAAGAAGTCCTTTTCGAAAGGATTCTTGGATTCAGCCCGTTTCTTACTATTAAATTCTATGTAAGGTTTTAGAAATGGCTTCTGCCTAAACTGGATAGCGCGATGGACTTTGTCAAGTTGCATCCCCATACCTAGATAGAATATGAGGATGGAATAGTGCACGATGTAATGCTGCTTGTTCAATTGGGTGAGCAACAACTTCCTAGTGGGTTTGTAGTGTCAGTCATTTTCTGCCTCATATTTCTTATTGTGTTCTTCTATAAGGGGAGAGAACATATCTGGACTGACTATGCCAGATTCGGGTGCGAGAGGAAAATCAACTGTCTTATTCTTAATACAGTTTGGATAGATGAGGTCGACTTCAAATAAATAACCTATGTCGGCCTCATCTCCAAGTGCCATGATGTGTGCTGGATTGGAGAAGTGTTCAATGTCATGGGGCTCTACCCATTGGAAGTCAGACTGTGGCAAAGGCTTGGAGAGTGCACTCCCATACAAATTATTTTGGTCTATGTACATTAAATGTGTGGTCGATCCTATGTCTTGGGTGCTGTTGACAGCATGTTTGTTGACAAATGTCAAGCCACCCCTAATACCACGTTCAAATAATGTGTACATTTCTGCATCTTGTAGTAAATGAATGCTCTCTTTCGTCATCTTGAAGGCTGACTGATAGAACAGACCCGGCAGACTAACAAAATGGACGGGGTCTAAGGCGTCCTGTTCTAATGTGACTTTCCTAAAAGTCTCAAACACGTCAGCGAACAGATAGACGTCTAATTTTAAGTAGACAAGCATGTAGTCACCAAACGTGCAACACCTAAATTTTAACCATGCTTGCTCTGCATGCCTATAATCATCCAGCGAACAGTCCTCACCTGTCAAATCATTTTTAAATTTATCGATGAATGGAAGGGATGTCTCCTTCAATGTGTCCATTGAAGTAAAATAACTATCAGGAAACACCCCTTTCCGTCGCATCAGACTGTCACTTATGTGTGGATAGTCTTTCTTTAAATGTTGAGTGAAGGGAAGTGCTTCTAAATTGCTAGCCAACGCGGCTAAGGAAGAAGACATAAATTGAAATCTGTCTAGAAACTTTATGTCATAGAAGACAGGCTTCCCCTCCTTCGTCTTATCGACTTGGACTTTAGCAGTGATGCACATAAATTTTTCCTTACTTTGTGCAATCACTTTGTATGACCAGGATTTCATTTTACCGAATCCATGGCGAATGATGATGTGAACATCATAACATTTAAAGTTGTGAAAGATGACGGGGAGCGTTCGCCGTTTAAGCCTAAGTTTCATATTGCATTTACTGCATAAGGCAGACCTAAATTTACCACTGAGATGGCAATGGTCCCTCACTTTCTTGTGTTGCTGATCATCAAAGGATGAACAGCAGCGGGGACATTCCGTGGTCCTATCAAATTTGATTTTATCGGCTTCTGTGAAGCACATGGGTTTCCTAGTCAGCTCCGTTTCATACCGTTGATGAAAACGGGCTTTCCTATCTAAAAGTTGAGGAAGTTTTCAACGCACTCCTCGCCTTGCGACACATGCATTTTATTTTGATTCCTATAATATGGATGCCAAACTTCATAGCAGGCAATGGCTGCTGGCTCATGACTTGGGTCTTCTTGTTCAATGTAACATTCAATGTCCGCCTAGATGGTACATATGGGACTGAGCTCATTGCCGTTTTCTTCAAACCTATAAAATTTATCTTTGAGCATGACTTCCATTTGAAGTTTACCCCGAGAGCACCACTCGTAATGCTATTCAAAAAATGGTTTTGACCTAAAGCGTCGTGTGCAGCGATCACACTAATAATGTTTGTTATCATAACTTTGTTGGTGGTGATACAATCTAGAAATTTTGGGAATGCCACAATAATGCCATTCTAGGTGGTTGTCGCTATACACTAGGAGGAGATTGACAACCCGGTCGAAGTTACTTTGGCGATTATTATACCTAACGCCCTTCAGACCTTTTTCCCAGAGATGGACGACGATCTTAATGTTATTCAATTTTTCAAATTGGGCGATGCCTCTAAAATCTAATGTGTTGACATCTAACCCGTCAAACTTAAGCTCATCCTCCCATTCACAATACTTGGTGATTCGTTCACGATTTATACCTATGTCATTATAGTGAAGAATAGAGAGGACGGCATACTTGAAACACTGGGACTGACACTCTACATTGATGACAGCCTTTTTGCTAGCCAGTGCTTTGGGGAGTAAATTTTCTAAAAGATTAATTTTAATGTCTACCTTCTCTATCCCATCAAACACCAGACCGCTGTCTCTTTCATTAAATTTATTTAAGTTGCTGACGAGAAAGGTCGCATGTCTCTCTATCCACTCGTTTACATCACCTATGAGATCAGCAGCACAGGAGGCTATCCTAATGGTCACAGTGGACTCTACTTCTCCCGTGCTACTGTCTACCTTATTGAAACGAGCAGTGAGATAGAACATGCCCTTAAGTAAAAATCTATCTAAACTCGCCAACATTTGATGAATTAAGCCCATATTATTCATCAAGAACAGATGAATGTCTTGCACAGCTTCAGAGCTTTCTAACTCATAGTCGCGAACGAGCCTCTCAAGGGAAAACTTGCTCAGCCTTAGAGTGACGTTATTGTCAGTGTAAAGCTCAGTGGGATGAGTGTGACAGAGTGTGTGCGAAGAAAGAGCAAACTCTGTAGGAAAGGTCTTCTGACACGAAGAACAGGAAAAGCCGACGTCCGATGAAGGATGCTTCCTACCTGTTGTTGTCGGTGGTTGCCTCACACTGCCACAGGAACCGCCTTCGATGTGGACTCGCAAGTTGGTGCTGTTGTAGAAGGTGCGTCCACAACCTTCACACTTGGGTCGTTGAGGGATCGGTCGGCGCTTTCCTCCCCTGCAGGCATGGCCAGCGGTGTGACGTCTCAAACTATAGGCTGAGGCGAAGACCCTGTCACACCGCTGGCATCGAAAGTCCTCCTTCTCTTCGACTTCCATCTCCCTCTCCTCTCCCACTATCTCCAACTCCTCCTGCTCCAACAATCTCTCCACCGACTTGACGGAGAGGAGAGGGAGTTCGACCGCTGCTGCAGGTGGTGGCGATGCTGGGATGATGATGGGATGGGAGGGAACGTCGCCATCCAGGAGATAGGCCACCAGATCTGTTGAGAAAAAGAGTAAAGAGATTAGTAACATGATCAACATTTCAAGTTTGAAGTCTTATCCCCTTTTCCCAATCACGGATACTTACCATCTAAGGAATGTAACTCCGGCAGCAAGGATGGACGCGGAGGAGGTAGGAGAGGACGCGAGCCGAGGGTGGAAGGGTCCTGGGCTTGGTGTCGGAGGGACGTGTTGACGAGGAGTAGGGACTGGTGCAGGGAGCGGAGGAGTCGGTGGAGGTGGGGCGATGACAATGCCCGAGCTCGAGAGAGGGGTCGCACCTTGGGCGGAGGTAGATGGGCGGGAAGGTAGGGCCGGAAATTCCTCGCGGTATTTCCTCCTCGCCGCTTCTTCCCACTTCTTCATCTTCGCCATGTCTGTAGAGAGGAAAGAGAGATTAGATAATGAGACAAGGATGACGCAGAGGATCTGAAACAGTCTAAACATGAGATGTTAAAGATACTTACACTTGCCAAGCCGGTCATAGGCTTTCCCGATTATTCCTTGGGGGACGGGTTCCCCATTACGAATACATTCATGTACTGAAAAAGAATGACAGCAAAGATGAGCAGAGGTAAAATTTGGATTCGGTTTAGACATGAACAAAATAAGGGAGGGCTCTTGATTTTAATTGGGATGTCTACCCTAATGATGTTAGTAATAGAGTGAGTCAACCTTGATACAAATACTTACATTGCTGGATGGTGGCCTTCTCCATCTCAGCAGATACGCGAGAATTTTCAATTTTTGCAAATTCCTTTTTTGCTCGGTTACAGACAGCAGATTACACGGTAGTACGTTAGTAGATTTCAATCACTGAAAAGGAAAATGAGAATCGTTTCATTTGCCTAGTCAACGTTTATCATGAGAACAATCATTGAAGTGACATCTATTGAATTACATTTCCCTCTACTCCATATCATAAAGACTAACCTTTGTCGAATGGCTGAAGTACTCTTACCTGGCGAGAGAAAGCATCACGTTGAGTATGAAGTCGAACACCCAACGTGAGCAACGGATCAGAGGTTTCGGTCAAACAAACGACGAACAACCCGTGCAACGTAATCCCTCTACGACAGTACCCGCCGTCCCGAAGGAACGCTCGAGCAAAGGAGGTATTACAGCGATGATATGTTTTATGAGCAGAAGTGAATCTCTTGATAGAAAGAGACTATTCAACTTGATAGCAAGTCAAAACAACCTGATAGCAGAAGCTCACCGACA
The DNA here is from genome assembly GCA_907163375.1 of Prostheceraeus crozeri. NCBI lineage: Eukaryota > Metazoa > Platyhelminthes > Polycladida > Euryleptidae > Prostheceraeus > Prostheceraeus crozeri. The sequence continues at coordinate 68,333 of CAJQUW010005934.1, read as the reverse complement.
CTCACTTTGTGATAAATGTGAAGAGCAGAGCTGGTATACTGCCTTTTATAAGATTTTCCTAAGCAGTGAATGGATGAGACCTCTCGTCTAATCACAGACGAGCTAGAGTTCCCGATGTGCGCACGCACATTTGTAACGCGTTATTGAAATCGTGTTAGGCAAAACTGTTGTTTAGCAATAGACTCAACCATGGCACCTGAAGTCAATACAGTGAAACATGATGATTGCACGATTCGTTTTCATCAAGAGTGCCTCGGAGGCTTAATACAAGATTACATCCTTGAGTTTCAAAGGGAGGAGATAGAATTGGAAGCATGTTTAGACTACACACGAGAAATATTTACGGAGTTGATATCTTATTTCAAAGACAGTCTCATCAAGGCTCACTTAATTGCAAATGTCAATTACATTCATTTTCCACAAGGTGAAGAAGCGGAAAGTGTTGACTTACAATTTCGTTCCTACGGACAAGAAGATGTTACTGATGCTTCTGAGTTTTATACACGACATCTGCGGAGGATTATTTCTCGGATAGACAATTTTCATGGTTACGGCGATCATTTGCTTCTGAATAAAATAAACCACATTGTCATTGCTATTAGTAAAACGGGTTTCAATGATGCTAAATCAAAGACCAAATAAAGTATTTTTCATGACACTTGTGTTGTGCTAAACTTTCTAATGCTGTTGTGTGTTCAGTCAGTCATAAAATTTCAATGATCAAACTTTACTTTCACAAACGTGTGTTGTGGTAAGAAGTACTTGACGACACTAACGCTTGCACTTTATGACATTTGTGTTTCATAAAACGCCATGATCAAACTTTCTAACTATACATCAACCTGTGTAGCAGTAAAACTTTTACAAACCATGACACACTTTCTGACGACACTCACGAATAAACGTCATGATCAAACTTTATTTTCTCAAACGTGTGTCACAGTAAAACTACTTGACTACACTAACTTTGCAAACCATGATACACTTTCTGACTAGACTTACGAATACAACTTCAATGATCAAACTTTATTTTCTCAAACGTGTGTCACAGTAAAACTACTTGACTACACTAACTTTGCAAACCATGATACACTTTCTGACTAGACTTACGAATACAACTTCAATGATCAAACTTTATTTTCTCTAACGTGTGTCACAGTAGAACTATTTGACTACACTAACTTTGCAAACCATGATACACTTTCTGACTAGACTTACAAATACAACTTCAATGATCAAACTTTATTTTCTCAAACGTGTGTCACAGTAAAACTATTTGACTACACTAACTTTGCAAACCATGATGCACTTTCTGACTAGACTTACGAATACAACTTCAATGATCAAACTTTATTTTCTCAGACGTGTGTCACAGTAGAACTATTTGACTACACTAACTTTGCAAACCATGATACACTTTCTGACTAGACTTACGAATACAACTTCAATGATCAAACTTTCTAACTATACATCAACCTGTGTTGCAGTAAAACTTTTGTACAACATGATAAAGTTTCTGACTAGACTTACGAATAAACGTCATGATCAAACTTTCTAACTATACATCAACCTGCGTTGCAGTAAGACCTTTGTACAACATGATGAAGTTTCTGACTAGACTTACGAATAAAACTTCAATGATCAAACTTTACTTTTACAAATGTGTGTCACAGTAAACTATTTGACTAAACTTTGCTTTTGCAAACCATGATACACTTTCTGACGACACTGACAAGAGCTTGTTCACTAGCGAAGAGAGAAGTCTGTGATGTGTTGCGTGTGGCGCATGAATGTCCTCCCGTTTCATCCCTACATCATTTCGTCTCCGTGATAGAGACAGTTCTTAAAAGAACTGATGGTTCATTCTCGCATGGTTGGTCAACTGTCGGGAGACAAGTGCAATGGAGATTTTATGAGGTAACCTGTGGCAGATAGCTATATGTCGCCCTGGCGGTCAGAGTACAACGTTGAGACGAAAGACAACCACTTGGAAACATGACACAGAGAGGTTTCACAAGGATTACCATTGCCCACGTCCCGTGCAGTACTCATCGCTACGGACTTCACCGCTGTCTCGAAAGAACGCCCACCTACAGGAAGTATGACACCGAAAATCTCCGTGACTTGCACCGTCCATGACTTGATCGCCAGACATGAAAACCGGTGGAGTTGGTAAGAGAAAGCAAGTCGTTGCTTTGATCACCTTGATAGCAAGCCGTAGAGAGGGATAACAAGCCGTGATTCACAAGCGTTTTGCAATGGAGATGTTTAGAGGCCACCCATGACAAGATAGCTAAGACTCAACCGATTGGCGTTCAAAGTGCTACGTTGAGAACTGTGTCAAATGCCCAACATGAGACAGGAGTTGCCCCAGCGGTTTCGGTCTAAAATATGACACACTCCCTTGCCACACTTATCACTACGGCATCGTCCGCCGTCCCGGAGGAACACCCTGTCAGTGGAATATTACAGCAAAACTCTCTGTGTCTTGCTCGCTTTCAGTGAAAACTGCTTGATTCATGAGAAGACTGGCTCAAACATCATCAATAATCCTTTCATTGACTTCAGCAGGGTCGAAAACCCCAGAAAACCTCCAAAACTAGTGAATTTAAATTTTTCAACTTTTAAGCACTACTTATGAAATTTTAAAGTAGTTTATCACTTAGGGCAGGTCAATAGCAACCGAACCTTTTTTGAATCAAGTCAAACGGACTTGTAGAAGCAAAGTTACAGGCCTTTAAAGTTTTGGAGTCTTTTATGGCCTGGAGACGAAGGCCATCTCCTGGCGAACCTCTAAGTCTGACGCCTTAGCTGACTTCAGCAATGAAATTTTCAGATTTCCAATGCTATCATCGGAGCTCCGGAGTTCACCTACCCCAACCCAATTGGGAGGAGAACTGATTTCCATAAGCAGAGTTTCCACTTATATAGCTTGTGGCGATCAGCTGATGACGTAATACCCATCATCCAAAAGCTTTAAACCCGTCTATCTCCGGTTCTAGTGCTCCGATGGAGCTGGAAATTCACCATTTCAATGTAGAATTTGACGCTAAATCCGAATCTGCCCTCCATTTTCCCATCCGATGCTTCGTTTTGACTCTACAACCCACATCCATCGCAACAATTCTAACTCGTTTTTCGGAAAAATGATGAAAAATTTTTTCTATCCGATGGCTTTCAAATTTACCAAGCCGATGCAGATTTTGACGCTGATTCCAAATCTGGTCTCCGTTTTCCCATCCGAGGCCTCCTTCCTGTCGAAAAACGACTTTTCTCATCCCAAAACATCCAACACCTGACTTTTCCAACTCTGACGTTTTCCTGCCATTTTCCTCCCTCAACCCAGAAAAAGTGGACCAAACTGAGCTTTCCACTGCATTTTTCTCATTCTTAGATTTCAAATGAGCCATCACACGACTTTCTACGATCTCTAACACCGAAGTTGGAAGTCTCGTTCCAGAGATAGGGGGGACGTCTTCAAAACTTTTTCTCTCCGATGTCGCTGGAAACATCCTTCCTAACCCAAAATTTCACGTGGATTCCGAATCTGGCCTCCATTTTCACATCCGAGGCCTCCTTTATGCCGAATTCCGACTTTTCTCATCCCAAAACCATCAACATCCGCCTTTTTCCAACTCTGACGCTCTACCCCTTGCCTCATCACTCCTCCCGCCTTCCTTCCCCACCCAAAATTTCACGCAGATTCCAAATCTAAACTCCACTTTCACATCCAAACCCTCCTTCATGACGATTTCCAACTTTTCTCAACCCAAAGTCATCAACACCCACCCTTTTCCAACTCTATCCCTCACACATTCCTATCACCTTCCTTCCCACCCCTTACCCGAAAACTCCTTCCTTCCTTTCAGAGGGGGGGTAGGGAACTGTTTCCTCCTCTCGGACCCATTCCTCCCAACACGTCCTTGGCCATCTCCCTCACCTTCCTTCCAGAGGGGGGGGCTGAGTCAGCATGATGACTCATCATTTCACATTTTGCACTTGAATTTGCCACGGGGTTACTACTAAGAAATTTTCAAAACTTAAGTATTCTCTCCCGAAATATTTATACCACAATAAAAGAAAGATACAAGAGTTGCAACGTTTCGTGTCCTGTCCTCAAGGCAGTTAACCACAAAGTGAGATGCTATGATATGTGAACCTTCAGTTGTCTCGTGACGCTGTTCAAACAAAAAGTTGAAACACGTTCTGAAAAAAGAGACTCGTTAAATAAACATGAAAATTGCGTTGTTTGCCATAAACTTACAGAAAAATATAACTGTGATATCAGCTGTGTCGTATATCAATTTACCTGCAAGATGTGTAATTCTAATTACATAGGAAAACCAACACGTTCTTTTTATAACAGATATAATGTAAGAATGAAGAATGAACATATGAAGAGCATCAAGAACAAAAATAATATCAGCGCGTTGTCTGAGCACAATAAAATTTGCGGTATGAATAATACAATAGATGATTCTACCATTGATTTGCTGAGGTGTTTGTGTGATCCTGTAGAAAAAAGTTTTTTGGAATCTCGTCTCATTGATTTTCATTAACCTTCATTGAACAGTGTCACGAGACAACTGGAGGTTCAACAATTCACACATCGTAGCATCTCATTTTGTGGTTAACTGCCTTGAGGACAGGACCTGAAACGTTGACAACTCCTGTATCTATACTTTATCTTTCTTTTATTGTGGCATGAATATTTCGGGAGAGAATACATTAGTTTTGAAAATTGCTGCGCAGTGCAGTGCATGACAAAAAAAGAATGTAGTCGCATGATTTCCATCATAACGCACGTGCATTATTCATCAACTCTGCTCAAACAAAAAGATATCTACTGTAATAGTAGTGCATGTAATCGACTAGGTTAGTGCGCTTTATTCAATCCAATAAAACAACAACTGTCTGACTGAGCAAACGGGATGCAATTAGTAAATTGAGATTGTATTCATTATCTGGCATTAGCGAGGTCGAATAGATATCTAATTGCGTTCAGGGTCCAACCACGAAAAATGACTTGCCAGGGTGGAATCGAACCCAGTCATCGACTTTAGTACTTTCGAGGTAAGACTATCACCAATGTTATCGAATCACTGAATTTAATAGCTGCGCGGACGCATATCACATGGTACTCGCGGCTTTTATTACAATAATAACGCATAGTTTAGTGTAGATATCTCTGATCTTTCTGTTATTTCCGTGTATTGTATGAAAAAATATCAAAAGTTAATATAAATGGCTATATTTACAAATTTCTATGCAACAAGCAAGGAAAAGTGAGGAAAAGGACTGTGATAAAATTATGTATAGGATATCAAATGATATTTGAAAGCATTATCAACATAACAAACGACGGCCGCGGGCCGGACTTTGTTATAGGACAATGCTTGAAAATATCGTATGATATCCATCATAACGCATCGTTTTACCTGTAATTCGGAGTGTTATATCTGATGGTTTCCGTTTGTTATGTACATAATACACGGAATATACCAGGCAGTAACCATGGATTTCTAAATACTATGAAAATCCATGCAGAAGTCCATGGAAATATCCAAATCCATTCATTTCCATTCGAGTCACTTAACGCATGAAGACGGTGTGAATTTCTATCAATTCTGTTTGTAGCCTAGCACAGACATGTACATCAATGGTGTCAAATTGCTGTTTTCTAACTTGCTACTCAGATCCCAATGACGGGCATGGAAGGCAAGAAAATTGTGAATCTCGACATTCTTGAAATATAGCATGATGACATATCGTATTCAAGATGGCATGACTCAAGCTTGATAAAATGCATATATGGTTCAATGGTCCGTCTGGCTCTGATGGCATTCAAAGTTTGTCAGCTAAAAATTGTGCATTTTATGACTTCCTCTAAGAATGAGTGAACTTATTGTAGCATCAAGAATCAAACTTGGCCTTCGGGGCTGCTCGATGATTGAAGAAAATTCTGCGCAATTTAATCAATACACAAGATCGAAGTTGTGAAATCTTGCTGTTGCAGGTTATAATAATAATAATAAAGCGTTTATTTCAAAAATAATTGAAAATCGTACAGACATAGGATATTAATATACGAATCATCACCATAGAAAGCTAAAAGTCAAGTTACAAGTTAAGAATGTCTCAAGAAAAATAGTTATTACAAACTGCTATTAAGTAATTTAGTGACACGTGGAAAGAAGGATCCTTGATACCTTTCAGTACGAGTAAGTCTGGATGTGAAGTGCTTGCTGTGTTGAAGTCGCTTCGGAATGTATTTGTTCAAAAGATGGCTTTTAGAACCAGCTGCCTTCTTTTTTCACAATTTGCCCTTACTCCTGAGATGGAAGACGACTAGCCAGTAGGCCTAATTAATTTTGAGCATTTTCCTATAACATGATTTCAGGATTATCATTTGAAGAAATTGTTGGCGTCTGGAATGGATGCCAACTGATGCTCAGATTTAAATAATGATGCCAATTTTGATGCCAATTTAAATAATGAACGAAATACCAGTAGAGTTTGGTGTACCGGCAGTAGTCGATTCTCGAGGCTATTAGATGACACTGAAACATCAGCAATACATTTCAAATGTGAAGTCCATTTTGAAACCAATAACTAGCTCTTCAGTAGAAGAGTTGAACCACTGGTTGTCGAAATTTGCTGATGAGGTCAGACAACGAGATTCTACTCAATATCCTCAAAATTTGCTGGTTTCAATTATCACTGGGCTTCAAGGCACATTCCACCAAAAGCAATATATCCCATCTATTTTTCAAAGACAGAGACTTTCTCGCTCTTCAGCAGGCGCTTGATTCCGCCATGAAATTTCATGTTAAGAATACTATCGGAATTCACAAAAATTTAGCACCTGTAGTAACAGAAGTGGATGAAGAAAAATTATGGGAAAAAGGAGAATTGGGCCACTCAACTCCAACTCAAATAATGCAGACAGACAGTTTTATTTCAATGGTTGCATTTTGGAATACGTGGTGGAAGTGAACATCATAATTTAACTGTTGATCAATTTTCACTGGAACTGGTTAATGGATCCGAATGCTTGCTATAAAACGAAAAAGCAAACAAAGCCTCTATACTAAACTTCCAAAGGGGACTGAAGCAAAACAAATACTAAATGCAAAAACAAAGACTTACTTCAAAAATCCTAATCTTCCACCCGACAGGTGCCATACACTCTAAACCAGCACCTCCTAAATCACACACTGAAGCGGGACACTATTCGTAACTGATAAAAAAATCCTAAAGCAAAGCGTTTTAGGAGGCTAGCGCCATAGTGTTATTGTTCTCTTTAGTATGTCAGCATTCTATTTCACGCAACCTCCTAAAATTCTAGTGTGTCGCGCTTTAGGATGCAGATTTCTTCGATTTTAGGAGGTGACAGTTTACAGTGTATTGAGCTATTCAGAGAACATAGTCCAGAAGTCCTGAGATTTTATTTTGCAATTTAAGAAGAGGATGTACCGATGAGATATGGTTTACAATACGGCCGATTGAAATAAATTCATTACAATAAATGTTGAAAACAATGTGCGCGAAGGCCGGACTTGATGACAACTTCAATAGCCACAGTCTCAAAGCAACACCTGCCACCAATTGTTGACGAGCAGGCTATCATGGAAATGACCGGACATCGGAGTGTTGATGGTGTTCGGTCGTATAAGTGAACCGAACAGCTCAAGATCAAGAAGTCCATGGAAATATCCAAATCCATTCATTTCCACCAATTCTGTTTATAGCCTAGCACAGACATGTACATCAATGGTGTCAAATTGTTGTTTTCTAACTTACTACTCAGATCCCAATGACGGGCATGGAAGGCAAGAAAATTGTGAATCTCGACATTCTTGAAATATAGCATGATGACATATCGTATTCAAGATGGCATGACTCAAGCTTGATAAAATGCATATATGGTTCAATGGTCCGTCTGGCTCTGATGGCATTCAAAGTTTGTCAGCTAAAAATTGTGCATTTTATGACTTCCTCTAAGAATGAGTGAACTTATTGTAGCATCAAGAATCAAACTTGGCCTTCGGGGCTGCTCGATGATTGAAGAAAATTCTGCGCAATTTAATCAATACACAAGATCGAAGTTGTGAAATCTTGCTGTTGTAGGTTATGGAGCATAACATACCACCAAGTGGGGTATCATCATCAATGGAGAGTGGCAGATTACAGTATGCGCTCAATTAAGATGGAATTCGTCGATGGACCCTATTATAAGAGACAAACAAGCCGCAATCGAAGCTTCTATTTCGCAAAACTAAGAAGCAATTCTTTTTGTGCTTATAGTGACACACTAACAGACCTTTTCCGTTGAACCCCAGCTCTTCAAACTATATGTATGTGATTTTTATTTAGTCATCTAGGAATTCATGAAAATTTCCGTGTGATATTTTTTTCCATATGTAATAATACATTGAGATCATTGGAAGGCCAGAGATATCTGCTCTTAAATATGCGTTATATGTCTCATAACGCAGATATCGTGCAGGCAAGGAGGTCTAGATATCTATAATTGTACAGGAGGCAAAATGACGGTTTCTGTGGAAGAGCGTCGAAGGCCTGTTACAGAGATAGGAGTATATCACAACACTGAGTGAATTCGCAATATTTTGCAAGTTTTGTCGAATTTTTGTGTAACCTCTCAATTATCTGCTTTCTTTCACTGTCATTAAATCGAATGTGATGATCGGGAGATATATCATTCAAAATTTTCCTCATTTGAAAAATTTGGAACCAGTAAAGTCCGCAGCATTTGCCTTGCTGTTCAAAATCAGTGCATCGACTACTTTTTCTGTGAATACGTTGGGAACCAAAAGTAAATTTTTTCGTTGGATGCTCGATGGAAAGCATGCCAAAAAAGTCAAAACAGCTATTTTAACAACATGTTTTGTATCCTCTTGCAATCGACGATGTCCTAACATGCACCTGCGATTTTGCGTTTACTTCCTAAGAATATCAGAGTCAATTTTTTTGTGACATTCTGTGATCCGATTGCTGCGTATGTTCTTCATCCCATATTTCGGATGAAAGAGAAGATATAATCAAACGTCAGTCGGATGCCTAATTTTCCAAGATGAAGTCGGATCAGAAGGAAGATTATCAATGTTTATATAATTTTCGAGTTGTGGCATGGCAATCACATTCAAGCTTTCGCTCGCCTCCACATTCTGAAATAACTTTTATCAAACCTATCAGTTGCATATAAAAAAATCAGCCTTCAAGGTAAGAAAACAGGCATCAGTCTTGCTGCTGAAGACTTTTCTCCAATCAAGTAACTTATTGTTAGAACAAGGATTGCCTGGACAGGCTTGATCGTCTTCTGAATGCCTCTACGGGAATACCCGATCAGATCGTTTCCACGCAAACGTATTGAATGTTTGACACATGTCTCTTTGAATATGATTACCCAATCTTTTTGCATGCCATGCAACTCAGAGGAGATGTTAAGCGTCTGACGAACGTCATCGGTAAACCCAAACACAGAGAGAGATCACAACTTTTTTGTTCAAAGTCTCGGGATGCGGAAGATTTAGGTATTGTCTTTATGTTGAATACCTTGCATGATAACAAGAAATATCTGAGTTGCAATCGTCGTAGTAGAAGACTATTGATTGGTTTTGAATGACAAATTTGATAACTGTCAATTAGGAAATAAATATATTTGATCAATTTAGAGGTTCTCATGTTGAACGACAATATGCTTAGTTTTATCGCTACACGAGGTGGCATGATTTTTGCATGATTAATAATTGCTTTGAGATGAAACCATCTTTAAAGATATTGTTGGAATCCGAGAAAATCACCAATATTCACAAGATTTCCGCATGATTTCATTTTCAACTGTATAAAGTCATCATTAATCAGCCGAAAGATTTGGATCCATTCGTCGGATAATTTGATAAACAAATCATCATTAAAAAGCTTTAATCATGTCTCTTGAATCAATCCCTTGATGCCACCGCGCTTTTCGAATTAATCGAGCTCGTCTGCAGTGGATACTGCTACTTTTATCGAAAATTTTTCGTTCATGGATTTCACGTCATTTGTTATGCATTAGTGCCTTATTACAACTGAATACACTTGGTGGATCTTTTAGTCCAAAAAATCGCACCTTCCTTGTCATGAAAATTCCTCAAGACGGCCAGCGTTTCCGGCAGATTCGTATGCTTTTTGTTATTGTGACAGCATTAGGAACATAATCAATGCAACTTTTTCCATGAAGCGTTTTTCCTGGTACGTGGTATACTGAGATATAGGCAATGCCATTCAATTAATAATTAGTTTTGCTCCTGTGAACACTGCATTTATGCATTATCAGGAATGAATGAAGTAACTTTGACCCTGCTTTGACAATGCAAGATAAATTCCAAAACTATTTATTGCTTTAGCATGCATAAGCAAGTAGAATTTGAACTATCCTATCTCTGCAACAGGCCTTCGACGCTCTCCCACAGAAAGCGTCATTCTGCCTCCTGTACAATTATGGATATCTAGACCTCTTTGGTGCAGGTATCTCTGGTCTTCCAATGATCTCAATGTATTATTATATGAAAAAAAATATCACACGGAAATTTTCATGAATTCCTAGATGACTAAATAAATATCACATACACATAGTTTGAAGAGCTGGGGTTCAACGGAAAAGGTCTGTTAGTGTGTCACTTTAAGCACAAGAATTGCTTCTTAGTTTTGCGAAATAGAGGCTTGGATTGCGGCTTGTTTGTCTCTTATAATAGGGTCCATCGACGAATTCCATCTTAATTGAGCGCATACTGTAATCTGCCACTCTCCATTGATGATGATACCCCGCTTGGTGGTATGTTATGCTCCATAACCTACAACGGCTTGATCCGATCAATTTTGCAGTACTCCTGCCCTGTCTATGTGTCACTCCCGAAGAAACTCGATAGTAAATTACAGAGACTAGACAGTCGTGCTCATCGGTACATAAACCATCAGACTCATGACAGCTCACCTAGTGCTACAACATATGCTCTACTCTTCGTCAGAAGAGAGAAGATCGCCAAACGACTCTTCCTGAAGGCAGCTGGTTCTAAAAGCCATCTTTTACAGCAAGCACTTCACATCCAAACTTACTCGTACTGAAAGGTATCAAGGATCCTTCTTTCCACGTGTCACTAAATTACTTAATAGCAGTTTGTAATAACTATTTTTCTTGAGACATTCTTAACTTGTAACTTGACTTTTAGCTTTCTATGGTGATGATTCGTATATTAATATCCTATGTCTGTACGATTTTCAATTATTTTTGAAATAAACGCTTTATTATTATTATTATAACCTGCAACAGCAAGATTTCACAACTTCGATCTTGTGTATTGATTAAATTGCGCAGAATTTTCTTCAATCATCGAGCAGCCCCGAAGGCCAAGTTTGATTCTTGATGCTACAATAAGTTCACTCATTCTTAGAGGAAGTCATAAAATGCACAATTTTTAGCTGACAAACTTTGAATGCCATCAGAGCCAGACGGACCATTGAACCATATATGTATTTTATCAAGCTTGAGTCATGCCATCTTGAATACGATATGTCATCATGCTATATTTCAAGAATGTCGAGATTCACAATTTTCTTGCCTTCCATGCCCGTCATTGGGATCTGAGTAGTAAGTTAGAAAACAACAATTTGACACCATTGATGTACATGTCTGTGCTAGGCTATAAACAGAATTGGTGGAAATGAATGGATTTGGATATTTCCATGGACTTCTTGATCTTGAGCTGTTCGGTTCACTTATACGACCGAACACCATCAACACTCCGATGTCCGGTCATTTCCATGATAGCCTGCTCGTCAACAATTGGTGGCAGGTGTTGCTTTGAGACTGTGGCTATTGAAGTTGTCATCAAGTCCGGCCTTCGCGCACATTGTTTTCAACATTTATTGTAATGAATTTATTTCAATCGGCCGTATTGTAAACCATATCTCATCGGTACATCCTCTTCTTAAATTGCAAAATAAAATCTCAGGACTTCTGGACTATGTTCTCTGAATAGCTCAATATGGCACCTGTCGGGTGGAAGATTAGGATTTTTGAAGTAAGTCTTTGTTTTTGCATTTAGTATTTGTTTTGCCTCAGTCCCCTTTGGAAGTTTAGTATAGAGGCTTTGTTTGCTTTTTCGTTTTATAGCAAGCATTCGGATCCATTAACCAGTTCCAGTGAAAATTGATCAACAGTTAAATTATGATGTTCACTTCCACCACGTATTCCAAAATGCAACCATTGAAATAAAACTGTCTGTCTGCATTATTTGAGTTGGAGTTGAGTGGCCCAATTCTCCTTTTTCCCATAATTTTTCTTCATCCACTTCTGTTACTACAGGTGCTAAATTTTTGTGAATTCCGATAGTATTCTTAACATGAAATTTCATGGCGGAATCAAGCGCCTGCTGAAGAGCGAGAAAGTCTCTGTCTTTGAAAAATAGATGGGATATATTGCTTTTGGTGGAATGTGCCTTGAAGCCCAGTGATAATTGAAACCAGCAAATTTTGAGGATATTGAGTAGAATCTCGTTGTCTGACCTCATCAGCAAATTTCGACAACCAGTGGTTCAACTCTTCTACTGAAGAGCTAGTTATTGGTTTCAAAATGGACTTCACATTTGAAATGTATTGCTGATGTTTCAGTGTCATCTAATAGCCTCGAGAATCGACTACTGCCGGTACACCAAACTCTACTGGTATTTCGTTCATTATTTAAATTGGCATCAAAATTGGCATCATTATTTAAATCTGAGCATCAGTTGGCATCCATTCCAGACGCCAACAATTTCTTCAAATGATAATCCTGAAATCATGTTATAGGAAAATGCTCAAAATTAATTAGGCCTACTGGCTAGTCGTCTTCCATCTCAGGAGAAAAGGCAAATTGTGAAAAATGAACACATAGCTAGATTCTGATTTCTATATTTCAAATTTCCGTGTGTTATGTACATAATAGACGGAAATCGTCAGATATCACTGTGCTTTATTATAGATATCATACGATATTTTCAAGCATTATAGTTTTTTATGTAATGATCTGGAAATTTATTGAAGTCAAGAACGCATAAAATTACAGCGAGATACAAAAGGGAGATAAAAAATCATAAGTTAAAAACTTCATCTAGCCCTGCAGTCTTTGGTAATGTGCCAAGGATGGATATGGCATTCCCCCTCTGAACGGCAATGCTCAGTCTCTGGAAGAGGAAGGTTGTTGATCGCTCTTCCCCGGTATTCTCCTCTATAAGAGCGCCGAATTGTCTCCAAAATTTCATTGCAGATGGACCCCATGCTCCCATCGTTTCTATGCAGAAGGGGATAACATTATATGTAGATGTTAAGCCTGCATATGTACACAACTTGCGGTCTTATGCTTCAGATGCAGTTTTGCCTGCAACATGCGACGATGAAGAGATATGGCTCGGTGACATGGTATCTCGGCAAGTGAAGTCCCAGACGGCCGATCGTCCGCCTTTCCATGGTATCATGGTAAGTCCATCGGGACGCTTACCATCTTGCCTGGAAATTCCTGGAGGTTCCAAGATGGCAGGAACTCCACTTGATACCAAGGCTTGTCGAATAAGGTCATTGGCCTCTTGGTGGCGCGCATTTTCTCCGGCGCTCTTCTTACATCGGAGGCAATGTAATCCACACTGATCCACAGATACAGACATGTTGTTGACAAAGAGAGAGACCCAAATGTAATGCACATGCAATCTGCAATTGGCTGTTATTCAACTTCAGGCCCAGTGATGGCATTGGGCATGGGTTCAACCATGCTCCTGCATATTTGGAAGAGAAGGCAAGAATCCGAGCTTTCGATGCGGCTGATACGATCGAACCCGCCAACTGATCGTAAGCTGACTTTAGAATCGGCTTATCCCATGCACGTTGACTGCTTGGATTGAGTGGAAGCTTGGCATTTGTGATTGCTTTCCAGTCTTTAATTGACTTGCTTAGTGACATAACGAAATAATCGGCCGGCAAACTGCATTGTGACAAATATGAGGAACAGAGATTAGTAGTACTGTGAGCTGAAGACAGATAAGTCGGTAGAGATAGCTGTACAGCGCTTCTAACACCAATTCCTCCTTTTGAGATTGATAGTGTGGCTTGATTCCATGCTGCATCATTGAGTTGGCAATTAAGGATATTACTGAGTGTCTCACGAATGGCCGCATCATATTCCTTTAAAATGCCATGGAAATAGAAACAAGGTGCAGTGCGCAAAATGTACGTCAATTTAGGGATTGAAAAACAGTTTCTCAGTAGAAAAAGAGCATCATGCGCATCCAAACTTTGTAATGTGGAGCTGAGTCGAAGAAAGTCGTTCAACTTATACGCTGTAGCGCAGGTCTGATTGTAGCCATGCCAATAGGTGATCCGAAAAGAACAGCATCTTTCGCTGCGATTACCTTCGTTCCAGTTTCGGAAATAATGTGTGAAATATTTGGAATACCTGTTGCCGAATTCAAATTTCTCACAATCAGCTCACATTTTTGGTGATTTACACTCAAGCCAATTTCTCTTGCTTCTTCTGATATCATTTGGAAATCATTGAAGACATCGGTGATATTGCCGGCTATCGTGCCATCATCCAAATACCAGAAATTTTAATTCTGAACAAATCTTTTTGGTGATGTCTTTAATTGCGAGACAAAATAGAAGAGGACCGAGTGGGTCGCCCTGCTGAATTCCCTCTGAAGAATGAATTATGTGATCACAATACTAAAGGTTAGATTCTTTCAAATATGTCTTGCGAATAAAAGGATAAATCTCAGGCAGATTTTCAATCACTTCTTTTAAATTCACATCACGCTTGACTGAATTGAAAGCATTTTTAAAGTCAATCTTCAGAAATACTTTGTTTTCGGTCATTTCGTCAACGTATCTTCGAGCTGCGTGGACTGCTGCTTCAGCTCCCAAGGAAGTACCAAATCCCAACTGCTGAGGCCGTAGCAGTTTTCCCATCTTCTTCATTACTGATGAGCTACAATTTTCCCTACCAAACGACGCAGAGTAAATCCGACTGCGATTGGTCGAATTCCACCAGAGGATTTGTTCAATGCACATAAGTTAGCTCCAAAGAAGATAGGACAGATCTCTTCAGGTATCTTTCCACTCAGTAGCATGTTGCAAAAGCGAGAAAGAGCATCAAGAAGTTTTGTGCGATGTTCTCCGAGCCACTCAGCCATTAATTCTTTTAGGTGCTGTGGTCTCAAACCATCGGGGCCAGCAGCTGAACCACTAGGGAAGCTCATGATTGCTTTCATAACTGATTCCGGGTAAACTTGCAATGAAGAGGATTCTAATGTTCGATCTTCTGATGGCATGTCACGGAATGCAGAAGCTGCAGGATGCAGCTAACGGAGTTTTTGGACAGTGCCTTCGTTATTGCATGCCAGACACTCATTGGATGAAGCTATTCTGCCTGCGCCTTTAACGTCATTCTCCGAAATTTTTCCTGAAATTAGGACTGATGACTTCTTGTGAGGTTTCTTCTTTACCTTTGAGTTGTTGCGAAGTTCGTGTGCATTTTTTTTCATTCGCTCAAAAATCTGTTCGGCACTAATTGATTCGTTGAATTCAGCAATCTTTCGATTTACAACAGTGGCAATGGAAGGCGAATTTTTACCAGCTCTCTTTGGTTGTAACAAACACAAGCGTGAAAAACTTAATAATTTTGACCATGTTATCAGGTTATTGGAATCTGCTACTTCATTTAATGTGTCTTTAAGTAATTTTGCGGCTTGCATCCGACTGGCTTTTGGAATTCGTTTCAAAATACGAACCCGTGAGCGAAATCCATTTTGAATGTTGTCCAATACTTCATTACAATCCATGCTAGTGTTGGAACTAAATTGAGATTGGGAAGTGCTTGTAGCTGATTTTGTGTTGTCTATCTTCACCGTTGTCAGCAAGCGCTGCATTAAAAGGTTCTTTTTTCCATCTGTTGGTAAATGTTGTAGTTCTAATTCACGTCGCAAGTCTGCGACATTATAACTCGAGAAGGTATTCTTCTTAAAAGTTGCTATCAAATTCGGTGACTTTTGTAGACAATCATTGCAGTAGAAAAGTGAAATGCAGGAGAGTTGTGAGTGTTTAAACCCGAAGCATTCTGGATGAAATAAATCCTTGCAGTGATCACATGGAAACAAGCCGTTTATGTCATCAGATTCACAGATACAACGTGTCATGCTGGAATTGAATCTTGAACACGCTGAAGCCGAAGCTGATTGATAAGGATCATTTTTCTGAGTAGGATGAGGATTCTGCTGAACC
Source organism: Prostheceraeus crozeri (assembly GCA_907163375.1). NCBI lineage: Eukaryota > Metazoa > Platyhelminthes > Polycladida > Euryleptidae > Prostheceraeus > Prostheceraeus crozeri. Next base: position 52,025 of record CAJQUW010005934.1, on the reverse strand, counting down.
TGTGCATGATTGGCTTCCTCATTCATTGTTGCACATTTAATGTACTTTGTACTATTATGTAAATCAGCTCATTCGCGTGCCTGTTGTATCACTGAATCAATGGTATTATCTAGATGTGACAGATGACTCATCAGATCACAAACCAACAATTTGACAGATTGTTTTACTGAAAATATTATTCAATTGAATCACTGATTGTGCAATGGATATAAAACATTATACGTAGTTATTTACAATTATTTAAATAACTACCTTATACTATACCTTAATATACCTTAATAAATATATATATAATTATATAATATATAATATGTATATTATGTATATATAATATGTATATAATATATAATATGTATAGTATGTTTATTATATAATAATATAATTATAATATACCTTAATACTATACTTGCAATTATAGTAAATAATTCCCTTGATAAAGCCTACGGCGAAAATTTGGGAGAACTACCTAGTTGTTTTATTTATTTGCGGAAGAAAATAGGCCAACAATTAATTGATTTTAATTTCAAAAAATAGATATCCATGGTCTATGTGAGTTTCAGTAGCGCAGAAATGGATATAAAGATAGACATCTAGATAGACATCACACCTATGTAGATGTCCATGATCTAAAGAGTTCTAGAATGTATGATGGATCCTATTATCATATTACCGTTCTATATTACTTCAATAGATTTTTACAAGTTATATCATACAAAAAAACAACATATATTTACTTCAAAAGATATCTCTCAATGTGTTTCATCGTGCTATATCACAAAATATGGCACTTTTTTATTACTACGATCAACATAGACAAGCGTTCGATAATATCCTATAACGCATAGTTTAGTGCAGGTATCTCTGGTCTTCCAATGATCTCAGTGTGTTATATGAAAAAATATCACACGGTAATTTTCATGAATTCCTAGATGACCAAATATCACTTATACATAGTTTAAAGAGCTGGGGTTCAACGGGAAAGGTCTGTTAGTGTATCGCTATAAGCACAAAAAGAATTGCTTCATAATTTTGCGAAATAGAAGTTTGGATTGGAGACCTGCTTGCTTCTTATAAAGGGTCCATCGACGAATTCCATCTTAATTGAGCGCATTCTGTAATCTGCCACTCTCCATTGATGTTGATACCCCGCTTGGTGGTATGTCATGCTCCATAACCTGCAACAGCAAGATTTCACGTCTTCTGTCTTGTGCATTGATTGAATGGCGCAGAATTTTCTTCAATCATTGAGCAACCCTGAAGGAAATCCTTGAGTCTTGATGCTACTAGTGCAAGTTTACTCATTCTTAGAGGAAGTCATAAAATGCACAATTTTCAGCTTACAAACTTTGAATGCCATTAAACAACAATTTGACACCATTGATGTACATGTCTGTGCTAGGCTACAAACAGAATTGATGGAAATTCACACCGTCTTTATGCACTAAATGACTCGAATGGAAATGAATGGATTTGGATATTTCCATGGACTTCTGCATGGATTTCCATAGCATTTAGAAATCCATGGTTACTGCCTGGTATATTCCGTGCATTATGTACATAACAAACGGAAACCATCAGATATCACACTCAGAATTACAGATAAACTATGCGTTGTGATGGATATCATACGATATTTTCAAGCATTGTCCTATAACAAACTCCGGCCCGCGGCCGTCGTTTGTTATGTTGATAATGCTTTCAAATATCATTTGATATCCTATACGTGACCTTATTATAGGGTGAAACTTGGAAGGGATGAGAATGACTACACAATCTGAGGCTCACTAGTTTGTATCCTGTTTACACATTAAGAAATAAGGTGCATTAATGCGAAGTGTGAAAACATGCATGACAATTGACAGCAACTGAAAGTGAAGCGATATCAAAGATGATGTCACACAGTTCACTACACGAATAATATGTCGGATTTGTAGCCGTTCAAAGTAACCCGAGTATCTTAAAGATATTTTATTGTTACTTTTTCATCTTTACAAGCGCTATTCATTCATATTTGAAGGCGATTACACGTAGGTTACACTAGTGCAGACAAACAAAGTCAAGGTCACATTTACACAGTAGGATTTACAGCAATAGGATTCCACAAAATACTATAGGTCAAGGAATATCATCAAGTTGTGAATGTTTCTGATGCAGAATTAATGGAAAAGAGAGCTTTTCTATGTCACAGTATATACTATATTCATTTTGAATAACATGCATTATGATGCATATTAAGTTATTGATTTCTCAATATGATTCCGTATCACGTAGCAACGTGCTTGTCTTCAAATCTGCTATTAGACTGGTTCTCTCACATGCTTCTCAATATTGTAGGAAAATTCGTTTATCTAATAGAGAAGGTGTGGTTTCTGGACAAACAAAGAATCAGTTGCAATATCACACGATTAAATGAGCAATTCTTTCCCACGTCTTATGCTTGGATGTTTCCAAAGAATTCTGCTTTGGGAGTTGTTATATCAAAAAGGTAAGCAAACCCACTATCATGTTTGTTTATTCGATTGGTAACTCACAAAAATCGGTCAATGCTGTGTTTCCGCGCTTGATGTACTGGGCTCCAGATTTTTTGTCCATGGGTACATCGTGACCCAATCATTTTATCAAAGCTGTTCTTGCAGACTGCAGAAAATATTGAATTTTGCATGAAATCGGTATGCATATAAATAAATTGCACATAATATGAAGCATATAGGTCAGACCGGAAACTAAGCGCCACTAGATATCAGTGGAGAAATTCTTTACAACGGTTTCCATTGTGTTATTTACCATGACAATGCTTAAGAAAGCTTAAGCAATTCTAAGGATAGCATTTGAGTAAAATCGCATATTGCAAATGGTAATTTCATCCAATATGTCACATTTGTATCAGAATGTGAACATCGCACGTATAATTGCCGTTTTTCATATGTAATTATCTCCGCTAATCAGCTTTCATACTCAGCATCACTTCAAGGAAATTATTATAGATATAGTGGTAAATGATGGAATAAGCAAAAATAGCTACAAATTTGAAGGCAGCAATGACTCCTTGGTGTTTGAAAGGTTCATCAAAGTCCAAATCCAATTACTCTCAACCTCTTGAGTATAAGGATGACAAGAGGAGAGGTAGTAAGCCTACATTGCCCCATGTCTGGGCCCGATATCACTGGAATAGTTCCAGCTGGCAGACATGGTTGTCCCTCCTGTCAATGCACTATTTTTACCATATAGAATGGCTTGTATCAAAATCTAGTCAGTGGCGCAAGCGCATGATGGCTTGAAGAGCTACAACGACTACAAAGCGAAGAGAATGTGACTCTTTCAGATCCCTTGTCCTTTGAAATGTTTGCTACCACAGTAATGTCTAAGAGAATGAAAACTGTAGTCCCCTTGCAAGCACGATGACAATTCTCACACATCTTTCGTGGTTGACTGGCTATAGCAATGCGGCTTTAGGCCTAAAGTAGCCTTGTGACGATAAAAGAGCACTATCTAACAAAGCTTCACCAAAGCTTTTGACAAGAGTTGAACACGATTTGCTTCTCAAGCGATATCTGTGCAAACTACATCAACTTAATAGCCCAAAAGTATATATGAGCAAATAGGCTTAATGTAGAGGGACAGCAGAAGGGAGCAAGCATTTATAATCAAAAGAGAAGTGCAACTAATATGATGCTTTCTATCCCTTCTATTGCACAGTGCACACGCAGACGAGTTCTCAAGAATTTTCTAGCACCCTTGGAGCAAGATCTAGCGAATGAAAAGTAATTAAACGGATATCTATGACACCGTCCTATTTGCGGAGAGTGAAGAGCATCTTAATGAATTATACTCAGTTAAGGTGGGCAAGAGATGGTCAATAGAGATAAATGCTGCACAGAAAAAATACTAGTACGTGGTGACAAGGGACAAAGGACACAGAATATTACGTATTCACTCCATTTCATTTAATGTATGAAATCAAAGTATAACGAAATGTCCCGATAAATTATCATTGTTTTTACTAATTTTTATCATTTGTCGCTGCTGTTGTAGACAATATAGCACAGTAGGCTGATCTCAATAAAAGCTTGCCTTAATAGACGTGATCAAGCATCTATCCATAACCACTTATGCAAGAAGTTTGCAAATAAACCATTGGTTAATCTGAAATAACAATAAAATCAATAAAATCAAAAAGTCGGTAGAAGATAGCTCTGTGTCGAATCTGCTTCTAATTTTCCTCCCAAAAGCGACTTTGACATCCATAATCTCATGACATTCACCATTTGCAGGGGATTCTTTGATCAATATCGATCTGATTGATTCTTGATTAAATTTTTGAAAACAATACTGGAATGCTGGGAACCTATGATGTTGGTGAATTGTTGTCCAGAGAACGGTTAAGGCATTGAAGTTTGTCTTGAATCAGCTGATTATAGGTTGCTAGTGATTGATTGATCAATATCGATATTTGTGATCGGTGATAATTATTAGTACTAATGATTATTGTCTAGAAGCATGGATTCAAAATGAAGCATGAACGTGGAAATGAACATCATTTTTGTGCGAGAGGAATTCTTGACCAGACATAATTGGATCACAAATGAGCATTTATCTCATTAATCGAATTTGTCAGATCAACTGTCGATAACAGTATTGATTTTGAGATGATCTTACTTCTGCAATCTTCAATATGCGTCCATAGATCAACAGAATAGATAACATTTTTAATGCGGTTATCTTTTTCTGCACCGAAGAATCATCTACATCAGTTGTCGGAAATCTGTAATTGTACATGAAATTAATTAGAATCAGTCAATCAGATCGACTTTGATCAATAAATCCTCAGTAATTTGTGAATGTTTTGAAGTTATTAATGTCATATTTTCTTTTAGCATGAATATTTTTTTCGATTTTGACTCCACGAGAATTGAATGTTGCTATTGAGTAGCTATTGTTTCAACATCACTATTCAGTCTCGATACTTTTTAATGTAAAATAGTAGTAATTAACAACTCATGAGATTGTTGATGGCATCGTGATATCAGAGTTAATTCTTTATTTGTGGAAAAATAAATGTCACTTCCAATTGAGGCGATAAAAGTTCATTAAATGTATGAATCAAGGATCACTATCAGCTGCTCGAATATTAGTGATCATACACAGTTTATCTGTCACTTTTATTCCACTGTGAGTAAGCTACTACTGTGCAGTAAAAACATAGTATTGTAATCAACGAGCTGAAGCATTCGCTTGAAAGCGAAGAGCACTTTCTACAGAGAAAATGAGATACAAATAAACTTCAAAACGACTTCTGGAAGTAAATCTGAGCATCATGTGAAAAAAAGTTACAGACAGAAATAACCGCACATGAGGCAGTTACAGGGTTGGAGAAAGCACCAAATCTGTTACAAAACATAAAATCAGAATGTGTTTCAACCTTGGATTTCAACTTCAAAGTTAGCTTTATGTATTTCTATGTGAATTCCTAATGAATGTAATGATCATCCCTCTCTATTCCCAATTGATAAATGCATGAAAATATCTCTGAGAAGATTTTGGCTTGCTATTTCAGAATATCCTATCTTTTGGAAAGTGGTGTTATTGAACGATGGATTAATAGTTATCTCCATTCATCTATCTGTGACTCATCGTCTTCAAGCAAACAAGAATTAGCAGTCGATCTTGAAACTGTCAGTGGAGCATTTATTATTCTCAGTTTCGGTGTTCTCGTTGGAATATTTGCATTTATTTTGGAATATTTGGTCATTGTCTATCGACGATATAAGAAGACGAACATGTGGATATTTACGTGTAACATTTCGCAAGAAAAAAATCAATCTACGGACTCCTGCAAAGAAATAGCTACTAATCATTCCCCGGAAAACATCAAGCAGAATGCTTGGAATTATGGAGGCGGACGCCGCCGGTCTAGTTTTGTTCTGGAATCCATTCGAAGCCTGGCAGCGGGAACGGGGACGTATCATCAAAGAGTCGTCAGTTAAATGAATATCGGGCATCGCTTGACATACCTTCAATTGAAAACAACAAGTCTATGTGTCATCATAGGTGTCTACTCGAGTTTAGACAAGAAATGTTGCTGAAAAATATCAATTGCGATTAAACTTTTCCATTGCTACGTACAACATATGTGTCAGGTCAGCGGACGAATTTTATGACGATATGACATTTCTCGCAGCTTTTTCGGATTAAATTCAGACTATTGCAATTCATATTCAGACATTGCATTTGATGTTCAGATTATGCAATTCATATTCAGATACATTCATTTGATAATCATATGAATTCGATGGGTTGTGGAATGTTAATTCAGTTCAGATCTGATTAGTTAGGCTCAGCAGTTTCCTTGTGAAGTGCAGATATCTTTGCCCTTGCTATTCAGATAATGTTTACAAATTAATGAGATGCTAATTCAGTTCAGATTATTAATGTTCAGGCATTAGCATTTAGACTATATTCCGAATTTTTTTCTTCAGAGCTGCAAAGCGGTTGAACATAAGTGGCATAGATAAATTGAAGGTAAATCATAGTTGAAGATTAAAATTGGAAATTATAATTCATGCTCCTCCATTGATCGACAGAGAATAGTTAATTTGGCTGAAGATGGTGGAAGACTGACAGGCTTTAGTAGTAACTCTGAATATGACGAGAAAAATGCTTACGCCTGTATCAATGTTGGCCCACAGGGAGGTGAACAGAGAGAAGGAAAGAGGCTTCGGAAGTTGAATGTTCACCAAGATGATGAAAGCTGTCCAGAGATGGAGACAGATAATTAATTAACTTTAGAACAACATTGTGAAAGATGTGAAGTTTCGAATCGTGCTGTCACAATCATCAATGCATAACTACATGAAGGGGCAGCTGATCTCCCTCAATAAATGGCACATCCAGCCTTCCACCATGAATAGCAACGAGAACAAAGATAAAAGAAGGCAGTATGTAGAACGGATAACGTATTTTATGAGATCTGAAAAGCAAACGCTTTAGATGGATGAGACCAATTTTAATTTTTTTTATCAGAGATCTCAAGCGAGGTCAAAGATTGGTGAGCTTGCAATCATCATGCGGCGAACATCAAGAGGCAAGTACATTCATGTCATTGGAGCTGTAACTGCTTCTGGCTTATTGGAATGGGGCCGAATGCGAGGCTTATGTACCGCAGACAAGGTTGAGGATTGGGTCATCCCCATGATGGAAAGCCTAACAAATTTTCTGTAGCCTGAAAATATCATTTTTGTGATAGACAGCGCGCCATGTCTTTCAAAGTTTGAAGAATGTGAATTTTTGTTTCCTGGATTGACTTTTCAGCGTCTGGTTCCTTATTTTCCAGCCCTTGCGTGAAACGTGCTGGTCGTGTCTGGTCTCTCTCTTGTCTTCGAAGTGGAATATCTCTCTCCGTTCGCCGTCTTATCCTTGTCTATCCTCCTCGAATCTTGCATCACAGTGATCCTCATCCGACGCCCGTGCTTTCTCCGTCATCGTCCTCGTTGGTCCACTACTTCGCGCGTGATCTCCAAAAAACTGCCTCCCTACGCCTGTGAGTGTTGTTCCCGTCGCCGCTACCAGTGGAAACTTCAAGGTCATTGGTGGCGTGATCTCTTCAAGTTGAACTTCGATTTGGGTGTCAAAGTATAGAAGAACTTGCGTGGTGTATCGGTTGACAACGTCAGTTCACCTGCAAAGTCCGTGGTTCGATTCCTTTTTGCTACCCGATCAGTCCAACATGACAAATTCGTGTAAATGTTTTGCCGATTCATGCGTCATTGGCGATAAAGCGAAGGATAGAGAAAAGCGAATTGTCGTATGCAACAGCCCAGGTTGTCACATGCAATTTCATGCAGCTTGCATTGGCCATTCCAAGATGCCTGAGAAGGAATTAAAGAACATTTTCTTCGTATGTTTGAAATGCAAGGCTTATTTGGAATATAGCGCCCAAATAGCACAAGAGTCTTTTCTATCCGAGCTAGATACCAGACTTAACTCGCTAAAGGATTCAATCTTGAAAATGGTCGACGACAAGATCGAAGAGAAGTTCAAAGAGTTTTCATCGAAGGTGTAAGAAGTAAACGACTTCGTGGTGGAAATGGTCGATGAACAGAAAAATGAAATTTCCTCTATCGTTTCACGAATTTCACAGCTTCATGAAGCTAATACAAAGGACACTGAAGAACTGAAAAATGAAATCAGCCACCTGCGGAGACAGGTGCGCTCACAAGACGCCGCGAAACGGAGAGAAAATCTAATAATCAGGAATTTTCCAGAAAAAGCGTGCACAATCAATGGCAAATCCATCTCAAATTGTTCGGAAGCTGCCCACTTGATTGCTGAGACACTTGACCTAGAAGATGAAGCCAAGAGTTTCAAAGACATTCGGAGACTCGGCAAAACACGAGAATGGAAAACGCAGGCTTATAATGGTCAAATCAACTGAAAGAACAGTTAGGCTTTTCCTCAGTAAAGCTCGTCAATTGAAGAAGAAAGCCTCTCCTTTATGCAGTCTTCTTACATGAAGATCTTCCTGCTGAAGTAAACAAGAGATTGGCAGAATTTCGCAAAAGAGCCCATGATCACCGCACGAATTTCCCTGAGGAAGATGCGTATGTCCGCAATAAGAAATTATACATAAATGGAGATGTTGTTGATGAGATCAAACAGGATTTTTAGAAACGGATTTTATATCTCAACATTCCAAGAGAGAGAGACTACCTTCTATCCTTTTAAGCAATCTGTGTTCGATCAATAATAAGTTTGATGATCTTCACAGCCAAGTCATCGCACTTAACCCCGACATTGTTATCTGCACTGAAACATGGCTCTCTTCCAAGAATCCAACGCAGAGCATTCAAATGGCAGGATATGAGTGTCATCGCACCGATCGAAAGAATAATTCTGGACGAGGAGGAGTGGCAATCTGGACAAAGAAGTTTTTGCGCGCTACCCAGATATCCACGCCCACTTTTGATGAGGTCGAGGTTTGTTGCATCCAAATCCCTACTTCCAAAATAGTATTCACGGGAATGTATATTCCGCCTGGGATGGTCAATTCAAATTTCAAGAGGATCTGTGACACCCTCAGTGACTGTCTTGATCATCATCTCAGTAATCTTCCTCTTCATCGACTAATCGTGGCTGGTGACTTTAACCGATGCAATCGCTCCTTCCTTGAATCTGGATTCTCCTTGATTAATATTGTACATGGTGCGACTCGACAGACTGCCAACCTCGACCTCATTTTCGTGGACAGCTTGTCAAATGACTATCTTCCCGAAAACGTCTCAATTGGTGCTCCAATAGCCGGCTCAGATCATGCTACTGTTCTTGCTAAGACAAAAGTATTGGTGAAGCAGCGTGTGGTGAAGAAACATATCTTCTATGACTTACGCTTGTCGAACATTCTTGCATTTGAAAGATCTTTCCTTGACAATGACTTTTCACGCTTGTATGCTACGAATGATATCGACACCAAGTGTGATATTTTTTATGGATTCATGTATGATGCACTGAAGTTAATTCCGCAAACAACAGTCTATTTGACTGACAATGATGTTTCATGGATCCCACCTCTTTTATAGATCCTGATAAACCGCCGATGGGAGGATTATCGTGCGCGAAACTGGCCGTTGTTCAATGGTTTGAAAGTCAAGGTAAAACAGGAAATTCTGAAGGCCAAGCAGTACTACTTTCGCTCTTAATGCTCGGATTCCGCAAGGGGTCTATGGTCATTCGTCAACATGGAGAGGGGAAAATCTGGAAGAGATCCCAGTGATTGGCTCAGAAACTCCAGTAATCCATCCGAGGTGCTCAATACGATCAATGACTATTACTGTTGCATTGCCAACAACTCCAGCTTTGACTTCGTCGACGGGTCTCCAGACGACTGCTGGTTACCTGAGTTAAGTGTTGAGGGCATCTGGAGCATTCTTTCACGACTCCCACCAAAGGCAACTGGAAGTGATTCTGTGCCTACTGCAGTTTACAAGAAGTGCTCTCTGGTCCTCGCTGAGCCGATCCATCACCTCATCAGTGAATGCCTGCGCCAAAGACGTTTTCCACTGATCTGGAAAATTGGTGACATAATCCCGATCCCCAAAGCCTCGGAGAATGTAATAGAAAAATCCAGACCGATCAGTCTATTGCCAATTCCAGCTAAGATTGCCGAGCGTGTCATCCTATCAAGCATCCGTCCCCAGCTAACAGCTCACCTTGGTGCTAATCAATACGGGATTAGGAAGAAATCATCAACAACTCACGTTGTCATCTATGCTCACGATGTCCTAACCAGATTTGCCGATGACCCACAGACGGGATCCGCTATTCTGATCAGCTTTGACCTCTCCAAGGCCTTTGACAGAGTTTGTCACTCAAAGCTGCTTTCCAAGGCCAGTCAGATGAATCTTCCTGCGAGATTTCTGTTGTTATTGAAGAGCTACTTATCGGACAGGCAACAAAGAGTACGCATTGATGGACAGAAGAGTGAATTGATGAAGGTCACAGGAGAAGTGCCACAGGGGTCCCTCCTAGGACCTTATTTGTTCGGCATTTATATTTCATCGCTTCAGACTATTTTCCTCTCGAACCACATAATCAAGTATGTTGACAACATTTGCTTCTTATCAAGAGTCCGAAAGTCCAGCATTCCAAAGGATCTTGCTGAGATCAAAAGTGATCTTGACAATATTTCAGATTGGGTTGCGTCAAATGAATTGACCTTGAATACGGAGAAAACCACTGGTCTAGTGAATTACCGCGATGGATTCAAGAGCATTTGCGGTATCGAGGGTGCCATCCCAACTGTCAAGTTCCAAGACAGCATTCGATTTCTTGGGGTTCATTTGGATGCGAACCTTGGATGGAGAGGCCATGTAAAGTTCATCGAGAAAAAGTGTGCTCAACGCATGTACATTCTGAGGCGGGTCAGATCTGTCACTAGTATTGATGACTTCGTTACCATTTATCAAGCATTGGTTCGGTCGCTGATAGAGTACTGCTGCCCAGAGTTTGTGGGAATCTCCTCAACAGACTCAAACCGACTTGAGAAGATTCAGAGGCGCTGTCTGAAAATCAAATCGCGTGATTTGAAGCCGGATGACATTGAAGCTAGAAGATGGTCGCAAGCTATCAACACCTTCAACAGCCTGGAAAGATTAGAGACTTCCATCAGAGAATTGTTCCCCAGTTATTTCCCAAGTGGGCGTCTCGCCGTACCATTCTGTAGAACTTTGCGTCGTCAAAATTCTTTTGTTCCACGCATTTGTAGCTCCCTTTCAAGGTCATCTACGAGACACTAAATGCACGTGACTATTAGTTTTATACTTGCCTTTGTACGCGTATACGAATGTGTTCTTAGTTTCGACTAAGCAAAACTGTCATTCTGCTACTTTTATCTGTGTATTTTGTTTCTGATTTCTATTCGACGATACAATATAAACATTTCTCTCCCCCCCTTAACCCCACCGAAGTGGTCTGGAGCAAGGCTGAGAGCTTCGTCAACGCTAACATGAGAGTGCCAAATGTAACCCCTCCAGAAGTCGGTGAGCAAGGGTTGCAGCAATGGATGAATTTCCTCCTCAAGACTACATCAACTGCAGTCAACACACTTAAGGACTTTTTTTTCTTTGGCAATGAGTGAGCAAGACATGCATTGTGAAGGATTATTTTTCTATTGACATTAGTTTATATTAATTCGACATACAAGTGATAGAGTGTGTATTACTTCAAAAATATGTTGCCTTTAAATGGAAAAGTGCTTCGTTTTTTAAAAAATATTTAAGCGGCATCTCCTAGAATAATTATCATTATTGCCGCATCTCATTAAATGTGAATCTCAAAGCCAAATTTAGAATGTGATCAATGAGCAATTCTAAAATCAAGAATGAGGCATCTTGATCTTCAATTCACTCCTTGATGCCACATTTATATTAAGAAATGATAAAACATAGCTAAATATAGAACTTAAATAATGGTATTTGAACTGAATAGACATTTCAATAGACATTCATCGAAATCATATGCCTACCAAATGAAGACATCTAAATATGAATTACAAAATAAGAGTTTCAATTGCAATAGTCTGAAATCAATCCGAAAAATGTGTAGAGCGCAAAAATGAATGAGCTTATTCTTCAGTACATTTCTGACGCATTGCAATTTTAAACTCTGGTGATGTTTTGAGTTTGCATCACTCTGTTCAATGAGTTCTGCATGGAGATATTAGTTCCTCCGTCCTCCAGGATGAAAGGAAGAAGAAATTTTTGGTTGCCTGACACGTATATTTTGATAAAATATTGATCACAGCTTGCGGTGTTCATTTGCCATTCTTCAAATAAAGAATTGAGTGATTTCTTCTTTTTCAGCTATGTACGTTAGCCTGTTTACCTATCTGTCCTCCGCAAACTATTCCTTAATGAAACATTTTGAATACTTTTAGGAATGCATTCGCCGACTTTGTTGCCGCGCAAAGGAGGCTGCATACATCTATCGCTGATAGTCAGTGTTGGGCAAAGTCCGCTACAGTCCGTTACTCCGTTACGTAACGGAGCTACTTTCTGCTGTAACGGAGTAACGGACTTAAAAAATGTAGCGGCCTAGGTAACTTCCGCTACTCTAAACGAGTTCCGTTACTCCGCTACTTTGTAAGATAATCCACTGAAGAACTCATGAATTCCTCCGTTATTGAGCGAACAGTGTGTCTCGTGAATTGTTCATATAGCGATCGAAAAGGGATATAGGCTTGTCTATAAAGATGGCTGCGTTGGAAATCAATTGTGAATGACGGCGGCCGGCCTTCACCCAAAGTTCCGTCTGCAGTGGCTGGAACAGCACGACCTCTCGAAGATCACGATGCTCAGAAAAGCATTGGAGGCGATGGTGAAGAAGGCTGCTTAGAACTTGGGAAGCGATGACCAGGTCCCCATCGAAGTTGAAGTCACAAATGATGATTCTTTCATGGAATGAGTGTGACTCTCTGTACCCAGACAAGTGAAGTCAGAAAATCACTCAATTCAGTTATAAATTCATGGCTTTCGGATGTTTGGAGACAGGAAGAATGGTTCACTAAAAATGCTTTTCAGGGTAAAGTGAAACTTCAGCAACTTTTTACAAAATATAGGACGGTTATGCGGTCGAGCGCCGCTGGAGAGACTTTTCCGCAGGAAAAGATGTTCTTTCCGCAAAACGAGCTTGTCAAAGCGAGAAAGTGTAGAGCGTCTCTTGTTCATGCGAGGAAACACACATGCAAATTAGCTGTGCAAAGTAATTACAATGTGAAAATATTCGTGATGTGATTAACGGATTATGTTTACGGTCTTTGTGACTCGTGTTTTCTCCACTTGTTTTCTTTATTTGACAACATGATCATCGACTAGTTTGCAATTTTTTTTTTATTGAATGCTACTGCCATTTAAAACATTAATTTTTTTCTTCATGTTCATCGCTTTCATTACTCTACACCAGCTTGCGCTAAAATCAGCAAAATGTAACTAAATCTATGTTTTTAGTTCTGAAAAACATGCTGTTTCAGATTATATTATACGATCGATATATTATTTATTTCCGAGAAAACATTTCTATTACAATTACTACATTACATTCCTATACGGAGATGTAACGGAGTAGCGGACCGACTAACTTTCTTTCTTTAGAAGTGCAACGGAGTAACGGGTATGGGAAGTACTTATCATAAGTAACGGAGCAACTGTAACGGCACTGCTTGCGATGCCCAACACTGTTGAAAGCCTACATTCTGAGGTTACGCAATTTTTAATTTCACCATAGGTTGGCATGGACGCAGTAAGTGTTCAATAAGAACATCATGAACAGACGAAGAAATAATCAGCAGCAATCAGGCTGGACCGAATCAGTCTCAGACCATTTCTCGTCGGTAAAGTATAATGAGGGTGAGTTCCCCCTTGAGATTCAAATATTTCAACTAGCACTTCAAATATGACGCTAGAGTATGTTTCTTTTCTTTTGCTTTGCGGTGACATTTGCTTTGCATAGTGAGTATATACATCAATCTCAAATCGTCTTTTTAACTCAGTCAATAAGTTTGATTTCTCTCGAAATTTTGAGAGCGTTTCACGGATGCTTCCCAGGAATCGAGACTCAAAGTTATCGGGTATTATGGGTAATCCTGTGGTAAATCCTTGTCGACAATTTTCAATTTTGATTGATCACAAGCCTTTGATCGGGTTTATTGGAGGAACTCTATACTTGGTCGTAAAATAGGCGTAGAAATTAGCAAGAATTCGGAGATAGGCTACCAATTGGAATTCAGAAGGACAGTTGATTGCTCAAACTTTGATGACAAACTTTTATCAAAACGGAAACCTATATGGCGGTGGCAATGTTGCGACAAAATACTGCGGGAGATGGCAAGGTTCGCCTTCGAACACAAAAACCATACCACAATCTGGTGGGTGATCTGTGAATGCTACACGGCGGCATATCATGTGAGAAATGAGTTTGGTCTGGTCGCCAGCATGAGTTTCTGCATCAATGGAGACCGAAAATGAGAACTTCAAAAAATGATATGCACCCTAGTAGTGTGAACTGGTCATCTGACAGCTCATTTTAGCGCACTTCCGTTGACCGTAGCGTGTGTGGGTTCATCGGAAAGCTCTCATTCAGCTCTATTCGATGATTTCAAAGTCAGAACCTCCCCGAGATTAAATAAGAGGGGTCGGTTCCCCTTTTAAGGCAACACATGACCTCTTGAGATAAAGTAACGACCTTAGAGACAGGATAAGACCCCTCGAGTTGAGATCAGAAGATTCCCATCCAGATGAAATGAGAAACCCCTCAAGATAGGATAAGATTCCTCACGAGATACAATAAGATGAGACCTCCCCTCGAGATAACATGAGACCTCCCTCGAGACCGGATGAGACTTCCTCATGAGATAAGACCATCCCTTGAGATAGAATGAGGCCTCCCTCTAAATAGGATGAGCCCCCCCCCCAGTTTTAATTCAATTTTCATCGGCATGATTTTGTGATTCACTAAATTTATGTTTATAGATGAAAAGAAATACCACTCTTTTTTAAACGTATGTTAAGCGCGCGACATGTTTCGTCCAGCTCTCATTCAGGCACTACACTGAACTGAATTGCACACATAGAATCACGAAACGAACACTACCAGATTGACTATGACAATGACATGACACCAGACAATAAAAATGGCATTGTAGAAATCACAAACAGCAGCACAATAGGTAATGGAAAGATGTCAGCTTAACGGTGTGGCTACGCAAATGTCTGGAAGTAACATTGACTTCGAATCAAGTCCAAGGAGAGGAGTTAGAAAAAATTGAAATAATACCAGTTAAGTAAGGACGGACGATACAAAGCAAAGCAAATACAAGAAACACAAATTTAAGTAATGATATGATTATGAATAAGCAGAATTGAAAAAAAGTCATAATACAAAGCTATTAAGTTAAGGAATACTAAAACAAAAGAAGTTATTGATAAAAGTGAAGTAAGTACGGACACAAAAGCAAACAAAGAGAATCAATGGGCAGAGCATTATGGATATCAGATAATTAAAGATTTGATAAGGTAAAACCAAATCAATCACAAATTCCTTTTGAACACATAGATCAGGGGCACATCTTTTGATAGACAGGGACTGTGAAATGCGTAAAGTATGACGCTACTGAGAAGTACATAAAAAAGTTTGAAACGATTGCAAGTATCACCATGCGAACAGTCACAAACTTGAAAATATCGTGTGATCGCACTATTTGGAACTCGAGTTGATCTCGGAGGGCAGCGCACTTCATTTGATATCCATTTTGGTACATGCTCACTTATGCGATCACCAAGACGCCTTTCAGTTCGGCCCACATACTTGCAACCCCAAGTACACTGAAATGGATGGATCACGTTGTGTTGGGCCTTCACTGTGAGATTGTCTTGTGTCGACGACAGTGGGATTTTCAAAATACGAAACGTCAATGTAGGTTTGGCAGCGTTAAAAAGTCGAAAAGACAGACGAACAGAGCGTTTAAAAATGGAAGCCGCCTTATCGCCGATAAACGGCACAAGTATAAAAATAGGCGTCTTCTCAGGGCCAAAGCATGCAGGTTCAACTTTCACATTAACCCTCAGAGACCTGAGGCCGTCCAGTGGACCCCAGAGCCACATTTTTCTATTTTGCTTTTTGTGTTTAGGATATATCAACCGTCCATGTGAAATCGTCATTTTTGACAGTAAATCTGCATGTGTTATTTCATTTCAATTGAATCAGTAGAAGTATGGTAGATAGGCCAAGGGGTCCACAGGACCCCCCTCAGGTCTCACAGGGTGTAGTATTCCCATAACAAATTTTTTGCTACTAGTCGCCGACAACTAATTGCTTAGACCAAAGGTTCCCAACCGGGAGGTCGTGACCCCCAGGGGGTCGCGAGGCCACCAGGTGGTTGTAAGAGCCGCCTGGAAAAGATTTACATCCGTCCGGCTCTCCAATTTGTCTTACTGCACGGCCGCAGAAAAAGAGATTAGGCATGATGCGCGCTTATTGGCCGTGGTGTATAGTCACCATTCAGTACATAAAACATTGTTGCAACGGAAACGTAATTTCTAAAAATAGACAATCGTCATGGTATATCTCGACCAATGCACTACAGCGCTAATTGAAATTGACAAATATCATTCACTACTGTTGACTTCGCTGTGAATAAAGTGAGTTAAATGTTTTCTGCATATTTATGTGTTATTTAACAAACAAATTAGTTCAACATTTTGTATTAAAGTAGATGTGTATAGGAAATTATGAATGTACCTCTGGAGCAAGCGAGTGAAAAAAAGATGTTCCTCAACTTCCCTGAACTCTCTCAATATCTTGCTGATAAAGATATGGACGAAGATTTGGTTTCTCGTCTTGTTGGGAACATCAAGAAGCATCTCAAGGACCTGCGAGACAACTTCGACGGTTATTTCCCAAACTTCAATGTCGCATCCTGGATTCGGACTCCGTTTGAGATGTCGCTCAATGACTTGGATGACGAAAATACACTGAAGGATGAATTGATCGAGCTCAAACATTCTGATATTTTGAAATCGAAGTTCAAAGCCGTGAGCAACTGCGAGTTTTGGGCCAGTTTGCTCGATGCTTTTCCCAATCTGGCCAAAGAAGCCCTGAATTTTGTGCTTCCCTTCGTTACAACTTACCTCTGCGAGGCCGGCTTCTCGACGTTGGTGGTCATAAAGACGAAGTGGCGGGCCCGCCTGGACGTTGCTTCTGACATGCGGCTCGCTTTGAGCAAGAAGCAGCCTCGCATAAAAATGCTCAGCGACGAAGCCCAGGAGCAATCTTCGCATTGAAATTTTTGGAATTTTGTTTTATGAACACCTGATGTTTTTTCTTCGTTGTTTCGAATAAGTTCAATAACGACGGCATTGAAGTATTGAATGTGATAATAATTCAATATGAAGGTGTTTCCTAACTCCTCTGATTTTTTTACTGGGGGTCCGGGAGCAGGCCCGTCGTCAGAATCGATTTACAGGGGGGCTCAGCTTTTGACCGGAGGGGCAAGCGTTTGTGATTTTTATATTCAATGAAGCACATGACCAATATACCTAATCATGCATATTTGACATTCCTGTGCTTCACATATCTGTATTTTCGTACCTTCTATTGTAATCGTAAGTTAGCTAAATTAAAACATGCACAGATTAAGTATTCAAATGTAATTCAAAAAAGTTGTAAGCGTTTGTGAACATTGCTAAATGTCTTCAAGACAGACTGAACGTCAATATTTTCCACCCTATCTTTCTCAAAAGTCAAAAAGCACAAACTGGCTCATCGAGACTGCGCCATGCTTCGTCGTTGTGGCCGATCAATGCGGGTAAGTGCCGAAAACGACGCCTCACAGATAGCAGTGGAACAGGCCATCGTTGACACCGCCGCAAATAAATCGTATGTGCACTGGAAGGCCTCTCTTTGCTTATGCAAAACATCGAGAAGTGTGGAAGTAGGCCTCCCGTCGATTTTCTTCTTGAGATAGCGTCTCACCAAATCTAATTCGCCTTCATCTGGAATCGTAATTCCCAGTCGGCTGAGCGGGTCAATCGTAGTCTTGATTAAAAATTCGTCTCCGTCTGGTATAGTTCCCTACAGAAAATAAAAAAAGCAACTACTCAATTTTCAGTAGCTAACTATTACAGCACCATTAAGTTTAGAATTTAATCTTCGATAGTAAAGAATTAAAACACACGTGGCTTGCATATGAATTCTCCAGCTATGGACATTTGATGATGGATTTTGCTTGTTATATGATGATCTTATCACAAAATAGTTCGATTTGGTAAATGAAGTCTAGAAAATATTTCATAAAAGGAATCTAGATATGTCAATAGAGACAATGATTAGTCAATGACGATAACAAATAGGCCTAAAAGCAAGATTATTATTTAACTTTATGAAAATAGATGTTAATTAGATGTTAATGCTATTTATATATTTACTATTGTTCACATGCAAAACCTGTTAACGACATTTTATTTTCCTATGTAGTGTTTGAGCAGAAGAGAAACTTACTTGCAAAGCCTTGTACAACCAATCCTTTTCTTCAAAGCGTCGATAAAGTTCCTGTGTGACAAGGTCGATGATTTCGAAGTACACTGCCGTGGTGTTTATGCTGTCTATATCAGATTGATGGCCACTGACAGCCGCAAGAACAACACTGTCTCTCAGAAGGGTACTTATTTTTCTCTTGCGAGATGGATGGTCACTTTTTTGGTCCTTTATGAAAGCATTACTTTCTGTCAATATATCACTGAATACTTCTTCACTTCTCATTTCATTGAGCATTTCTTTGACCCAGTGGTGGCGCCAGGGTCCAAGAGCTGGGGGGTCCATGGAAGCGTTGTGCCGACAGTTTTAACCGAGGTGCCTGCACTCGCATGTACACTATATATCTGAATGTATGTGACTTCTGTATTTCGCAATAGTAGGGGATTTTCAGTCAAAAAGATGCAAATTTTTCTTGAGTACTTTCAAAGTATATTTGTAATTATTAAAGCCTATCTTAACTACTTCCAAAATGAGACTTGCCAAGATCTCATGTTTGAAGCTGCTGGCGAATCGATTGCAATTTTAAACTTCCGTCTCCACTCTCAGACCGGTCCCTCTCAGATTGTCAAAGTTGTTGCTTTCGACACTACACCCAGACAGGTCATTCAAACGAAGTAGGAGAGGAAATCTTAATTTCTATTAAAACATACTGTAAGTGGTGGCCAGCCGTCACTGGGGTGTCCCTACTTCTCATGGCCAAGTCAGTGGTACATCTATGCCTCCATTTTTTCCTTCGACTGCTTCACTCAGCGGAAAAATTCCACATTCTCGCCAAAGTCAACCACCTGGGATGATGTCCCAGTAGCGACGGCCGACACGTCGAAGTTAGTCGGAACTGCTTCCAGAAACGACGCAGCGACCAGGCAATAGAGCCGCTGAGGAGGTTGCTGCATGCCTTACTGTACCACTGACTTTGAAAGTAAGGCATCAATTCATAATTTGACACTCTGTGTAGCAATTAACCTGTTAACGACATTTTATTTTCCTATGTAGTGTTTGAGCAGAAGAGAAACTTACTTGCAAAGCCTTGTACAACCAATCCTTTTCTTCAAAGCGTCGATAAAGTTCCTGTGTGACAAGGTCGATGATTTCGAAGTACACTGCCTTGGTGTTTATGCTGTCTATATCAGATTGATGGCCACTGACAGCCGCAAGAACAACACTGTCTCTCAGAAAGGTACTTATTCTTCTCTTGCGAGATGGATGGTCACTTTTTTGGTCCTTTATGAAAGCATTACTTTCTGTCAATATATCACTGAATACTTCTTCACTTCTCATTTCATTGAGCATTTCTTTGACCCAGTGGTGGCGCCAGGGTCCTAGAGCTGGGGGGTCCATGGAAGCGTTGTGCCGACAGTTTTAACCGAGATGCCGACAGGCTATACCGGCTAATTATTGTAATTTATGAACAGCTATGCCTACTTGTGGGCTATACATACACATGTCAATTGTACAATTGAGTTGTAAATGTGCAATGTTTGCACACACAAAAAATTGTGCAATCGATGTACTCTTTGTTATGCACCTACACATATGTCCGATTTCTTCTTTCAGACAATTTACATCCCACTGGGAAATTCCTTATCGGGCCGATGTGGGCAAGCTCTGATCTGTACGATGTGGGTGCGTTCCCGTTTCCCCCATATCGGACCGATTATGGAATACCCCACTTATCCCCATGCGTAGCCGATATGGTCCCGATATGGACTGGTTCTTCCTTCTCGATATCCTACTTCCCTTTGATACCCATCTTATCAGACCTATACATGCAACATCCACGCTAGCGGGCTTCTTCAATGTTCACAGTATCATCTAAAACATTAGAACTTAACCTCACTTCCGAAAATTTTGCTGATAGCTCTTAAATCAACTAAAAGATTATGACTAATTCGACAAGAGAACTGATACTTTGTAAATACAAAAATTTACATCTCCATAAATTGCAAGCAAAATGAGAAGAGTGCATCTTGTGAAACTATAATATTGAAGATATTAACAACACGTGTCAATTGGTACTACTGACAATTCAATCTCAAAAATGGCAGATAAAAAATTACTGTTATCTGGACGGTACATGCAAGTACAACTCATCATAGCACCAATTTGCTCACAAAATCCAAATATGCCTCGCTCTAAATTCTAAAATCAAATTATACAGCAAATTATAAATTGTGGAAACTTCCTACATGGAAGGACTCCACTAATAAAATCGCATCAAATTGTGGATTTGTCGGAAACTCATGCGATCATAAGGCACATTTGTGGTGACTTATTTTCAAACCGAGGTAATGTTGCATACGTGAGTCACATTTTTGTCTAAATGGAAATTTTACTGTTACAAATTTCATCGACGAAGAAGCGATGCTAACCGAGCTTAGAAAAGAAAACATTACTAAGTTCTTGAATTATTATGATAATTACTGAATTTATAATAATTCAAGAATTTGATAAGAAATTGTTTGTTTCATACATGTTCACAAGATGAATAATGAGTCTAGTTTGTACAATTGCGATCATCCTTAATCGGATGTTCAGCATGTGAGGTTTACATTAATTAGATGAGTAAGACCACATGGTACAACCTACAATACCGGTAATTAAAAGTTGACATTAACAGCGATTAATTTAAACTGACTAACGAGATACGCTGTGTCAATTTCTCACAAAATTCAATGTGATAAATGTAAACTGGAACTGTTAGATATCACAGGCAAACTGACATAACTGTATGTCTCCCTGGTGATCGAACTTCGAATACCAGAACATTAGTGCAATTTCACTTTATGTTTGGCATTAACTTAATTAAAATTTGAGAATGATGACTGCACTAGTACACAAGGAAGTTGTTTACTATTTGTGATTAGGTTTCTTACAGATGCGACACCTAACTATACTGATCTTGATCAGCAATATAAATTATACCCAATATTTCTATCATAAGTTTGAAATCTGAAGTGAACACATGCAAATAATTAGTATTTTCTAAAGAAAATTAATATCTGATTTGCATCTGTATGTGCAATCTAATAAGATCAATAAGGAGCTAAATGTGCATGATAAGAAGTAGGAAAGGAATACAACACACTAGGAAAGGGATATTAACACTAGTCACTATCAGAAGCAGAAAGAGATTCTGACGGAGAAAGAGGAGTTTTCGATTCTTCAATTTTGTCTTTCATCGATCTTCTGAACCGTCCTCCTAAGCGATCCCGAGCATTCCTAAGATAATTGCTCACACACAATTCAATGTCTTTACTGGTCACACCATCGAAATTGATGACATCCTTCAGCAATGGCTCCAGGTGTTCCACAAATGCCATTCGACTCATAGCTCCTGTTCGATTGAACATCTGTTGCATACGATTGGTCAACAGACCATCAATGCAACGACTGACTGAGTCCTTGAGGGAAGAGCCACCTATTGTTTTAAGGTATCCGACTACCTTCATCCGCATCTCTGAATTCTTCAGCTGATGACAGAAAGATCTGAAATCAAGATATATGTAGTCACAAAATCATGATAGACTAAGACTGAGCGATTCATGTTCATTTCACAACTATATAACCCGTAGTACGTTATAATGCTACATAATCAAAGAAAAGCATCAAATAATAATTGATGTGATAATTATCTGGCGAAAGCAGCGCCGATTACCTTCGGTTGACTCGTGATTACATTATCCATTTCAACAGTTTCAATTAATTTAACTAAGCTAAAATTTTGAACTACATGCGGAATTAACGAGTAGCAACCTACTCCTACTCCTTTAGCGCACTGAGGGAGCGACTGTGTCGCGAAACGTTTCCCCTGTACATTCTTTTATTCGCCATTATTAAAGGGAGTGTCATTATTTGACGTATTTTTTCTTGATGACGTTACCTAGACATTTATAGTGGAAGTAAAAGCAAGTATGGTTTGTGTTAATGAGTGAGACGCTTTGGAATGAACATGTATGTACAGATCAGTTTCTCTGAAGATGATGTGCTGCGCGCATCGAAAGCACTTAGAAAAACGAAATCGTTTTGAATTCGCCCGTACACCTGAGAAATGTGATTTCCTTAAACTAATAATAAGTAAAAGCAAGGTTATTCGTCGTGAACAGAAAACTAGTTATAAGTTTTCTATCAAATGAAATAGGAAAGAGTTACGAAAAAAGTTAATTAAGTTACGAATTAAGTTACGAAAAACTGTATATGTCAAAAAAAATATTTCAACTAGAAAGTCATACTTACTCGTAAGCTATCCCATTATCGAGAGGTAGGCCGAGGCTGCTCCCTGAAATTCGGTTTGATGTAGTTTGAGATGCGCTTTTGTCTGAATTCTGGATGAAGTTGATTTTGTCTGATAACATCTTGATCTCAGACAGAATTCTACAGTTTTGTCGATACAACATTAGTTGCATTTTTGCATTACCCTCTGTTGAATCCAAACGACATCCAATAGAAGATTCCACCTTAGACCGAATATTTCGGAGTGTCAACTCGTTAGTCGGTGGATAATTACAACACCGTTTATCCATTGAAAACTCTTCTTCAGTAGAGGCCCTCGGAGATATGTTAGGAACGCTTCTGTGACGTATCCTTGGATTGGTACTAGGTGAGGAATTGTACGAATGTGTCGGTATTTCTTCAGATTGACTGAGATCTTCACAATCCATTGACTTCGTGCACCGATCATCTTCAGTGCCTTCGGCTCTTGAAGAAAGCACGACGTTGAATCGGTTAGGGGAGTTGATTCTGCGCTTACGTGTGTTTGTAGGAGGCGGGGGCATTGAAGGACAAGATATTCTCTGCTGCTCACTTAGTAAGGGACGAACATTCTCGACTCCTGAAGGACATGCACTCTCCACCTCACTGTCATCAGACCGATGAAAGAAATTCTGAAATTTGAAAAATTGTTGGTAAGCAATATGGAATTTGACAATTTAGTAAGATGGACCCCGACGGAGGTCCATATTGATATTGTTACCCGCCATATTACAGATTACGTATGCATATCTATGTTCTGCGGCTCATAATGTTCATAGAAAGTAATGCGTCTTCTACATATAAGCGGTCCGTAATATGCAACCATTGGCATGAGAGTTAGGAGTTGGAGAAATCTGAAGTTTATGATTGATATAGAGGTAGATAGTCGGTGAGTATAAATTTTTGTAACACGTCCTTGTACCTTGGATTTTACAGAAATCGTCTGTCTCCCTAAGGCTTTCTTTGGCGAAAATAAATTTCTTGTAAAAGCATCTGGATGCTTTTATAGACGCGTTTTACAATTTCAGAAATAATATTCATGTAGTTTTTTTAGAGAAACTCATGCCTCTCAAAAATTTACGAAATGAGAAGTGAGTAACATATTTGCATGAATTAGTTTCTTCGTAGTGACTGTTACATGTAATACTCGTACTTACTTTATTGAACGATGGAAGCCTCTGCGACCAAATGGTTTCAAAGGCTTGAAATAGCGCCGTATGTCAGTCATGTGGACATTGAGACTCTTCAATTGTTGAACAAAATTTCTCGTTTCAGTTAACTCATGAACTTCTCCAAACTCAAACGATTGAGTGCTCAGTTGTAGGAGTTGAGCTGTTTCCTCCGACCCATCAGTTATAACTTTAACTAATGTTCGTTCTCCCTTCATATGGCGAATGAAATGAGACTTTTCCCAATCCAACACTTCATCTATGGGGTAAATTCCCAAAGATTTATCCGAGAAATAGAGCAACGCTGCTGTTACAGCCTCGAAAGTAGGCATCTAAAATAAACAAAATAAAAATCATGCGAAAATGATAAAAACGATTGGGCATAGCACAATGTCGTGAGATATACATATATACCAGCCGTAAGAAAAATCAGTCTATATAAAAAAATTTTTAATGTGCTTTCAAAACATGGAACTTCCTGCAATTCGATCTTTATTTTGCACACTGACTCCGTCAATTTGTACTCGAGAAAATCTGCCACAGTCCATTTTTTGGTATTCGCAGTTTCGAGTTCGGCTAGCGCAAATGGACACAGAACCTCCAAATGTTCCAATTCTGAGCTCTACCGACAATTAATGAGAATTTCGAAGTATCCTTCACTGATTCTCTACTGATCACACAATAGCCTACATGTGTTTCACCCTCCAGATCCACCGTTCCTGTCTCCTTTTGACAGCCCGACCCTCCCCGTGTAGTAATACTTCTAGCCTATTCTAGTTTTAACATGTAAATTCACACGTGCACAGTCATAAAGCGTGTTGATGTATCAGTAGCCTACGAACAGGCCTATTGAGAATGGAACACTAGACTTACATAAGAAGCAAAAATAAGCCGTAAACAAGAAGAAAGTCGATAGAATTTACTAAAAAGGCTTCTTAGATAAAAAGTACATTGCACTATCAGACTAATAACACCATTTCAAATCCTGGAAATCCGGCTCCGGCCCGGATTTAGAGAAAATACTGAATCCGGCCGGATTTGAAATCCGGTGCACCCCTAAAAATAAATAGGCCTAATTGTCAAATAATCGCCATCAACGAACAACACTGCTGATATTATTGTCTTGCAGAACTATATGTTTATTCAAAATATTAAAATGGAGAATTTTCTAATGACTATACTGAAAAACACGCGTTCACTGAATACTTCTATATACGTATATACGAGTACATGCTTAGATGCAACCATTCTTATGGATGGCGCGAAATCAATTGTTAATGTTTTATAAGGGATAAAATGAGACATTATACATGACCTATAAAATGACAAACTTCGTACATGACAAACAAGGAAAAAGTCAGAATAGTAATTTTTTGTTATATTTCTGGATGTATACCCCAGTTCTGTATACATAGTAAATGCATCAGAATAGGTTCATCTGACCAGTAATATTAGGCTTACATGTTTCGATCATACCATGAACTAATATGTATGCAGTCATTAAAATTAACAGTTTCAGTCACATATGCCACAAGAGTCACCATTTACGCAAGTGTAGGACAACTGATATAAAATTGCTGAAAGATCTGTACTTGTATAAAGCATCACTCAAGTCACAATTCTCATTGTGTGTAACATTCAGTATTCACCATGGGCAGGATCAAAAATATGTTACTGTCCTGTGGGACTATGATGCACTTTAGAAATGGAATCTGTCGCGTAACGATAGCATCACTTACACGATAAAATCCTATTTTTAACGATCGTGATGAATACGGATACTCATAAAGAAAGTTCATGGGAATACTTTAAAATCTTGCCAGATATAAAATTTTCAAAAACATCAGTGATCAAAATTACTCTCCCATCAGCTATCATAGCACAATTATTCGGAGGAATATCACTGAAAACAGTCTTAGTGTCATCATCATTTGAGAAAAGATGATTTATGATGTTCAAATTGTTAATAGTTTGTTTGAACATACCTCGGGTACATTTCAAGCGACGTTTTAGTATGCCCAAATAATTTTCAAACACAAACGATGACCAAGAATCTAACACACCGTATCTGTTAACAAACTCAGGGATATGACGGATTATATGACAATTAAATGTTTGCAATCTATTGAAGAACAAGCGCTCCGAGGATTCACAAAATCTCTCCAGACAACCTTGAGCTTCAGTAAAAAAGTCTTTATGATACAGAGGAGAGCAAAAGCAGTACATCGAAAAATGCAACAGCAGAAAATGAGAATAAAACTCTGGTGGTAAAACATCCTTGAGAAAAATCGGACCAAGTTACAAAATAATTTGTCTAAATTCAACAGCCTTATAATGAGAAAATTCCTTTAGAGGTCTTAGTTTTCTCGAAAATTCTGAGGGCAAAAACTTGCGCAATCTACAAATTCGATCAGAAACCTTTTCCTTTAATGTGCTACTTAATTTGCAAGGCAACCTAACTCCACTTACACCAATGAAGTAGTATTCACAAAGTCTGCGGACGACTCCAAGACAGACACTATGCATGAATTCCGGGGGAACGAGTAACGCATGGAACATACAGATATCAATGGAGAAATACGAAGTTGGTTATTTTCGTCCCCTGAGTTATATAATTCGTCGTTTCTACTCAATACACTCAAATTTTCATAACCAGTATATGGGAAAATAATGCCTTTTTCCTTAGATCCGACAATTTTGCAATAACTACAGCCATTTTTAGATGAATGGCTTAACACACACTGCAGATATGCGCGAGCAGGCGAATCACAAATAAATACCACATCATCTAATAAAATTGGATAACCATTTATCTCAGTTACAGAAGTTTTCAATTTTTGCACCTCACTAACAAAATTTTCGATGAACGTTCGCAAAGTCGGTTTACCTAAGCCACAAAATACAGCAAGTGGAAATGGTTTCTTATACGTAGATTCCTTGATCATCATTAACAAAGGCCATACATTCAAGTTTGACGATTTAAATAGCGGCAATCCGTCGACATTTACATGTAAAGTTAGCTTGTTCAAGGAGTTTTTCAATTTCAAATAACCTTTTTCTATACAATACTTGATATGCTGAAACATGCTGCAGTATGCAATGTTTTCCCCTAATACGGTCACAAAATCAAAGGAATTTTTGTTACATTGAGACTTTAACAAAAAGACAGAGCGAGGAACTTGGATCTTATGCGAGTTGAGAATAAATAACAAATATTCCATTGCTCTACGACTGAGTTTGAAAAGAAGCATGAACAGCAAAAGATCTTCAGCCAAAGTCAATCTCCGCAACTCTTCAGGTTCTTCAAATGACTTTTCGAATACTGATCCATATTGCTCACCATCTTGATCATCCCATAGACTAGCATCCAAGAAATTCAGTGTTTCATCGCAACCGTTGTTTGATTCTTCGTCTTCATCGAGGGAAGACAATCCATGATGACCTTCATCATCTCGAACACCTGAATCCAATAGTCGTGACGATTCACCCTCATAAAATCCCTCGAGTAATTTTGTCTCCTCAACGAATCGATCAACTTTCGAAGATGAGCCTGTACGGAAAGAGGGGAGTATTATAACTTATAACAATCACATAAAAACAAATAGGTATTACATTTCATACCAAGCGGAAAATTATAAGGGTCGACTACCCGTGTCACAAGGTGTGCCTATTATTACTGCATATTACGTGAATCGCCGTGCCAAAACAATAGGAAAATAGGAAATTTTTGAATGGAAAAATAGGAAAATTATAGGAAATAATATGAATTATAGTGATGCATACAAGTAATGAAATACAAGTTAAAAATTCAAGCGAAATAAGGAGTCGACCATTCGCTTGACACACACTACACACCGATTGCAGTGAAAGTGGATACCATATATATTTCGTTCTTTCTACTCTCCTCAGAGGAAAGGTGAAAACAATAACAACGATAAAAGGAAGTTTACTGATGGTCTCCTTACACCTCAAACAGCCATCCTGATCCACCACAATCAGGGATGTAAAATGTCAAGTACACGTTCATGTTCATACGTGCAATGCTGATTTATTGTAACACCGATTTTGAGTGATCAATAAACAGTTCTTCATTATCAAATAGAACTGAGACCAACTCGCATTTTGTGAAGAAATTAGTTATATCTTTATATGAAGACAACAATGGGCCAAAAATAGATCCCTAATTTGTCAAAAGGTGTATTAATAACAATTTTTAAACAAGTAGTACATATGCATCAGAGTAAATTATTGATAATAACATAATGACAGAACAAAACCTTGTTTATATAGTAGAATGATTTGCTGCGATCTCAAAAGATGAATTACAAATAGTCGAGCAACTAATTGTTATAGTGCTTGGCTTGTGTAATTCGTGCATACTCACTTGCTTTCTACTCTTGATGTTTAATGTGTCGTTTTGCTGTGGCATGTGTTCGTTGTTTTCCTTAAAGAGTATCTTTCTGTGTGTCTGGTGGGGTCTTTATTATTACCTGAATATACTAACAATTGATTTGCCAAATTATCAGTTTTACACTAATTACATTAATTAAATGTCAGATACAACAAGTTTTCTTCGAGTAACATCCGAGTGTATATTATATCTAATTAAAAATAATGTTGATAAAATCTTTATTACAACGGTAGCAAGAACCGATAAGGACCTCATAGGATAAGAAAATTGATACATTTCACATGGCACTTACGAGTATTTCGAGTAACATAAAGTTATAACGTCAAGATATAAGCTTATATGCTTGTATTTTAATCTGCATATATCCAATCATAAATATAATGTAGAAAATATGAACTAGAAAACCCGTAAAAAATATCTACTTCAATGAAAATTTCAATGCTACTATAATATTATAATATACAGGGTGCCCCACCAAAAAACCCACAAATTTTACTTTTACGAAGATTTCTTATACTTAACACTACACTGTATTTCATGACAGCTGTCAATAGGTAGGTTTCAAATTTACCTCTTAGTCTCTAGTCGACAGATAAAACATACCAATTGATGCATTGGGTTGACATCTTATTGTGTTTGCGATTAAAAGCGCATTGATTGCTTGTCAACACATAACATCGATGAATATTACTAACGTTGGTGACGGTGACATATCGCACTTCTTAATGATTACGATCGAATATCATGCGAAGTATGGGCCATAAATTCGAGGCGCTGTGGCAGCTCTAGCAGTTACACCATTGAACTCGCCAGAAAGAAAACATTGCAGTCGACGACAAATTGTGAGCCAATTGAATCTGTCAAAGGGAACTGTGTCTCGTATTGTGAAGGAATCTTCTTTGAAATGCTATCGCAAAACAAGATGCCACACACTAACTGCTGCACATATAGAAGCAAGAATGGACAAGTCACATAATCTTATCAATTCTTACGGAAATTATGGCTCATGGAAGGATATCTGGTTATCAGATGAAGCATCATTCCATCTGAAGGCTCCGCTGAACAGCCAAAACGAAAGAATTTATACGGCAGTAAATCTGAAAACTGAAATAAGACCAGAGGATCTTATTGTCCAGATTGACAAACAGCACCGTCATTGATGTGCGACGGTGCTGTTTTTCGACACGGGAAGACAAACCTTCTCTTCGTTGAAGGATATGCCAGTGGCCAAGAAGGAATTCCCGAACACAAAGGAAAAAGAAGACCGTTGATCAACATGTCTATCGAAATGAAATGTGTCCCTTGATGTTCAGAGACATTAATTCAACGATGGGAGGACACGGTTGGATTTGGCAACAGGATGGAGCGAGATCTCAGACACGAGAGCGAGACCCGGTTGCTAAGCTCAGAGAGAACACACCCGAATTTATTTCACCGACCAACTGGTCAGCAAAGAGTCCCGATCTCAATGTTGTGGACTTACTTTAATATGGAGCATACTTTTGTCACTTGCAGGCCAATCGTGACGACATCAACACAATTGGTGATCGAGATTTTGCATTAACTACTGCTTTGGACAGTATTTCTCTTGACTGCATCCGAAAGTGCACTTCTTCCTGGGTCAAGCGCTTGCACAGATGTGTCGAGCTTGAAGGTAGACACATTGAAAATTATTAATGAATTGTGTATTTCACTAGCAATATTCTTAACTTCATTGTCATGTTGTTTTACTGTTATCTTGTCATTTCCCGGAAAGTAGCAAAATGAAAGTGTTGGGAAATTTGGATTTTTGAGGGGCTATAATAAGTCCATACAATAAGATTTCTATAACATTCTGTCAAGCAAATGCATCAATTGTCACGTTTTATCTGTCGACTAGAGACTAGGTTAATTTTGAAACCTACCTATAGCAAGTTGTCATGAAATTTAGTGTTAAGTACAGTTCTGTCAAGCAAATGCATCAATTGTCACGTTTTATCTGTCGACTAGAGACTAGGTTAATTTTGAAACCTACCTATAGCAAGTTGTCATGAAATTTAGTGTTAAGTACAAGAAAACTTACTAAAGGCAAAATTTGGGGTTTTTGTGGGGCACTCTGTAGGCTATATTGAAACTTTGGTTTAAGTTTTAGTGTCAATGAAATAGAACTTTTACTTGTTAATCGCATTTTTGTTCTAACTTGAATATTGACATATCCATTTCCCCCGTTCAAGTTTTCCAAAGTAACCAGATACGATTATTGATATTTTCCAAAACATCACTTAACAACTTAAATCTTTGTAGAAATGCACATATAGGCCTACATGTACTAATATATAAACAGTAATTAACAATCTCATATAAAATCAATTTGCTTTCAGAATAAAGACATGTTTAAGGACCGGGATTCCAAGTTACTGGCTAATGAGTATTGGATACACCATACACTTTTTAACTCGTGCGATCCACATGTAGAACAGAAAATAAAATAACACGGTTAAGTCTACGAAAAAGTCAGTTTCATTTCACTCTCCAAATTTTAGTGCTCGAGGTTGGCTCCAGATGTCCTCCAACCGTTTTGAATTTTTTTCTAGCTTCTGCGAATCGCAATAAACATTCCACTGTTCAAGAATACTATTCACAGCTTTTCTAATTGTAAGCCAACGAACATAAGCGTGCATTTGAAATTATTGTTTAACTATATCGAAAAATAACTGTAGTATAACTGTGTAATAACTGGTGAAATGGTGGATATATATATAAATAAACCCGTTATAGACCTATATGGCCCATGTTTAGAATTTTTTATCAATCCTATGGATAGTTTCTGATGTATATTACGTATGACAAACAACGCTCTAAATGGTACGGGGGGTTCAATTGTCGGAAATCCCTTACATGTATGTATAAAACTACTGTTTGTCGTTATCCACACCCTCCGAGAAGCTCCATTATCGCACGCGACGAGACGTGTAAATATAAGTGGCCAACAACTTATTTTTTATACTGCAATCGTCGAGACAGAGTACCGCCAGATGTCATGATGGATGATAGTTGATAATTTAATTACACAAACTGCTTATATCTCTCAGCGTATAAGAATATTGAAACAATATCTAAATTACAAATGAAGCTAGATTTCCTGATCCGTCCTGTAGGGATCTACGATATAATTTCACCGGACATTTGAAAACTTTTAATCACAGATAATTATCGAAGTTTACTCGATTTTTAGAGACTCACATAATTGTTCCTCAGTAACATTTGTTAAGTCCTCAATCAATTCCAAACGAGAACGCTTGTTAGCAAGCCGACGATAAGACATACGCACAGCTGATCAACCACGATACCAATTGAAAGTGTTGACAATGGCTGCCACCATTTGAAACAATTTACATACGTTCATCATTAATATAGCCAGAATAATTAAACAACAAGATTAAATTTTTTTCCATTGACTTATCCAAATGGTTATATAAACAAAAGTTGTTTCTATGAATACACTATTCTAAGTAATGTATATGAGGAAATTAGAAGGAAAAATATGATGTGTAAATATAGACGAAATGATGCACCCATAGACATCTAGACATAGATGTCTGTGTATGTACCTGTCTGTATCATTAAACTTAATATGGAGGGTCTAAATTGACCTGCTTAATAATCGTACTTACTACTAAATTGATAGTCTAGGAGCTGCCCTCTTAAAAATTTGCTTATATGAGCCATATGCACTTGTTTTCATAAGGATTTAATGAAACTCATCGTATTTATCGAGAAATTCTGAGTTAATGAATGTAATAGGTTATCGCGGGGCTCATCCATAACGGACCGATGAAGGCCAGCCCCTACCTACCCGATATAATAAGATAATCATCCATTTGAGAATTGTTTAGGACCAATACATGTTAGAGAATTAATTTGTTTATCCGTTATTGATTTTAACAAGTCGATATTAACCAATATTATAAGATAATGAGTAACTATGTGAGAATCACCGGGGCTCACCATGACGGGCCGATAAAGTGAAGCCCCTACCTACCCGACATCAAACAAATTGTGACATCTATTTTAAAATTGAGGCAACTATGTGTGAGATGATCAATTTTCTCAACTGTATTACATCATTATCTACAGCAATATTACTATTAAGCGTCAATTTCTAAGCATGCAAAAACTGAGCCCAGATGGCACCGAGATGCGATAGCGGACCGATATGGGTCCGATGAGGCATTTACCACTGGGATGTTAACTGTCACCAAAAATGTGTTCCTATATCTGAGATTTCTTTAATTATTAATAGCGAGTATATCTATGATTTTCTTTCAAAATCTTACGTGATGCATGTATGTTAACTTTGAGAATTTTGAAACAAATGCCTGTTGGCTTACCTCGTGTACATTGCATAAGAGCAGGTAGCAAGTTTTGTAACGGTTTGTTAAATTTCTTCTTGCGGGAACAATTAAAATTCGTAAATAAGTAGCTATGAACTGAAAGCATCTTCGCCGCCTGGTAAACGCTACGTGTTGTATAAATACGAGGATGCTTTTACTCATGTAGCGTGCGTGATAATGACCTTCATCATGCACTCTATTTTCTAGGAGTTCTCGACTACACCATAAAAGCTGTCAACTATGTCAATCGATTTAATGCTAATGCATGCATGTAACTCAAATAATCAGAGCCTATGTAGGAACGTTATGCATTTGTTTTCCAAATTCAATTTGAGAAAAAGGTATATAGAGAAAATATTAGAATTTTTATTATGTACAAATGGTGAGGATAAGGAACTGTCCCATGCATATGTCATAAAACTTCGAAAGACATGGGATGTACACATGAGTAGTAAGTAAAACTCCACTTCTGGATAGCGCAAGATGGCCGCCATCGCTGACGTCCCCCCCTCTGGAAAGCAGAGTGTCGTGGTCGGCCGCCGTGGTGCTTTGAGTCTGACGTCCTCCCCCCCCCCTCTGGAACGGCAGAGTGTCGTGGTGTGCCGGCCACGTGCGTCCGTCAGGTTCGCTGACGTCCCCCCCTCTGGCCGACCGTCGTATAGCGCGTGGTGATGTGGTGTCTAGGTTGGCGTGGTGTGCCGGCCAAGTTGGCGTGGTGTGCCGGCCAGGTTGGGAGGGTGGTCTGTCGTAGCTCACCTGAAAACATCCTAAGTGTCAGAGTGGCTTTGTATGGGTAAAATTTTGAAAATTTTCCAAAGTGTGGAATTTCGACCTGGGACCGTCACCAAAACATTTTTCATCAAATTTCACGGACCTCCCCCCCCCGACAGCAATCTTCTAACTTTGGTTCTAGTGAACGGATTTTGTCTTACAGCTACTCGTTTGAAAGAGGAGAAAAAACTGCTCGACGACATTTTTTGTTGCGAGTCAATCGGACCAGCCGTTCAAAAGTTACAAGATGTTACAAGATTTTAGGTCGGAGCTCGCTCACCTGAAAAAATCCTAAGTGTCAGAGTGGCTTTGTATGGGTAAAATTTTGAAAATTTTCCAAAATGTGGAATTTCGACCTGGGACCGTCACCAAAACATTTTTCATCAAATTTCACGGACCTCCCCCCCCCCTCGGGAGAGCTCGCTTCGATCTTGGCTTCTAGTGGACGGATTTTGTCGTGCAATAGCTCGTTTGAAAGCTAAGAGTGAGACAAATTCAGTGAAAGAAACGGCTTGTTCATGTCTGTCTTCGTTCAAAAGTTAGAGCTGTTACAAGATTTTAGGTCGGAGCTCGCTCACCTGAAAAAATCCTAAGTGTCAGAGTGGCTTTGTATGGGTAAAATTTTGAAAATTTTCCAAAGTGTGGAATTTCGACCTGGGACCTTCACCAAAACATTTTTCATCAAATTTCACGGACCTCCCCCCGACAGCAATCTTCTAACTTTGGTTCTAGTGAACGGATTTTGTCTTACAGCTACTCGTTTGAAAGAGGAGAAAAAACTGCTCGACGACATTTTTTGTTGCGAGTCAATCGGACCAGCCGTTCAAAAGTTAGAGCTGTTACAAGATTTTAGGTCGGAGCTCGCTCACCTGAAAAAATCCTAAGTGTCAGAGTGGCTTTGTATGGGTAAAATTTTGAAAATTTTCCAAAGTGTGGAATTTCGACCTGGGACCTTCACCAAAACATTTTTCATCAAATTTCACGGACCTCCCCCCCGACAGCAATCTTCTAACTTTGGTTCTAGTGAACGGATTTTGTCTTACAGCTACTCGTTTGAAAGAGGAGAAAAAACTGCTCGACGACATTTTTTGTTGCGAGTCAATCGGACCAGCCGTTCAAAAGTTAGAGCTGTTACAAGATTTTAGGTCGGAGCTCGCTCACCTGAAAAAATCCTAAGTGTCAGAGTGGCTTTGTATGGGTAAAATTTTGAAAATTTTCCAAAGTGTGGAATTTCGACCTGGGACCGTCACCAAAACATTTTTCATCAAATTTCACGGACCTCCCCCCCTCTGGACAGCCCACTGGGAAAAGATATATGGGTCCCATATGCATTTTGCATATGGATACCATATGTATAAGGTTCCCGATCTTACCAGCTAAATCCCACATGCATGCCTACACGCTCTAATGCAAAATTACTTCTACCACATACTACTCATAAATTAAAATTGAGCAGTAGTATTGATACACCGTATATTTCCCCCGCGTTAAAAAATTCTCCGCTCCTGTTTCTAGAATTGCTTCCCTCAGAAGAAGCTCTCTTAATTTTTAATTACGCTGTCGTTTCGAGACATATTGCAGACATGTGCAGTAGATAATGATGCACACTTGATAATAAAGTGACTTTCAGCCTCATTCAACGTTTTAGACAAAAGTGCAGAATTCGCTTTTGGTAACGGTACTACGTAAAAAATCTTCGTGAAAAAATCTGTTCATTACATCGTCAGACAACCTTTTTAACATAAAACTTCACAATAGATTGACTTAACAATTTATTTGATCAAATGGCCAAAATCACAGCACAAACGCAGTAATACGTGTTACATGCACAAATTCAAGACTATTTATACAGATCATAAAGCTCACTTAAATAAACACAAAAAGCAATTTGTAACAGTACATGAATGACATTTATTTACAACGATCCAACAAATCAATGAGAAATTTTGCTTGTGCAGCTTTTGACAACGATTGGCATCCACATTCAGTTGTAAAACCTGTTGACATGTAGTTGCAAAGCAAATAAATGTATACAAATTTAAACACTTAGAGTAGACACAGGCGCACAACAGCTCATTGACAGTAGCAGAAATTCTGAGTTTTTTGCACTGTGATGAAGATAATGAATAGGTAAGCCCACCTTTGTAATGCTCAGAAATCATATCATATTCCTTGCACAACCATATACAGAGTTTGACATCCAACGTTCATGATTATAATTTTAGAAGCCACACAAGTCAATAGAAAACACAACAATGAACTGCACAAAGAAGACAATTAAGCCCGCTAAGAAGTATCAAAAAGCTTTTAGCATCATTTAAACAGTGATGAACGAATTTGCAGCAATGTGATCAGTTATCGGTAATATGGCGAGTATAAATCATGGTCTCTCTGCCACAGCGCTATGGATATTCGCTATGGTCGAGAGAATAGGAAGGACACCATTGGAAGTCAGTAGGAAGGACATCCGGAGCGAAAGTGTTACAACTCTCCAGCTAAACTCTGTCTACTTCAGCACCGTGCAAATCCCAAGTTTAGTGCATTGACGCCAAAGACTCATATGGCGAGCATCTAATTGAAATATGATTTTAATTCTGAAAATCTCCATTAGACTGCTTTTCTGAAATTGAGCACTGATTTCCCTCTCACATCATGTCCATCTGAAAGATAAGAAAAAAGTCCAAGAATATGTTTGATTAAGATTTTAGGATAATCAAGAAATGAAAGTTTGCTTTTTCATGTACATTGAACAGGCACATACTCAAGTTGATACATAAATCAAGGAATGTCCTATGAGATTACATTTCAGTCCCCTGACATTCAATTCACTGTTGAAATATTAGACAGTGGAATTCTAAATTTCAATGACATAAGTAATGGGCAAAAGACCGTTCCAGGACACCATAAAATTCAAAAAAATAGTATCTTTAAAAACGACATAAATTCATGAATTTAGACCCTTTTTCAGGTTTTTAAGACCTAAATACATGAATTTAGTCCATTCAAAAAGTACCATTTTTTCAAAAAAATGGTATCTTTAAAAACGACATAAATTCATGAATTTGAACCCTTTTTCAGGTTTTTAAGACCTAAATTCATAAATTTGGGCGTTTTTAAAAATACCCAATTTTTCAAATTTTTCAAAATCTCAAATTTGAGAATTATAATTTTTACCTTGAAAATCATGACCGTTCCAGGACACCGAAAAAATCATAAAAGTTGAGAATTTCAAATTCATGAGTTTAGACGTTTTACAGGTTTTTAAAATATATCATGTGTCTAAAAATATTTCTTTAAAAGTGGAAGAAACAAAAGTGGAAGAAACAGCAAGAATATATCCTTCAATATCATATGAATGTAGTTCTGCTACCCCCTCCCTTCTGTCTTCTAGGGGTCCCTTAAGAAATTTTTTTATTATAAAATGAGCAACATAAATGAGTTTTTGAAATTATATGGAACGCAAACTACGACAAATTTCGACCTAAAGAAAATCGCAAATGAATTAGGAATAAAGAATTTTCATGTTCTAATGAGAAACGAATTACAATTCCTAAAAAATAAGCCAACAGGAACCTTCAGTTCCCGGAACAAAGTTCCATCAATAACTGTAAATTTCGTAACCAATCTCCATACGTCAGATGAAAAAGGCGTACATTGGTCAGCAGGTATGTCAAATAAAAATGGAGATAATTACTATTTTGACTCATACGGACTTCCACCTACGAATGAAGTAACAGAAATACTTGGCAATGGAATTTATAATACGTTTCAAATTCAAAAACCGGGAACTACTTATTGTGGTCAATTATGTCTTTATGTTTTATTGAAATTACAGGAAGGAGTACCATTTCTTGATATTATGTTAGAATTGAACGAACCGTAGGTTCTATGGCTACGCCTAATAATAAAAATAATAATAATAATAATGATAATTAAAAAGCTAAAGCTCAGTTCGTTGTAATTCATTTTGATAAAAACGGCCTCTGATATCCTCATTATCTAAATCTTTAATTTCATAAGTAAACGGATAAGTTTGATTTATTTTACAAATTTCAAATATTTCTTTAGTCCAATAGCCAACAAAGCCTTTTTCAAATTTATTCTTATATTTAAATATTCTAACTCTATCTCCAATTTTAAATTTCGGCTTAAGTTTCTGCAAATTCGGATTACTCTCATTCAAATTATTATTCTCGAATATTTTCTTTCGTATCAAATCAGGGTCGTCAGAAGCATTCTTTGGGGTTTCTTCAATACCAGAATGAACTTTATTACTGTACTCTTCTACAACTCCTGGTAATATCTTCAACCATTTCTGATTTCTTTGCTCAGTAAATTTCTTGAATAATTTATTTTTTAACGTCCGATTGAATCTTTCTATCACTACGGCCTTCCCTGCATTTTCAGTTGAATAAACAGTTTCAAATAATGGTTGAACGTTTCGGTTATAAAATTCCGATCCTTTATCAACAAACAATTTCCTTGGCTTTCTCTTACTTTCTTTAAAGATTTCTTCAAACGCATATTTAACTGACAGACCACTTTTATTTTTTAAAGGTTTTACCCAAGCGTATCGTGTATATAAATCTATAACGGTCAATGCGTATTTATAATCTTTTTCATTCGGCATATGAATAAGATCAGCACTCCAAATATCATCTTTATTAAATACTTTTACTTTCAATAAATATTTAGGCCTTCTGTATTCTTTATGAATTTCAGACGCGTAGGTTCGAGCGTTGCTCTCAGAGTTATTAGTTCGAGCGTTGCTTTCAGGGTTATTAGTTCGAGCGTTGCTCTCAGACAGCTTAGCTGTCGTTTCATTTAAACCCTGACCGAATAATATTTTAGCTTGTAAAGCTTTCTTAACAAACATTCTTTCAATTTTTTCTCTAAATGTAGGATTTTGAATACTATCTAATTCTTGAATCATCTTCTTATCAGCTGCATGTCGAGAACTTAGATCATGATTTCGATAAGCTAAATCATGCCTGTAAGCTGCGGCATCTACTCTATTTATCGGTTCTTCACCTGGTTTCGGATTATTATTCTCATCTAGTCTTATATCTAATCGAGTTCCTGGACCGGTATATGAATGACCAGGAAGATGTTTTTCTTTCGAATATTTACTCCAAATAAATCCAGGAAAGTTTTCTAATGTTTTTTGTATGTCACCACCGTAGGTAGTAGCCAAACTTTGTTTGTCGTCGTTACCTTCATAAATTTTACAATGTGAGTTTTTATTTTTGTTTAATAGATAATTCAATAAATCTAAATTAGAAATTTTTAATTTAATTAAATTTTCGGAATTTTTAGAATTCATTTTAAAAGATAAAAAAAAATTTAAAAGATAAAATAAAATAATTGTTTTACCGAAAAGAACCAAAGGTTCTGAGGTTATTACCTTATCATACTAGGACTTAGATATATTCCAGAACCATCTTTAGTTTCTTTAATTTCAATTAAATCATCAACATTGTGGAGAATATTTTTAAGAACTCGTTTTCCTTCA
This sequence comes from Prostheceraeus crozeri, assembly GCA_907163375.1. Classification (NCBI taxonomy): domain Eukaryota; kingdom Metazoa; phylum Platyhelminthes; order Polycladida; family Euryleptidae; genus Prostheceraeus; species Prostheceraeus crozeri. The sequence goes on along the minus strand of CAJQUW010005934.1, from coordinate 12,962 downwards.
TCAACTAATTTTAATTTACTAATAAAATTATCTACTATTCCGTCACCCCTAGCAACTTTCTCTAACTCTCTATTATGACGTTTTTGTTCTTCTAATGCTGCCTTCTCTGATTTATTCTTATTTACTGCTTGAACAATACCAGCTGTCCCACCTGCAACACTTCCTGCTGCAGCTATGCCACCTATTATTAGTGGAATTAATGGGAGAATCCCGCCATTCTTTTCTTCTTGTAATTGAATATTCTCTATCATTGGTTTACTTATGTAATACTTTTTTTTATTAATCGTAATAGTTTTAGGGGTATTTTTGTCAACAATATTACGTAATTTTAATTCAACAGTTTTATTATTAATATTACTTTTCGCTTGCGACATTTTTAATAAAAAAATTTTAAGTTATCAAACATTTAAATCTATTCTAGTTATGAAAAAATTTCAAGTTACCAAAAAATTTTAAGTTACCAAAAAATTTTAATCTATTCTAGTTATGAAAAATTTTAATTAACTTATCAGAGCGAAGCTCCTCTGGCTTTAGCCTATCCTTACCATCTTTCCATTAAGAATTTCAATAGAATATTTTACATCTTCTAGCAATAAACCATAAGCCATCAATGAAGTTGTGGAATCTTTCTTTTCAATATTAATTGTTACATCACAACCATTTTTAATAATATCTTCAGATTGTGCACTTAAATCGAAACAGAAAATTGGATATAAATGTCTCCAATCTCCAGGAGTTAATTGTGGTTCAACTCCAAATTCTGTACAAAGATTTCGATAAGAATCATATCCTTCCATAAATTGATTATTGGTATCATCGAATCTTAATGGATCAATTGGATAACGGGTTTGATTTAATGAAACTTGTAAACTTCGAATTGTATTAATATGAAAAATATTGTTGTTCTTATCAAAACTTGGAGAATTATTTCTTTGAAATGTTAGTAATAAATATCTTGGAGTATTCGCAGTTCTAGTAAAATGCCAGTTAAATCTTTGTTCGGAAAAAGTTACTGAACTAGCAGTACGCTTTAGAAAATTTACTGGAATTGGTTTGTTAGTATTTAATCTTTTTGCAATAGCTGTTTCAATCTCTAAACTAGGAGTAATATGCTTAATCCACCATTCAAGTCTATCAACTTTTAAATATGCTTTTTTCCCAGTCTTACCAAAAAAGATTAATTCATTATTTGCTGTACGATGAATTATTAATTTAAATTTTAATTGATATGATATTTTATCATAATCTAAATATCCGAATAATGGAGACAATGACCAATTTACTGTCTGTTTACTTTTTTTGTTAAATTCACGTCTTTCTTTATGTGCATCATTATTTGTTTTATTTAAATGTTTTGCAATATTTTCTACATCTTTCGCAATTCCTGCGGCATCTGTTCCAGCGTGAGTTAAATCATCAACAATTATACCATCATTAGTATCAGGAAACCAACCTTCGATTTCATACTTTTTATTATTTTCACCAATTGTTACAAATCTAAGCATTGTATCAATTACACCTGGAGAATCACTTATTGTTTCTATATTTTGAGTTGCAACATCTAAACGCATTTGTGTAAATAATCTTGGAAAGAAATTATTCTCTAGTGCAATATTATCGGTTTCTGGTAATGGTGTTGTAAAATTGGCATCACTATATAAAGAATATTCACAGTGTAAAAATGAATCAGGTAGATATAAATAACTCTGCTGATTATCAACTTCAAAAATTAAATCACCTCCAGTATTTACTCTACTGGAAGATCCGGGATTCATAGCAATTCTTATATAGTCATTCTTTTTTTGATTATAACTGACGAACGGAGGATCGTCTAATCTAAATTTATTTTCGATAAGCGAAGACATTTTTATAAAAAATAATTTGACTTTTTGTTTTTTCTCACAGACAGAAAAAATTCTGCTAAAATAATTTTACTTAAATAATTTTACTAAAAAAAATTTTACTAAAAAAATTTTACTAAAAATATATTTTAGAATTTTGCTAGACCAGCTCCGCTACAGCTTTGCTGGTTAAACCGAAGGTTGCTACTCACGCCATTTCCTCTTATTTCTTCAATTGTTTTTTTATTATTTTTATTTTCATTATGTTTACTATTAGACGGAGCTCCGCTCCTCAAGGTTTCACCCCCCACAGTTATGTTAGCAATTTTGTTTTTTGTTTCCTCTGAAAGTTTTTTTAAATTTTTTAGTTCTTCAGAATCATTCCTAAGTTTACGAATAGCTTCTAGTTGTTTTAATTCGTTTTGAGACTTAACAGCATTTGATATTGCACTAGCTGTACTACCTATAGCAGCTGCTCCTTTTGCAGCAGATGTAATCAAATCTTTATTATTTTTAATTAAGTTAACGATACTTCCAATACCAGAAAAGATGCCAGCCCCTTCTTTTTGGACGGCACCTGCGGTGCCTAGGAACTTTTGTGTTCCGACAGTTTCTACACTATCATAATGGTACACAGGTTTCTGAGATGGTTCATGAGCAATTTTATTATTTGATGCAAAATGTTTAAGATTGTGTTTATAAATTATAGGCATTTTTTAGGATTAAATTTGACTTTTGGGAAAAATATCTACGTGTTAAGATTTACGTTTGTGAATGGACAACAACTTCGAGATAACTTTATTAATTGACTGTTGCACTTTATCTATTGCGTCAAGCAGCGTGTGATGTACTTTAATTTCTTTTCTATTAACTTGCATTTTCTGCTGATTAATCTTCAATGCCGTTTTAAGAGCATTTAACTTAATTTTAAGAACATCTAATTGTCTTTTAACAGAATCTAACTGTTCTTTATTTTCTTTAGAGTTTTCTTGTAAATTTTTCTTTAATTCATTTTCTAAATTGATTTTAAGAGTTTTCATTTTATCAACTCTTTGATTAAGTGAGTTTACTTCATTTATTATTCTATTCATCTTTTTCATTTGTTGAGTAATTTTAGAACTCAATTCATCAACACTTTTTTGGAATGTAGCTTGTAACTGCTTTAAATTTTTTTTAATTCTTTCAGGTAGTTTTTCTATTTCATCTTCTAATTGTTCTTTTAACATTTTTATCTGATGTTTATTTTTAATTACAGCAGATTTTAAATTTAAAGAAAGTAATATTAAAATTTTTGATTGTTCAGAAATCTTTTTAAAAAGTTTTGCTATATCTGCTTCTAGCTCTCTATCCTTTTTATCAAGTTTTAATAATTTTTCGTTTAATGATTTGTCATTAAGTTTAAGCAACTTTAATTCGTTCATCAGTGGAACCAAAACATCGTTTATATATTTTTCCTTTAAATCATTGATTTGTGTATCAATATATTGTTTATTTGTCAACTCTGTATTTTGTTGCGGAAGAATAGAAAGATGCAATGGTCCAGATAAAACGTCTCCAGTTTTCATGATATAATTTTCTATCTCTATTTCTAATTCACGATTATTCGGGATATATGCACCTCCACCAACATTTGGTAACATCATTTTTAAAACAATAAAAAAATAAAATTTTTTCTAATAAAAGTAAAATTTTTTCTAATAAAAATAAAAAATAAAATTTTTTCTAATAAAAATAAAAAATAAAATTTTTTCTAATAAAAATAAAAAAATGGAAAATCCAAATTTAAAAAAATTATATTCGCCCGCATCATCCTGTTCTTCTTATTCGACGAGATCAACGGGATTTGAAAATAAATGTTTTGATAATAATAATAATAATAATCCATGTATAGATGTTAATATTTTATTTCAATTACAAGCCGAAATATTTAGAGAACAAACAAAAGGTTTACCTTCTATAGAAACTAATTATTGTATTTTTCCAGGTGATCCATTTATTAAATTTATGGAGATTGTAAGTAAATATAATGATGTAGCTTATGTGGAATTAAATAAAGAAAATATGGTTATAATAGGCCATAATAATGTTTATGGATTTATTAGAGCAGTGTTACCAATTAGTAATACTGATTGGATAGAAACTAAAATTATTAATTATATCAATATTAAAGAATTAGTTAAAAAATTAAAATCTTTTTCGAAAGAAAAAATTAGATTATTTGTTGACGATCAAAATCAATATAACATTCACATAGAGAGTAAAAAACATAATGAAGAATTATTATGTCAAGTTTATTATAGAGACACAATTTATAAACAAGAAACATTAGAAATGCCGCAAAGATATGATGATGATACGTATATAGGATTATATTCAAACTTAAATATTAATTTATTAAAATCTTATATAAATGGTTTAGCTCAACAAGAGAAAATTTATATGTGGTCTACACCTTATACTATTAACAATGACCATAATCATATTCATAATAAACGAACCGAAGATTCTAGGGCTTTGCCCGATCTTAAAGAATCTTATGATAATAATGATGATTCTGTAACATCTGAAAAAGGTGTAAATGGTAAAAAAGATTATAAAAATATTAGTAATTATAAAAATTTATCTAAATTTCATTTTCTTACAATTGAAAATAATAATGATGGCATAGTTGAAGATACTGTTAGACAACTATGTGTGGGGTCTACAAAATTTAAATTAGGATTTACATCTAATCAATTTAAAATTTTATCATCTTTAACTAAAACTAAAAGTGATTCAAATTATGGTGGTGTTATTAAATTTTCCAAAAGAGATCAAAGACCAATATTTTTCTCTATTATATTATTATCAGATAAAAGATGTAATTTAGAATTAGATATTTCAATAAGAGAATGGTATCCTATCATGGAAGGGCATCCTATACCAAAAAGTGTAATTTATGATGATGAAGAAACAATTTATGATGATGATGAAGAAACAATTTATGATGATGATGAATCAATAGTTAGTGAAAAAAAATTTAAATTATCTTTTGATAAAACATTATATGATGAAACTTAATAAGATAAAACTTAATATGATAAAACTTAATGTGATAAAGAAAAAAATAACTAAAGAACGTGAAATATATAATAATATAAAATAACACTCAAGTCCTTGATATTAGAATGTTTATATCTAAAATTAAAACACAAATTTTTTCTTAAATTTTCTCTAAAAAAATAAAAAAAATGGAAAATACCAAGTTTTATTGTGTCTTATGTAAAAAAAAGTTGCAAACAAAAAGAAGTTATCAATCTCATTTAAATAGTAAATTGCATTTACAAAATGTAGAACGAGTTGATGAAGGAAATATATTAAAATTAAATAGTTATAAAAACTATCTAGAAACATTGCCTACTGATATAAAAGTTAAAAAAATGTTTGATGATTATTCACATTCGGAATATAAAAAAGTTTTTAATAGTGAAGATGAGACCATACATGGGACATCGGAGATGTCTTCCAGGGCTTCGCCCGTACCAGATGGAAGATATTTATTTAGCGATACTGATGAATTTAACGAAATAGATGAATTTGATGAAGCCGTAACAGATATAAAATATTTATTTAATGAATCGGTTCGAACCGAAGGTTCCAGGGCTTCGCCCGTTGAATATAATGAAACCGATAAAACTTTTTCTGATATTCTAACCAACTTTTATAATATATTTAAGAAATCTTTCAAATGTTATATGAATGTAGAAGTACTTTATACAAAAAATGGACCTGATGGAATTCCTGAAGAAATAATACAAGGACATTTTACAAATTCACAAGAAATTCATAATGTAAATGATATACAACCCATATTTGAATCGATGATACTTAAATTAGAAAATTGTATAATTGAAGCCCAGTTACGTGAATCTGGTTGGAGATTTGTTAAAATACTATCTAAGAAAATAGTAATTGATAAATATAAAAATAATACTGGTGGTAGTTATGTTTCTTTACCTTTCAGTTCACCACAAATAATCAACATAAAAAATGAAGATGGTTATTGTTTTCTGTGGAGTATTATAGCACATTTACATCCTGCAGAATATCATAAAGAAAGACTAAGTCATTATAATAAAGAAGAATACATAAATGAATTTGATCTTTCTGATGGCTTAGATGAATTTCCATATGATTATAATAGATTAATAAAGTTTCATAAAAAGAATAAAAATTTAATTGAAGTAAATGTTTTTGAATTAAATGTGAATTATGTTTCTATTGGTAAAATTACTCCACTTTACTCAGATTCAAAAAAATTTTATTTGAATAATAAAAATTTATGTCAATCAGAAATAGTATATAATGATAGAGGAAATTACATGCATCATAATATTTTTTACCAAGGAAAAATAATATGTACTGAAAAATTTGAACTTGTTAAAACACTATCACCAATAATGATTAATCATAATAATTATAAAGGACGTACTGATGATTATAATTACAAATATTCATCTTTATCTTCAGAATATCAACAAAAATTAGAAAATTTAAATAAAAGTTTACAAAAATGTAAAATAGATTATCAACAACAAATAAAAATGTTGCTACAAGAATATCACCATAAATATCAAAATGAGATAGAAACAATTCAAAAATTAAATGAAGAAAATAATAAAGAATTAAAGAATGAAGAAAATAAAGAATCGGCTAAAGCCAGAGGAGCTTCGCTCCGATTAAATGAATGTTTAAAAAAATGTCTACAACAATATAAAGAGCAATATGATAAAGAATATATTTATCAGCTACAAATATTAAATCAAAATTATCATCAAAATACATTTAATCTTGCAAAAGAAATTATTGAAACACATGAAATATATCAAGATAAATTTGAAAAACTAGAACAGTCAAAACAACCAGCACAAGCGAATATATTATATTATCAGGGTCATTTTATATTGTGTAAAGATGTTTCTATATTCACAAAAACTTCAGATAATACAAATTTTCCTTGTCTTCAATGTATGACACGTTTTAGAACTAAAGAAGAAATGAATAGACATTTGGAGAATTGTCAACAAAATGAAGCAGTCAGAAACACATTTCCAAAAGATGATTATTTAGAATATAATAAATGGTATTTTAAAAATAAAGTACCCTTTACTATTTATTGTGATTTTGAAGCATATAATGTTAATATGACACAAAATCGAACGGAAAGTTCCAGGGCTTCACCCGATTCTAAAAATGATAATTCTGAAAATGGTACGGGCCAATTAGAACCTTCGGTTTTTAATTATGAAAAAAGTGCATCTGAACAAAGTAAAGAAAAATATTTATTTGAACAAAAACCATTATGTTGGGGAATGTACATTCATTCAAATTATCCTGAATTATTTAAATCAGAATATTTACAATACTATGGTGAAGATAGTTCAGAAATGTTTACAAAGAAAGTAGAAGAATTACAAGGACGTTTTTCACAATTGCTTGAAACAAATATTCCAATGATGCCATTAACAGAAAAAGAAAAATTAAATTTTATTTATGAAACAAAATGTTATTACTGTGGAAGAGAATTTACAAAAAATTATAAAAATGGCAAAGGTAGATATCTTGACAAGCGAAGCGACAGCTCTGCCGTCAAGGTAAAAGATCATGATCATCTAAATGGATTATATAGAGGTGCAGCACATAATTCTTGTAATCTTAATGCTAATAAATTTAAATATAACTTTGTTCCTCTATATTTCTATAATGGTTCTAAATATGATTTCCATCTAGTAATGAAAGATTTATTTTCATCTGAAAAATTACAACAACAACAAATAAATGTACTATGTAAAACAGAAGAAGAATATTTTTCAATGCAATTAGGTTGCATTAGAATTTTAGATGCATTTAGATTTTTTACTCCTTATTCATTAGATGTTATGGGAAAAACTTTGAAATCTGAACAATGTAAAATATTAAATAAATATAATTTAAAACCTTTAAAAGGAATATTTCCGTATGAGTATATAACTGGAGATAAAACCTGTGGTTCACAGTCGAAGACTGATTTTAATTCTGTGAATAAAATTATGGAAGAAGAACAACTTCCTCCAATAAATAAATTTAAATCAACATTAAAACAATCAAAATTATCTGACGAAGACTATGCAGAAGCTGAAAAAAATTGGAGAGAGTTAAATTGTAAAACAATGTATGATTATACAATGAAATATCTACAGATAGATGTATTAATACTAGCTGATCTTTTTGAAAACTTTCGTGATATGTGTTTAGAATATTACGGAATAGATCCATGTTATTGTTATTCTACACCAGGTTTAACATGGTTAGCAGGATTAAAACATACAAATGTTAAACTTAAACATTATAAAGAAAATACATATGATAAATTATTATTTTTTGAATCTGGAATTAGAGGTGGAGTTTCATCAGTTTTAGGTAATAGATATGTTAAATGTTATAATAAGAAAGTAAATCCACAAGAATTTGGAATAATGAAACCTTTATCTCCAGAAGAAAAAGAAAAAATATTAGAAATTTTTCGAACGAAACGAGAAGGAGTAGAACGTGAAAAAGCAATTGATGAATTCATGAGAGAAAACTATTTGTTATATTATGATTTTAATAGCTTATATTCTTCTTGCATGATACAAGAATTACCAACAGGTGAAATGTCATGGTGTAATATTCTAGATTATCAAAAAACATATGATGGAAATTATAATCATGGTTATATATATGAAGTTGATTTAGTATACCCTGATGAAATAAAAGATAAAACAAAATATTTTCCTTTCTGTCCCGAAAACAAAATGCCTAATATAGAAGATTTTTCAGATTATCAAAAATCTTTAATTCCTAAGAAATACAGACCAACAAAAAAACTTATGTTAACACAAAGCAATAAAGGAAAGTATGTTGTTGAAGGAAGAATGCTAGATTGGTATTTAGATCATGGAATGATTCTCACCAAAATACATCGAAAACTAGAGTATAGAAAATCTAGGTGGTTAAAAAATTATATAGAGTTCAATATTGAAAAACGTAAAATAGCTAAAAGAAATAAAGATGATTTTGGAAACGTGTTCTTCAAATTAATGAATAATGCATTTTATGGTAAGACTTTAGAAAATGTGCGTAATAGACAAAATATTGAAATAGTTTATGATAAAGATAGGTTTCAAAATTTGACAAGGAAACCTACATATAAAAGAACTACTAGATTTAGTGATGAACTATGTGCTGTACATTTACGTCGAATTAGCGTAAAACATGATAAGTTTAATTTCATTGGTTTCACTATATTAGAATTAGCTAAACTATTTATGTATAGATTTATATATGATTATTTAGCACCTGCTTATGGCAAAAACTATAAATTACACTTTACAGATACCGATTCTGTTTTCTTAGAATTAACAATACCGTATAATTCTACACTTGATGAAGAAATTAATAAAATAAAAGATATCATTCATCCTTCTGATTTATGTAAAGTAAAAGATGAATTAGAAGGAAATGAAGATTTCATAACAGAAGCTATATTTTTAAAATCTAAATGTTACTGTTATGATACAACTAATAATATTAAAACACATAAAACATTAAAAGGAATTTCAAAGGCATCAGTGGCTAATCAAATAACATTTCAAGATTATAAAAATGTATTATTTAATAATGAAATAAAAACAGCATGTAATTATAGACTTAATTCAAAAAAACATAACATGTATTTAAAAGAAGAACATAAATTAGCATTAGATCCATTTGATGATAAAAGAAAAATTTTACCTGATGGAATAACTACTGAACCTTTTTAATTTTCTAATTTCTAAGATAGACAAATTTCATATATACATAAAATAAAAAATATTATAACACTATATTTGTATATTTTTATCACTCCGCGAAAATATTTTCTATCGACTTTCAGTCGGGGCGAAGCCCCTCGAGGCAAAGCCTAGTCAGAGAACAATTGTTCGATAACTCTTTCATGAATTTTTTTATCAATATTAATTGTAATGAAGCCATAATCTTTTGACCAAGCATTATTACACGATTGTTTAAATTCATCTTTATTTCTTACACATAAATCTCTTAACAAATCACTTAAGTTTCTTGCATTTATTTCAAATAGTATAAATATATTTGCATTCTTTCTAATAACACTTCCGTCTAATGAATACATACTTTGTGTTAAATAAAAAACACTACAGTTATTATGTCTACCTCTTGTGAAATAATTTCTCTGAACTGACTGATTTCTATCATTAACACAATCATCAAAAATTACACAATGTTTCATTGTTTTATCTAGTTTACTAGGATCTTGCATATTACCACTATCATCTATTAATTGTATCTTTATATGGTTATTTTTATTAGATTCTACTAACTGATTATTTTTTGCTGCTTCTTCACACCACGAACTTATTCCTTCTTCATCTTCAGATTTTTCATATTCTTTGAATAATGAAGCAATTGCTGTTTTTTTAAGATTATTTTCAAATCCATATTTTAAAAATTGATAGACGGGTTGTTCTGCCGTTGTTGTATAAATTATAAGATTGTTATAATCCAAAAAATTTGGAGTCGTTAAAATTTTAAATAATAGATATGTTTTTCCACATCCTGATCTTCCACAAATAACTGACAAAACTTTATTAGATAAATTTGGATGATGATTAAATTTAAGTTTTTTTTATTTAATGGAGGTAGTTCACTCATTTTTTAATAAAAAAATTTATTTTTATTTTTTTTATTTTTTGTTTCTAAAGAAGAAGAAAATTAAACTTCTCTAGCTTCGCGTAGGAGTTTATACCTCTCGAACCAAAAGATCTATCATAATCTCTTCACCTCCAAAATTTATTTCTTGTCCTTTTTCATCAGTGATTCTAATGCCAATGTTGTTAATAGTTTTTCTTGTAATAGGAAAATATATTAATGTTTGTGGAATTACATTTAATCTATAACCAATGGGTACAGTAAAAGCTGGAAAACTGAATATTAAATTTGATAATTTACCATTTATATATCCTCCTTCAATAATGTCACAATGTACAACAATTGAATTTATTTCAGTTATTTTTGGAATCTTCTCACCTAAATGATAACCTTGACTATAAGTTTGTTTATTAAATCCTAATAGCTTTGACAATGATCTATCATGATTAAAATCAACTTGATGATTTTCGTCTAAAGTAAGAGAAAATTTATTAACTGCCGGTTCAACTGCAAAATGTAATTGTTTCTTATCTTTAAATGATATACCCAAATGTCTCTTAATTTCATTTGATATTGTTTCAACTTCGTAAGAACCAGGAAGAAAAGTTAGTATTTTCCATGTTTTGCCTTTATCAGTAGAATATCTAAATTGATCATTCACATCTTTGATAACGTTTTGAATAGTGTTAAATGTAGAGAAACTAGTCAATGCAATTTGATAATTTTTATTTTGTTCCAAATGTAGAATGGGTTCTAAATTACAAGTGTGTGATGAAGTAGTTGTTATAATTTTTAACGTCGTACTAAATTTTGATGAACCCAAAATCTCTATCAAATTTTCTAAATGATTATTAATTTTGTCTAAATCTGCTGAACACATTTTTAAACTAAAAAATTAAATAAATATTTTTTTATGAAATATTTTTTTTTATAAAAAATTAAAAACAACAACATATTTCAGCTACGGGCGAAGCCCTGGAGGACATCAGAGATGTCCAGTTACACTTTTATAATCCTCTTCATTTAGAATCTTCTTTTCTAACAGTCTTTTCAATATAGCATGAATTTCATTGAAACTAGAATTATGTCCCTCTTTTATTGCAGATATTAAAATATTTAATCTATTTAGTAATTCTTGTGGATCATCTGGTAAAAATACAGTTGTTTCAGTTTTCTGTTTTTCAGATAAACCTTTCCCTACTTTAACTCCCGTTGATAATAAATTTTCTAATTGTTTATAACGTCTAAGAGATTTTACTGCACCAACTCTGTCTAACATAGCTTTATATTTTATGAGATCTTCTACAGCATAATTATTTAAATCTGCTCCTCTTAAAAGATTAACAAAATTTCTATCTAAATTAAAAGGAGATTTATCTGGTGAAAAAATTAAACCTCGAAAAGGTTGTGGAAATATTTCTTTTTGTCCGAGATAAAATCTAGGTATTGTTTTTCCATCTATAAATGAAATAGAATGTTCAAATTGCATAGATTTTGGTAATTTCTTATTAATGTTTGATTCTAGTAATCCATAGTCATCTAATATAGTTTTGTGCTCTGGATCTGTTATATCAATTTGTTTATCATTATTTGTACTTTCTTTTTCAAGAGTTTTAAATGGTTTCATAGTTTTCTCAAAATCAGTTTTTACTTGCTCGGTTTGCTGCATTTTTTCAAACATATCAGATTGAATACCAGCTTTTATCATTCTATGTTGAAGATGATTTTCTTTCATAATATTTCTTTGTTTTATTAACTCTTCTAATTGTTTTATTCTTTTAAAATTATCAGCTCTAATTTTATCCATTTTTAAAATATAATATTTGAATTTTGTGGTAACATTGGAATACAACAAAAACATTTTACTGAACAAATTATTTTTTTATTGCTTTGTTGTTTGACATCTTTTCGTTTAAAGTTTTCTCGGTTAAAGTTTTCTCGTTTTAAGTTTTGTTTAATAAAGTTTTGTTTAATAAAGTTTTGCTTAAATTTTCGCTTAAAGTTTTTAGCTCTTCTAAAAAAAATTTGTCATTTTCTTCATTAGAAATTTTAGCATCACTAGAAATTTTGCCATCCTTTTTATTTTTATCATCAACTTTTTCTGTCTGTGATTGAAATGATATTTGATTTACTTCATTAGCTATTTGATCAAATTTTTCAATCTCATCTAACGTAATAACATTATCATCACATACTCTCTGAAAGTAGTAATGTAGTTTATCATAGACTTCTTTAATATGTAAATGCTTAGTTTTTAATGATTTTCGTTTCTTAGTTATTAAAGATTTATCTAACATTGTAACAAGTGAAGTTGCAAAAACACCCGTACCTGTTAAAGCTGTAGCAACTACTGGAATTACTAAAACACCTGAAGATATAACAATTGTTAAAGCACCT